>CM032454.1:56671599-56864099 GCA_019049505.1 Pachyrhynchus sulphureomaculatus | reverse complement strand
ATTGGAATCGTATTTTGTCAGTTTTTGACCAACAAAAATATGATCGCAAGGAGATTTTTATTTCTTGAATTTGAAATACGTTGGTTAGATTGATAGAAGCATTTTAACATTTATTTTTTGATTTCAAGCCATATTTTATTCTTTCACAATCAATAATTAAAAAATGTTGATTTTCGTAAAACCGCAACTGTCGCACGGACAATTATCGAATATTTTTACTTTATATAGCATGCACTTTATTTTTTTTTTTTTGTTTTTTAAGGAGCCTTTAGTGTGAAAAATTTATTGCAAAAAAGAGAAGGAAACTAGTGAATTAATACTTACTAAAAGTAACAAAGATGTTGACTATACAGAAAAAAAAATTAATAAATTACAGACACTTCATAAATTAAATAAACAAAAAAACCATAAATTTCAAAAAAATTTCGAGTTTGTATTTTGACTTACCGACTTCCCGATTCTACGCATCGTTACGCTATTTGCGAATTTCCTTATTTCATTTTCCAACTGTTCAAGATTTCTGAAAGGTCTCTAAGCACAAACTGATAAATTTATCGTTGGTTAATTAATCTATTAATATTTTAAGTGCATTAACTTGTTTTCCTTTATACTTTGCAATAAATCAAAACACTATAGTATCCTTTAATAAATAAAAACCTCAAACGCCAAGTAATAAGGTAAAAATATGTGATAATTGTCCGCGCGACAGTTCCGGTTTTACTAAAATCAGAATTTTTTATTTATTGATTGTAAAACAAGTAAAACATAACTTGAAATCCAAAAATAAATGTATAAATTCTTTTACCAATCTAACATATATATTTTCAAATTGAAAAAAATAAAAAGTTCCTTGTGATCGATTTGTCCAATCTATATAAAATTTTGTACATTACCATAAAAGAAAATTCCAAATACTTTTTTCTAATAAATGTATTTGATATTTTAACAAACAGAGTGACATTTGGACTTTAAGCATAAAGAAATTCAAGTACCCCGCCAAACGACAAATGAAATTGGCACTGAAAGATCATTTTTTGCGTTTCAAGTGATGCAGAATCCACCTATGAACTCACTTTTTTTCTAAATTTAATGGTAAATAAATATCTCAAATGCCGCCCACTTTCTACCTGTCACTGCATATATTTGCTTCTACCTAATTTTGACATATCGGATCGTCCAGACAGAATCAGATCAACCAATAAAGAAATCAGGGTGGCTTATAAAAAGGACAAAAATGCATACTTGAATAATATATGTGAGGAGTTAGAACAACATACTACGAACAATCGACCACAAGAACTTTATGAAAAGGTAAAATACCTATAGCCTTAAAACCGAGACAAACTGGTCAATTCCAGAGTACAAGACTCCGTAAAATCGGTCCAGCATAAAAGCCAAATCACCGGCCACGTACTGAGAAAAAAAAATTGTGTCAATAATGATCTGTTTTTAGTATTTTTATATTTTATTTTACAAATGTAATAAATCAAAACAAGCGAAAAACAAAATAATATAAATTACCGCGCAATGAATACTCTTCTTATTGATTTATACATTTAGAATGCTAACATAACTTTGACAGTTCTAAATATCGCATCCATTATTTGCAGTATCGTATTTCTAAAAAATTTAAAGTAATTAAACCAAAAGCTAATTTAAAATAAGTCAACAAAATCATCATTTAAGTATTAACGAGAACATTTATAAAATATCTCTTGATTACATTTTTAAATCGTTTAATGTTTTTTAAATATTTGTACAAGCTCAGTGGTTCTTAAAAGTGTGCTGAAACCATCTTAGAAAAGTGTTGAGTCCTAAATTTATTCCTTGATATTGCAAATTGAATAAAGATGCATTTTTTATACTTGTATGAACATTGAAAATTATTGCATGGGCATCAAACTGTCAATTTAAATAAGAAACAGAGGTCGGTTTACTGTGAACGAATGCAAAATATAAACTGACAAAAGTTTCTGAATGATGCAAACTCTTTACAACTCCTTAAGATCAATCCTACTATTCTGTTAAATTGTCTAATAAGTTTATAAAAATTTCCGTCAACACCCCACTTAGAATCCAATATGACTTAGGGAGCTTTGATTTGTTTACTTTTTGTCAAAATATTATTAATAATATGGTATGAATGATTAATGACATTAAAATTCTATGTGTCTGTTATAGCAGAACACTTGGTTATCATTAAAAAAGCCGGTCAAGTGCAAGTCGAACTTGCGCAATTAGTGTTCCGTACGTTAATTGCTTCTGAAATAAAAATTATAGTTATGGAGGTATAAAATGATCAGTGACTTCACAAAACACACACCATATAAGTTTTCAACAAAGTTTGTTTCCGATCTTTACTGAAAACTGATGACCTTGAATTTTTTTTTTATACCAGATAAATCATTAAAGGTGTTATCCGGTTATTTTTCATTCAATCTACACCACGTGGAAAATATTTCAGAATATTTTCAAAATTTTTGGAGCAGTATTTTTCGAGATAGAGGGGGGGCAGACAGCGATTTTTCGCGATTTTTTCAAAATAATACAAAGAAAAGTGTGCGCATTTAAGACATTATATATATTTCTGAACTCGTGTTTTTACAAGCTTTCATTTGACACCTTTACTGAAAACTCATGACCCTGAAATTTTTGTTTTTTTATATACCAGATATATTATTAAAGGTAATGAACTCGTGATAATTTTCGTTCAATCTACACCCCGTGGAGAATATTCCAGAATTTTTTGAAAATTTTTGGAGCAATATTTTTCGAGATAAAGGGGGGCAGCGATTTTTCACGATTTTTTCAAAATAATACAAAGAAAAGTGTGAACATCTAAGACATTATATATATTTTTGAACTTGACACTCCACTCGATGACCTAGTAAAAAAATTTTTTTTTTTCACTTCCGATTTCATCCCCCAAAACTAACCCCTTAAGTCAAAATTTAACTTTCAAAAGTACACAGCTCTGATGAGGCCATCAATTTCTATATTAGTACCAAATTTCAACTACCTACGTCAAATAATTTCGGAGAAAATCGGGTTTAACAGACGGACAGACAGACACCGAAGTGATCTTATAAGTGTTGCGTAAGGAACACTAATAAATTGTGTCAGCTCAACACTTAAAAAAATAAAGTAGACCCCTTAGGGCATGAGAGTGTACATTATTGCATAGAGTCTTTAAATTAGGATTATTAAGTTTTTAGTAAAAGGCTTTATAAAACACGATATTAAAAGTTTGTGAAATTACCTCCGCGGATTTCACGTGTTGAGTAGTCATTGGAAACACACTTGCAGACAGGAAGTGAGATATTTAAACTGGTGTACTACTGACTTACTGATTGGTCTCTCCTCGTGGGTTGTCCATGGCCTCTCCTGGTAAGATTCTCATAAAAAATATTGTCTCAGCCACTACCATCCTAGTCTCATTTAGGTAGCTAAACACTTTTTGACTCGAAATGCTTGACGATGAGCAGGATATTTAAGGAGCGGAACAAGGCCTTAAACTTGAGAGCTAGAAACGACGCCCACTTGGTGATAAAAACGTTACAGCACCACTGCATCACTGAGAAAAAAACACTCTGGCGTGCTGGAGAAGAAAGCCACTACGGCATTCTGGTCGAAAAAGCCCTTAAAAATTCCATCTGACCGTTTATCCTTCCCCCGTTTTCCCCTTCTTCAAAATGAAATCTTTAAAATGGCTTACTTCCGGGATGTTTTATTAAACATATTTAAGTCATCAGCGTTCTTAAGAAAGTGAAGTTATGACAATAGCTTGATGCTAATTTTATGAAAGAAAACCTCTTTCCTAGTGACTTCCCCAAGAGAGATCCGAGATTGCTAAAAATTAGATTGAGTTTTAACAGAGATAATAGTCCTTCAGTAAAAATGAGCACACTCATTTTCACGAATCGTCACATACATACATCGAACTTGGTAAACTTCCAAATTACTACTTGATGATTAATCTTATTAACGACTTAGCTGAAGTCGAAATATGTGCAGTCTAGATGCTTTCATGAATCCATACCATTCTAAAAAAGGTCAGTACTACAACTGCCTTTAAGGTGAAGAGTAAGAGATACAGTCTGTTAAGTAAGAACTTGTCCGCGATAATTCATTTTTGGTAGATGTCATTCTAGCGATTTAATAAAAAAAATCGGTAGAGGGAACCCTTTTCTACCACTCATTTTAGTAAAAGTATCAGTCGATTTCGAAATTTCGTCGAAATCACTTAAAATTCAAAATGAAGCACTCGTTTGTGCGTTGGTTCGATTCAATCTTTTTTTGTTGCCATCCAAAGGGGCCTAAAATGACACATTCCGCGGCCACTAAGTATATTAAAAAGTCGGTGTAGTTTGTGAAGAAGTGAGTAAATCGTTTTTTAAAGAGACGAGAACTGTCTACGACTTGCCAAAACGTGGCTCGGTAGGTCAAGTCACTCCGAAAATCGAAAAATGAATCGTGCCTTTGTTTTGAAGGGACCTGAAATTGGCGCTGCGTCAAGGAGCGGCAAAATTAAGTAAAATCGGGTTTGAATTACTTTAAATGTGTCTCATGAAACCATTCGACATATTCCTGCTCATGAAGTCAAATTAGGAAGCACGTTAAAGAAACCTTTGCTTGGCAAAAATCACGTCGCGAAGGGGCTCGCTTGGGCTCAAGATAAGATACTAGAATGGCCCTCAAAATCGCCAACCCTATTGAAAACGTTTTTGGTCCCTTGTAGAGAGAGAGCTCAGAGAAAAGATTCTGAGGACTTTGACTCAGTTGTCTCGCCAGATTCGAAAAATTTGGAGATCATTTCCAAGCGAGTATGCAGAAAATCTCGTCGACAGCGTGCCTCGAAGATGCCAGGCGATTATTGATGCAGGAGGCGATTGGACAACTTACTAAGGCAATTGCGCCGCTCTTAGCACACCAAAAAATACATTGATGGCAAGAAATGTTCTCGAAACACATTTTTTCCAAAATACGAGCAGTCACGTTCTTTCTTGACAGACTGTACAGCCGTCCGACTTTTCTGTTCACTATAAACAAAATTCCATTTTTTGTTGTCAGCCAACATCGAGTCAGTATATCTCACCTATTCGACAATTTTTTTTTATCAACCGTTTGGAATGACTTCTTCATCGTAAAATCCCAATATAGTTCTAAACTTCTAAACCTTTCAAATTTATTGTGCCAAACAAAACAATTGAATAAGAAAATAAAGAAAAATTTAATGCAACAATAACAATTTTACATGGAAAATTTGATGAATGTATTTTTTACTGAGTTTTAAAAACTCTTTATTAGTGAAAATTGATTTTTTATTAAAATTTCATTATCCAAAACCTTTAAATAATGGCTAATATATTTTTTAAATGAATATTAAAACACAATGGAACAAAATTACTTTTGGAATAATAGAAAGCAATAACTTTCCAAACGAATATATAAAAGAAACGTAATTATTTAAATATAATATTCTATTTTAGATATCCAGGGTTATGGCACAAGACGTCAATATAATCATCGTTGTAAATATCTCAGTGTCTAGCGAAAACAAATTCAACGGACGCAGTTATCTTAATAGAGGGGTCTTATAAGGTAGCTTGCGAGGATCAGCATATTTAGACAAGGATTATGCTGTCATCGTGTCAGAGATACACACACGCATATTCCTATAGTAAATAGACTTATTTATGACCTGATAAATCTATGGTTTTGCTTACACTAACAGTGAAAAATTGAACAATTGGCTTATAGAAGATTAAGACTTTAACATTCAACTGTCATGTTTTTTAAATTTATTGTTCCTTCTATTCTAAGATTTTTATTATGGTGTAACAAATTCAAGCTCGATATGGAACGTTGTATCTTAGACTGAATTCTTTGAACTGTTTTCTTTTTCTTCAAAAGTATTTAATAATAACTCTTGTATGGTATGTAACGTTTCATTTAATTAATACACTCAAAAAAAAAATTATCTGAAATCTAAAATATTTATTCTTGTTAATTTGATTGGAGAATTAGCATTTCCGAATCAATTTTTAAACTTTCTGGTACTAATGGGAAAAATATATTTTTCCGCACAATTCTTGTATCTTATAAGGTAACAGGACCAATAAAATAAGATATGAATCAAAATTTCTTATATAGAGTTTGCAACTCAACGAAGTAATTTGTTAATATTTCTTAAGCGACATGCAAATTTTGACTTATAAATGACTGAGACATCGTAATTCTTGGGATTAAACCATATAAAATCAGAGTGACTTTCCGACGTGTCACCTATGATTTTACGAGACGTATTAAAAACTCTTTATTCTCAAATTAGAATACTGAATAAGCCCGGAAACAAAAAAATCAAATATTAGTCTAAAGTGACACATTGTAATAATAATAATAATCTTTACTGTCTAAGAGAATACATTCATTAATGAGACAATATGTTATAATATATAAAATAAAGATATAACAAGATAAAATTAAATACATAATTATTAAGTAAAGTACAGTCTGTCAATTAAGAACGTGAGAGCTCGTATTATTGAAAAAATGTGTTTCGCCATCAATGTATACTTTGGTGTGTTAACAACGACGCCATTACCTTCGTAAGTTGTCCAATTACCTCCACCCTTGAATAATCGCCTGGCATTTTCGAGGCTAGCTGTCGACGAGATTTTCTGCATACTTTGCAAATGTTTCGAATCTCGCGAGACAGCTGAGTCTTTCCTCTGATCTTTCTCTTTACAAAGGACCAAATGTTTTCAATAGGGTTTACGTCCATCGATTATGAGGGACACTCTAGTATCTTCTCGTGGGCCCAGGTGACGTGACTTTCGCCCAGCAAAGGTTTGTTCAACGTGCTTCGGAATTTAACACCATGAGCACGAAGATGTTGTGAAATAGTCTCATGGGACACATTCCAATCCGATTTTCTTAATTTTGCCGCTCCTTGACGCAGCGTCAATGTCGGGTTCCGTGAAAACAAAGACACTGTTTGTTTTTCTACTTTCGTAGTGACTTTGCCTACCGAGCCACGTTTTGGCAAGATTTATCCACTTCTTCACAAACGAGACCGACTTTTTAGTATATTTAGCGGTCGCGAAATGTGTCATTTTAGGCCCATTTGAATATGAATAAAGAAAGACTGCCTCAATCCGACGCACAAACAAGTGACTCATTTTAGATTTTACATGATTTCGACGAAAGTTAGAATCGACTGATACTTTTACTAAAATGCGTCGTAGACAAAGGTTCCCTCTAGCGATTTTTTGTTGAATCGCTAGAATCGCGTCTATCAAAAATAAATTATTGCGGTCATTTTCTTACTTGACAGACTGTAAAAGCAAACTTATTTACACGTTTTGCAATAATCTGCTTCTTATGGCGTTTGTAAAGTGAGAAGAAGGTATGCCGTACAGATCAGTACCATTTCAGGTTTTATTAAAGATATCCGTAGACTGATATAGTGGTGGTTTAATTATGAGATTTGTAGAAGGTGTATGCAAGTAGAACATAGCGGCAAGTCTGATAGTTCGTCAAGAAACATGAAAGTTTATTTGTAATAATATCTTAGAGCAGTACATAACGGATCAACATACGGTAAATAAAATGAAATAATAGTATAACTTATAATTTCTACGATTAAATAAAGACGGTATTTGAAATCTATGCAAAAGAATGCTCTATTTCAGACCTTGAGGAGGGTATACCCCATCCCTCTTAAATGCAAGAAATTTAACAAACTTTCATTGGCTATTATTCAATTGAGTAATATATTTATACAAAATAGGATTTCATTCAACCACATCAAATGCCAGCTTAGACGTCACAAAGCTCAAATACAATGTTTTTAATTTTTGATTATTTGTAAAATCACCCGAATTTCTTAGTATAAACATGCGCATTCTCGTTACATTGCCCCTGATAGTATTAATAGTAATGAAAAAGAAAGTTTGGGGTAAAAAATGACTCCAAGGTGTTTAAAAGTATCACATCTCTTAGTTGGTGTACCCCTAAGTGATAATTAAATTTAATGGGATCCAATTTATTTGTAAATGTCATAGTGAAACATTTGATAACATTTAGAGTTAACTTGTTGGTACTGCACCAACTAGCCAAAACACTAACATCACTATGAATAGAATAACAATCATTTGTCTTCTCAATTTCTTTAAATAGTTTTAGAGCGTCTGCAAATAGCACAATATTACTAGAAATATTATTACTTATATCACTGAAAAAAAAAAATAAGAGGGGCGCAAGGTTACTTCCCTGAGGAATACCACTAATGGCTTTAAATTTGACAGACTTATGGCCACGGATTTTAACATATTGAAAGCAATCTCTCAGACAATTTTCACAACAAACCAGTATATTTTACTTGGTCAAAGGCTTTTGAAAAGTCTGTGTAAACAACATCTACTTGTTTGCGATTATCCAGGGCTTGCCCAACGTATGGGATAAGACAAGTTGGGTTACTCACTATATTGTAATTACTAAAAAAAACCCTGTTGTTTAGGGGAGACTAAGTATTTAATTTGATTAAATAAACAATCATGTATCAACATTTCCAAAACTTTCGCAAATGAAAATAATATAAACACAGGCCTATAATTCGATATTTCATTTGGATCACTTTTTTTGAAGACTAGGGATAATACTTGACTCGTCCCATAGTTCCGGAAACGTCTTATTTTTAATAGCTAAGTTAAAAAAAAATAATGGTTTAAGTAATACAGCGCCACAATCCTTGAGAACTTCCTCATAATCAGTTCCTCTTGTACGCATTAAAACATGACAGAATAACTCATTGACAGATTGATGCGAATAGGACAGATTCGTTGGAGTGACTTACACAGTACCAAAAAAAGTGGCAAATGTATTTACAATACTTGCAGGATCGGAATACTGAGAATTATTGTCCATAAATATTTTAGATAGTGAATTTCTTACTTTTTTAGAATTAATGAAAAACTAATCGGCTGTGACGTCTCATCCAGGCCATACCCTTAATTAAAACTAGATATTAAGATAAGAACTTTAGTTCTTCTTACATACCATAAATGATGTGTTCTGTAGAGAATTGATGTTCAGCTGTAGCTAATGGTATAATCTTTATTTTTATGCCTGTTTAATGTTAATGCTTAATTTTAGTGAATTTAGTAGATCTTCCATTTTCTGCCACATATACCGCAACCATACCAACAAGGAATAAATTGATTCAGTTTGTGCATCTCTTAGTAATTTTAAGCTCTCATCAGTTGTCTTACAATTGTTAACTTCTTTTAGCAGGTGTACAAGTATGAAATGCGGATTTCAGGCAACAGATGGTGCACCAATGCAGTTTGTGCTATAAAGATTTGACACTGCGCCATTTTGTTGTGTCATCGTCATGTGTCCCACGCGCACGAGTGATAAATTGGAAACGTGTGTGCATAGTGTTGTTTTGTTGTGTTCAATATGTCGAAATTTATACCGAACAAAGAGCATTCGCGGACAGCATTAATTTTTTGTTTTCATTTGAAGAAAACTGCTGTTGAATCATATCGATTACTTCGAGAAGCTTATGGTGAACATGCTCCATCGCAAGATACATGTAAATGATGGTTTCGGCGTTTCAAAAGTGGTGACCTCGATGTTGCAGACAAGGAACGTGGAAAACCGCCAAAAAAATACGAAGATGTGGAATTGCAAGCATTGTTAGACGAAGATGATTCGCAAACACAAAAACAACTCGCCAAGCAATTGGGCGTTAGTCAACAAGCTGTTTCCAATCGGCTACGAGAGATGGGAAAGACTCAGAAGATCGGTAGATGGGTACCACATGAGTTGAACGACAGGCAAATGGAAAAGCGCAAAAACACATGTGACATTTTGCTCGCTCGGTACAAAGGAAGTCGTTTTTGCAACGTATAGTTACAGGGGATGAAAAGTCGATTTATTTTGAGAATCTCAAGCACAAAAAATCATGGGTAGACCCAGGCGCACCATCCACATCGACCGCAAGACCGAATCGCTTTGGCAGAAAGACGATGCTTTGTGTTTGGTGGGACCAGAAGGGCGTGGTCTATTATGAGCTGTTAAAACCTGGGGAAACGGTTAATACTAAACGTTACCAACAACAATTGACCGATTTGAACCGTTCGCTGCTTGAAAAAAGGCCAGAATACCGAAAGAGGCAACACAAAGTCATTTTTCTTCATGACAATGCTCCATCACATACGGCAAAACCAGTTCGCGACACGTTGGAAGCACTCAGCTGGAAAGTTCTACCCCATGCGGCTTACTCACCAGAATTGGCTCCTTCCGATTACCACTTGTTTGCATCGATGGTTCACGCACTTGCTGAGCAGCGCTTTGGTTCGCACGAAGATGTAAGAAAATGACTCGATGAATGGTTCGCACCAAAAGGAGAAGATTTTTACTGGCGTAGTATTCACAAATTGCCCGAAAGATGGGAAAAATGTATAACAAGCGATGGAGCATACTTTGAATAAAGCACTTTTTATCATTCTTCCGAATTTAACATGTTTTTTAGAAAAAAAATCTGCATTTCATACTTGTACACCTGGTAAGTAACTTGGCTGTTTATCTTATATGTCCCATGTATATAGGGTACAACCGCAATCTCTACTGGTAAATTTTTATTACAATGTTGGCTGGAGTGTTTTTGCTAATTTTATTTATCCCTGTTGAAAAACACCAACTTCCGACGTAATCGTCTACGGCAAACAGCAAGTTTTACTACTGAACTGGTCGAACTTATTTGTAAACTACTAATAAAGTTTAACGCTAGAAAATCCCGGCCAGTAGCTTTTTTAAAAAAAATAGAAAAATTTAAAATTTATGTCGAAACACTTCATCTTCTCTCAACTTGATAGACCTTATATGTTGGTACGTTTAAGTTGCAGGTGTAAAAAATAAAGCTTCTCAAAATCGAAAAATTATTTTATATTAAAAATCTGGGTATTCTATAGCTCCAAACTGTCTCGTAATCTCTTTTTATACATTAACAATCTGCTGGAAAAAACTTTTAATCCTCTACAAAACTCAAATCCGATACGGATCAACTGCTGCCATATTTGGAGTTCCCAAAAAGACACTGCATTTGTCAGATTCTAGAAGAATTCATCAGCAACCCTAATTGCTCGAAACATCGAAGAATGGTTGGCGACTTACCTATATTGATTAGACAAGTACTTTCCTAGAATGTTTTCAGTGGTTGTAGCCCGCTTGATCCCTCCCAAAATGGTGCATGCGAGTAATATACAGTCCCTGGCCAAATTATTAGACGCACTGCAAGATTTCATGTAAAATATTAATTACCGAGTGATATTGTACCGTTTTATTTATTTTAAATTGATTTGTTTTTTATTTTTATATTATCCAATCAATAACCTATTTATTTGACATAAATAAAACAGCATTAATTTAGAAAAGCATAAGTTTATTAAGTTTTAAAGAAAAGTGAAATTAATGTTAGTAAAAGTCAATATTTAGTTGAGCCACCTTTAGCCGCTATCAAAGCTTTAATTCTGCGCGGCATGCTATCAATGCAAGATTGTACTGTCTCCTGCATTTGGGGATGATGATTCCACACATGAATAATCTTTTCTAGGAGCTGGGTTTTGTTGGTAATCACATCTTTAGCCACTTCTCTTTTCATCAGCTCCCACACATTTTCAATGGGTTCATATCAGGGCTATTACCCGGCCAATCCAACAGAGGGATATTTTTTTCTGCCAAAAAAGCTTTAACAGACCGAGCAGTGTGGCAGGGAGCTCCATCTTGCATGAAAGTGAATGGTTCCCCATTTGGAAACCATTCTCTGAGCTGCGGAATCAACCGATTTTGTAATACTTCTTTGTACTGATCTTGCCTCATTATTCCTTTGACGACGTACAGACGTCCAGTGCCCTTGCCGCTGATGACTGACCAAATCATCACTTTGGTGGGATGTTTAACCGTCGGGACGACACAATCAGGATGAAACTTTTCTCCATGACGACGACGCACATACTGAGCTTTATTCTGCAAAATTTCGAATGTGCTTTCGTCACTGAAGCAGACCTGTCAAAAATAGGAAAAATATATAAACTTCCATGTTTATTTGCTTTATTTAACTGAAAATGATAATAATGTATCAATTATTGATTAAATTGCTGTATCTTACCGATCTCCAGAAGTCCACATCTTTGTCTTGCCATTGTTTGGCCCACTTCAGGCGCTTTGCTTTCATTGCAGCTGTTAACTTGGGCTTCCTGGCGGGGCAACAGGCCTTAAAATCTAATTCTTTCAATTTTCTTCGAACAGTGCGCTCAGAAGCATTTACGCTAGCATCCTGGAGTTGTGATTTTATTACCTTTGTGGTAGCAAATCTGTTTTCTACACAAATTTTCTTCAAACATCTCTCTGACCGTGGAGTGAAAATTGGTTTTCTACCGCATCTTTTCTTTCTTTTCGGGCTTAATTCCTTCCCTGACTCAATTTTCTTTTTTATGCGTCGTACACTAGCTTCAGAAACCTCCAATCTTCGTGATATTTCTCGGTTTGTAAATGTTTTCGCAATCACAAGGGCCTTTACTTCAGCTTTTTTACGTGGCGAAAGATCGCCTTTTCTACCCATAATGAAAATAGTCCAATTACTTTTTTAACACACTGCATTCAAAATAAACTAATAACTGAGTAGTATAAAACTGTTAAACAAACAATCACAGTCCATAAAGCCACAGAAACACGTCCGTACCTGACTCGATTCCGATCGCGACTGATACAGGTTTGTACTTGTTTACGTTCATGTATCACTTTGTCAACATAGTGTTGCCATATGTTAAAAATAAGTACAAATATGTAGTCTACAACAATTCTTTTAAATAAAAATCAATAATATTGTAGTTTAAATATACCATTATTGCATAAAAACTCTTAAGAAACATAAAATTACTAAAAAAAAATACAGTGCGTCTAATAATTTGGCCAGGGACTGTATGTATAGCTAGTACATTATGTCTGTATGAGGTTCAGCCTGTTACTCCTTGCACCGCCCTTTTCAAGAATTCTTTTATATGGAGAAACTCATTACTTTGAAATAATTTGCCCAGGACTGTGTTGAATGCTTTACTGCCTCTTTTCATCTTTGCTAAAGATAGCTGATAAACTCTAAGATAGAATCAAAACATGTTATATACTAGTTTGACGAATGAAAGTCGGCTCGTGTAGGGTGTCTCTAACTTCCCATCCTTTTAATATAAAGGTAAAACTTACACCAAACATCATCCAATAAATCAGTATCTATTTTTCTGCATATTTAGATAATATGCAGCTCCAGTCTTGCAGCCTACAACGGGTCAAGGTTTTTCTTCATATTCTCCCTAAATAAACTTTAAATACAAAAGTTGGAGGCTTCTCTTGTATCTTTTAAACAGAGAGGCGTGCATCTGAAAGCGGAGACACTAATAAAATGTTATTGTTTTTAACCATTAAATTTCAAATTTATCTTCAACGATTGTCAAAAGTCTTACGATTTGATAATGCGTTAGAAATAGAACTATTATTCCTTTCTGTTGTATTAACATAGTTTTCGTTGACTTCTGAAATTAGCAAGAAATTACCTACAGCATGTCAAAATTGCGGATTCTTCTATTCTCTAAAATTGAAGTTGGATTTGTTTTTCAGTGTGTCTCATAAATACGTTCCAATTGTGCGAACCTAACAGGTGAGAGAGACAAGACGAGGATACAAAGTGTGACTCCAATCCTTGAAAACGTAATTACTATAGAGCGTTTGATCGGAGTTATATAAAAACAATAATCTTGTGACAATTGTGTGGCCAAAATTTCGCATCTAATATCAGTTATTCAGAGTAAGTAATGTCCAAAACATTGAACTAATTAAAATGGGTGCAGAAGTTTAAAGACACATGTTCAACTTAAAGTAAACTTCGGGTAGAACGATCAAAGATTTCAAGAAACGATGCACTGAAGTTCGTTAAGAAACATTCTTAACGAAGAATATCTAATAAAATATACTAATTGTTTTGAATATTTACAATCAACTTACATTCCCCTAAAGTGAAGGTGGGCAGCATAATTGAAAATTTTATGCGATAAGTTGAGATCACTGAATTCCTTCACATCCATTTTCCGAAATTTGATAATTATATTCAGAGAGCTTGATTTTGGAAAGTCATGCGAGAAATTTTCACGAATAAATTAATTAAAATAAATCAACGAAAATGAAGCTTACAAGAGAGAGTTTGTTTATATTTATATGTCCTTATTGTCAAAAATTAATTTCTCATGTACTTTAGTTTGATATATAATAAGTCTTTGATTTATCAATTTGTTCTAACTATAAATATTTTAAAATTACTTTTTATGGGACACCTTGTTTCTGCAGGCAATATTGTTAAACTTTTTTGTTTTAAATTCTTTCTCTCTTACAACAAATCCTTGCAATGGATGCAAAATATAAAGAAAAACCCTGCATATACATATGTATTTATAAAAAATGATTATAATTATACCAATTGCAAATCTGTGGTGAACAGCAAAAAGCTATTTATACACAAAAACAGAAAATGTATCTTTATAGAGACAAACTTTCCGGTAGGTCCCATGAGACCTAGAAGTTAGATGGTTGACAGAAACATCTTTCTAAGTAAAACTAGTAAAAGATACAACAACAGTGTGACTGTCACTTGTCAGACCTTTTCGATTTCCATTGTGAGATAGATACCTCTTGGGATCCACCGTCCATTTTATATGTGTTTGTTAATACTTTTACATTCTTTATATTTGGAAAATTTTTATTCAATAGAAACACAAAATTTGACATTACGAGTATATAATATCAATGAGAGAGAAAGAACTGCATTTGTTCTAGCTAGACGATTGTAAATTTGCAAACGTTATACAGACTTATAATAGCTATATTATAAAATGTACAGGGTGTTTCTAATTAAAACGTTTTTTCAACTAAACAAAATCATTCCATCTGTCCTCAGTAGAAGTACAAGTAAAAACGTGACCGTTCGTATTCTGGAAAAATGTGTTTCGAGAACATTTTTTGGCATCAGTGTATTCTTTGGTGACGCAATTACATTAGTAAGTTGTCTAATTGCCTTCTGCATCAATAATCGCCTTCGAGGCATGCTGTCGACGAGATTTACTGCATACTCTCTCTCTCTGAGTCAAAGTCCATTAAGTCTTTCCTCTCAGCTTTCTCTTTACAAGAGACCAAACATTTTCAATAGGGTTGGCATCCGGCGATTGTGAGGGCCACTCTAGTATTTTATCACGGACCCAAGCGAGCCGCTGCGAGACGTGATTTTCGCCCAGCAAAGGTTTCTTCAACGTGCTTTGGAATTTGACATTCTGAGACACATTCAAACTCGATTTTCTTAATTCTACCGCTCCTTGACGCAGCGTCATTTTCGAATCCCATGAAAACAAAGTCACGATTCGTTTTTTGACTTTCGGAGTGACTTTGCCTACAGAGTCACCTTTTTATCAAGTCGTCGCCATTTTTCATCTCGTTAAAGTGATTTACCAACTACTTCGCAAACGACACCGACTTTTTAATATATTTAGTGGCCGCGGAATGTGTTATTTTAGAGGAGATGGAAACAAAGAAAGATTGCCTCGAACCCAGGCGCAAACAACTGATTTTGAATTTTACGTGATTTCAACGAAAATTCGGAATCGACTAATACTTTTACGAAAATGCGTAGTAGACAAGGGTTCCCCCGATTTTTCGTTGAATCGCTAGAATCGCATCTACCAAAAATGAATTATCACGGACACGTTCTTACTTGAAAGACTATAGAAAAATTGCTACCCTCTTTGACTAGGTGGTAGCTACTCTCCGGTTATTTTTTTTATGAGTTGCAGGGAAATCTCTGAAGCGTTACAGGAGCGACATGTGTGCAGAAAAAGCAATTCACGGTGATCTTGAATCACCGCCAATTCCATTCTGGGAGGAAACACTTATTTAGGCAATTTGTTGGGATGAATTTCTCAATACAAAAAAAAGTCTTAAAAAAGGCAGTACGAGGAGTGAGAAGTTGAAACTCATACAGAAGTGATCTATTAGCACGACGTGTATTCTTGACGTGCACCATTCCGGAAGGAATAAATTGGACTACGTCCGTCGAACACTTTCTATCAAAGTACTTTTAAAAAGGAGTCAAGTCATTTCGGTCAGCTGAAATCTTCATCTGGGATGTGGTAATTTATACTAACATATCAGAAACCTAACGGTTTTAGGTCTAAAATTAACATGTACCGATACGACAACCCTCGACAAAAAGGATGGTAAACACGCACAAAAATTAAAATTGAAAAACATGAAAACGTTAAGATACAAAAAATAAATAAAACCAAAATTAAAAAAAGACCTTAGTGAAAAAGTGATAAAATAGTACAAAATGTTCTGTTCTCTCAATCTTAAAAAGTAATAGTAGCAGTACCTACCTGCATATAAAACAAATCACGATTAGCAAAAGGCTGTTGTCACTCTAAATGAAAAATAGAAAATATGATAGTACTTATAGATATAATTCTTCTAGATTTCTCCGGTGTCGATTGACAAAGTGATGCTAACTTTTCTCCGATCATCCTGCTCGCTTTTTTAGAGCTTGTTCCGATAACCGACTTCTTAGGAAACTAGCATGAAATTGAAATAATTCGGCTTGCACATGTCTTTTTGTATTAGTACATTTAGGTAGGGAATCGGCGGAGCTTCATGAACGGTCTGTTCCCAGATTATTGAGAGGTGAAGGTCAGTGTCGCGATTAAGGTTGTTCATATGTTTAGATATTTCGATGGACTCCCGAATTTTCCTAGAATAGAAAAAGGTAGAGAGAATCTGGTGTCCTGTTTTATGCAGGTGTTCTGCAAGTGCTGAAATGAAAATATTCCGAAGGCGTATTGTCTTTTGATGTTCTTTAATTCCAGTATATATTTTCTCTCTCGTTTCGACGATATAAAAGTTATCACAGCTTCATGGGATACTGTTGACTCTTGGGATTTCAAGGAGAATCCTATCTTTAACAGATCTAGGATATTGTGAGAGTTTAGCGCACATAAAGAAACGTGTTGATGTTGTATTTATGTTTCCGTAGAATTTTCGAAATGCGATCTGTGAGAGTCTTACTGTATTGAAAAACTATAAGCTCAAGAGACTGATCTGCTTGACTTATAGTTCTCGGAGACACCTGGGAAGATGCATGTTTTTCAATGGAGCATTTTATATCTCAGTTCTGTAAAGTGTTTAATAGAAAAACGGATGCTTTAGTTTTAATTGAAGAAATTATGGCTGTGAGAGTGATGCAGCTCTATGACAAAGGGAGTTTTATTGTAC
The DNA here is from genome assembly GCA_019049505.1 of Pachyrhynchus sulphureomaculatus. Classification (NCBI taxonomy): domain Eukaryota; kingdom Metazoa; phylum Arthropoda; class Insecta; order Coleoptera; family Curculionidae; genus Pachyrhynchus; species Pachyrhynchus sulphureomaculatus. The sequence continues at coordinate 56,846,735 of CM032454.1, read as the reverse complement.
TGGATGATGATGCGAGGAAGTATTCAGGTATCTATCCTTGTGAGTGGGCTTTCTATATACTGAGTGGCCTAAAGTCATATCTGACTTACGAAGAATAAGAGCATCTAGGAAATGGAGAGTAATATTAGTTTCAACATCAAAAGTAAAATAGATACTTGTATATGAAGAATTCAGTTGATCGGGAAAACTTTACAGAGATTTTTCTGTTATCAACGTATCGTATCCAGAGTTTTAGTTTGGGATCAAAAGTATCGATGCTTTGTTTTTCGAAGTATTCCATACATAACACGCTGCCTGAAAGATTTTTGGCCTGACACAAAGATGTCGCCGTTTTCAAAAAATCCATACGATTTTTAGGAAGTACCAACCTTCAAACGATACGTATCAAAATTTCATGACATTTCGACGATTAGTTTACAAGCAGCAGTGGTTTTAATGACTCTACTTTTGATATTTTCAAAACAATGGAAAAAATTGAATTTCGTGTGTTGAGTAAAAACTGTTTTTTGATGGGAAAAAATACCGTTCAAGCAAAGCAATGACTTGATAAGTGTTACGGGGACACTGGCGGGAAAGAGATTTGGTTCCAATGAAGAAGTTATCGCCGAAACTGACGCCTATTTTGAAGGTACAAGCAAATCCTTCTACAAGAAATGTATAGAAATGTTAGAAAAGTGTTAGACTGATTGTATCGCTCTTGAAGGAGATTATATTGATGCATAAAGTCGAATTTTGCAAAAAAAGTAGCTAGACCCAAAACTTTTCAGCCTACATGTTATATTGGCAATAACTGGAGAAAAAGACGAACCCATTGCAATGCAGGATATTTGTTCAAATATTGTATTGAAAATACGTCCGGAAATGGCATTTTTCAATTAAAATTAAGAAATCTGATGCCAGGTTTTATGAGTAGATGATATCTCTGATAATAGTTAAAGTATCGGGAGTTTTGGTGATTTGACATCATATTACACAATATTATATGTACTAAATAAATTGGTATATTTTAATGCTTTTGCTTCTTATTTATATTTAACCAGTTCATGTTAAAGGAATTCTATATAACATATATATATATATATATATATATATATATATATATATATATATATATATATATATATATATATATATATATATATGACTTCTCTTCGATGCTCTGAAGATGAGATTAGTAGTTCTCTTCTGGATCGAATCTAATAAATACAGATATAGTTTGGAAGGAACGTCCTAAATATGAGAGCAGTATTTATTATTTAGATGCTTTATAATTATATGCATCGATGAAACGCTTGTAGCTTTTTATATGATTAAAAACTGTTGTGAAGTTTATAGCTTTCTAGTAAGAGAAACTTCCTGTGTTATTGATGCGGCTTGCTCATGCCAAGACATATTTGCTACTAAATTAACGACTTATTGAGTCGTTGAGTCACCTGCATTTTCATAATATTAAATTCTGCCTAGCTAGCGTCACCCTAATAAAGAGTTTCTTCAGGTCTATTAGTTTTATAACTTTTTTTTGGTGCCTAGTTTTATCAAAATGTGTATTATCACATGCTATCTGCTATTCTTTACGATTTTTTACTCATCATTTTATCGCTACCTACTAAGAGGTTTTAAATTCTTGAGTAGGGCATGAAGACGCAATTTTACAAGAAAATGCGATACCGCGTCTACAGCGCAATGCAGTAGGTTCGTCTTAAATCGCATGTAATAAAAAGCCATGGACCAGGTTCAACGATTTAACTGTTTATTATTGTTTTAAATATGTAAGAATCATCCTACGCTCTGTCAAGTAGGAACATGTCTGCGATATTCCATTTTTGAACAAAAAACCGGTAGAAGGAACCTTTGTGTACGACGCATTTTGGTAAAAGTATTAATCGATTCATTCCGAACTCGTCGAAATCACGTAAAATCCAAAATGAGTCACTTGTTTGCGCGTCGGTTCTCATCCAAAGGAGCCTAAAATGACACAATCCGCGGCTGCTAACTATATTAAAAAGTCGGTATCGTTTGTAAAGAAGTGGGTAAATCATTTTAACGAGCCGAAAAATGTCGACAACTTGCCAAAACGTGGCTCGTTAGGCAAAGTCACTCCGAAAGTCGAAAAAAAACGAATCGTATCTTTGTTTTCACGGGACCCGAATTTGATGCTGCGTCAAGGAGTGGCAAAATTAAGAAAATCGAGTTTGAATTCGACAATATCTTCGTGCTCATGATGTCAAATTCCATTGAAGAAACCTTTACTGGGCGAAAATCACGTCGTGAAGCGGCTCGCTTAGGCCCACGATAAGATACTAGAGTGGCCCTCACAATCACCGGACGACAAACCTATTAAAAATAATTGGTCCCTTGTAAAGAGAAAGCTCAGAGGAAAAACTCTGAGGCCTTTGACTCAGTTGTCTCGCGAGAATCGAAAAATTTGCAGAGTATGCAGAAAATCTCGTCAACAGCATGCCATCAAAGAACGCATTGATGACAAAAAATGTTCTCGAAACACATTTTTTCAAGAATACGAGCAGCCACGTTCTTACTTGACAGACTGTATATAATAAAAGTTTCGTTATAAATGCCTTTTATTTTTAAATTTGTACTACATACGTTATATTGCCTTATAGCTATGAACCTCAGATTAATCGTAAGGGAATCAACCACATATCGACCAATATATAATTCTAAATCTGTCAATAAGTCTAGCAAAGGTGCCAGTATAACTAAAACCCTTCTGTCTCGGTCACGTCCAGTATGTCGGTTGTCTTTGCTGTTTGATTAATGGCACGCCCGGCTAATAACACAGACAAATGAACAGACAGAGGAACGGACATCAGACATTTAAGTCTTTATCGGATAATCTAATTAAATTAAGAACTGTATAGAGATCGACGGGGGGTCGTGATAGAAAATACTAAATGCCATTAATCGGATGCCGTAACTTTTTGGGAACTGAATTTTGGGAATGTTACTTATGTCAGTGAGAACTTTTATTGTACGTGGATTACAAGCGAATGGCAGAGAATGGTATTTTTCTAATACCCAAATATCGTTTTAGAATCTCAATAATTATACGGATTCGTGTTGTGTTTCTTCTTTAACTAGGACGAGTTTTTCGGTAAGTATTCTGTTTTTACAATGGTTATAATACCAAAACAAATTTATTAATAAAAACCGGTCAAGTGCAAGTTGAACTTGCACAATTAGTGTTCCGTACGTTGATTACTTTTAGAATAAAAGGAGGTATAAAATAATCAATGACTTCATAAAACACACCCCGAGTTATCGACAAAGTTTTTTTTTGATCTTTACTGAAAACTGATGACCTTGAAATTTTTGTTTTTTTTTTATATACCAGATAATAGTAGAGAATATTCCAGCGATTTTTCACAGTTTTTTAAAAATAATACAAAAAAAGCGTGCTCAAATATTACATTATACGTATTTTTTATTTCACTTCCGATTTCATCCCCCAAAACTAACCCTTTAAGTCAAAATTTAACTTTCAAAACTACACAGCTCTGATGAGGCTATCAATACCTATATTAGTACCAAATTTCAACTTTCTAAAAGGTGTCCCAAAATTCACGCAAGATTTGAATTTGGCGCCATTTGTATGGTAAAGTGTTGTCAACAAAACAAAAAACACAGCATGTCAGCTGATAGTTCAAGGTTATTAAAAATAGAGCGCTTCACGAAAGAACAACGTGTTTTCATTGTTAAGCAATATTTTAAAAATAATGAAAGTTTGGAATTTTTGTACAAAATATGATCGAAATAGTGATTTAACCTCTTCAACTGTAAAGAGATTAATTGAAAAATTCAGAGAGATTGGATCAATTAGTGATCTTAAACGCTCTGGCCATCCTTCAACAAGTCGTTTGACACTAAACATTGAAGCAGTTCGTGAGAGTGTTGCTGAGACTCCAGGAACATCAATTCGGCACCGTAGTCAAGAATTGGCCATTTCAAGAAGATCGCTACAGCATATTCTCATGAAAGATTTGCATGTTCATGCTTACAAAGTTCAGTTGACTCAAGAACTGAAGCCTACTGACCACGCACAACGAGGAGAGTTTGTTGAATGGATTATAGAACAACAACAAGTGGATAGTGATTTTTCGCAGAAAATCATCTTCAGCGATGAGGCTCATTTCCATCTTGATGGCTTCGTTAATCGACAAAATTGTTGCATTTGGGGTCTAGACAATCCACATGTGACTGTTGCGAAACAAATACATCCACAACGTATCACCTACCTACCTAATGGGGGGTTGGAGACGGTTGAAACATTTTTTGTGGGTACGGTTGAAACAATATATTTATTTAATTTGCTTGTCTTCTAGATGCCGAGGGTACATGCAAGAAAGACTTCTAGGGGGCAGGAGGAGGAGGTAAAAGCAGAAGATTCTTTGCGAAAAGCGGAGGGGAAGAATGGAGTGAACCACTGTTCGCTCCTAAGATATATACGAAAACGAGATGCATCTAGCGACCAAGAAAATCAAGATATGGGATATAAAGCACACAACCGAGTTTTTAATGAAGAGTAAGAGCGTGAGCTTTCTAAATATTTGATTCGATGTGCAGATTTATATTTCGGCCTATCTAAGAAGGACGTAAGAAATTTGACATACGAACTAACCATCAAGTATAACTTATCACGACCTCGAACTTGGGATGACAACGAGATGACTGGTGAAGAATGGTTTCGGATGTTTATGAGAAGAAACCATGAACTATGTGTACGCGCAGCGCAAGCTACAAGCCTTTCAAGGGCGACTAGCTTTAACAAAAGCAACGTAGATGCTTTCTACGATAATTTGACCATTGTCATGGACCGTCATAAGTTTGAGTCACAAGATGAATACTGATGAAACAGGCATAACCACAGTTCAAAAGCCAGACAGAGTCGTAGCTAGGCGTGGTGCTCGTCAAGTAGGTTCAGTAACTTCAGCAGAAAGGGGTACTTTAGTCACAGTAGCCTTTGCGGCTAATGCCATCGGAAATGCAATTCCTCCATTCGTGGTCTTCCCTCGAGTGCGTTACCAAGACCATTTTATCAGGGATGGACCAGTAGAATCTGCTGGAACTGCAAACCTCTCTGGCTGGATGCAGGATGAAACATTTATTCATTTCCTAGAACACTTCAAAAAACATACAAATGTATCTCTTTCACATAAAGTGTTACTTGTGCTCGGTAACCACTCCTCACACATTCATATTAACGCACTAAACTTTTGCAAGAAAAATGGCATTGTCTTACTATCTTTCTCTCCCCACTGCTCTCACAGACTCTAACCGCTTGATCGATCTGCATACGGTCCTTTGAAGAAAGCTCTAAATTCGACCTGTGATGCATGGATGCGAAGCCACCCAGGAAAGATAATGTCAATTTGTGACATTCCAGGGATTGTAATGTCCGCTATGCCGCTTGCTCTTACACAATCAAATATTCAAGATGGCTTTCGCAAAACTGGAATTTACCCATATAATCAGGATTTGTTTACTGAACCCGATTTTGCTCTTGCATTTGTGACAGATAGGCCAAACCCCGAAAATACAACAGAGGCAGAGGTTGTTCCTATTCGGAATACTAGCACACCCGAAGATGAAGCGCCACCACTATCGCCTTCTATAATTAACGAACTATTAGTAGAGCTACGGATATTCGACCACTAGTCCCAGGAACTGAACAAGAAGACATTATTGTAGGTCCGGAAACTTTGACTACACCACCCAGACGTCACAGCAGTATTAGTATTCAGCAAATTTTGCCCAAACTCTCTACAAGTGCTCAACCAATTCCTCCGTTGTCAAATCAACTTAAAAATGTAGCGTCTTCTAGTGCTCCACTTGTATTTACACCGGAAGCAATACGACCATTACCGAAAGCTCCTACGATGAAACCAAAACAGGGCGGAAAACCAGGAAGTCTACAATTTACACACACCAGAGAAAGAAGAGATAAGAAAGGAACATAACAACAAATCGAAACAAGATTGGATGGAGGAAAGACTAATAGAAATACCACAAAAAGGAAGAAAACTAATTAACAATAGGGGTCATCACCAGAAGAGGAGTGCTACTGCCTTGTTTATTATATGTCACAGTATTCAGAGAGCAGACCCGGAGAAAAATGGATACAATGTACAAACTGTAAACTGTGGGCTCACGAAGAGTGCACAGAAGGTGGTCTCAGCTATGTTTGCCACAATTGTGACTCTGAATGATCCCAAAACTAGACTTTAAGTATTTTTATTTTATTTATTACTAATCAAAATCAATGGCATTGTTAATAGAAATATTTTCTTTTAGTTTGTTCTCAAATTATTTTTCTAGTCAAAGTGTTATAAATTTAGTTCGTTTTGTTTTTAAAAAAATGCTGATGATTTATATTGTTTTTGATAAGTACGTACATTGTGTATAATTGTTAAGTCGTCATATTGTCAGAGACGACTGATTGTATACATTTTAAGTTGTGCGGCCTAAAAACATTGATGGCTGATTAGAAATATTGTTAAGTTGTATCTTTAAATATTGATGACTGATTTATATTTTTAAACGATGCCATAATTATTCTTAAAATTAAAATAGATAATAAACAAAACATGTTATATTCTATTTTGTATTATTTGTACTTGTTTCAACTGAGCCCAATCACTATTTCAACCGCCCCTGGTATGGGGATGGTTAAAACAAATCAGATTTTTTTTTATTTTATCTTATACTAAAAATAAAATACTGGGTATTCAAATGGTACTGCCCATTCGTAGATAGAAACACGCTCTTGTATTTAACATATCTCCATCATCGCTCGGTTTATTAATGGCAATGCTATGGACGATATAAGCTAAATTGTTTCAACCATACCCAACCTACATTGTTACTTTTGAAGTAAAACTTTTTTTACGATGGTATAAAATGACCAGTGACTTCACAAAATACACCCCAAATAAGTTTTCAACAAAGTTGTTTTTCCAATCTTTGCTGAAAACTGATGACCATGAAATTTTTGTTTTTTTATATACCATATAAATTATTAAAGGTAATACACTCGTGATCATTTTCGTTCAAACTACACCCTATGAAGAAACTTCCAGAATTTTTTCAATATTTTTTATTCAGTACTTTTCGAAAGTGATTTTTGGCAATTTCTTAAAAACAGTACAAAGAAAAGTGTGCGCAAATATTACATTACATGTCTTTTGAAACTTGTATTTTCACAAGCTTTCATTTGACACCCCACTTGATGACCTGGTAATAAAACACATCATATCCGACCCTTACCGTGAAACGTTTCAAGCCATAGACGGGCAGAGGAATTCTTGGCAAGGATATGATCCCTGAATTGAGCAAAGTTCATATTTCAGCTGTTATTTACCGTTATCCTATTTGTCAATCATAGCTTGGCTGACGAGTCGTAATACGACGAACATTTCGGTTACTCAGTTATTGGTTTTAATAGCGATTACGTAGCCCTTCTGTTATTTTTGTTACTTCCCGTGCTAGTGGCTGTGTTCGTCTGGGGCTTATACGATCCCCAAGAGAGGGTATATATCCTTTCAATATTAAGCTCACATCAGCCAAAAACACTGATTGTTGTATCCTAATGAAAATTACTGAAGTTCATAATTACAACACGAGAGGAAAAGAAAATTTCATTTTTAATTATATAAATTTGAAATCATCAGAAATCTCTGTATTTTAAAAGATATTCTTAAGTGCAATACATTAGGGGAAAATAAAGACAGTTATCTAAAATCTTTCATAATAAAATGGGATGGTAAAATTTTAAATGATATTAATTTAATTCAGGTAAAAAAAACCAGTTTGTGGTTACATATCGCTAAAAATCGAAAAAAAAAAAAGATAAAGATGAAAAAAGTAAATACGTATTGTGTAGTTTAAATAGCTATTATCTAATTAAAACCTATTATTACATGACTGTAAAATGATTTTTTTTCTTAAAAATAATATCGTAAATATTTCTAACCAATTTGATATTTGAGGCACTAATTGTACCGGTAATATTTGTAAAAACTTTTTAAACCAATACATCTAAGGGTTAAGTATTTTTGGGTGCTGAAACCGTATCTGGTATCAGTTTTTTTGTATCACTCATCAATTCTCTCACAATATGACATCGATTAAATTTCAAAACCAAATCGTCTTCCTGTTTGAAAAACTGAGCAAACTGTTGATCTCCCATTCTATAATGGTAAATAAATGCTTTTCTTTCTGCCTGGAACCAAGCGATTCTGCTTTTTCCTTAGTCAAACCCAAATCTCTCACTCAGCTCTCTCATTTAACTCAGCTTCTATAAACAACTGTGGTTTTAAATTTTCTAGAGAACATTGAAACTCATCATCATCATCCGGTCAACTGGACTGTAAAACGTCATCAATAGACTGAGGTGACTCAGGGACAGGAAGTCCCGGTCCATGTCCTACCGGCCGATTAGCTGAAGTAAAGTTAGGATAGACAATTACTTTCTTATTTTTAGAGTTATATCCAGAAACATCAACGCTGCAAAAATAACAATCATTTGAATGATTTTCTTGCTCTCTCCATACCATGGGTACTGCAAATCTAAAAGCTTTCTTTTTTTTTCTATACCATGTCCTAAAATCCTCGACACAAACATAACATACTTTGTGAGGAGCCCAACATTTTTCTTGATTACCGATTTCTACACCAAAATATGCAAAGTATACTTTTTTTACAAAGTCAGTAATGTTTCAAACTCACCACATATATAACAAAAAGTGTTGGGAGAGTTTTTACAACCACGATTAGCCATACTTTGAGTGTGAATTAAAGCACATGGGTTAAACACTGCAATGCCAGGGTATATTAACTGGAAGAAAACAAACAGCTGTGACATTTATCGGAACTGCCAACCTAATAACATTTGATTTTACTGCCAACCTTATAAAATTCTGATTTTATTGCCAACCTAATAACATTCGAATGATAAAAAAATAAACTTTTCACATTTTGAATATTAAAATGTGAAAAATTGGTGGGTGATACGACTTTTTTATTATTATTTTCGGAAACATGGAAATCAGGTAAAATTATTTAAAAGTTTTTCATCGTTGGCCTGTGTAACTACCGGTAGACCTGAAGTCAAAATCACCCGTAAAATAAAACATAAATTATTTAAAACCAGGGAGATTGGGCACTTAAGGGATGTGTTTTCACGTATCATTTCTTTAAAATTTGCATTACTTATGTCTTTAAATATTCTTGTCTTTAGATATACAGAGAGGTTTTACCTACAAACTTTCTTAATGTAATCGGTAAATAACAGCCAAGTGCAAGTCGGACTTGCGCAATTAGTTTTCCGTAAGTTGATTGCTTTTAACATAAAATTTTTTATTACCAAGGTATAAAATAAACAATTACTTCACAAGACATACCCCAAATGAGTTTTTATCAAAGTTTTTTTTTCCGATCTTTACTGCAAACTGGTGACGTTGAAATTTTTGTTCTTGCGATTTTTCGCAATTTCTTAAAAATAATTCAAAGAAAAGTGTGCGCAAGTATTACATTATTCCGTACGTTGATTGTTTCTAAAATAAAAATTTTGTTACATATATATATATTTTTGAACTCGTGTTTTTACAAGCTTTCTTTTGACACCCCATTGTCTGTGACATGGTAAAAACTATATTTTCACTTCCGATTTCACCCTCCAAAACTAACCACTTAAGTCGAAATTTAACTTTCAAAACTACAAAGCTCTGATGAGGTCATCAATTCTTATATTAGTGCCAAATTTTAACTTTCTGTGACAAATAGTTTCTGAGGAAATACAGAAAAATGATAAAATGAAAGCATATAGACACACTAATCTCATCTTCGGATTACGCTTCGCTAGCCACAAAAGATTAATTTAAAATCGGTAAAATTACCAATAATATATCGTTTCTTTTTTTTCCATTTTACATCCCTTGTTAAAAGAAAGTAGTATATTCGGAAAAAAACATACCCTCCGAGATTTTAGATCTTTTTCAAGTTGCAGGATTCATCGATTACGAGAAACAAAGTTTCCTATTTCCGTCGGCTACCTGTCTGATTTTCGGTTTGTTGGGAGGATAATTCTTAAAATATCGATTTCCAATTTGGCCTGTAAAAAAAAAAATTTGAAGTAAATATTAAACCTATAGTTTTTGATCGATCGACAGGAGTCAATAAATATTATATAGTTTCAAGAGTATTACGAGAATTTTTCCTAATGTTTGATTCAAACAATAGACAAATCTTTAAGGAGGTTGAGGCGTTAAACGTAAAATATGAAAACTATTTTGTATAGATTTATTTCGATAGATTAGTTAGTTTAGAAATTTTTTATAAAAAAATTAAGGTCTTTAGAAAACTTATTTAAATAAAAATCGAAATTAGCAATACATACATATAGTCTTATGGTCAATTTGAATAAAATTTTTTGTGTTATAACAAATGAAAAAAAAATGCCATCAATATGAAATTTAACTATGTTGACATTGAAATTTCGCGATTATTTTAAAAAAATTTCAAATTTAATTAGAAAGCTTTAATTTTATGAAAAATAACGATTATTGGAGGTACTTGTGAATGATTTACCTTTTATCTCTGAAACAGGGGCAACGTTGCATTTAGTAGTAATGGTGGGAAATTCAAATATCTTAAATTGTATAGTACAAGTATATAATTAAGACATATGGTGCAAGTAAATAATATTAAATTTAACTAATAACAGATTTGCAATGGATATTAGTTTTTATAAATAAAATAAAAATAAATAATTTAAAGCATTTGTTTTAATTATTTAATTAACTTACTTGTTTAACTTATAATTACCTAGTGCAGCTTCAGTGTTAACATTATAATGTTCCTTATTGTCCTTCGATATCTGTATACCGTCTGTTCATACTGTGTTGTACGTCAGACATTTATCACATTACGTGAAGCACATTTTAAGTTTTCTCGAAGTGAAAGGAATATTTCCGTCCTGCTGGAAATGTGCCACGGTCAGCCGATACCTAAAAAAGGCAAAAAGACCTTGCCAAATAACTACCGACCAGTCGCACTGCTTTCAATAATATCGAAAGTCATGGAAAAGGTTATCAATCAGTATCTTCTAAAATATCTTGAACGATTCAATATTATTAGCGATCACCAATATGGCTTTCGTAAACATAGATCAACAGGAGATCTTCTGACTTATGTAACACAGGTTTGGAACAACTCAATTGAACACTTTGGAGAATCTTGAGCGGTTGCTCTTGACATGTCCAAGGCATTCGACCGTGTTTTGCACGATGGACTGTTGGCTAAGCTACGCTCTTGTGGTAGGTCTGAAAAGTTGTGGCTCTCATGTTTCCTCAGAGAGCGTACTTTACGAGTGGCGGTCGACGGATTTCTTTCTAACACCTTCACAATCAACGCCGGTGTGCCTTAAGGCTCCATACTGTCTCCTACTCTCTTTCTCATTTACATTAACGATCTGCTGGAAAAGACCGGGAATCCAATCTACAGCTTTGCAGATGACAGTACGCTTGTCTTTTCATTCACTTTGAACGCTCGGACATCGGCTGCTCAGGCGAATATCCGCAGACAGCAGGAGGTCGTTCAACTTAACAAAGACCTGGAAGAAGTTCTATCTTGGGGTAACAGTAACCAAGTGGAATTTAACGCTAAAAAAACCCAGGCGGATGTTTTGTCTAAAAAAAATAACGTTGCTGAACCCGACATAGTTATGTCGGGGCACTCCTTTCCCCTAGCATCGTCGCTGAATTTGTTAGGCGTTAGTTTGGGAGCAAATATGTCCTGGCATGAACATGTTGCAGGAATAGCAAGGAGAGCTTCTCAAAAGTTGGACATATTATTTCAAACCAGAAAGCTTTACACTCCACAACAACTGTTAATTCTTTACAAAGCTCAAATTCGATCAACTATGGAATACTGCTCCCATGTTTGGGGTTCCGCTCCCAAACATACACTGCATGGATTATGTTCAAAGAAGAGATTGGAGACCAGGAACTGACCGTCGGCTCGTTGGAACTTCGAAGACGGTTGGCGACTTGAGTCTGTTCTACAAGTATTTTCATGGAAATTGTTCGAAGGATGTAGCCCGCTTAATTCCTCCCAAAGCGGTGCATGTTAGAAATACACGTCGCGCTGGTGCTTCGCATCCGTATGAGGTTCAGCTTGTTACTCCGCGTACAACGCTTTTCAAGCAGTCTTTTATATGGAGAACATCATCCCTTTGGAATAATTTGCCCAGCGCTGTGTTTCCCACCGAGTACAATTTACAGCGATTCAAGAACAACGTGAATCGCTTTTTCCGCACACATGCCGCTCCTGTAGAGCTTTAGGGACTTCCCTGCAGCACGTGTGCTAGACTCATAAAAAAAAAAAAAAGATCGCCTGTCAACAATTCGACGACGACTGTTACAGAGGTTAGGAGACACTTGATTTTCTGTTCCGTTTACCAATACTTTGTTGGCTTAATCTTTTATTGTATACAGCCTCGGTAACGCGTTTTCGCTTCCACATAATTTTTTTTTTACCATTTTTATCATTATTTGTTGATTTTTTATTATTATCCATTTTTTTTACTTGTTTACAACAGCTGATCACATTTATAAACAAGCATATCAGTAAAGCCAACAGTAAATTACTTTACAGCGTTGCCGCTTTGAGACACCGGAATTTTAAGATAATTTTATTATTTTTTCATTAATTACCTACTTTTTTAACTATTAAAATTTTTTTTTTTTTCATTCTTTTATATTTTTTCATATTAATTGCTTTGATAATTATTTAAAAATTATAAAATATAATTAATTTTTATTTTCCAATTTTATACAAAACACCCTAAAGTTAATCCGTTCATGTTAAATTATTTAATAAAATTAAATAAACAATATATAAGACTTAAAATTTTTTGATAATGAATTTATTATCATAATAATAAAATTCTTAATTATTTAATACAAAGCATTTCTAAATGACAACATTCAAAACTTTTGGTTGGGACAATTCCTCAACCTCTTTATCATAATTCTTTCTAGTCGAACATATATGTCCTACAGAAGAAGGGCGATAGAGGTGGGGCTACCTATATACTTCCTTTTCAGGGTTCTTAGAGTCGATTTGAAAATAATGTTATTTCTTCATTATTTTTTATCACTTCTCCTCTCCTTATTCTCAACTGTGATATTTTACAGTGACATAAGTAAGCGTGGAGGAAGGAGTATATCAATAAAAAGAGTTTTTTAAGGAAGAAAAAGAGCACTAAAAGCAAAACTGCGCATAGAGGGCGGTGACACCAATTGACAAACGGGGAAGATAAGAATGGGGAATAATAGAAAAATAAATTAATAGACAAAACCTAAACATTAATAAAGTCGTACAAGGACTTCATCTCACAACAAAATAAGAAGAGAAAATATTATTAGGATTTCCATAAATCATTTAGGCGGGTAAGATCAAAGACGCAACCAAATAACGATAATAATCTAAATCTAACTATCTTTAGTAACATTTTTCTAGAAAATTTTAAAGCTAGCTTTATTTAAAATTATAATTAAAAAAACCTATTTTCTAGTGGTATAGACAAGGTATTTCCTATTATGATTTAAATAATTTTCTGAAGTAGAGCCAACGTTAAAATTTACCACAGAAAAGACAGAAAATAAGAAACTTTCTTCCTTCCCTTGTTAGATATTATTTTGAAAAAATTTAATAATGAATTTGTAATGAAAAATTATCAAAAAAAACAACCCATACAAATAAATATCTAAATTTCATCTCAACCATCAAACTTTGATGACCAAAATGTGTACTTAAGAATTCTCTGGAAAATGTTTTGAAAATTTAGAATTAAGAAAAATAAGCAAGCTAAAAACATGTATCAAACAAAATAAAATAAAGAAAATGGCAGATGTCATAAGAATAATATTTAAAATACAAAGTCCTAATCATCTAGCCTCATTTTGCACCCACCGCTGAGCATAAGCCTCTTCTAGGTCCTTCCATGTCTCCGTATCTTGCGCCGCTGCAATTCAATTTGTTGAGATTCTCTTTATATCATCTGACCATCTGGTGGGAGGTCTTCCTCGCCTTGGCTTATCCACCCTCGGCCCCCATTCCATAATCTTTCTAGTCCATCTTCCATCGTGTGACCTTGTAATTTTACCTGCCAATTTCCACTTTAGTTTCGTGATGCGCTCTGTAACGTCGTATACCCCTGATCTTCTGCATAACTCTTCATTTCTTAGCCAGTCCCTCAAGGTAACGCAAAGCATGGAGCCCTCCATTCTCCTTTGTTCAGCTCTTAGCTTTTGTATTAAGGTCTTTGTGAGTGTAAAGGTCTCAGCACTATATGTACCATAAAAACCGGCAGGGCACAAAAGCTTTTATTTTGAGGCCCATAGACATGCTAGACCTGAAGATGTCTCTCAATTTTCCAAATGTAGCCGAACCCAATGCTTTCCTTCTTTGAAATCCACATATTTAATTATCTATGGTAATCATTATTTTGTGACCCAAATAAATATATTTTTCAACCAAATCGATGTATATATCTCCGATCTTTATTAAGTCACTGGGTACTAGCTTTGTCATCATACTCGCCTTTGAATAATTTATCTACTCTCTCTCTAAATAATCAATATTGATTTACCAACTACTTTGATTGCAACACGTAATTCTAAAATAATGTATTTGACTTTCTTACAATAAAAATAATAATCCAAATATTACAAGTCGATATTTTAGTATCATTGCAATCACACAAAAAAAATTTAGTATCATTGCAATCACACAAAAAAAATTTAGCAGAGGAATAACTTCAGAGAGACTTTCCTTCTATAGGAGAAAAGTGGTAAATATGTGTAAGTAGAAATAATATATACTATTTTTTTTAAATGCAAAATAGTGAGAAAATAACACAATTTTCAGGTTTTTTTATCCAAGAACCCTGTAAAATGTATTATACGATATACCCGAAGTCACATCTCTAACCCTAATAGTAATTGTCAAATCTCTCAAATAGGAAAAACCCTGAAAAAGGATGTATAGTGTACGAAGCAACTTTGCTGAATATCTAGCCTCCCTTATTATCACCTTAGATGTTTGACCAATTGAAAATAATAAAAAAATAACACAACTTTCAGATCTTTCGACTCCAAAAACCCTGAGAAGAACGTATAAACACACTCCACAGGAAGCAATCTCACTAACTCTCTCCTTCTCCAGATTAACCCCATAGGTGTTTGACCATAAATAACTAAAAGCAATGGAACAAAAACACAATTTTCAAATTTTTCTACTATAAGAGCCTTAAGAACGACGTATGAAACGATTTATAGGAAACAACCTCCTTAACACCCTCCACACCTCTAAAACTTTTGTCACGTTTGAGTATAACAATTATATATAAAATTTGGTTCAAAAATCTAGAAAAATTCACATAATGATGCACAAAATAAACATAATTTATCGATTCTCATCCCTTCACCCCTTTCCTTTTAACGACAGGTTCTCATCGTATTTCAAGTATTATACGTATACCAAATGTAAAGTCGATATCTGATTTTTATCGTGCGAACAGATCGACTCATCGACAAACGGACATACCGCTAGACAGACAGACCGAGAAACTGACGAACTTTATTTTTCGTGATCTGACGACTCCTGAAAGGCAAAAAAGGCACAAACCTCAAAAGATGATTTTTTTCGAGAATTCAATATTTCTAATGTCTAAAAAGACTACTTAAAAATAAATTAAATCCAGCTTCTAATGTAGCAAATGATATTTATAGATATACAAAATTCCAAAAAAAAACACCAAAATCTTGAAACCGCCTGAACAGCAAAAGGAAAGAATTTAATTTTTTTCAATTCCATCAATTTCAATATTAAATAATTATAATTATTATTATTATGGCAAAAACGAAACTTTAAATCAAAAAACAATTTGTGCCAAAATATATTTAAGTTTTTTTTTCAATATACATTTCGAATTTCATCACTTTACGATATAAGATTAAAACCCGAATCTTAATCAACCGTGTGTAATATCCAAAATCACGCACTATACCGGTACAATGCCAGAAAACCTTCATGACGTCCATCAAAGAACGGAAACGTGAAAAACGCATTTAAATAAAACTTTTTGGGGCCCCCATCAGAGTGGCGCAGCACCACAGGGCGCCAGACCAGACGATTCATGACACTGACACCTCTGTCATGGGTCTTGATAGCCACTTTAAGTAATTCTACCTGAAAGCGATTGACCGGAAACTTAACATTTTTTTTGTTTACCTGTGGTGGTTATCTTGACATCTTTTTTAGTTATAAAAATAAATTTCTTATTTGTCCTGTTTCATTCACTCTATCTTATACAAACAATAACTTTTTTCTTTTTTATCGTAAAATATTCTTGACATTTTCATTTCACAAACCTATATGAGGTTGTAAATATTAAGTTAGGAATTTAGTTGAATAAAATAAAATTTTAAAAGAAAATAGTAAAGTGATTTACCCAGTTCTTCCCACGCTAAAAAATAGAGGCGGCCATAGCGTAGAGGTTAAGGTGTCCAGCGACCCGAGTTCGTATCTCGGCTCGGAAAAAATAATAAAAAAAGAAAAATTAAAAAAAAAATTTCAACTTCACGGTCGCCTCTCTCGGGAAGGCAATGGCAAACGACCCGTAGTATCATGTCTAGTAAAACCCTTCTTACTTTGGCCGTTCGTAACCAGCATTTAGCTGTAGTTCCCCTTTATATGTGGAAATATTTAAAAAGGCACCAACCATAGGCAAAGGCGAGAGGTCGCCTACGTCCGTATCGGATATGGCATTTCAAGAAGAATATACTGAAAATAAGTACTTTATAGTAGGATATTAATCACCAAACAGGGAGAGCTGAGGAAGGGTTTCGAAGATATTTACTACTGAAACCTGTCATTCCACTCTATATCTTATTTCCTTTGAAATAAAAAATAAAGAAAAAATAACAAAATTTTCCTTGACTCTAAGAATCCTAAAAAGAATGTATATTACTATATGATATATATATATATATATATATATATATATATATATATATATATATGTATATATAAAACAACTCCTCCAACTCTTTCCTCCATCTCATGAACCTCCTATAAGTTTGACTATACAGAATTGAAATTAATAGAATATAACACAGTTTTCCGTTTTCATCGACTTTGAAAAGGACATACAACAACAGATATTAGAAATACAACCTCGAAGACGAATCTCAGTCTATCTAACCATTTATGTGTCTAATTATAAACAATTATTTTTAAAATTTGCTCATTACCCCAACCAAAAACAAAGAAATATTCTCATAATGATTTAGAGAACATACAAAATTTATCGATCTTACTCCTTTCACCCCCGCTCCTTTAAGCGACATCGCCAAAAAGTATAGGTTCTATTCCTTCAAGTATTATATGTGTACCAAATTTGACGTTGATATCTCATTTCAGTCGAGAGAGATCGTACAGACAGAAAGACAAACCGACTGACAGAAAAACGAAACAACAGGCAGATAGACTGACGGAAATAACAGCCTATACTTTTCATAATCTAGAGACCTCGAAACGTTAACAGAGAGTAATTTTTTCAGTAATACAAGCAAGCAAGATAAAAAAGAAAGGATAACTATTTTAATAGTGGCACAACTAAAAAATCTTCTTCTGAAGTAAAAAAAAAAAATAAGGAAAAATGCTTCAATGAAGTTAAATTCACTTTGATACAACACAGTACTTTATAAAAAACATAATTTTTGTTATGCTAACAGAGTTGGAAATTAAGACTAACCTACTTGTGACACAAAAGTAGTAATTATTATTGAAATTATAAAAACAAGGATGCTTTAAAGCCATTCACAAAATTTTTTTAGTGATAGGAAAGTTTTTAGTTGCAACAGCAAAAAAGTTGAACTGTTACTCCATAATATACTATTATGACAGTAAAAAGTTTTTGACTAAAAAATATATATAATGGTCTAGTAATCACTATTTTTGTGAGATTTTTTCACTCTAAAACGTCATAAGTCATAATAAAAACTAGATTTTAAAATATAAGTAGAATCAGAAAGTTTAGCACTGGGTCTTGAAATGAACGTCAACAAAACTAAGATTACGGTAGTGGATGGATTAAACAGGAATAGACCTGTCCTTCAAAAAATAGGCCGTTTTAAGGTAGTAGATCACTATATGTGTCTGAGGTCGCTGATAACAAATGGTGAATCCTAGGAAACGGAAATCAGAAGAAGATGAAAAATGACTAAAACATCCATGAAGATACTCGACAAACTATGGAAAAGTAACATCAGTAAACAACTAAAAATAAGAATTTTCCCCATATTAATGTAAGAATGTAAAACTTGGTCACTAAAACAGAAAGAAAAGAAAAAGATTCAAGCCACAGAGATGTATTGCTGGAGAAAAATGTTGAACATTCCATGAACTGCCCACCGTACTAATATATAAATATTTTAAAAATCAAAAAATGATTTACTTAGTAAAATCCATCTTTGCATGTTAAGATACTTTGGACACATAAAGGGGGAAACCTCCACAGGGAAATTGGTGATACAAAGTAAAATATGAAGGCATAGAGCAAATCGTCAATATGATAAACGAATCCATGCACACAATAATTACAAAAGCACAAGACTGACAAGAGAGAGTTAATTCATAATGCAATAATGGCCACCATATCCCAATAGGGAGATTAGGACTGAGGAGGAGAAGAGAGATTTTAAAACGAAAAGAGAAATCCAAGGAACATAGTTGCTATTGGTAATATCTCTTACCCAAAACTTTTTACAGTCGCAATACGATATTGTTGATCAGTAGAACAATATTGATTTTTTAAAGATTTTTCAAGTTAGGTAATGGAACCTTTTACTTCCCTTCTTGATCAAGTTCTTCTTAAAAGATAAAGTTTATTTCAGCTATTTCTAGTTATAGATTAATATGACTAATTTTTAAATTGCCTTTAAATTTGTCGTTATGAATAAAAATTTTGAATATGTCAAGTTTTATTATTGTTTTAGGCTAACTGTTTGAATACTTATTGTTTAGATGAATATAATTTTTAAAGATTAGTACTTAATTCTTAAGGATTTATGTATAATAACTTCATTATTTAAGATAGCTTTATTTTTTTTGTTTAGGGCTGAAATATCACCGAAAATTGAAAATTTATCTTTCAATAGGTTTTTAGTATTTATAATTCACTAGCCGTGCCCGCGGCTCTGCTCGCGTGGACTTGATTCACTACTATCGTCACTGCTTATTCCTTATGTTACCTAACGTAATAAAATATCTCTATTTCTCCTTATCGCCCATTATTTCTCCTTATCTCCCATTATTTCTCCTTATCTCCCATTATTTCTCCTTATCTCCCATTATCTCACCATAACTCCCATTATCTAGACTTATCTCTGCTTACCTCCCATTATTTCTCCTTATCTCCCATTATTTAAACTTATCTCCCATTATCTCACCTTATCTCCCATTATCTAGGCTTATATTGAATTATATAGAATATATGTATAAATTTATAAAAACACGTAAATCGGATAAGTGGTTCTCAAGTGATAAGCTCACTAACGGACAGACAGACATACAGAGAGACGTTACATTTTATATATATATATATTCTTTGCAACATGATATTGTTCCATATTTAATGGTTTAGGCAGTGTATTGCAAGAAAACGCGCTAACGTTAACCTTTTTTCCTACTTGATTTACTATTATCGTCACTGCTTATTCTTTATGTTACCTAACGCAATAAAATATATCCTATAACTTGACCATATGGTATGTTTTAAAAAAAGCACGTATCGCACTAACGGACAGACAGACAGAGAGACGTTGCATCTTATATATATTATAGATAGATAACCTGGCCAGAGAACATATGTATGTTTTAAAAAAAAGTACGTAAATCGGATAAGTGGTTCTCCAGTGATAAGCGCATCAACAGACAGACAGACAGAGATACGTTGCATTTTCTATATATATTAGATGTAATAAAATATATATTTATAACCTGGTCAGAGAACATATGTATGAATTTAAAAAATCACGTAATTCGGATAAGTGTTTCTCGAGGGATAAGCGCACTAACGGACAGACAGACAGACAGAGAGACGTTGCATTTTATATATTATAGATATAGAATTTTATTATTATTATATAACCTGGCCGAAGAATATATGTATGAATTTAAAAAAAGACACGTACATCGGATAAGTGGTTCTCGCGTGATAAACGCACTAATGGATAGACAGAGAGACATTACATTTTATATACTATATACTATAGATTATAGAATATAGATATTCTCTGCTACATAATATTGTTCCATATTTAATGGTTTAGGCTGTGTATTGCAAGGGAACGCGCTAGCGGCAAACTTTTTTCCGACTTCATTCACTATTATCGTCACTGCTTATTCCTTATGCTACCTATCGTAATAAAATATAGCCTATAACCTGGCCAGAGAACATATGTATGTTTTAAAAAAAAAGTACGTAAATCGGATAAGTGGTTCTCCAGTGATAAGCGCACTAACGGACAGACAGACAGACAGACAGACAGAGAGACGTTGCATTTTATATATATTATAGATGTAATTTAAAAGTGGACGTCAAGATAATTCTTGTTATTTAACCAGTTGATACGCCTATTGCATACTTTTACCCTTGTTTCGGAGAAACTGATATTAGATTTAGAAGCTTTTGTTTCAGATAGGCTAGTTTAGACTTATCTGTCACAGCTGTATCGTCAGCCAATAAATATAGGTTAGGACACCATTAAATTTTGGTATATCTGAAATATAAAGGTTCAATAGGACTTAAGCGGGTGGAAGCTCGAAGAACACTCCTAATCAAACTTATTGATAATTTGTCTTCAATAAAGACCACAAACAAGTGAGCTACACACATTAAGAGAAAACAACGAAGTTACCCTAACGTAGGTACCAGGCCACAGTTCTGGAAATGAAATAGCGGACGAACTCGCCAAAAGAGGCACCTTGGAGGACCCACCTGAACAGGTTGTAGGAGTTCCATTCGTTTTCGGTAAAAACAAAATCAGGAAATGGTTGGATAAAGAACACCAACTCTCTTGGAATACAGGAGCGGGGTGTCGTCAAGCCAAACTCCTTATGAAACAAACTACGACAGGCAGAACACAGGAACTCTTATCGATGTCAAAACAAAGGTTACGTCTGAGCATAGGACTCCTTATGGGACATGTGGCACTACAGGCCCATCTATATAACCTCAAACTGGCTGAGCGGAAAACATGTCAGTTGGGTGAGGGAGAAAGCAAGCACAGTATACACATTCTGTGCGAATATCCTGCACTAATGGTCAAGAGATATAGATACTGGGGACAACTATTCTGTGAACCGAAAGATCTACAAGAGGTCAGGATGAATAGCCGATGTCTCTTGGTAGAAAATGCCGGAGTAGGACTGCGACCCTGACTCGATTTAGTGGGGAGTCATAGAAGAACTTTCAGATCTAGGTGACACCAGGGACCCAAGGTATCACCCACTCATTTTAATACTACTACTACTACTAAGACCATAAACAATATATTTTGCAGGCACGAATTAATAATTTTGATAGTAAAAATTACATTCTTATTCATTTAAACAATAATAACCATTATACCACAAACCATGAAAGACCTTAGATATGTCAAAAAATACAGCTTCTGTGCTAAATTTTTTGTTAAATTTTTATGACACTTTGGTTAAAAGCTTGATTCTCTGATGTGTATCGTACTGTGACCTGTGTGATCTATTTTGTTTATTTTTTGCAATAAAGATTACTATAACTTTCTTCCATAAGGTTGGAGAACGCCCAAAGTTTAATATAGTACTTGAAATTTAAAATATGTGGTAATTTTATTACTTGGGAAATTTTTTTAAGAATAATTTGTAATTTCATCTAAACCAGCAACTTTCTTTTTCTTTTAATTTTCAATAACAACTTCAATAATAAATTTGTTACTAGCAACCGATATCATTAACGTCTTTGATAAAGTTTGACACAAGGGACTTTACATTAAACTAACTGGAATGGTAATTCTCAATTTTCTCATTGGATTTATTATTAAGTTTAGGAAAACCCTATACTAAAAGTTTCTATTGAAAGCTCTACTGCGTACCTCAGGGTGACTCGCTATCGCTTGAATTATTTACTATTTACTTTAGATATCTCAAAATTCCATCAGAATAACCTGAACCGAAATTATTTTTATTTATGTGCTGATGGTAGGTATTACGGCCTCTTCCAAACAACCAAAAATTGTTTTAAAAAGATTATAACAAAATATAAATGATTTGGGATGAATGAATTTAAGGATTAAATCCTAATAAAACATTTGGGACCTTCGGAAGATTTCCATCATTCACACGCCATTTACAATTTCTTACATGAAAAGATTTACATTCACACAAAAATCAAAATTAACCTTCACAAATTTTATAACCTCGGTTTTAAGTTTAGGTGCCCTATCTTGGTATACACCATTAGGAAAACAAACTTAAAAGTTACAAATTATACCAAACAAATAGTACTTAATACGCCGAGATCTACACCGACTAGGATAATTCATCAAGAATTTAACCATGATGTCCTTGACAACACAGTAAAAATTCTGTATGAAAACTCCAGGACAAATTAGAATTTTTGCTTGTATGAGGGTTAATACTATATGTAGTGTACAGATTCCTTGAAACTTGCTTTGTGAGTATGAATGAGAAACCTTGTCGGTAACATCATTGCTCATGGTTCTTACCTCACAGCTTGTGAATGAGGTAAGAACCATGATGTATTTTGAAGTCTTGATAAGCATATTTACCGTGTTGTTAACAACGTACGAAGATGACGAATGCTTGGTAAACGACGGAGGTCATTACCACTACATTGGCACTGGGGAAGCAAACTAGCGGAGATATAGCTTACATGTACAGTCTCTCAAATAAGAACGTGACCGCTCAATGTATTTTTGTAGATATTTTCAAAATCTACAAAAATGCTCAAATGTACATCAAAGCTTTTCACAACACGACTTCGATCTCTATCAAAAGAGGAATACGCCAGGGGGATACACTGTATCCTAAATTGTTTATTAGTGCTTTAGGAGACGCAATGCGCAGTCTCAACTGGTCTAGTAAAGGAATTAAAATCGATGGGGTTTATTTGAACCATCTGAGATTCGCAGACGATATTGTCTTGATAAGTGATAAACAGGAAGAGCTACAGGATATGATAGACTAGTTAAATAACGCAACCAAGGACATTGGACTGAAAATAAATATAAATAAGACTAAGATTATGTCAAAGGCACAAGAACCCTCCAATATCCTGCTAGACGAAACACCCTTGGAAATGGTGGTCAGCTACATCCACTCAGGACAAAGAATAACAATAAAGAAAACCGGCATCCATGAGGAAGTTGGAAGTAGAATTAGATTGGAATGGTGTTCATTTGGGAAACTCAGTCATATCCTAAAATCGGATATTCCTAAATCACTTAAGGCAAAAGTGTATAATGCATGCATCTTGCCAGTTATGACATATGGTGCCGAAACGTGGTCGCTGACAAAAGGAAATGCCCGAAAACTAGCAAGAGCTCAGAGAGCAAATGCATGGCATCAAACTAAATGAGCGCAATTTGAATGCAGACCAAGGTTTCAGACGTGCTAGAGAGAGCTTTTCAACTTAAATGGCAGTGGGCAGATCATATAGCACGAATGCGGGATGCCAGATGGACGAGACGCTTGGTGGAATGGAGACCGAGAGATAACAAACGAGGTTTGGGAAGGCCGAAAACCCGTTGGCGAGATGATATCAGGAGACATGCTGGACTAAATTGAATGATGAAGCTACGGATAGGAAGAGACGGACTGAAATGGGAAAGGTCTACGTTCAACAGTGAACGGAAGTAGGCTTAAAGTGATCGTGATATATTCTTTGGTGTGCTAACAATGGCGTAATTACCTCAGTAAGTTGTCCAATCGTGCTTCGAAATTTGACCTCATGAGCACAAAGAAGTTGTCGAATGGTCTCATGGGACACATTCATTCTTCATAAACGATACCGACTTTTTATTATATTACCGGGAGCGGAATGTGTCATTTTAGGCCCCTTTGGATAGGAACAAAGACTGCCTCGAACCGATGCGCAAACAAGTGACAAATGTTACAAGGTTAGAGATAGAATGATATATCATCAAATAATTGCGATTTTTTGTAAGTTAGTTTCAATTTTTCAAAATTTAATCAGTAAATCGTATAAGTTTGAGATGCTTAAGTTTATGTAGTCCCTCTCAAAAAGCTCCCTTTTAATGAAAATTTTCTAACTTGAAATATCGTTGATTGGGAAGAGGAGGCGTTGCCCAACTGTGTTACAAAAAAGGAACCCACCCTTAGAATAAACTTTAGAAACCTTCTCTAAGCGATGACCGGAAATTATAAAAAAAAACCTTACACCAAAATTTTACCACCTACTAAATTTGGTATTTGAGGGGACAGAGGAGATTTTCAAAAATAAAGGTATCTACACTTATAACAAAGGACGGACCTAAAGTACAATAGCGTATATTATAACTCATCAGTTTTTTAATAAAATAGCAATTTTAGCGCCATGACACGAGGTGTTGTTAAAGGAGTCTAAATCTAATTTAAAATAGTAAAATCCCTAAATTATTATGTCATTCAGCGTTACACGCAATCATGATTCAGAATTAGACTGGTCTGTTTACAGTCACGTCCACGTCCATTAATCGAAAAAGGCTTAAAGTCACGGTAATGAGGATGAAATTTTGCATGTACCCAGTGATTATGTGGCCTCATAGAGTGCACCGCGTGTGGTATAATCCTATTAGAAGTGACAAGCACACACAGAGAATGTTTCCAAACACCCAGTGACTTCTGTCACTCATCGTCATTTCTTATAAAATTACTGAATAGCATTTACCTGAGAATTTCTATTATTATTATTGTAGAAGTATTTAAAGGATGTGACACCTATTTTCGAATAATTAAATACTTTGCTTAAGATTTGTATTGTTTAATGTTTACGAAGGTTTTATTCATACCTATTTCAGTTTGTATATTAAAAGATATTAGATTAGCATAAATACTAATAAACTGTATTACAATGAACTTAAAAAAATATATATTTAGGGCCCAACCACCAAGTTCATTCTCGTTGGTACATAATGCTAAATGTTCTTGCTTTATGTTTGTGTTGCATAATTCCATTGTTGTCAATCACGTTCAAAATATGTGCATTAGTTCCTGTAAGTTACAAATTTAGTTTCTGAAATATATCAAGTAATTAGTTAAATTTAAATTAATAGGATGTTCTCAAAATAGAAGATCGCGATACCAATTTGCCAGATAATAGCCCAAGTATATATATATATATATATATATATATATATATATATATATATATATATATATATATATATATATATATATATATATATATATATATATATATATATATATATATATATATATATATATATATATATATATATATATATATATATATATACGGTTTTTCACAATACAAAAGTACGACTCTGCTTCCATCATGGTCTCGATTTCAAACACCTCATTTTTATATCATTCATATATATATATATATATATATATATATATATATATATATATATATGTATATATATATATATATATATATATATATATATATATATATATATATATATATATATATATTTGTATGATAGCCCACCGTGTTTCATAATACAAAAATAGCATTCTACGTCCATCGAGGTCTTGATTTTAAACACCTCATTTTTATATCATTTATATATATATATATATATATATATATATATATATATATATATATATAATAGCATATAAAAATAGCATTCTGCATCCATCGCATCGTGACGTCTCGATTTTAAACACCTCATTTTTATGTCATTCATATATATATATATATATATATATATATATATATATATATATATATATATATATATATATATATATATAAATATATATATATATATATATATATATATATATATATATATATATAGTTAACAGGCATAACTGCCGGTACTGGTCTACTGAGAATCCCCACTAGATAATCGACAGTCATTCTCAAAGACCACAAAAGATAAACGTGTGGGCAGGGATTTGTGAACGTCATATCATTGATCTCTTTTTTATCAGTGGAAATCTTACAGGACAGCGGTATTTACAGTTACTCCAAGAGCAAGTTATTCCAACTTGTGCAGGTCTTTTTCGCGATGAAAATGAATTTGGATACCTGTAATAGGAATCTATGGTATCAACAGGACGGAGCACCTCGTCACTATGAAATCAATGTTTGTAGATATTTGGATGCGATTTTTTCTAATCGATGGATAGGCAGAAGAGGTACTGTAAAATGGCCTGCAAGGAGTCCCGACCTTACGCTACTCGATTTTTTCTTATGGGGTTCTGTGACCTTAAAAATAAACCTAGAGAATTTATTAATACTTTTTTGTCTTTTTATTATTTCAAATTCCAAATGACAATAATTCCAAAACAGTTCAGTTTAGACATACGACAAATAATATCTAGAATTTTTAGTAGGACTCAAAAATAAAATAATATACAGGGCTTTCCCTATAAAAAAAAATCAAGATGGCGTAATTTCTTCGAACCGACAGTTCAATACATTTTATTGTCAACGTCAGCATGTGCGCCATATAAATTTAAACATTTTTTGATACACTGCTTAATAAATGCTGTGGAATCATTATTCCATACATATGGGGCACCCTGTATGTATAATATATATTATTTTATTTTTGAGTCCTACTAAAAATTCTAGATATTATTTGTCTAACATATCGTATGTCTAAATTGAACTGTTTTGGAATTATTGTCATTTGGAATTTGAAATAATAAAAAGACAAAAAAAACTATTAATAAATTCTCTAGGTTTATTTTTAAGGTCACAGAACCCCATAAGAAAAAATCGAGTAGCGTAAGGTCGGGACTCCTTGCAGGCCATTTTACAGTACCTCTTCTGCCTATCCATCGATTAGGAAAAATCGCATCCAAATATCTACAAATATTGATTTCATAGTGACAAGGTGCTCCGTCCTATTGATACCATAGATTCCTATTAGAGGTATCCAAATTCATTTTCATCGCGAAAAAGACCTGCACAAGTTGGAATAACTTGCTCTTGGAGTAACTGTAAATACCGCTGTCTTGTAAGATTTCCACTGATAAAAAAGAGATCAATGATATGACGTTCACAAATCCCTGCCCACACGTTTATCTTTTGTGGTCTTTGAGAATGACTGTCGATTATCTAGTGGGGATTCTCAGTAGACCAGTACCGGCAGTTATGCCTGTTAACTCTTCCAAGACAAAATGTCGCCTCATCAGAAAAAACAATATTATGAATTAAGTTAGGATCATTATTAATTCGTTCCATCATGGCCTCGCAAAATTCAACGCGTCTATCGTAGTCATCTTCAGATTATTCTTGCAATAGAATGGGTTTGTATGGATGCAATTTTTCTTCATTCGGTATACGACTTAAGGTACCTTTACTTATGTTGTGGTCTAGGCAAAGCTGACGAGTGTCTGTATGGGGATTTTCTGTAATTTCCAATAAAACATCTACCTTTTGTCATCGCTTGTTTTAACTTTTGGAGGTCCAGATTTAGAAAGATCCTTAACATGACCTAACTGTCTAAATCGTTTTAATATTTTGCTAACTACGGATTGGGTAATAGGTTCTCGATTCGGATATTCTTTGTTAAAAAGATCACACACCTCCTATTGTGTTTTCCTACGGTCTCCGTAACCAACCATCCTTAACAAAGTAATTGTTTCAGTTTCTGTTAAATGTACCATTATGATATTACACTTAAATTGCAGTTTGACAAAATGCAGCAATAAACGTTTTCGTCATATCTCTACCATCACTAATGACAAAGTCCCCATCAGATGCAAACTCCTACTGGAAGATAATCCCCTAGAACAGTTAACCCAGCTCAAATATCTTAGTACGGACCTATCAAGCTCTCACAATCCAGTTAGAGACCTTAGAGAATTAATTAATAAGGCAGCAGTTATCTCAGGCTGTTTTAGAGGCTGTATGGACCAATCGATACATACGAACAGACAGCAAGGTTAAAATATGCAAAACTTTTATCAGATCCATCGTGACCTACAGTATAGAATTACGAGAACACATCAATAAAACAAAAAGTGTGCTACGTACCCTAAGAGCAATAGTTGGTAAAATATGGAGGGATAGGATACGAAATACTGACATCAGGGAATAATGTGGCTTGTAAAATGTAGTAAGATGGAGAAGGCAAAGAAGAAGACAGTGGTATAACCACGTAAAAAGAAAGCCTACCAAGAATCGCTCCGCAATGTCCACCAGAATGACCACCAAAAAGATGGAAAGATAGTTGGAAATCTACGTTTCAAGAAATCGCGCAACTTCGAAATGAACAGTTCATCAGATCTATAAAAAGTATAAAAAGAGTTTACGAGAACCGAATTACACAATAATAAGAGACCAATACGTGTTACATTTTCAAGAATTTGTGTAAGCTACATAAAACAGTTCACAGCGAGGATAGTAATAAAAATTGAGAGTTCTTGAATGCTATAAACCTATAAAATCTCATGAAAAGCAAAAATTTATTAAAATAAACTTTGTCTGCAAATGATAATCTTTGTGCAGACCTGAATCAAACAATTTAAAGCAAACTGCTGTAATTAGAGAAGAATAATATTGTTATTCATTAAATTGACAATAAATCTGAAAATATATAGCAAAAAAATTTTGTCAGTACAACTTAATAGGGTTAACCAGGGTTGCTTCTGTTCGACGGTATATATTTGTGACAAAACGTTTCGACCATACATTCTGGCCTTCATCATTTGTTTAATCTGTTAATTATTTTAAACTACTATACACATACAAATTAAAAATAAACTAAACCGATCATGAGAAAATCAGATGGAACATTTGGTGTTAGCAAATGCTCATACCAAATTACTGGCTAAATGAATTTAAACGTGGCTGTACGAGCACTGCAAATGCTGCACTTCAGGACATTTCTTTTGAAGAAACGGTCGATAAAATTCATCGTATCGTGATGGAAGATCGTCGCAATAAGCTTCGTGAGATTGCTGAAATGCCAGGCATTACATTTGAAAGGATGGATAATATCCTGCATAAAGTTACCGCCTTTGTTGACTCCACACTAAAAATTTCCAATTAAGGACATTTCCCGTTCCCGTAAATTGTTCTTCTTATACTTTTTATAAATCTGATGATCTGTTCATTCCAAGGTTATGCGATTTCTTAAGAGGTGATCTCCCCGGTGGACATTTGCCTGCTGGTTTTCCTTCCAGGGCGATCCTTGGTAGTCTGTGGTCCTCCATTATTTTTACGTGGTTATGCCACAGTGTTCTTTGTCTTCCCCATCTTACTACATCTTGCACGCCATATTATTCCCTAATGTCAGTATTTCGTATCCTATCCCTTCGTGTTTTACCAACTATTGCTCTTAGGCTTTTCATTTCCGCGGTACATAGCGTACTTTTGGTTTTATTGGTATCTTCTCGTGATTCTATACCGTAGACGAAGATGCATCTGTTGCAAGTGTTGTATATTTTAACTTTGCTGTCTGTTCGCATGTATTGATTGGTCCATGCTCCCTAAAACAACCTGAGATGACTACTGCTTTATTAATTAATTCTCTAAGGTCTCTGACTGGGTTATGAGAGCTTGACAGCACCAAGATATTTGAACTGGGTGAACTGTTCTATAGGTTTATCTCACAGTAGGAGTTTGCACCTGATGAAGTCTTTGGCAATAGTTATGCTTTTGGTTTCTTCAGTAGACATGCTCATATTAAACTGCTGACAAACAACAAAATTTAAAAAGTTGTCTCTGTAGGTCGCCTTCACTTTCGACGTTCAGTGATGCATCGTCTGCGTAACAAACTAGACTAATTCTGTTGTTACTCATTTTGTATTCCATTCCTAGTGACCCTGCGTCTTCTATTATTTTGTCCATTAGAAGATTGATTGGACTGAGGCTGTCTCCTTGTCTTATTTCTCCTGGGGTTGGTATATTCCCTATGATGTTCTCGCTTGTTTTACTTTTCTTCTTATTGTTCATCCTCAAAACTTTCACAACGTTTGCGTGTGTCTTTTTCTGCATCAACCTCTATATTACGTCATTGGGTCGGACTTTGTCGAAGGCTTTAGTTAAGTCTATGAAGCATACATACGCTAGCGTATCGTACTCTATTGCTGTTTCTTTATTTTGCTCCATAATGAATATTGCGTCTGTAGTAGATCTATATTTCCGGAACCCCTGTTGTTCTTCCCTATGTTTTTATCTATGATTCCAGTTTCTCCTTCAACAGGCCTGTGTATGCTTTCATTGTTATATTTAGAAGAGTTATTCTTATATAATTTTCTGGATACGTTTTGTTCCTTATTGAAGTTCAGAATTATGGTGCTAGTGTCACTCCTTCGGTACCTCTGTTGTGTCTAGTATTTTATTGAACAAAGTTTTAAGCAAGTTCCTGGCCACCATATTTCAGCAGTTCGATAGGTATTCCACCCGTCCTAGGTACCCTTCTCTTCCTTAATTTCTTTATTCTTGTTGTTACTTCTGTTTCCTCAAAGCTCGCTTTAGATTATGTTTTATATCAGTAACCTCAAGATTTCAGTACTCTTAAGAATATTTTTTTGATTTAATATTAGAACCTATGCACTTCTGTGAACTTAAAGGTGCTTTACAATCCCCTAATGTGTGTTAGTATCCAAGAAATTATAAATGATTTTAATTAGGAATAACGTATGTACCGAAACTTGAAACAAATTCCGGTGTCCAAATTCCGTAGCGCTTCCATTGATTCTTTGAAATTGTCGTTAATACAAAATATACTTACAAACTCTAAATCATACACAAACTATATTAACTCAACTGTATATTATAAACTTGTAAGTTATTAATCCGATAACTGTAACCATACCGCCCATTACAACTATATTCAATAAAAACTCTGTTAAAATAAAACTGCATAAAATAGAAAATGTGTTTTTCATTCACAACTAATTATAATGCCCAATAAACTATTGACAATGATTCCCATTGATATTTCTTCCTTCGTCATGCTCTATCTCAAGTTTAATCATTAAACGACCTACCTTTTTCAGATCCCTTGTCCTCTTGTCACCAACTTCATTCAGCCGAACGAAAAAAAAGTTATTTTAATAATATGTTAATTAATATTGGTAGGAATCATTAATAAGTGACACGTTAAAACAGAAAGATAAGAATGTACAGTCGACACTTCTCCAATCGGTTATTAAAATTGTCTTTATTATTATTGGGCTCAGGGACGGAACATAGCAACAAAATATAATATTTTCCTTTAAGTCGAAAACAAGCGAAATACAGTGTGTTCCATAAATAAGTTGAGTAAAACAACTCTTCTACGAGGCTGGTTTGAAAAGTCCGTGCAAAGTCCGAGAGATGGCACCACCGGCGCGTATCGAGGTAATGTTTAGTTAGTAGCATCTCTTGAATGAACGCACACCAAGTTTCAGCCATATTGGTCCATTTCTTTGTGTTTGGCATTCGTGTGAATCAAGGAAGTCGAGTGATTTTCAAGAAATGGACGAAAAAGAATTTCGTGTGGTGATTAAACATTACTTTATGAAAGGCAAAACGCCTCAGGAGACTAAAGAGAAGCTTGATAAACATTATGGTGACTCTGCACCTTCGATTAGAACAGTTTATAAGTGGTTTCAAAATTTTCGGACTGGCCATATGGGCACAAGTGACGCTGAACGTTCTGGACGGCCTGTGGAGGTTACGACTCCAGAAATCATTGATCAAATCCATGATAGGGTGATGGATGACAGAAGAGTTAAGGTGCGTGAGATTGCTAGTGCTGTGGGCATCTCGACTGAACGGGTACATAATATTTTGTATAAACATTTGGACATGAGAAAGCTATCCGCAAGATGGGTGCCGCGATTGCTCACGCTTGACCAAAAACGGAATCGTGTGAAGTGTTGCAAGGATGGTTTGCAGCTGTTCCAGAAGAATCCGGAGGACTTTAAGCGTCGCTTCGTCACTGTGGATGAAACATGGATACATTACTATACTCCTGAGACCAAACAACAATCTAAACAATGGGTTACCAAGGGGGAATCTGCACCAAAAAAGACGAAGACCGGTTCTTCGGCCGGAAAGGTTATGGCGACTGTCTTTTGGGATTCGCAAGGGATAATCCTCATCGACTATCTGGAAAAGGGTAAAACTATTACAGGTGAATATTATTCATCGTTATTGGACCGTTTGAAAACCGAGCTGCAAGAAAAACGCCCGCGATTGGCCCACAGGAAAGTCCTTTTCCATCACGACAACGCACCAGCACACACCTCAGCAGTTGTGGTCGCAAAATTAATGGAAATAGGATTCCAACTCGTTTCACATCCCCCCTATTCTCCAGACTTGGCTCCCTCGGACTACTATTTGTTCCCCAATTTGAAGAAATGGCTGGCGGGACAAAGATTTGATTCAAACGAGGAGGTGATTGCAGACACTAATAGATATTTTGCAGACTTGGACAAATCCTATTATTCGGAAGGGATCAACAAACTAGAACATCGTTGGACGAAGTATGTAAGCCTAAAAGGAGACTATGTCGAAAAATAAAAAAGGTTTACCCCAAACACATAAGTAGTTTTTATTTTTGCACGGACTTTTCAAACCAGCCTCGTATTGTCCCCACTAATCAATTTGTTTTTTCCTCGCCATGCTCAGCATCACTATTTTGAGAATTAAGAATTTTCATGAAGGAAGGAAGAAGCTTTCATATTTTTAGTTTTGTAATTTTAAACTTTATTTATTTTAATTTATACAAGTCAGTCAATAAATTTTGAAAGCAGTTCAAGTATCACTTGAACCAAATATTGCCATTTTGAAGCTTCATCGATCATATGAACACACTCTAAATTTCAAGGCATTCATTGTTTATTAGCTAGTGAAAGTAGACGTGTTTGAGTATTTGTTAAGAATGAAAAAATCGAATATCGTGCAGTTGGAAGGTTTATCGGCAACTGGAATCCATGCAAAAGTAGTGAAAGTGTGGAAGTGAAGGAGTTTGCTCCTTTATTTCCAACTGTTCATAAATGAATTCTAGAGTTTAAACGTGGCCGTGGAAGCGTCAATGATGATCCACGTTCAGGGCGTCCAAAAACTGCAACTACTGAAGAAACTGTTGTGCAAATACAAGATATGGTAGTGGAAGCTATTCACAAGATTTGCGCGGCAGTTCCTAATATCGGAACAAAAACGCACTCGAGAGAAACTTTCTTAACACCGTTGGGTCGTTTCACAAAGAACAAAACTGATTTTATGCGGCAATTTGTAACTGTGAAACTTGGTGATTCTGAACTGCGACAACAAATCACATAGTGGACTGAACCCGGTTGTTCAGCTCCAAAGCAGCTAAAGTGGTCAAAGTTGTACAAAAAAATTATAACATCAGTTTTCTGGGAGGCAAAAGGAATTTTATTAATTGATTACCTTTAAACCGGTAAAACAATCACAGAAAAGTATTATTGCGACCTTTTGGACCAGCTGGACGAGAAAATTCGTGAGAAAAGACCCGGTTTGCAGAGGAAAAAAATCGTCTTTCATTGTGACAATGCACCTGCCCAGAGAGGTACTTTGGCAACGGCAAAACTGTTCGGATTAAAGTATGAATTGTTGGAACATCCACCCTATTCGCCAAATCTCGCTCCGTCTGACTTCCATCTGTTCCCAAACCTCAAAAGATTTCCACGTGGGAAGCATTTTTCACAAAATGATGAGGTGATAACATCCGTAGATGTGTCCTTCGAAGGTCTTCCGTAAAACCATTTCAGAGATGAGGTAAATGAATTGGATAATCGCTGGAAAAAATGTATTGGGCTTACGAGAGATTATATTGAAGAATAAATGTATCTGAACTCATTAATTCATCTTGTTTCATTTCAGCTTTCAAAACTTATTGACTGACCTAATAATTGCGTGTTTATGTTATCTTATTGTTTCTCTTTTTTCTTTTCTCCTCCAAAATTTAATCAATGTAAACTTCGCTGATAATAGTTTATTATATTTAGTTTGATCAGAACTATAAGGAACCATTTTTGAACAATTAAAGATTCATCATGATAAAAATAAGTAAAAACAGGTCAATCTTGATTAATTTTTCCCTAATTAAATGAGTGAAAAGTAGTTTTATTCCATTAATTGAAGTAAATTAAGTGTGGAGTGTTCAACTCGTAACAAAGTAGGTGCAGAAGCTTGAAGAGTTGAATCGACTTTTTAATAACAAAACGACCAAGTAATAAATTACTTGCGTTTTCTGTAAAAATCTTGTTGTTGAGCCGTCATAAGTAAGCACATTCCCTCCACTTGATGATTGATCAAACTGGAAAATAAACAGCAGTCTTTACACCACAATTCATTTACAATGATTAACTATATCTATTAAAAAATTAACCAATTGAAAAAATGAAATCAAATATTTTATTAACAATTTTTCAGTGTAACACACTGAGCTCCATCACCTGCAAACCAAGTTCTCATATAAAAATGATATGCATCAGCATTTTAATAACCAAGAACAACTTACCGGACGAATTAATCTTGTTGGCGACTTTCCCGGAATTGAATTTTTAATGTAAACTGCAACTTAAAAAAGGAAAATGTAAAGTTATATACACTGATGTTTTGTTAAGCACTTTTACCTAAAATGTTTACTTAAATGTAGTCTACGTATGTAATTTTAAATTCATTTTAGACGTTAAAACTTTTATTATATGAATGATGCACTAAGGGGTATTTAATTTATGAAACTGGCCAAAAGTCGAGATAAAAAATAGTTGCTAACAACTAATAAATAGATTTATTGTCCATAAATGCGTTCTGATTATCACTCTGAATTCAGTCGTTATCAACGTGTTTATCTTAGCACTCGAAACGTCTCCGAGAAAAATTATTTTCATTGAAAGTGTGTGTTGTAAGAGTGCTTGCAAGTATTCTTACTCGTTATGAATTTGGAAGTAGAAGGTAACCACTTTATTTTAAATGAAATTCCAGGTCTGAATAAATTTTTAATCTCAGTCTTTACTAATCTGAAATTACTATGATACACTTTTTTGCTTTTTCTTCAGAACATCGCGTTGTGGTAATAGAAGAGATGGTTGCACTCAACTATAAACAAGATCGCTATCCATATCACAAAAATATTCCAACGCACGTACACGCCATTTTAATTACATTAAACATTGTTTCAGCTGTCTAATTGATATAAAAATGGAATACGTGGAGAACAGTTTACCGGTAAACGCAAATTAAAATATTTTAAGTGTAATACAAAAATAAATGGCCAGCGATATCAAACATAGAAGATCGTTTCATCAAAACTGATTTCTAGTTCTATAAAGTTACCATAGTACCATAGTGGACAGAACAAAAACTGGGATAACCTTCAAGAGATTTCGAAGAAACCAGTGACGAGGCAAAGCGCTGAAATATCCAGGAAAGGGAACGTGTATTTAACTTAAAATTGATGTTTGCTCCTCAAATTAATCTAATGTCTGCCGGTAAATTGACAATGCCGTTTTAAAAGAGTTAGTAATTTTTCAGGAAGACCGAATCCAATGAAAGCTAATATAGTATTCATGGAAGTCAATTTATCTCCTATAAAATAATACATCGTAATAACAAAAAAACCTGCTCTGGTTAGTCGTTGCAACAGAAAGCGTAAACTGAATGTTGTCCAAAATTGCCTCATGTAACAGATTCTTGAGCTGAGATAAAGTTACAGGAACTGCTAACCATCCTACAACATGAATGTAATAAAAATATCGTTACTCACCTCGCTGTCTTGTTTACGTCCGCTTACGGCAATCAGAATACCCTTATCTTAAAAAGTTTTGAATTTTTTTTTTACTGACTATAACTGTACAACTGGAAGATAATAAAACGATATAGAAGAGCCTGATGATGTAATTTCTCCCGCGGCACGATGGCCAACTCTAATTATACATACATTCAAGCTAACAAGTATCAAAAATTAACTACTACATCGTAACCAGCCCTAAGATTACTGAGAATTAATGAAGAAGAAATATTTGACCCGAGACAGTCCAGAAAGTTGGTTCTTAGGAAAAATCAAATAACTAATAATTTCGTTCAATATATTTTTTTTTTTTATGGGTCTAGCGCACGTGCTACAGGGAAGTCCCTAAAGCGCTACAGGAGCGACACGTGTGCGGAGAAAGCGATTCACGTTGTTCTTGAATCGCTCTAGATTTTACTCGGTGGGAAACACAGTCCTGGGCAAACTATTCCAAAGGTATGATGTTCTCCATATAAAAGACTGCTTGAAAAGCGTTGTACGAGGAGTAACAAGCTGAACCTCATACGGATGTGAAGTATTAGCGCGACGTGTACTTCTAACATGCACCGCTCTGGGAGGATTTAAGCGGGCCATATCCTTCGAACACTTTTCATGAAAGTACTTGTAGAATAGGCTCAAGTCGCCAACCGTTCTTCGATGTTCCAGCGAATCACGGCCGTCGGTCAGTTCCGGGTGTCCAATTCGACGAACAGCTCTTCTCTGGATAGAATCCAACAAATGCAGTGTATGTTTGGGAGCGGAGCTCCAAACATAGGAGCAGTATTCCATAGTTGGTCGAATTTGAGCTTTGTAAAGAATTAACAGTTGTTGTGGAGTGTAAAGCTTTCTGGTTCGAAACAATATTCTCAACTTTTGAGAAGCTCTCCTTGATATGCCTGCAACATGTTCATGCCAGGACATATTTGCTCCCAAATTAACGCCTAATATTATTATTAACTTTGCTCTTTTCATAAATTTTGATAATGTAGCCATTTTTATGTTTTACATCATTTATAAAAAGATGCCGATTTTCAGGCCAGTAGATCAATAAAAATTCGTTGGATATCTCCGGAGAGCAACGCAACTTTTGCGATAGTTTAATTGCATTTAGTAACACACAATACTCAATGTTGCTATAAGTATGTTTTTACAAAACATTTAATTTATCAATCGCTTGTATATATATATTACATTTTAAGATCTTTTCATTGTTGTCTGGGAGTACTGAAGTGAAAAAGAGTTACCGCTACTACGAAAGTACCTAATGAATATTATAGAAATCACTTATATTAATATTTATATAACATAAAACGGAAGTATTCACGGTTTTATCCGGACTTGGTTCTTTGGATTAGACCGTGTCAATTTGGAATAACTGTTCAACGTTTCGCCTATAACTGTACAAGGGATCTTCAGGGACCGTTATTTTTCGATATTAGAACACAGAATCAGCTTGGAGGAGCACAAGTTACTGAACCGTGACCCTGTAATAATAGTTTTTCACTAGTAATACAGACCATAACCGAAGTCTCTATTAATGTTTTTAAAATGTCTGTAAATTTTAATTAACTCCCATTTATAGAGATTGGAAAGAGAAACGAGAACTTCAATTTCTCTTACAGAAATGGTATGACATGTGGAGCGTTAATGTGCAGCTACAATTTATTTCTTTTTACTATATCTTTTACATTCCCCAACTCTAGTTGAAATTGATATCCCAGTTTTTCCTACATACACCTTATCCCACGAACAGATAATTTTATAATAATTCTAAAAGACAGGACCCACTATACATCACTCACATGTCCAGATAATGCTATTGCAATATTACCTATTGAGAAAGCTAATTTGTTGGCTGAACTCTTTGCTTCACTTTCTACTGTTGATTTCCGAGGAAAAACACCATCCACTATTGCCATAGCGCAGTCAAGGATACACGGTACTGTTTTCAGACAGTGTATCATAAAATGTATTTTAACGAAGCTAGAGACCAAGAAAGCAAAAAATTCGCGAACGCAGTGACACCAGATTCTACAGAAAGGGAATATTGTTTTCCTGCTGGAAATACCCAAAAAAAAGCAAAGCAACAAAACCTTTCTAAACAACTACAGGCCAGTGGGATTGCTTTCAATAATATCGGAAGTTATGGAAATAGCTAACAATCAACATCTTCTTAAATATCTAAAACTATTTAATATTACTAGCTACCATCAATATGACTTGAGTAAGCAAAAGTCAACAAGAGATCTTCCAATTTATATAACACATGTTTGGAACAACGCAATTGAACAATTTGGAGAATCTCGAGCATTACACTTGATACATCCAAGGCATTCGATCGTGTTTAAGTCTGAAAGGTTTTGTTCGTTACTCTCGTGTTTCCGTAGAAAACATTCTTTACGATTGGCAGTGGACAAATTTCTTTGTAATACCTTTAATATCTCATTTTCATTAACGCTCTGCGGCAAAAGACCAGGAATTTACCTACAGCTTTACAAATGACAGTACGCATATTTCTTCATTCGCTTTGAACGCTTGAACATCGGCTACTTATGCAAATGTCTATCTTCAGACTGCAGGAAGTCTTTTAACTTAACAAAGACCTGAAAGAAATTCTATCTTGGATGACAGTAACCAAGTAGAATTTAACACTACAAAAACACAGGCTGCTGTATTTTCTGAAAAAATTAAGGAAGCTGAACCCGACATAGTTATGTCTGGACTCAATTTACTGGGCGTTAACTTGGTAGCAAATATAAGACATATTTACCCCCCCCAAGTAACCGGAATGAACATGTCTCATGTATAGTAAAAACAGCTTCTCAAAAGTTGGGAATATTATTCCGAACTAGAAAGCTGTACACTTCACAATAACTGTTAATTCTGTACAAAGCTCAAATTCGACCAACGATGGAAAACTGCTCCCATGTTTGTGGCTCGGCTTCCAAACATACACCACATGTGTTGGGCTCTATTCAAAAAAGAGCTCTTCGCCTGATTGGAGACCCAGAACTCACCAGAAACCTTCGACACATCGAAAAACGCCTGGCGACTTGAGTCTGTTCTACAAGTATTTTCATGGATGAATGTAGGCCACTTAATTCCTCCTATACATCACCCCAGATCGGTGAATGCTAGAAATACACATCGCGCTAATACATTACTTGCGTATAAAGTTCAGCTTGTCACT
The DNA here is from genome assembly GCA_019049505.1 of Pachyrhynchus sulphureomaculatus. Lineage (NCBI taxonomy): Eukaryota > Metazoa > Arthropoda > Insecta > Coleoptera > Curculionidae > Pachyrhynchus > Pachyrhynchus sulphureomaculatus. Next base: position 56,807,498 of record CM032454.1, on the reverse strand, counting down.
CCTCGTACAACCCTTTACAAGCAGTCTTTTATATGGGGAACATCATTCCTTTGGAATGATTTGCCCAGGACTGCGTTTTTCACCGAGTAAAATTTACATCGATTCAATACCAGCGTGAATCGCATTTTAGGTATACGCGTCGCTTCTGTAGCACTTTAGAGATTTTCCTGCATCACATGTGCTATGCCCATAAGAAAAACTGCATTACCTGCTAGTATGGTCTTATTACTCGCTAGTCTGGGAGCCCAGTTTTTATAGCACTTGAACGATTGTTTAATATTTTCAGTACAGTATCCATTACTTTTCACATGACGGGAGATTTTGTTCCTAATAATATAGATTATTAAGCACATATTAATAAAGCCCTAAATACTAGTAAATTGAGGACAGTTTTTGAGAAGGTTGATAGTGTGAGTTCGCATTCAAATATTTACTGGTACAAGTTGGCTTTCTCTAGCTGTTGCTTTTACATACAAAGCAGGTTAAACTTAGATTTATGACATATAACAGGTAGGCTGAAAAATTTTTGGTCTAGCTACTTAAAATACATTTTTTTTTTGCAAAATTCGACTTTATTTATCAACATAGTCTCCTTCAAGAGCGATACAATCAGTCCAACGCTTTTCTAATATTTCTATACCTTTCTTGTAGAAGGATTTGTCTTTGCCTTCAAAACAGGCATCAGTTTGGGCGATAATTTCTTCATTGAAGCCAGATCTCTTTCCCGCGAGCATTTTTTTTAGGTCTGCGAATACATAATAGCCGCTGGGAGACAAATCTGGAGAATACGGTGGAGGAGGAAGCAATTCGATTTACGATGGCAAAATTGCAAGTCCATGCAATTTTGCCATCGTAACCATTGACTTGTGAGACGGTGCATTGTCTTGATAAAAGAGCACTTTTTTCTTGTTCATTTGGGGCCATTTCTTTACGATTTCTGCCTTCAAACGCACCAATAATTTCATATAATATTCGCTATTGATAGTTTTTCCCTTCTCAGCTCATCTCAAAATACAGAGGCCAAAACTGTCCCTGCCGAGTGTTGTGTCTTTTTGGTCGCTTTAAGTTGTTTTTACCGGCTGCTGTCCACTCAACTGACTGCCGATTTGATTCCAGTATGTCCAAACAGCGCTCAGAATCATCAACACGTTGTTGTTTTTGATCCACTGTGAGCAAACGCGGTACCCATTTCGAACAGAGCTTTCTCATGCCCAAATGTTCATGCAAAATATAACCAACACGTTCTTTTGATTTTTTTGATGTTTTTCTGGTGTAACCACCTCACTTGAGCGTCCAGAGCGTTCAGCATCACTTGTGTCTGTACGTCGGCATTTAAATTCAGCATAGCAGTAAATGATGAGTGATTTTCTAGGGGCAGAGTCCCCGTAATACTTATCAAGCCATTGTTTTGCTTGAACGGCCACTAAAACCACTGTACCTTGTAAATTAATCTTCGAAATGTCACGAAATTTTCACACGTATCGTTTGAAGGTTGGCGCTTCCTAAAAATCATATGGATTTTTTGAAAAGAGCGACATCTATGTATCAGACCAAAAACTTTTCAATCTACCTGTTAGATATTCATTCATTAACAAAAATCTTTGAATTATGCTTAACACGAATTTAGGCAACAATTCTGGAAAAAACGGGGTTCTAATATAATGAAAAAATTTTGTAGTATATAGTTTTAATTATGAGCAATAACCTTGGAAGCTTTAAGACCCTTTCGGCGAATCCTGGAAGATAGGTGAATTTTATAACGTTTAAGTTTAGATTTCATCCAGCTAATGTAGAAGCAAGTCCTAATTTACAAAACCGGGTTCCTGACAACTTATGAGACGTCATTATTAGTGACTGCTCAAGAAAGGGTAAGCATAATTTAAAAACAATTTCAGATATTTCAAATCTTGAATTAATTTGTATCTTATAACAAAGCATCGGTAAATAGAAGAAAATTTTAATTAAGAATTTGTTTAATATTGATTTAGTTGCTGTTAACTAAAATAGGATCAGTTAATTTCTTTTTTTATTTTTTTTTAAGACGTAAAAAAGGTTGAAAGCTTGGTATTATTACCTTAGCGCAAATATAAGATTTACTAATAGTGAATAAAAAATTCGCTACCGTATGGTTTGATAAAATACACGTTCTCCTTATCTACAACCACTAACATTCAGTGTTTCGATTGATTGGATTACTGAGATTAAAAAAGTGGGTTTACCAAAACTGGTATAAATGGAAGGCGTTACTATGATCAAAATTTATCTAAAATAAACAAAAATAAACCCGTTCACGTCGAATAGTTATTAAATTGCTTTTTCGTTAATCCATTGCATACAATATGGCTGAAAACATGTTTGCTTTGGCATTACCTGAAGCTATCTATGCCAAACAAATAACAACCGTGTTATGAGGCACAGGTTTTGGAAAAATACGCTGATTATTGGGCTTATCTGCTTTGTTTAATGCAAATAAATTTTGGGAAAAACTTATCATAAATTGATCAAAGTGCATTTGAACTTCATGGGCTTAGTAGAGATGTACAAAAATTTTGGGAAATTTCTAGGATTTGATTACGTTGCTTCGATATTTAGGAACTTAAAACGGATTCTTTCTTATATATGCTTGTATTGACGTCATTCTGAAATAACTAAGATAAATCTTGAAACGTAACATAAAGATAACGTAAATACTGGAATAGCAACAGGTTACATATTATCTTAAAATTAACGTTTCTGTGAGAAATAGTATTGTGCAAGACACTTCAGGAACAAAAAATAATAATATCCCGAAATATACGATGTGATAATGATTTTAAATGACCTTTTTTTTATTAATTATATTTTATTATTAAATATATATATATATATATATATATATATATATATATATATATATATATATATTATTTATATATATATATATATATATATATATATATATATATATATATATATATATATATATATATATTATATAATATAATTAAACCTCCTATTTCAAGTAGACAAAATTAACAACAGATGCTTGTAATAATAATCGATAGCCTGTCCATTAGCCTCATTATTACATGGGATGAAAAGTCGCGAGACATTTCGAGAGATGGCAGTATAAAAAAAAATCATATGATTTTCAGCTAGTGTCAACTCTGAGAAGATTCATGTAAAATTTTCATGGCCTCTTGTCTATTAGTTTGCCAGTTACAGCTGTAACAGCAAAGTGATCATACTTTGATTTTTCAAAATGATGGAAAAAAAAAAATTTCGTGTGTTTATTAAACATTGCTTTTTGATGGAAAAAAACGATGAGAACCCAAGGATGGCTTGAGAAGTCTTATGGCACATCTGCTCCGTCAAAAACAGCATATCGATGATTTAGTGAACTTAAGTACGGTCGTAGACGCACCGATGATGGACCACATTCCGGACGTCCAAATGAGGCAATCACTCCAAAAAAAAAAACACAAAAAAAATCCATCATATTGTTATGAATAACCGCAAAGAAAAAGTAAGAGACATAGTTAAGACATCAACAGAACGCGTGAGGCATATTTTGCATGAATATTTGGATATGAAAAAGTTACGTGCTCGATGGGTGCCGCGCACTCTCACGATTAATCAAAAACAGCAACGTGTCGAAGATTCAGAAGGCTGTTTGCCACTGTTTCGGCGTTTTTGTATCGATTCGTAACAATAGACGAAACGTCGATCCACCACTATACGCCTGAATTCAACAGTGCTACTCAGACGAATATCCGCAGACAACAGGAGGTCATTCAACTTAACAAAGACCTGGGAGAAATTCTATCTTGGGGTAACAGTAAACAAGTGGAATTTAACGCTACAAAACCCAGGCGGTAGTTTTTTCTAAAAAAGTTAACGTTGCTGAACCCGACTTAGTTATGTCGGGGCACTCCATTCCTCTAACATCGTCACTCAATTTGTTGGGCATTAATTTGGGAGCAAATATGTCCTGGCATGAATATGTTACAGGCATAGCAAGGAGAGCTTCTCAAAAGTTGGGAATATTATTTCGAAGCAGAAAGCTTTACACTCCACAACAACTGCTTCTTCTCAACAATTCTTTACAAAGCTCAAATTCTACCTACTATGGAATACTGCTCCCAAACATACACTGCATTTGTTGGATTCTATTCAGAGAAGAGCTGTTCGTCTGATTGGAGACCCGGAACTGACCTGCGGCCTTGATTTGCTGGAACATCGAAGAACGGTTGGCGACTTGAGCCTATTCTACAAGAATTTTCATGGAAAGTGTTCGAAGGATGTAGCCCGCTTAATTCCTCCCAAAGCGGTGCATGTTAGAAATACACGTCGCGCTTATACTTCACATCCGTATGAGGTTCAGCTTGTTACTCCTCGTACAACGCTTTTCAAGCAGTCTTTTATATGGAGAACATCATCCCTTTGGAATAATTTGCCCAGGACTGTGTTTCCCACCGAGTACAATTTACAGCGATTCAAGAACAACGTGAATCGCTTTTTCCTCACATGTGTCGCTCCTGTAGCGCTTTAGGGACTTCCCTGTAGCACGTGTGCTAGACCCATAAAAAAAAAAGTGCGTTTGCAATGTACCTAGAACCGCATAAAAGCCGACCAAAGCGTCCAAAAATACAAACATCATCTGAAAAGATTTTAGCAAGTATTTTTCGGGATGTACATGGAATAATACTGATCGACTATCTTGAGAAGGGGCGAACAATCACCGGAGACTACGTTGATTTATTAGACCGTTTGAATGAAAAAAGCGTTATTTCACCAAGATAATGCACCAGCTCATTGCTACGCCATATTCACCAGATTTTGCCCACAGCGATTATTACCTCTTTGAAAATTTGAAAAAGTAGCTCCATGGAAAAAGATTTGACTCAAATGAAGAAGTCGAATGAGAAACGGAGGCTTATTTTGGAACACTCGACAAATCGTACTGTTTGAAGTGTATTCAAATATTAGAAGATCGCTTTGAAGGAAACTAAGAAAAATAAAATCGATTTTTGGCAAAAATATTGTTTCTTCAAAAATTGCGTGTGTTTTCACCCCACGTAGTACAATACTATCATAATTTACCGATGATAAGGTTAATAAAACTAATACCAGTTTAGAACCTCTTAATCATGGTCTTAATAATACGTGTTCCGGTTAATAATGTCGATTTTTCGCAACATTTAAGCGTTTATTTCCATCACAAAATAAATTACCTTAATAATGAAAGTATGGTCCATCGTTAGCTATGACTTTTTTCCCATCTTTCTGTCAAAGAATGGATTCCGAACCAGAAAAACGTCTTATCTTTCGAGGCCAACCATTCATCAAGCCAAATTTTTACTTCTTCGTAAGAATGTAAGTGTTGTTCTGAAAATCCGTGCTGCATCAATCGAAATAAGTGGTAGTCTGAAGTGGCTAAGTCCGGTGAATACGGCGGGTGGGGTAGAACGTCCCATTTTACGTTTTCCAAATGGTTTTTAACACATTTTGCAACATGGGGCCGAGCATTGTCATGTTGAAAAATGACTTTATCGTGTGTTTGAGCATATTCTGGTCGTTTTTCCTTCAATGCTCGGTTCAACATTATCAAATGTTGTCGGTATCGATCGCTAGAAATCGTTTCACCAGGTTTCAGCAGTTCGTAATACACAGCTCCTTTACTATCCCACCAAATACACAGCAAAGCTTTCTTTCCTTGTATATTGCGCACTAGTTGTGGTGTTGAAGGTTGGCCTGGGTCTACCTACTAGTTTTTTGGGTTGGAGCATCTTCACCATAAACTTCACCCAACAATCGATAACTTTTAGCAGTCGTTTTCTTCAAATGAAAGATGGTTATTAAACTTCCCCGCAAAACGTCTTTTTCTAGTGCGAAACACGACATATTCAAAGGTATAAAGAACTATGTGTTTCGCACAATGACAATTAATAACGAACTGGCTTTTGATGGCGTATGTTTACCTTCCAAAACGGCATACATGTCACTAGTCTATACCAACAAGTGTATTAGTAACGCCATCTCTTAAGAAAATCGACATTATTAACCGAAACACCAATTACTATTATAGACAAATGAGTCTAAGAGGCCTCCTTTTTAGTGTTCTGTACTAATATAGGAATTAATGGCCTCATCAGAACCGTTTTAATTTTGAAAGTCAAATTTTCGCTTAAGGGGTTAGTTTTAGGGGGGGGGGGGGAGGTGAAATCGGAAGTGATCGAGTGGGATGTCAAATGAGAGCTTCTAAAAACATGAGTCAAAAATACATATAATGTAATACTTGCGCACATTTTTCTTTCTATGATTTTTAAAAAATCGCGTAAAATTGCTGTCTCCCCCCTTATCTAGAAAAGCACTAATTAAAAAATTTTGAAGAACTTCTGGAATATAGGGTATAGATTGAACGAAAATTATCACCTTTAATTATGTATCTGGTATACAAAAAAAAAAAAAAAAAATCAAGGTCATCAGTTTTCAGTAAAGATCGGAAACAAACTTTGTTGAAAACTCATTTGGGGTATGTTTTGTGAGTCGCTGATCATTTTATACCTCCGTAACAAAATTTTTTATTTAAAATCTAATCAATGTACAGAACACTTATTGCGCAAATTCAACTTGTACTTGACCGGCTATTTTGGTCTTGAATGAGTTACGGCAAATGTTTCCGATTGACAGTATTTAATAGAAATCGCTCGCTTGTTGCATTAATACTTTATTTAATACTAAGTCAATGTGTACTCCACACTTAGAACGCCCTATTATTCTATTTTCAGTAAACGTGTCGGTGTTATTATTAATCTGAACTAACCTAAAGAGTATCTAGGGTCAGTTCATGGTGAGGCGAGGGGCACCTGAGGTGTGCTTTCTTATTAATAGTGCTCATATAAATTCGAGCTTACAGGTTTGTAAAACAACAGCAAACTTTAAAATGGCGAACTTATTGATATTTTCTTATATATTAGCGCATTACCGAAATTGCTGCAAATATTTGCCTTAGAGTGAGTTAAACTTTATGAATAATCTATATTGTTCATCGTGTCCTTTTTTTTGTAGTCGTCTTTACATATTATTTCTTCCAAGTTTGAAAATAATGAAAAAATGCTAGAATTTGCAGAATATCCGACTCCAAGAATCTTTAAAATGAGGTATATCAATATATATATATATATATATATATATATATATATATATATATATTATATATATAATATATATATATATATATATATATATATATATATATATATATATATATATATATATATATATATGTATATATATATGGTATATATATATATATATATATATATATATATATATATATATATATATATATATATACACCTTTAATCCTTTATGTTTTTCTGTAAATAATATTGATTACAATTTTTTCCATCATCGCAATCAAAAACTAGGAAAAATTCTCTTAAATCTGTTCAACCTGTACATTCTTCAAATAATATCGCCGAAGAATTATAGGTTTTAGGAGTAGTTCAACTTTGAGTACTCGTTGTGGATCAAATTTAAAATTGATATCTTTCGAGAGTTGTCATGACAGCAGACAATCAGAGAGAACGACGGAAATTGAAGGCAATAGGTGTTTGTAATTAAGAAAGAATACCAGCTTTCAACACGCCAAAAAAAAGAGCACAGAGAAGATGTCTATAGCAGGTAACCAGAATTAGGCAACCAATGAAAACATAGTATTCTGTTAGCTATAAACATTTTCTCTGGGCTCTTTTGTTCGCAGTGTTATAAAATGGAGGTTCCTATTAATTTTCACCGGCTATATTTTTTGTAATATAAGGAGCTTGAAATTTAAAGAAATTCAAAAATCTCGGAATGTGACTTTTTTAGCAATATGACACTTTCGTTGGTAAGAGAAATAGACAGAAAAACTTATAAATAACAAAAAAATGTAGGGAAAAAATATTTTTACTGTTACCTAAATGTTAATACTAATCTTCAGCAAAATACAGTAAGCTATTTCCTTCAGCCAGTTTGAAACTAGTTATATAAAAAAAAAAAACAGTTTGCTGATTAAATTTTACGAATTACATCGCTTCTGAGTGACTCGATAACAAACATATTATTACTTTAATACAAAAAGATTTTTTATTTACACAAAAAAAGTGTTTGATTAACTTTAAAAGATCATATGAATCAATACTATTGCTTCAACTGCGTTTAAAAGAATAACTATTTTAAAAAATTAGAATAGTAAATTTAAAGTATTTTCATGTTAGAAACATTTACTAAGTTCCGCAATGTCAGAGTATTATGTTCGTTTGTTATGTCACATCCTTTATATAACTTTAACCATAGGCATAATTATTAGGCAGTCTTAGTTCTTCAAGTAAAATTTTTCCTTCGTAGAGTTCGAGTTAATTGCGTAATAATAATAATAATAATAATAATAATCATAGATTATAGACATAATATACCCACAATAGACATAATATAGACACAATAAATAGACATCAGATCATTACACACAAAACAAATACAAACACTTAGGAAATTCTTTCACAGCAAGCAAACCAGCCTCCACACAGCGACAGTGAAAGCAGACAAAAACTACACACCTCTCGACTTAGCCCGGGCAGACCACTCAGCAGACACACACAGTCACACCCAATTACAACAGGAAAAGATGAAAACGTGGTCAGAGAAAACACTCCACGGAAAACACAGATACCACATAGAACAAGACCACGTAAATAAAAAACAATCATACACCTGGTTACGGGATGGGCAGCTATTCCCTGAGACTGAAGGCTTCTTACTTGCCATCCAGGATAAAGTCATATTAACCAGAAACTACCAAAAGCATATCATCAAAGACCCGACTATTGCAGAGGACAGATGTAGGAAATGCCACCAGCAGAAAGAAACGATCGAACACATAACGAGCGGATGTAAAATATTGGCCGGAACGGAGTACACAGTCAGGCATGATTCAGCTGCCAAAGTGGTTCACCAAGCACTAGCACCAACATACAAACTCATAGAAAACACAGATCCCTACTACAAATACACGCCAACATCCATACTTGAAAATGAAGATTACAAGCTCTACTGGGACATCGGTATCCATACAGTTAAAACAGTCTCCGCCAATAGACCCGATATTACTTTTCAGTGCAAAAAAGGAAAAGTCACCTATCTAATTGACATAGCTGTCCCCAACGACACAAACATCCAAAACGAAATACACAGAAAAAATTTCCAAATACACAGACCTTGCAACGGAAATAAAAAGGCTATGGAGACAGGAAAAAGTCATCATTGTCCCCCTCATTATATCAGCCACAGGCCTTACACCAATAACATTCACACCACATTTAGTGCAATTGGGACTCAACACAGATATACACAGAAACATTCAGAAGTCAGTGATTTTGAAAACATGTAACATTGTCAGGTCATTCCTTAATACGGAATGGTAATAGCGTTTGTGCTGACTTGGTTTTGGCCCGTCAGCCAAACATGGAACTACATTGATCAAATCTGAGAAAGAAGAACTTTTTGTAATAATAATAATAATAATGCTCTGTTATTGTAACACATCTGTATATGAATTATGTGAGAAACATTGTAGTACCTATACTATCCTGTATCGGTCATATAAGTAAAAGTTTTCTGTTAGTAAATGCAAATCCGATCAGTATCATCCATTCAGTTTGAGCCATAAACACACACACACACATATGAATCTATTTATTTGAATCCCGTGTATTTGAACATGTTGGTAGCTGCAATTGATATTATCAATATACCTATATATAAAGAAAGACTAATTACAATATAAATATTTTTTACTGATTTGATTGATTAAAAATATGTTTGTTGATATATTGGCGCCCAACTTGTAACAAGACTGAAATTTAAATTTTAGATTATCTCATACATACAGCCAAGTGAATATTTTTCGGTTAATCAATTTGTTTAAATACGAATTATACCATCACTTTCATTTAAAAATTGGCATCCATCGTAGTTGGGGTAACATATATCTCTGAGATTTATAAATCATAAATGTATCTTACTTAGAGTATTTCCAAGACATGGACTGCACGAATATCCATATTATTGTAACACCACATGAAAAATTTGCCGTAGTGTAATGTTTATTATTTTTTAAACGTTTATTAACTTATATCTTGAGACCTTGTTTATTTATCATGGCAATTTTTATATACTGGTAGCCAGCGTGGAATATCATTCTTAGATTTATATATATTGTTTAGTTTCATGACACGTTAGTTACTGTTCTCGAGGTATAGAACATTAATCATATATATTGAAACTATTATCTAAACAGTTTTCAATAAATGATCCTATTAATAAATTGTCAAAGCGTTTTTAGAGATCATTCCAACTCATGGTAGATCATTTTATTCTTTGTAAGCTAAACTACATGTAGCAATAAAACTTTAATATTTTAAGCAATTTTAATGGATCCTCCCTTTAATTTTTTCTAAGCATTCTCATGTACTTCGCCCCGTTTTCGGTAAACTGTGGAACTACTATAGGGTACAAACGAATTGAAGTATGGAATGAACACAATAATTAAAAAAATAATCATTACATTATAAATAAAAATATTAATTTGTAAAAGCCACTTTGGAGTACTTCTGGTATTGAAAATATTTTAGAAAGTAAAAGATAAAAATAAATAATTGATTCACTTCATTATTAAAATGCTAATTAAATTATTTATATTAAATTGAAAATAGCTGACATTACAAATTACAATCGGTTCCGACGTTTAAGCTGTAGGTAATTGATAACAAGAAATATACACATAAACCGTGCAACCTATATCCTCATTAGACAGAGTTAGTCTAAAAAAAAAATAACCATTTGTAAAAGAGCATTGAAGAATTATTCCTGAAAACTGCGTCAGTTTATTTTTGTACCATATCTTTATACCTACGATTTGTATAGCTAATTTTTTACCCTAAACAATATAATTGATTAAAAATATATTTATATATAAGTACCAAAGTAGTTTAAATTTAAAAACATTCAGTAAAATTTTTTTGCAACAATATTCATATTTTAAAAAAGGAAGTTTAATTAAAGCCCTGATTGTTTTTTAGAACGTGTAACTATATTACGCAATTTGACAAAATATAGGCTAAAAGGTGATAAAAATAACCTTCAACCGACTTATACATTAAACGGATGGATTTAAATTGGATTATTGGTCCTCAAGTTATAAGCAAATATACATGACATGCACAATTTTGGTTCGTATGTATACATACATACAGACTTTAATTGTACTCGAAAAACTTGATTTTAACCGAAACTTGTTGTTAAGTACATTAGGCATTTGTATAAGTGAATATTACATAGAAATAAGCAAAACATTGTAAAGCATTCTTTTTGAATTTTCCTAGCTCAGTTATTGTGTTAAAATTTAATAATTTTAAGCAGTTGTGAGCTTGTATCGCTTGTCGCTCAGTGGATTAAGTCATTGAGCGAGATTTAACTAGCCGATTTGACATTTTTTTATTATGCTCTTTAATCGTAGGTGGAAAAGAATAATGTAAAATATGTTTTCATCGATAACTCTTATTCGCAGTAAATAAAGGTTTAGTTTAGTAGTAGTAGTTAATAGCTACCATGTAACAACAAATCTGATTTGCAATGACAGCACTGCACTACTCACAAATGATCCCAAGGGTTTCGTAAATCCAAACTTTTAATAGTAATAATGAAATAATTCAAAAAGAAGTTACAAAACAAAACAGGATTTTTACGGTTATAATTCAAAGAAGATAATGGTAACAAGTCAATTTTAATGGGTGTTTTTATTTTTAAGTTCAAATTAGATTATTGTTTTTACGTAATTTTATTGGTTTTCAAAAAATTTATAAATATTGGCGCTCAACATAGGGCGCTAGTCTAAAATTTAGATATGATTATTCATTCTAAGACATAGAAAATTAGATGTTGTTATTAGGGCTATCATGTCAATATCTTTCAGTAATTTAATTAACTATGAGATAAGATGTAAAATAAATTTAATGCCATATTGGCGCCCAACATAGAAAGACGATTCATTAATTGTTGCTGATCATCCTTGTTAACTCTACCACCTAAATATTTTTCAGTAAGAGAGAAACCTGTTATAAAAGTTTACGAATTGTCGCCAAAGTTGAGCACGAGTTTAAACTTTTTTATCAATCATCATTATTAATACTTTCAAGATACGGACAACTCGACATTGATAATAAGCTCATAGCTTAATATATTTTTAAATAATTTATTTAATTAAGAGACCTATTGTACAAGAATTTTTCTGTAAACTTCGGCGCTCAATGTATATTACGTTAATTTTTGGAAATATTTTAAATGTTTATTACTTTTTACTGAATATTTTTACTTGCAAAATTCAGGATGGGATTCTTCTTCTTCCAGTGCCTTATCCGCTTTGGACTATTAATATGGCAATACTGACTTTATTGAGGGCGTTTCGGAATAACTGAACAGACTTAAGTCCGAATTATTGTCTGAAGCTATATAGCCAAGAATGTCTTCTTCTCCCTGGCCCTCGTTTGCTATCTGTCTTTCCCTGTATTACTAGCTGAAAGAGACGATACTTATTATGCCTCATGACATGGCCAAGATATTCAATCTTTCGCCCTTTAATTGTGAGTACAATTTCTTTGTCATTTCTTATTCAGGCGCAAAACTACTATGTTGGTGATATGTTCAATTCACGAAATCTTCAGAATCCGGCGGTACACCCACATCTCAAAGGCTTGTAATCAAATGTATAAAGTCCAAGAATTTCTTGTTTAAAGATATTAAATTATTAGAGGACATGCTACATGACATAGTTATTATCCCATCAACAGTGTTCTCGTTGAATCGTAGCCTCCTAGCAACACAGAAGGCACTTAGTCGATTAAAGACTAATTCGGTCTATCTTCTGATAGTTCTGCGACAGGAAAATCATCTGCATGTTACAACCAAAGAATCGATATTGTCATTAATAAGCTGTCATACGGCCGAGCAGCCCTGCATGCTGTACCTGGTACCGAGGTAACTACTTTACCCGTATATTTTAGGTCCATTTCGGATCTGCTATCCATGTTTCTTAGTCTACAAACAAAATGCATTTTTTAATTTTATCATCTTTTTTTTGTAATGCAATAACAATTAATTCTGATGTGTTTATCTTCATTTTAGAAGTCCTAGTAAATATAACTACCTAAATAGAAAGAGTATTCAATAGGAGCATCTTATTTAAGTTGCAAAGATAATAAAAATGATAATCGGATGAATTATAGGTTTAGAAATTTTGCTCCCAATAAACTAGTTACAGGTTAGTATCTTTTATTCAAAATGTTGTACTGCATCGACACCAAATTTACATAAACATCCAACATAAACAAGAACTGTCGGCCCAGGCACCCTGTCAAGTCCAGCCTGCCACCGGTTCTAGTCCACATATACAACTATACAACATACATGCTGAGCTGTCATGTCACACACAGTAGCTGACAGTTATACCCTTCACCTAAATTAAAATGTTGCCCAGCAATGATGGCTGGATGCTGACCAATCGCATTAGCAACATCCCGTTGCCACTCGATATTAAACTGTTTATTGGCCGCAAGCCAGCTGCGCACGGAAACACGTGAAATCCTAGTCATGTAGCCCCGCCTTAAGGTTTGGCTTCACTCGGCAGTAAGTTATTTTGTCGTAAGGTTAGTTGCGCTAGGTGTAAAGCAGGTGACAGGTTCATAGAAATCGTTTTCGCCGTTTTTCGTGAAAATATAGACGATTTTGCGAAAAATTGTGTTTTTTCGGTTATACACGTAGAGGAACTTATTGCCTTTTACATACTTCGTTTATGTATTATATTGATGGAATTAAAAGTGACAAGAAACCTGTTCATAGTGACATTTATATCGCTAAACCAAGAAAAAAAAGTGAAATTTAACTGTTGGATAACAAGCACATGTTAACCTCACGGGCACAGCAGTATGTAGAAAATAAGAGAGTTATATAATTGCGATTACAGACCCTAATTTCCCATGTTTAAATAATAAGAACAAGGGCCGACATAAAATTCGAATTAAAGGAACTAAATCAAAATCAATAAACAATTTCACGAAAAACCTTTCTACTACCAAGATTCAGCAGGTTCTGAAAGTGTCAGTAAAATAGATAATACAAACTACTTGTGTGATAATGTGAATTAATTGTATTATTGTTATTAGTTTTCTTATGTATTTGCGGCCTAGATATGAAGAATATTTTAATTAATTCTAAAGACTAATTTTACCCGAGGAAATAATAAATAGTGTTCGTTTGTCCAGTTTACGCGACAAGAGGACATATTCGATCATTTTTAAACAATGATCATGATGGACGTTGGTAGTATGTACGGTCAACATTCGACGCCATCTTACAATCCGTCGGACACTAATTATTATAATTATGGTAACAATACTGGTGAGTTTTCTAGTCATTCTATAAGTCATCATCAATATTCTAGTAGTGGTGCCAGTGGATATGCGGGTACTACGGGATATCATGCGGGAAGTCCATACGAGGAAGGACCTTATATGTATGGTAAGTTTTTGTATAATAATTTTATATAACGTGTTAATTAATCTGGGAAATATTTCTATTCGTTTTTATCTAAGCTTTATAAATATCAATTATAGTAATGCAAAAAGGTTGGAAGTTTGTCAACGCTGTCGATTGATAGAACTTGCCTTATCGGATCTTTCTAAAATTAACTAAAACTTATATACGCCATATGTGAGAAAAAAATAATCTATTTCGTGTATATGGTCGTCTTAGTCTTATACGTTATTTTAATTTCATTGTTTGTCCTTTAATTTATATAGGCTGGTATTAAGCTTATGTTGCCTAATTTGTATCATAGTATACAAGGTCCTTAACGAAGAAAAATCCTAGTGTCCTTGGTATTCCCGCACTATTATCACACCTGTTTCAATCATTTCATACTTTGTACATTCAAAGTAGTAGCAAATACAATAATTTACAGAAGTTCTATAAATTTAAAATATAACAAAAAGTAGATTGTATTCAAAAGTTACAATTACGCACTGGTATGTAGTTTTTTCTTACACTTACTTAAAGAGCAATTTTTTAGAGAAAAGGATATTTATTACCAAAAGATCTACTGCGAGTATGAAACAACTTCCACTTAGGCTAATACCACTCTGATGAAGAAATTTCACAAGCTCGGTAGCGAAAAAAAGTATTTTTAATATTGGTCCACAATATAGTCTAATACCCCAATAATTTTTGCATTTGTATTATTATTTTACTGACAGCTGTCTAGTAATTATTGGTGTGTCCTATTTTTTCTCTTTAATATATAAAATAAACATTAATGTTACTATTACATTTTTGGTCTACTTCCACAGAAAAATTGTATTTGTTTCCTTTATAGTACTACATAGTCAATTTAAATTTATTCTATGTCCACAGTACCCTATGGACAGGCTACTGATAAAAAGTTTTAACAATAAATCGATTTTCTTGACTTATTTTCTACCATTACGAAAATGTTAGATATACGATATTATAGAGCAATGTTATTCGTACATTAACTTTTTCCTTTGTAATTTTTCTATTTTGCTAGTTCTTTTTTCTCTTTTTGGCGATACTACTTTAAATATTTTCTATTAATGTACTTAAAATTATGTCCTTTAGAGATCAATCAAAATAAGTTTTCCTATATTCAAATAGTTTGTGAAACTTCCATATCTTCGTCTCCCCTGTGGGACACTCTAGTAGGTTTCTCAATAGCACATACATAGTTGCTCAGAAAAATTTTTTTAAAAATTAAATATTGTTTTACCTAGCAAACAGTATAATTAGAAAATGAAATCCTAAAGTCCTTTCCAAGGAGCAAGACGAAAATCCAGTTATTCGACCTATTGTCAAGTTTAAAACACAAGGTTTAAAGGGGCGCCCATCACAAGATATTGCATCTAAATCTCAAATTTTTAAAGATTAGTTTTGCATGATAATCTGTAAAGAATAGTACGGTACAAACTGATATAGAGGGCGTTTGAGGATGCATTTTTAACATATTTTTTCAACACTGCTAAGTGTAGGTTAGTACTAGTTCAATAACACTATACAGCCTTGGTCCATTAAACTAAACTTCGCACTATCTAGCGAACCATTATATCAATTGTCTCAATTCAAATAAGTTTGGTGAATTCACAGTAGCATATAAATAATACAGCGTTTTTAAATCAATTCCTTGCTTAACGAGTTCAATACTCTAATTTAGTTAGACGACTGCTAGTTCACGTATTAATAAATATCTAAATCACGTACTATCCAAGTGACCGTACAAATTTAAAAAAAAAAGTTGAAATAGGCTTCGCAATCTCCACCAAAACTTTATAACGAGTGCGCAAAATTAAACATTAGCAGTCCATTCACA
Source organism: Pachyrhynchus sulphureomaculatus (assembly GCA_019049505.1). Lineage (NCBI taxonomy): Eukaryota > Metazoa > Arthropoda > Insecta > Coleoptera > Curculionidae > Pachyrhynchus > Pachyrhynchus sulphureomaculatus. Next base: position 56,791,042 of record CM032454.1, on the reverse strand, counting down.
GTAACATTACTTAAAAATAACATTAAATTTTATTCAATAACTCATATTCCAGGGACTGCAATAGTCTGATGTTATTAACAAAAAGACTTATTACTAAGTCTAAATAAAGTACTATCCACTTTTTCGCCCGAACTCTAAAAAATCAGTACAAACCGTCGATCGAATTCAGAAAAAACACTTTCGCCAGTTAAGACTACTGTTTTTAGTGTTCCATATGGAACACTTATAAGATCACTTTGGTGTCTGTCTGTTCGTCTGTCTATCCATCTGTCACACACCCGATTTTCTCCGGAACTATTTGTCATATAAAGTTAAAATTTGGCACTAATATAGAAATTGATAGCCCCATCAGACCCGTATAGTTTTGAAAGTTAAATTTTGACTTAAAGGGTTAGTTTTGGGGGGTGAAATCGGAGGTGAAAAAAAATTACCAGGTCATCGAGTGGGGTGTCAAATATATATAATGTAATACTTGTGCACATTTTTCATTGTATTATTTTTAAAAAATTGCCAAAATTGCTATTCCCCCCCCCCCATCTCAAAAAGTAATAATCAAAAAATTTTAAAATAATTCTGAAATATTCTCCATAGGGTGTAGATTGAACGAAAATTATCACGAGTCCGAGTCACCTTTAATAATTTATCTGATATATATATATATATATATATATATATATAAAAAAAAAAAACAAAAATTTCAAGATCATCAGTTTTTAACGAAGATCAGAAACAACCTTTGTTAAAAACTCATTTGGGATGTGTTATTTGAAGTCTCCGATCATTTTATACCTCCGTATCAAAAATTTTTATTTCAAAAGCAATCACAGTACGGAACACTAATTGCACAAGTCCGACTTACATTTGGCCGGTTATTTTTGTTTATTAAAACTAATAAAACGAATCAATTTTCATCTTCCGCCATCCCTTGTACTGGGTTGATCGGAGCAGCTAAACTTTATATACATAGGATGGTCAATCCATAAAGATTATACAAATTCTGAATATTCAAGTTAGGTTCTATTGACTGAGAAGTGGTCCATAATCTAAAATTTCGAATAGTTGAATTAGGTTATTTGAGAGTCAAGATAAGAATCGATAGTCTACATGTTGTTATATCTAGAAACTACCACGGTTGCTGAGAAATATACTCTAATCAAACCCAAGGAAACTTAGGGATTCATGAGACGAGTAGCATCTGTCATCGTAAGTTTCAGCTAAGAATTACTTTCTCAAATAGATCTGCTGATTCAACATGCAATAAAACTTATGCATTTAAATCGTCAGAAAGATCTTGTAATGTAGTAATCTACTTCATCTTAACATCGACTTTAGACTCCGGAAATTCGAAGAAGGTCGGCTTATTATCAAAATCGCACAACTTATTGGAGGCGATCAAAATTTATAAGGATGCACTGTTAAAAATCTTTCTGGACTATAGTATTTTCTAGCAGCAATGTAATAATAGCAAGATGATTCTACAGAGACTCCGCTGGGTTTTACCGTTGATTCATAGTTAACCAGAAGTTTTGGAACAAATTGTGGCAGGATGAATGCATTACGTAAATTTAAGTAGACGATTTCATTGGTTAAATAAAAGTGAGGTTTTAAAACCATCACCCAAAAATGGACTGATACCAAACAATCACCCGCTGTGTTTCTTACCACTTCACTAACTTTTAAGGATATTGGAACTTACAGTAAGTGATCGATAGGAAGTAATTCTTTGGCATGACAATGATCCACCATATACAACACTAATCACTGTAGGAAAAATAGACTAGTTAGCATTGGACGTTGTTCCTCACCCTCTGTATTTTTTGAAATTGCTCTTTGAAACTATCATTTATCTGATTCCTAACAGAACTTCCTTTCTGGAACCGAGTTGATAATGAAGAGCCAATAAAAATACCCAACTATATTTAAGTGAAACCTCAATACTTTTAAACAGCGGGAATTCAAAAACCTACCGAAACTTTAGGCCGAAATACTGAAGAATAAAGGCAATCTTATAGATTATTTTTTATTCATCTCTCCAATGAATTGTCTCTCGGGAAGGCTATGGTAAGCCACCCGTAGTATCATGCTTAGTAATCGCCCTCTCATTTTTTAGCCGTCCGGAACCAGCATTAAACTGTAGGTTCTCTTTGTCTATGGAACACTTAAAAAGGCACAAACCACAGGCAAAGGCAAGAGAGTCGCCTACGTCCGTATCCGATATAGCACTTCAAGAGGAAGATGTCCAATAAGCCTTTCTCAGTGTAGAAAAATGAAATATTTTCTATTTTTTTGGTAACGAGAAAATATAACCAGAAGGTAGCTAATTTTGTATTTTATAGCAGGCAATATACTAACTTTTTTTGCTCAATGAAGTTAAACAAGAACGAGGACGAATGGCAACCTTGATACTTTTTAATACAAGATTAAGATTCTACATCGCCGCATAACATAGTTGCAGTATCACCATTACACAGCATCTTTGCAGGTCAAGTTATAAGATTTTAGACAAGATTCGATGAATATTTTATGTTGATGAACGATAAAACTTCGTTGATAAAAACTGGGAATTTTACAGATAATGACACTAGAATGTGTATGCTTTTACCATCGACAAATAAATATTGGAAATAATTTTATTCGTCTGTACTTTCACTGAACTTTTTGTTTACTTTAGGCTTAATATTTATTTACTTTTATTTCCTAATTTACCTGATTTGTCATCAATTCGACGGAAGGTCTTCCTTTATTTTTACATATGATAAAAAGTCCAAAGAGTTGAGTTTCGGGCCGCAAAGTGTGCACATCAAAATCGAACGTCCGGCAGTGGCCAACTCGTTCAACGAGCATTATTACGGTAGTGTTTCGATATATTGAATTATTTAATTGTTTTGGTCGATTACAAACGAGAGGAACTAGAAATAAAGCAGAGTGTAATGTTAGAATTAAGACAATAAGTTTGAAAAAAAAAAAAAGATTTTAAAAGTCTATGAGAATAATTCTGGGAAATTGTATGGAGCTAAAGAAGCGTTGATTGTTTTGTTTACTGTGTATACGGTTATAAGAGGTAAAAACAACAATGTTTTGTCTTTTTCCTCGTCTCTCGGATCTGAGAATATACGAGAATCATACGAAAAATGTTGATAACATAAGTTTCAACACAAATAACAATCGATAACGATGATTATACATTAGGAGACTCAAAAAGAGGAAGAGTCGAGAAAAGGAAGGAGCGAATGGAAATATACAAGAGGAGTAAAAAGCTGATGGAAACCCCACAGAAAGAGAAAAATGAAGGAGAAGATAAGATAACTTAACAAAAATGATCAGAGTTAATGTTAGATATAAAGGAAATGAAACAGGATCAGAAGAGATACCAACAAGAGGTGAAAGAACTAAGAAAGGAGAATGAAGTATTAAAAGGGGAAAATAAGGCAATTAGAGAAAACATGACAAATATGGATTTGAGGATGAGTGAGCTGGGAAAGGAAAAAGTAAGGGCTAATATTGTAATATCGGGAATGAGATTTAAAGCGAATAGTCAACCAGATCTGAAAATGGATGTAGAACATTTTATGGAAAGAGGTATGGACACAAAGGTACAAGGTGATAAAAATAAGAGAGACTATATACAAAATACAACTTGGAAATTCAGGAGATAAGGAAGTTGTGATGAAAAATGAAAATAAACTGAAAAATTGGAGAGAGAGTTTACATAAACAACGATTTAACAAATGGTGAACGGGAAATTCAAAAGAAATTGAAGCATATAGCGGAGAACGAGAAAAGAATGGAAAAAAAGTGAAAATGGGATATCAAAAAACTTAATAGAGGAAAGAGAATATAAATGGGACACTGAGGAAGCAAAACTGAAGGAACAAACAAAGCACACTATGACCATCAAGCCAAGAAACTTAGTAAAAGGAGAGAGATAGGTAGATCGACAACGACCCTGGCAAAGACAAAGGATACGGAAGAGAAGACTAATGAAAGGAATATAAATAAGAAGATGATTAAAGAGATGGATAGGAGAAAAGAAATAGGAAATAATTACTGAGTTAGTAAATTGAGAACACGGAACTTTACGGGTATAAACGGGAGAGAGTTGGATTGAGAACATGAAATGTTAGGGGCATAAACGGAAAAGAGGATGAACTGACAGAAGAACTAGAAAAAATACAAATGCACTATGTAGGAATCACAGAAACAAAAAGGGAAAGGAACGAATGCAAAAGATTACCTAATGGATATTGGATGTACTGGTCAGGAGTAAAAGAGGAGGAAAATGCAGGGGCAGGAGTGGCAATGGTGGTCAAAGAAGAGAAGATGAAGAATGTAAAAGAGGAAAAATTTGTAAATGAGAGAATACTCTCGATAGCAATAAAAGAAAATGGAGCGGACGAACACTGCACTTTGATTGTGTGCTATGGACTAAATAACAACGCAAGAATTAAGGAGAGGGGCCGATTTTTCAATGATTTACAGGAAGAGATAGACCATACAAACAATAAGATAATAATAATGGGAGATATGAACGGAACTCAACTCCACGGGCCTTACACTCCTAAAGGGGTAGAAAGGCATAAGGACTAAGTAAGTAAGTAAAAATCATAAAAGTATGAAATTTCTTCTGAAATTTTCGGGTACTTTCTAGCACCAACAATTTTTTTTTTCTTTATATTATACTTCTTATTGTTGAATTTTAATAAAGTCTGCAGTAAAAGTTAAAATTTTGGACAGACAGATTTCCTAGCTCAGAAAAATGTGTTATTGGTACATTCTAGAACGCCATCTTATCAGTAACTTAAATAATATAAAAGATATAGCAAATAAATGTCTTATTTTGCACAAGGTTATTAATTTTAATGGACTCTCAAAGTCGTATATTTGAAGAATTAGGCAATTATATTAAATATAGGAATTGTAGCGTCTTTAAAAAATCTTTTTACGAAGTTAAAATAGAAAGATCGCGCATTGTGTTTTTTATCTGTGATATAAACTTCATATTTTTTTAAACAGAATATTCTTCTTAGTGTGGCTTATCTTCTAAGGACGTTGACGATCACATTTGCCCATCTATTTTTATCTATTACCGCTCTAAACAGTTCAGTAGATGTCATGTTTATCCACTGTCGTAAGTTTTTCAACCAGAAGTTGCGGTGCCTTGCTAGTCCACGCTTACCGATTATTTTTCCCTCAATTATAAGTTGAAGGAGCTTATGGTTTCTCATAATATGACCAAAGTGAGTGTTTTTTCTTTCTTTAACAACTGGAATCAACCCTCGTTCTTTTCCTATCCGATCAGGTATTTCCACGTTTGTGGTATGCGCTGTCCAAGGAACACGGAGCATTCGGCGATAGCACCACATCTCGAATGACTCCATTCTTTGTTGTGTTGTCTCTGTGATTGTTGCAGTTTCTATAACATGACCGAGAACACATAGCATTCATTGTTCTTGTTTTTAAGTTTAGTTGGCAATTGCAGAATATGCTGCGCATGGTATTAAAGGAGCTTTGTGCTTTTTCAATTCTTGAGCGTATTTCAATAGAGTGGTCCCAATCTTCACTAATTACGCTTCCTAAGTACGTTATTTCTGTTACTCTTTCAAGTGTTTGTTGATGTACTTTAATATTTATATTTGTATTAGAATTCTTACTGACCACCATTGTTTTTTTGTTTTGTTCGTATTCAGTTTCATTCCATATTACTCACATGCATCAACAATTCCATTCATGAGGCCTTCTTCACTGTCCGCTAGAATGACAGTATCATCAGCGTAGCGGAGGTTATTTATACACACACCATTAATTGTAATTCCATCTTTTTTGTTAGAAAGTGCTTTATTGAAGATTCCCTTCGAATAAACACTGAATAACAGGAGTGACAAAATACAACCCTGACGTACGCCTTTCTTTATTTTTATTTCTTTGAACATGTGATTCTCAACTTTTATTTTGGCAGTCTGGTTCCAGTATAAACTTGATATTATTTGTAAGTTTTTGTCATCAATGTTACACGATTCTAGTATTGCCATCATTTTGTCATGATTTACCATATCAAAGGCTTTCTGGAAATCTATGAAACATAAATAAACATCAGAGTTGACATCCTTCAATCAGAACGCGGATGGAGAATAGTGCGTCCCTCGTTCCTAGTACGTTCATAAAGCCGAACTGTGTTTGTCCAGTACGTTCATCTATTTTTTTGTATACTCTTTAGTGGATTATTTTAAGGAACAGTTTCAATATGTGGTTCATTAGACTTACATTCCGATATTCCTCGCACTTTTCTTTTTTGGTGATGGTGTAAAAATTGATGTCTTAATTCTAAAATCGTCAATATACCTTTTCATGGTGTTATTGTGTAAATTAACGAAGAAAAAATCCCTTTTTCTATCTTGGTAGATTCGTTTTGACAATAATGCAAATTGGAAATGGCGTTTATTTTCGTTAAGAATTTTAATTGTAAAACCTAAAAGTTGGTATAACAACTATTTTTCCATAGAGTGAGAAACGGGATATAATTATTTAAAATGGGTATAACAAAAGGTAAGCACAATGGGATTATACAAAAGTTCATGGAAGTCAAGGAATAATCTCTAGCTTAAATATATTTTCAAGAATATATAACTACATCTTAACTGAAACAAAATTGAAACTAATTAAAATAATAATAGAAAGAAGTGAAAACTACCAGAAAATGAGAATAATAAACATAAAAAAAAAATTGGTTATTTCATCCTAAATTTGGTATTATTACTTATTAGTATTACAGATATACGAAAACTTGATGTTTAAAATGTCCCCCATTATGTTCAATGCATTCCCTATTTTACATTTTTGTCTTTCTATAGCATTTATCGTTTAGCTATTTTGGTGGCCACCTTATTTTTTTAAAGCTTCCTATCTATATAAAAAAAAAATTCGTTTAAGAAACCCGTTACTATAAGAATGATATGTGGTGGAACCTTATCCTGCCGACAGATCATTTTTTTATTATGATATGATAAAAATTTTTAACATTTTTAATTCAATAGTTTCAAAATTTGGAATATGTCGATCTAAAATATGTTGCCCCCCATTTAAATTTACTAAAAAATATTGGTCACATTACTCTATTGTTCAATATACCGCAACAACCACAGCAGATTGACGGCTGAATTTATTATATCGCTCGAGGCTTTTCGTTAGACCAAGAGTTAACATTTCTTCTAATAAAACTTTTTAGAAAACTCATCTATCCTTCCAAAAAATATTTAATAAACAGTTTCGCATCTTCTTCCATAAGTTACAAACTTAAACGTAATTCTTTGCTTAGGTTAAATACTTCACTACTAAAACGTTATATGAGTGATAACCATGTTTTTATTAAATATCTGTAAAATATTTTAAATCCCCTAATATATTTTGTCAAGAGATATTCAAAAATCATTTCGTTTAATTTTCATAAAGTGGGGTAGCTCGAAAATGCAGATAGATTTTTAATTCTTTATTTTCTCTCGTTTTAGTTAAGATGTGGTTCTATATTCTTAAAAATGTAGTTAAGCTAGGGATTTTTTCTATGGCTTCCTGAGAGTCTTGTAAATTTTCATTTTGTTTACCTTTTGTTATAACCACGTATAAATCTCGTTTGCGGTGAGAGAACAGAGCCTTGGGGGACTCCGACTCTGATGGATTTGAAGTCGGAGATGGCCGTGTCGACTCTGACTTGATTCTATTAAAGATGAACAACTGGATGAGTTTGATTATGAATGGGAGTTAGCTGTGTCGGATCAGTTTCATGCAAGACTCGGTCGAAGGCCTTGGCTACATCGAGAAACACAGCTCCAATTTGTGGCGTCTGTTGAAGCTATGGAAAATGGTTTGAATGAGTTTAGTGCTGTAGTGGGTGGTGGCATGAAGCGATTGGAAGCCAAACTGTTCATCAGGGATAACACGGATGGCCATGGACTTTGCTCTGATAATTTCGTGGATGACTTTTTCAGCTATTTTGCCTAGACTGGAAAGTAGGCTGATTGGCCGATAGCTGCTTGCCTCATGGGAGGGAGAGCCTGGTTTTTTTAATCATAATTATCTCAGCTTTCTTCCAGTAAGGTGGAAAGTAGCTGAGTCTCAGTATGTTGTTAATGATATTAGTAGTTTTTTGCGATCTGTGTTTTGGGAAGTTTCTTGAGAGCCTTATTTGTGATTTTATCATGACCTGGGGCTTTGGATGGAGGAAATGTGGATGATCTCATTAATACCGGAGGAGGTAGTGAAATATGTATTGTGGAGAGGCTGGTAAGACAAAAGGTTCGTATGGTAGTAGCGACCCTAAGCTCACGGACTGAATCAGAGTGCGTAGGAGAGTTGGGAGAAAACTGACCCTCTAGCAAGCCTGCCAGAAGATCAGCCTGCTCCTGAGTTGAGGCGACGGTAGTGCTCGCATGTGTGAGAGGGGGAACGGATCTTGGCTTGTCGTTAGAGAGGGCGTTCGCCTCCCCGAGCAATCCTAGGTGGAGAGGGATTCTATTTTGGACTGCTATCTTCTGTTATGTTATTTAACAAGAAAATCCTTTACTTGTTGGGTTGCCTGAGTTTCGAGCCGTTCTGAGGGCTCTTCTGAGCAGCCGGTTCTTATCCCTCATCTGTGCTTTGATGGCTGAGGATAATTTACCTAGACAATTGACTGGCTGAGTTATTAAAGTAGTGGCGAGAGAGAGAGAGAGAGCTGTCTGGATATCATAAGTCAATTTATTGACCGCCGAGTTCAGATCCTGGGTTGAAGAAATATAAACCAATATTATTTTCAATTTGTGGTATTGTCAAACAGGGGAGGATCTCGAAGGGAGGGACACTTCTGGGGTTTATTCACAGTTTCGACGAAACAATATTGTGCTTAGAAAAAATCGATGATCCAGGGAAAGAGCCTTCCGAAAAGCAATCCTCTTTTGTCGAAAAACGAGATTTTTCGAATAAGAAACCTTGTTGTCCTAAATCTGCCACTGATATCAAACGCGTTTAGCCAACTTTGAAAAAATTGTTTTTTTTGAACAATAAAACAAACCATGAAAATATATTGTATATACTGACGTTTCTAGAATTAAAAGTTTTATAAAACTTAAACATAATATATGTATTCTATATAAAAAAAAAATAGGAAATTTGTGTTACACGTCAATAAATCGATGCACAATTATTTCTAGTTTAACAGCAGTAAATTTTTTTGAAAACACTGCAACTTCTGTATTTGTTGTCTTAAATCTTCAAAAATGCAGATTAAAGTAGTAATATCATATATGATAATCTGAGAACTTCACATAAATAACACTTCGTTCAGAGCTATTTCAAAAAGGGTAAGCAAAACATCAAAAATAGTATAGAAAATGTCATTGTCAAAACTTGCCTAAAACAACAAAAAGAACAGAAATTAAATCAAAGAGTAAAACAGCTAATGAAGCAAAGGAGAAAAATGGTAGATAAGACTACAGATGAATACAGAACTATAAATGGAGAGATATCAAGGGAAATTAGAAAAGACGAAAGACAAAAAAATGCAGAGGAAATTAAAAGCATTATAGAATAGAATAAAAGCTTAAAAGTCTTGAGAAGGAGGAACACAATGGGAAGGAAAGACATATGCAAGAGTAAGGACATGCATGGTAATGTAATAACAAACAAAAAGATATTTTAGAGATCATCAAATTATTCAAATCATTTTATCAACAATTATATACCTTACAAGATAAAAGAACAGAAATCAACATACCCAAAGTCCTGAATCAGGGGTCGAGGGAGAGCCCAGACATCACATCAGGCTTGAAGGACATGAAAAATAACAAAGATCCGGGTGAAGACAATATTGTATTAGAGGCAATTAAACAAGGAGGACAACAAATTATCAAATCACTTAAAATGTTATTCAATAAATGCCTCCTGGAAGGAATAACTCCATCGCAACGGAATAATGCAACTATCATCATCATGCGTAAAAAAGGAGATACTTCAGACCTTAGAAACTATGGACCCATTAGCCTTCTGAGCCATGTATACAAGTTATTCACGAAAATATTTACCAAACGTCTAGTGAATAAATTTTTCCATATATGAAAAAGTCACCGTTCATGTTAAAACACAAACTAATCAGTCCACCAGCAAATTTCGAATTGAAAGAGGAGTGCGGCAGGGTGATACGCTCTCACTCAAGCTTTTCGTAACATTTCTAGAAAGTAGAGGTAGACCAAAAAGTCGGTGGACTGATGATTTGAAAGGAGTGGATGGAAATTGGGTACAAGCGGCCCAGAACAGAAAAAAGTAGCAAGACTTGAGGGAGGCTTTCGTCCAACAGTGGACAGTATAAGCTGTTGATGATGATGAAGCACAAGGCTGCATCACAGACTTAATCTTTTAGTAACTCTAAGAATCCCAATTGTTTTATAATTTTAATTTTTAATTTAATTTTATTAAGGTTACAGTTATTATGGTTTTCTCTAAAGGCCTTTATTAGATCTACGAAAAGTAGCCGAGCTTGTCTATTTTCATTTTCTACTTTATTTGCATTTACAGTAAAGGTATGGTCTATACATAAACGACCTACCTGCTGGGAATTCAGCGTGCTGTTCTAGTTCAATAAGCCTATATTCATCCTCAATATTATTTTCCTGTATGGTCGGCTGACTGTGCTAGTAACTGAAAATCACCGGTACTTATTCCAATCCTTTAAACTGCTTTTTTGTATATTTATTTGAATTGATAAGTGAAAAAAAACATCGACGCATGCAATAAGTTCATTAAAGTAACAAGTTGCTAATTAGGTTTCAGAGTTTTCACCTTTTAGTAAACTCAACAACGTTTTTGTGTACTTGTTTTAATGACCTTATCAAAGTTTACTATCAAATATGTTTAATCGCTTTTACATGCATACAGTAGTCATTAGACAATTTGCCACCACAAGGTTTTGCAATATATATGCCAAGGTCGTAACTTAATGATAAGTTGCAGTAACAATTCTTGTATTACACTGATCTGTAAATAAGGTTTTAGATGTAATCACCATCATTTAGGGAAGACCTAGGACCTCTCGAATCTAACCCTATTGTTAACCTACTTAAATAATTCTTAAACACCATCATCATCATCATATATCAGCCCTTAGCGTCCACTGCTGGGCATAGGCCTCCCTTAATCTTTTTCAGTTAAACCGGTCTTGGGCTTTTTCGATCCAGTTTCCCACTACTCTTCTCAGATCATCTGTCCATCTGGTGGGAGGTCTTCCTCTATTCCAACACGTCTTTCGTCTAGATCACCATTCCAACACCTTCCTAGTCCATCTGTTATCTTGCGTTCTGACTAGATGACCGGCCTAATTCCATTTCAAAGATAGAACTTTCTCAACTGCATCTACCACTCTCGTTCGTTTCCTAATTTCTTTATTTGGGACTTTATCTCGAAGAGACAAACCCAACTCTCCCGCTTGAGGTATCCTTATTTTATTTATTGTCTTCTTTGTCGAAATTAGAGTTAGCCTTTTTGGTGTCTAGTTCATTTTATGTTACGCTGTCTGAAGACAGTATCGGGCATTCTTGACTGCACTGGGAAGAGTTGGTGTATATCTACTTATCTATCTACCTATACATATATATATATATATATATATATATATATATATATATATATATATATATATATATATATATATATATATATATATATATATAGATATATATATATATATAATATAATGTTACGTTATATTACTGCATATATATTACAGTAATTATCATATTTTGATATTGAAAATCGTACACAATTATTATGTGAAATTTGCAGGTTTAGTCAATATCGACTAAAATCTATATTTCAGCTGTTAATCACAGTTCTTTCATCTGCCCTTGACTCACTGCTCATCAGTCGAGCGCAAATAGTATGTAAGATAGGTACAATAATTTTTTTCTCTGTTTGCTGTAAGCTTAGTTTTAATAGCATTGATGATCTTTTTGGGGGTTGTTTAGGACCACAGACCGATAGAAAAATTGTTCAGCGAGTTGCTAATAATTACCGATAGGCAGCATTTGTGTCAGGATTCTTCGCCGCATATACAAAAATCAATATCAACTACTAAAATTGAACAAAGTCCATATTTCACGAGTTATTCAATGTGTCAATCTGCTAATTTATCTCGGGACGTATTTCGCCGTATCGCGGCTCAACAGCCGAGCTAGAATCGATAGAGAAGGACAAACTCAAAGTACTTATCATAGTACTAACTTTAGTAGTTAAGATTGATTTCTATATACATCGGGTAAAACCTTAACCCAAGCGCTACCTATCGGTAACTGTTAGCAACTGGCTGAACAATCCCTCTATTGGTCTGTGGCCTGTAAGACCCCGACAGAGGGCAAGTATGTATGCCTTCAAAACTAAGGTTATAGTAGCCAAAGATCCAAATTGTTGTATCCTGCTTATAACAATTTTAGTTTGCCTTCAGTATTTCAATAATCGTTAAAGAATAAAAAATAAATAAATAATAAGATAAAAAATAGAATGCCAGATCCTTGAGGATCACCTGTCTATACCTATAGGTAACCGCTATAATAATAGCAGTGAAGTCTTCTTTTTCTTAGAAGACAAGGTGTCGTGACGTGGATGTCCAGCTTTCACGACATATTTTTGGTGGTCGAGCGTGAGATCTTCTTCTTTCTGGTTTTTCATCTTTTGCCCATCTTGGCTAGCTATTAGCTGGCATCCTAGTTCGACGTCTTGATTTGGCGTACCTGGCCTCTCAGGGTTATTCCTTTGATAATGCGAAGTGTTTTCATTTCTCTCTCTCTCATGAGGCTTTTTGGTTTAGATGTTTCTGTTGCATATGTTAGAACAGGTCTTACCACGGCTTTATATATATGCACTTTGCTATTCTGTAGACATATAGGTATTTTTTCATATTAAGTCCCTCATATATTCTCCATACTTATTTGCCTGATTGAGTACTTTTTTATACAAATTTTTTGAGCTTGATAGCTGTACTCCTAGCTATGTGCAGTGCATCTTCTGTGTTACTGTTTTGTTGTAGACAGCTAATTTTCATCTAATGGGGTCTTTAGCTATAACTATTGATTCTGTTTTTTCCACCGATATTGTCATGTTGTAAGTTTCTGCTGTAGTTTGGAAACGATCGCTGTAAGCCATCTTCATTTTCTGTTATTAATATTGCATCATCAGCAAAGCACAATATTTTCAGAGTTTTTCGTCCCATTTTGTATCCGCTATTGACCTCATTGACACTATTTATTATTTTTTTTGTCCATTAATATATTAAAAAGTGTTGGACTCATGCTATTGCCTTGTCGAATTCCAAATGATATTGGTAGTTTTTCAGTTAATCCTTCTATGTTTTATACGTGTCCAATTGTTTTTATTGAGCTGTTCTATCACTTTCATGTTGTTGTTGTTGAAGTCATGATCTCGTAAAATTTGTAACATGTCGCTCAACCGTACTCTATCGAATGCCTTTTTTAGATCAACTAAGCACAGAAATAGAGGTTTATTGAATTCTACTGGTTTTTCAATCAATTGTCAGATTGTAAATATAACATCCACTGTCGATTTATTTTCTCTAAATCCTTGCTGTTCCTCGATTATTTGTTTTTTTTTATTATTTTTTGCAGTCATGATCTTGGTTAGTAATTTACTAGTGCTATTTAGCAGGGTAATGATTTTATAATTGTCGGGATCGTTTTTATTTTCTTTTTTGAATATTTGGATCGTAATACTGTTCCTCCAGTCTTCAGGAATTTTCTGGCTTAAGATTATCTTTTGAAGCAAGGTTGTCAAAACTTTCTTTATTCTAATACCTCCATACTTGAGCATTTTGTTGCTGATGTTATCAGCCCAGTGAAATGTATGTCTAATTGATTAGTAGTAAACAAAAACTTCCTAATATTCTGAAAACTCTAAACACATGAACATCTTCAAAAAAGATCTAAATCTTTTCTCCTCGCTGGTGAGGTAAAGATACACTTATTTTATAAAAGTAGTCTTAACCATTATTCAAATCTCAGGCTATATTTTAAAGTTTGGAAATAATTTGTCCTTCAAGCAATATTTTCTTGTTATAATTATTATTATAAATAAATTGAGAAAAGATTAGAGATTAGAGAAAGGATTAAAAAAACAGGGATTGAGATAATACTATACTACTGTCTCTTGTAATTAATTATTATTTCTAAATTAGAAAAGTCATAGAAAAGAAACACAGCATAACGTCATGTTTCCTTTCGTTCTTCGTTAAAATTTAGACAAAATATTTTATGTTTTTCTTAAATTTAAAGTTGAATTTGATGCCATTTGGCTTAAAACAAACATAACTAAAATCAACGCAATCTAAAATTTATTAGAGAACACACCGAATGCAGCAGAAAACATGACACAAATAATTATTTATTTAATTCATCTAACCCCAGATTTGCTCTTAATAATGTTGTCCAGATCAGACGAATGCATTATTAATGTTTGTCATAAAATATTTACTAATTTGACAATGTAGTAGTTAGAAATAAGATTGGGTATGACATCATTAGGAGACTTTTTTCCTAAATCCATAGGTGCCACCCTTCTGACAACGACGCACTTCGAAAATTACTATTTAGATTAAAAATAACTTTTAATGTCGCTAAAATATACGAAAATTTCAAACCAGATGGCATAGGAACGAATTATTAGATGAATCCGGTTTAATTTATTTTACATTCGTTCTGATTTTTTCAGATATATTTTATTTCCTATTTGTGTTGATTGAAAATATTATAAAAAATATCTAGGTACAATCTGTCAAGTAAGAACGTGTCCGCGATAATTCCTTTTTGGTAGATACGATTCTAGCGATTCAACATAAAAATCGGCAGAGGGAACCTTTGTCTACGACGCATTTTAATAAAAATATCAGTTAATTCCGAACTTTCGTCGAAACCACGTAAAATCCAAAATGAGTCACTTGTTTGCGCATCGGTTCGAGGGTCTTTCTTTGTCCCCATCCAAAGGGGCCCAAAATGACATATTCCACGGCCGCTAAATATAGTTAAAAAGTACGTATCGTTTGTAGAGAAGTGGGTAAACCATTTTAACGAGAGGAAAAATGTCGACAACTTGCCAAAACGTAGCTCGGTAGGCAAAATCACTCCGAAAGTAGAAGAACGAATCGTGTATTTGTTCTCACGGGGCCCGAAATTGACGCTGCGTCAAGGAGCGATAAAAATCGGGTTTGAATATATACCATGAAACCATTCGACAACATCTCCGTGCTCACGATGACGTTTCCTGGGCGCGCATCACGTCGCGAAGCGACTCGCTTGAGCCCACGATAAGATACTAGAGTGGCCCTCACAATCGCCGGACGCCAACCACATTGAAAACGTTTTGTCTCTTGTAAAGAGAAAGCTCAGAGGAAAGACTTATAACTGAATTATAAATGGAGACAGTTGTCAAAAAAAATTGCAGAATATGCAGAAAATCTCGTCGATAGCATACCTCGAAGATGTCAGCCAATTATTATTGATGCAGGAGGCAATTGGACAATTTACTAAGGTAATTGCGCCATTGTTAGCACACCAAAGAATGATGGCAAAAAATGTTCTCGAAACACATTTTTTAAGAATACGAGCGGACACGTCTTACTAGACAGACTGTATCTCGCCTTAACTAGGTCTTTTATTTTCCTTGAAGCTTATCGTTATCGTATCCGCTTTGGGTATGTTGTTGAAATCCGTTTTTTTTTTGCTAATCACTTTATACTTTATCATAAGACGTATATAGATTTAAATGAATATAAACTGAATAAAAAACTTGTATGGAAGATAATAATATTATGAAATAATTGCACAAAAATACAACAAAGCATTGTGATCCTATTCACTGATTCTCCAGCAACATAAGTATTATCGAATAAGGCGAAACTCATTTTTTAACGACGTTTTAAATTTAAAATGTTTTCCTGAAAACGATATATATTGTATTACATATAGAGCATCTACTTCGGGTTAGTTTACTTTCTATTGGTACTTTCTCAGATTTAAATGTTGAGTTATCTGAATCAAATTATAATTTATTTAACCTAGCTCTATTAAATAGCGGTCATGCCAGACTTAATAATCGAATCACTCAGCTCTTTGGAATAATTTAAAATCAAAGATGCGTTGTGGTTACCAGGGTGATTTTTTGTTATTGTATATGAGAAAAATCACACCAAAAAACGTGTGCAAGTGGATGAAATTAAACGCACGCCCAACTTTTTAACTACTAAACTAGGACTTCTCACCTCTACACGCCAATCATTAAATGATAAACTTGTGTTGGGCTGGTGTGTAAATTTTTCCTCCTCCTCCTCCTAGCCTTGAAGTAAGTCAAATACCATTCATGTGAAGAGTAGAAAGGGGAGTTAAGAATTATATAGAGACTCGCCAAATTGTTATGTGCATTCAGTAACATAAGAATATAATGTCAACATCACAAATAATAAATTGCATAAAATTTTTGTGAATTAGTTAACGAAGAGTGTTATTATTCTATGCATAGTAGACTATATTGGGCCAATAATAACAATTATTTGGCAAATTTATATTTAGATGATGTAAATTATTGTGCCCGTTATTTTGAAACACTAAGCATATTGGATATTGTAAAGGAATTTGAAAAAAAAAAGAATTTTTCTCAACGCCACCATATTTTTCTCTAAAACATACTAAATTTTCGATAAATTTTATGGATTAGAAAAAAGGATGTTAAAGTAATTTTAAATCTAATTTGAAGTTTAATATTGAATTAAGTAGTTTATATATATATATTATATATATATATATATATATATATATATATATATATATATATATATATATATACAATAGAGCCCCGATTAACCGAGTCGCGATTATCCGAGCTCTGGATTAACCGAGCCAATCTAAGAACCTGATTATCCGAGGTACGCGCGTCTATGCTGCGGATTAACCGAGCTTCTACAATATGTATGTACATATTTCCATTTAAATTCGTCGGGGCCTTCGGGGAATCCCCCTGGCCCGTGTGAGGGGTTCCCCTATTTATGTTTCTGGACTCTTTCAGCATGTAAATTTGCGCGAATACAGTGCGTTATAGCGTTTACTACGGAGAAGTACGAGTATACTCACATAATTTACTTGGTTGGAGTTCTGGTAGTTAAGTGTAATTAATACGAACTGCTTTGTTTGAATTTTTGTTTGTCGTATCAAAATGGAGCAAAACAAGCGTAAAAGAATCGTCGTTCCTATTGAAGAAAAATTAAAAGCCATCATCCAATTTTACAACAGAAAGCAATGATGATTAGTAGGCAATTCCCAGAGATAGATCAGTTTACCGCCAGTTCTGGATAGCTTGACCGCTGGAAAAAACGGTACGGTGTACGACAACTGACTGTATGTAGTGAAAAACTTTCTGCTGATGTGTCATCAACTGAGAAGTTTAAGCAGAACTTTAAAAAGCAAATCGAAGATTGTGGATACACATGTGATCAAATTTACAACTGTGACGAAACTGGTCTGAATTATAAAATGCTTCCATCAAAAACATTGGCATCTCGACAGGAAAAATCAGCTCCTGGGCACAAACGAAGTAAGGAAAGATTAACTATAATGGTATGTTACAATGCATCTGGCAAGCACAAAATCCCACTGATGGTGATTGGCAAGTCTGCACGTCCAAGAGCTCTAAAAAACATCTCACCCAAAGCCCTATCAGTATATTACAAAAGTCAGAAGAGCGCATGGATGGATGCGACCTTATTTACTAACTGGTTTGAAGAAGAGTTCGTGCCATCTGTGACTAAATTTTTGGACAGAAACCGTCTTCCTATTAAAGCAATTTTATTAATGGATAATGCCTCCTCTTACCCTGGAGAAGGACTTCATGTGGGCTAAATTATTGTAAAATTTTTTCCTCCAAATGTAACCAGCATAATAGGCGTTTATATCTTGAACATCTGTTAGAATACACAGAAAAGGAGGATATTATCAATGGGATGAGAAAGGTTACACTGAAAAATGTTATTTACTGGGTAAATCAAGCTTGGGATTCTGTGCGTACTACCACTATTCAAAAAATCTTGGTCAAAAGTTATCGATTTTGAGGACTATAATAACAGCGAAGATGATACTCCATTAAATGACTTAGCTTTGAAATTGAGAAGCCATGGAGAAATGTCCTGTTCAAATTTTGACAGCGAGATAGAAGAAAATGAAAAAAGTTTATTTGAATTAATGCAAAAATTAAAAGGTTGCGAAAATGTAACAAGAGAAGATGTTGTTGAATGGATTACAGCAGATGATTTAGAAGAAGAAATGAGTATTGAAGAAAAAACGAATGCCTTTCAGGAAACCGAAAAATCAGATGACGATGACGATGACGAAGCGGCGGTGGATGAACAGTCTCCCACTAAGATCTCACATCAAGAAGGTTTTGCTTCTTTGGAAAAAGCTTTGAAGTATATCGAACAACAACCAGAGGCAACCCCAGCGGATTTGCTCCTTCTTAATAGACAGAGAAACATTGCAGCGAGAAAAAGAAGATGAAATATGAAACAGAAGCGCATAGATACCTATTTCACTGTTTTATAATGTATGTACCTATTTATATGTTAAAAACGTTAATACACGTATATCTGTTTAAAGTATTGGTGTTTTTTTTTTGAGTGAATAAAAAACAAATCCGGATTATCCGAGTTTTCAGTTATACTAGGAGGGTGCCCCCCCCCCCCCCCCACGTTACCTCGGATAACCGGGGTTTCTACTATATATATATATATATATATATATATATATATATATATATATATATATATATTATAGTATATATATATATATATATATATATATATATATATATATATGTATATATATATATATATATATATATATATATATATATATATATATATATATATATATATATATATATATATATATATATATATATATATATATATATATATATATATATATATATATATATATATATATATATATATATATATTATTATTATATATTATATTATATTAATATATATAATTATTGCAAACTGCATTAATATTTTTTCATGTATATAGCGAAAGCAAATAATCAGTTGGAAAGATCGGCTATTTCATTTTGAGTTCGGGTTTTGGTTGATGTGTTGTGAAGTACTTAGCAGATTATCAATGAAGTAATTAATAGATTATTTTGTGTCAATAAGCTACAAATTTTAATAAGCATATAACTTAAATTAACTTTTTCTACCCTTTTTCTGTTTACAAACCATTAAAAGTGTTTTTCTTTCGTTTGTTCAAATTATTCATGACTTTTTTCTAATATTGTATCTGTAAGTTTTTCCCCTTTATTATACTTATAACCTATATTTTGAAAATATCTTAAGTGTTTTGCTATGAAAATCTATAAATAAAGTAAAGAAAAAATAATATTTTAAATAATAGTGCTTTGCTGATGTCTGCTGATATAATCTATCCAAAATGTCTTAAGGCGACTGGCTATTATAACTTCCTAGAAAGTGTGCAGTATTGGCTCTTTTAAAACTTTGTAGTGGATTTTATGGCGAACTTTTTCAAAATCGAATATTGACTTCAAACAAAATATAATTTTGATATATTGAGCAATAAAAACAGAAATACTGTAGGTGAGCATACCTTCAAACACATTTGCAAATATTCTGAAAAGCAACTTCGTATATTCATTAAAGTTCACTTTATATAAATAATACCAGAAAAATTACTTGTAACTTCATTATATATCATTAATGTTTCGTGATTATTATTATTAATATTATTATAGTTGTATAATTAATTATTATATTATACCATTTACATTATGCCAGTAATGACATCTGGTTACCATGGAAAGTTCAAGAATATTTACCATTCCTTGGTTTAACAGTGCTTTCGTTCCCTATTAAATACCAACTACTTTGTTGCAGGTGTAGGTGGAGCATCAACAGACTCAGGAGTTGACACACCACCCTCACCCCAAGATCTTAATTATTATCCTCACCAACCGCCTCATCAAGATGACACTGTAATAAATCCAGAGACAGGCTTAAGTTATACAAATCTTGATTATGCTAGTTCAAATAATTCAATATATCACCACCAACAACCGGGATATAGTGAATCATCATATCCAGGAAGACCTCCTCATGACCTCTTAATACGGCATCATGAAGATCCTAGTGACCCAAGCCAATATATTCATGATACCAAATATTCTTTACACCAGTTAGATCATGGCGAGGGCTACCATCACCATCCTCATATTATATCTCCCCAGCCTAATGCATCGTGTATGGAGTTCCAGCATCTGCAGTCAAGGTAAGATAAATAAAAAATTTTCTACAGCAGGTCAGAAATGTCCCAAGAAACCGATTTTAACACCTTCACAATCAACACCGGTGTGCCCCAAGGCTCCATACTGTCTCCTACTCTCTTTCTCATTTACATTAACGATCTGCTGGAAAAGACTGGGGATCCAATCTACAGCTTTGCAGACGACAGTACGCTTATCTCTTCATTCACTTTGAATGCTCGGACATGGGCTGCTCAGGCGAATATCCGCAGACTGCGGGAGGTCGTTCAACTGAATAAAGACCTAGAAGAAATTCTATCTTCGGGTGACAGTAACAAAGTGGAATTTAACGCTACAAAAACCCAGGCGGCAGTTTTTTCTAAAAAAGTTAACGTTGCTGAACCCAACCTAGTTATGTCGGGAGACTCCATTCCCCTAGCATCATCGCTCAATTTGTTGGGCGTTAGTTTGGGAGCAAATATGTCCTGGCATGAACATGTTGCAGGCATAGCAAGGAGAGCTTCTCAAGTTAGGAATATTATTTCGAACCAGAAAGCTTTACACTCCACACCAACTGTTAATTCTTTACAAAGCTCAAATTTGACCAACTATGAAATACTGCTCCCATGTTTGGGGCTCCGCTCCCAAACATACACTGCATTTATTGGATTCTGTTCAGAGAAGAGCTGTCCGTCTGATTGGAGACCCGGAATTGACCGGCGGCCTTGATTCGCTGGAACATCGAAGAACGGTTGGCGCTTGATTCCTCCCAAAGCGGTGCAATGCATGTTAGAAATACACGTCGCGCTAGTGCTTCGCATCCGTATGAGGTTCAGCTTATTACTCCGCGTACAATGCTTTACAAGCAGTGGAGAACATCATTTCTTTGAAATAATTTGCCCAGCGCTGTGTTTCCCACCGAGTACAATTTACAGCGATTCAAGAACAACGTGAATCGCTTTTTCCGCACCCATGCCGCTCCTAGAGCGCTTTACGGACTTCCCTGTAGGACGTGTGCTAGACCCATAAAAAGAAATATAAATATATATATATATATATATATATATATATTATATATATATATATATATATATATATATATATATACAGAAAAGATCAGTGCAATAGAAATACAAGTTTAGTTCGAGTGCTGGGTAAAGAATATAAAGACAATGCACTCATTGTCCTGCCGTAAATTCTTTAAGTTTCACCTATGTTGTAGAATATACTTCAATTCAAAAAAAGATGTTCATTTGGTTCACTTAAAAAAAAGAATATTTTTTTCATTATCGTGAAAATAATTTAATTACAAATAAAAGAGAAGCTATTAATAATTTCAAAAAATTTGTGTTTTCATACCGAAATGCAATGCTTCCTGGATTTTGTTTCACATAATGCTTCTGTAAACTCAATTTTGGATTACATAAATATGATTGTCTATCTACACTACTATGAACAGTGGTTGCTTTCAATGCTTCAGTGATTGATGGATTATTATTGTAGATGACAGACTTTACATATCTCCACAGAAAATATTCTAATGAAGATCCTAAAAATCAATACGCAGATCCATTTCTTAAATTTTGTTTTCAATAAATCATTGTTTCACATAATATTGCACCGTCTTGTTTAAACCAAATTTCTTTTAGATCAAGGTTTTGCAAACTTGTAAACCAGCGTGCATGATCATGACTCTTTAATGCGTTCCATGAACTGTTACTTACTCTCTACCTCATTTTGCAAAAAATAAAGCAGCATATTTGTATCCTTTCTTGGAGCGTACAATTTTGCTTGTTGATAAAAGCAAGCTTCAACCGTCAACACAATTTTTCGTCAAAAGTGGACACCAATTTACAATTACTATAGAGCTTATTATTAGCAAAGACACGACATAATCGATGTTTGTCTGGCTTTAAGTCCTTAATCAACTGAATCTCGTTTGGGATTACCAGGTGTACAGTATGAAATGCGGATTTTTTTTTTTTTTAAAAACATGTTAAATTCGGAAGAATGATAAAAAAGTGCTTTATTTAAAGTATGCTCCATCGCTTGTTATACATTTTTCCCATTTTTCGGGCAATTTGTGAATACCACGCCGGTAAAAATCTTCCCCTTTTGCTGCGAACCATTCATCGAGCCATTTTTTCACATCTTCGTACAAACCAAAGCGCTGCTCAGCAAGCGCGTGACCCATTGATGCAAACAAATGGTAATCGGAAGGAGTCAAGTCTGGTGAGTAAGCCACATGGGGTAGAACTTCCCAGTTGAGTGCTTCCAACGTGTCGCGAACTGGTTTTGCGTATGTGATGGAGGATGGATGAGATTCTGAAAATAAATCCACTTTTCATCCCCTGTAACTATACAATGCGAAAACGACTTCCTTTTGTACCGAGCGAACAAATGTCACACGTGTTTTTGCGCTTTTCCCTTTGCCCGTCGCTCAACTCATATGGGACCCATCTACCGTCTTCTGAATCTTTCCCATCTCTCGTAGCCGATTGGAAACAGCTTGCTGACTAACGCCCAATTGCTCGGCGAGTTGTTTTTGTGTTTACGAATCATCTTCGTCCAACAATGCTTGCAATTCCACATCTTCGCATTTTTTTGGGCGGTTTTCCACGTTCCTTGTCTGCAACATCGAAGTCACCACTTTTGAAACGCCGAAACCATCGTTCACACGTATCTTGGGATGGAGCATGATCACCATAAGCTTCTCGAAGTAATCAGTATGATTCAACAGCAATTTTCTTCAAATGAAAACAAAAAATTAATGCTGTCCGCGAATGCTCTTTGTTCGGTATAAATTTCGACATATGGAACACAACACTATGCACACACTTTTCCAATTTATCACTCCTGTGTGTCTGAAACTTGTTGATGACACAACAAAATGGCGCAGTGTCAAATCTTTATAGCACCAACTGCATTGGTGCACCATCTGTTGTCTGAAATCCGCATTTCATACTTGTACACCTGGTAAATCAATGTAGCTAGGCAAAATTCACCAAGTTAATTCAATTACTGGAAGGTTATAGAACCGATAAATTTCAATTATCATTACTTTGTTCAACAAAAGATATGTTACCTTCAATTCGAGCAGAAACTTCTCTTTAAGTTCTCGAGCTATTGTAAAGACTGTAACTAGTACTAAATAAACTTTCGAATCATACATTAAATTTGTCGTTCACTTGGTTAATTTGACTGACTATAAATGCTCAGGGCGCACAAAAATTTTATTTCGCTGAATTTACTTCAAAATGAACTTGTACAATTTCTACTGAAAACAAATGTTAGTGAGAGCACTGAAACAAGAAACAAACATCGCTATTATATTATTTGCAAGTACATATATTGTGAAAACTCTTTAATTTATTAGCCCATTACATTTAGAAGAATAATAATTTAGAAAAAAAAAAAACAAGACTTAATAAGTAATATAAAACATTAAATAGTAAAACAAGTTATCATTCAGTTACGAATATTTTATTGACTATATGGTTTACCTGAATACCTGCATGAATATATGAAATTAATAGTTCCACTTTACTTTTTAAACAAAACATACTTGATTCTCTATATCTATGTAGCCCGACCAACCTGCTAACGTTAATAATTGCCGTTGATCATAAAAGCCAGTCCAGTTGTTTTATTCTTCTTGGCCTAGCAATTAAAGTGTTAGAAACAAACTACACAATTCAGCACTTACCTTAATCAGCATGATTTTTTTAAATATAATTATGAGATGAAGCGTTTCACTTGTCATAATATTTCTCTTGACATTGTAGGTATAAAGAAGAAATGTTATGTACTGACGGGCGATTAAGGCAGCACCCTAGTATGCAAGGAATGGTCGTTGGGCAGCCCCCACAACCAGCTTTGCCTACCTACAAATGGATGCAAGTAAAACGAAACGTTCCTAAACCATCTGGTAAGCGTTTTGCCATGTTTTTATTATTTAAATTTTTTATATGTTCTTTTATTAATAAGGTAATAAGATAAATAAAATTTAAATTAATCATTTATATGTAAATTAAACTATATTATAAATTTATTACTTTTCTTCCAGACAACATTTTTTTAGTATAATTAATTTTAAAAAGACATCAGAAAAACTAAAAACCCATATCTCAGCTCTAAAGTTAACCCTTTTAATTACATATTACAATTTCAGTAACATATTTCTTAGCTGCAAAAATTATAAAAAAGGAAACAAATATATGTTTTTTGCTTGTAAGTCAATTGTTGAGTCCATATCACAGTCACGTCGGAATTTTGACAATCAGCTGTGGATAATATACATTGCTATGTTTGTAATTCAAAAAGTGTGTATGTAAACCTTTTTTTTGATTTAAAATGTCAGCTGATACTGCAGAGATAACCTGTACTAAAATTACAATATTTATTTACTACGAAATAGCATAGAAACAATTTTATCCAAAACTAGATAACATTTCACCGCTAACAACACTTTTACTTTTACTACTACTGCTCCAGTGGCGACTCATCGAGAAACAAGAACCAGATCCAGGAAATAATTTTTCTATTCTTAATAATTAAAACTGACAATTAAAACTAAAAATGTTACGTTACACAAATGTAAGGTATTCAGCAATGTATAAAAATACATACTTGTAATCAAGCAGTGAAACGTCATCTCTCAGAATAGCGAAATAACACTTTTCACGAAAACGTACCAGATCGTTTAATATCATTTCAAGCTTAAAAATATGTTAAACTCATAAATATTTATACCATAAAAATGTTCGTATTTACGTCAAGCTATTGTCTTCACTACAGAAGTCCCTGTCAACTGCCGAAACTCTTGCATGCTTCGATGTATCTAGGATTGCACGAGGCGGACATTAGACTATTACCAGTTTTTATATTAGCCGTGTAATGATGGATCTACATAACGTTTTAACTGTAGAGCAAAGATCACTGATTAGTCGAATTGAAAAAAAAAGACAGTTATGGGAAATTCCTTACGTAAATCTATTTCTGCCTTTTTTCCAATTCGGTCAACCGAAGTGACTAAATTTTGAAATATGTTCTATGTTATCGAACTGTTATGGGTAGTGTCCGACCGAAGTTCAATTTCTAGGCCGAAAGCGAAGCCGATTGTTCTGCTCCTGACATAACCTTCGGCCGAAGCCGAAAGGTATATATAACAACGCAAATTCTGTACTGTTATTATGTTGTATGTGTTTTACGTGGGGTTGATAATAATTGTAAATAGATAGGCATTTTAAATAAATAAATTACACCTTTTCAAAAATGATAAACTCAATTTTATTCATATATATATATATATATATATATATATATATATATATATATATATATATATATATATATATATATATATATGTATTGAAATGAAATATAACAGTACCAGAATACCACATCAAGTTTTAAACAATGCAAACTAAAGCAGATGATATTATTTAGCAACAATAAAAAAATATATAAGAAAATTTAACAGTAACAGTCCTTAATTAGATTAGAATTTGTAAATTATTAATTAAGGATTTAGAGTTATAGCTTTGGACAATCAAACACACTTTATTTTTGTCTTACGTTAGCTTATATATAGTAATACTGTATTTTTATTTATCATATTAAAAACAAACATCAATAATCTTACTTAAAATAAAATATTCTATAGTTTTGCAAATAACAGATCTGCTACGCTGACGTCATTCGTAATAGTTCGTTAGTTTTCGTTTTTTCGACGGTTGGATGCAAAACCACGGCTTCGGCCAAACCTTCTGCTGATTTTTGGCTGAAACCGAATCTGTGGACGAAGGTGCTTTTTTTGGCCGTGGGAGGCTGAAGCCGAAAGTTCGGTCGGACTTTAGTTATGGGTTATGAGAATTAACTAGTAACTTTAAAAAAAAAAGTCTCGACCCACTAATACGAGGCTGGTTGGAAAAGTCCGTGCAGTTGGCACCACCGGCGCGTATCGAGGTCATGTTTAGTTAGTAGCATCTCTTGAGTGAACGCACACCAAGTTTCAGCCATATTGGTCTATTTCTTTGTGTTTGGCATTCGCGTGAATCAAGGAAGTCGAGCGATTTTCAAGAAATGGACGAAAAAGAATTTCGTGTGGTGATTAAACATTACTTTATGAAAGGCAAAACGCCTCAGGAGACTAAAGAGAAGCTTGATAAACATTATGGTGACTCTGCACCTTCGATTAGAACAGTTTATAGGTGGTTTCAAAATTTTCGGACTGGCCATATGGGCACAAGTGACGCTGAACGTTCTGGACGGCCTGTGGAGGTTACGACTCCAGAAATCGTTGATCAAATCCATAATATGGTGATGGATGACAGAAGAGTTAAGGTGCGTCAGATTGCTAGTGCTGTGGGCATCTCGACTGAACGGGTACATAATATTTTGCATAAACATTTGGACATGAGAAAGCTATCCGCAAGATGGGTGCCGCGATTGCTCACGCTTGACCAAAAACGGAATCGTGTGAAGTGTTGCAAGGATGGTTTGCAGCTGTTCCAGAAGAATCCGAAGGACTTTAAGCGTCGTTTCGTCACTGTGGATGAAACATGGATACATTACTATACTCCTGAGACCAAACAACAATCTAAACAATGGGTTACCAAGGGGGAAACTGCACCAAAAAAAGCGAAGACCGTTCCTTCGGCCGGACAGGTTATGGCGACTGTCTTTTGGGATTCGCAAGGGATAATCCTCATCGACTATCTGGAAAAGGGTAAAACTATTACAGGTGAATATTATTCATCGTTATTGGACCATTTGAAAACCGAGCTGCAAAAAAAAACGCCCGCGATTGGCCCACAAGAAAGTCCTTTTCCATCACGACAACGCACCAGCACATACCTCAGCAGTTGTGGTCGCAAAATTAATGGAAATAGGATTCCAACTCGTTTCACATTCCCCCTATTCTCCAGACTTGGCTCCCTCGGACTACTATTTCTTCCCCAATTTGAAGAAATGGCTGGCGGGGCAAAGATTTTATTCAAACGAGGAGGTGATTGCAGACACTATTGGATATTTTGCAGACTTGGACAAATCCTATTATTCGGAAGGGATCAACAAACTAGAACATCGTTGGACGAAGTGTATAAGCCTAAAAGGAGACTATGTCGAAAAATAAAAAAGGTTTACCCCACACACATAAGTAGTTTTTTTATTTTTGCACGGACTTTTCAAACCAGCCTCGTATATATATATATATATATATATATATATATATATATATAATATATATATATATATATATATATATATATATATATATATATATATATATATATATATATATATATATATATATATATATATATATATATATATATATATATATATATATATATATATATATATATATATATATATATATATATATATATATATATATATATATATATATATATATATATATATATATATATATATATATATATATATATATATATATATATATATATATATATATACATATATATATATATATATATATATATATATATATATATATACATATATATATATACATATTTATACATATATATATATATATATATATATATATATATATATATATATATATGTATATATATATATATATATATATATATATATATATATATATATATTTATATATATATATATATATATATATATATATATATATATATATATATATATATATATATATATATATATATATATATATATATATATATATATATAAGCACATAAATAATTATCAATTTCAACAAAATAGCCGCTTATCTAATCTGTTTGTTTGTCGCTTATCATTATAATATCTGGGCATGTTGTTGGAATTTGCTTTGCACTTTCCAACAAAATATTCTGATAAGAAAAGGTGGATTAAAGATTAACCAATTAATTACACTGGTCAACAGTGTTCTTGGCACACAAAATTGACATTATTATTAAACATACTTGGGTACTCTCATTACAAAACTGCTAAACTAGTTTTTATTTGGTCATCCTTAGTTTCCTGTTGCCAGTAGCACATTCAAGTTGACAAAAAAAAACTAAATACTTACTTTTAAGACGCTATTGACATGAAAAATTATAATTTAATTTTATTCTATATCTCTGCAATCATGTCGAGAAAGTGGTTAAATCACTCGGTAATTTTTGTTACTTATATGGAGAACTAACTTTTCAAAATCAATTGCGAAATTTCTCACCTTTAACTAACAAGTGCTATTTTGATTATTTCGTTTTTTCTTGTATCCTACATGTCTTCTGTATAACATGTGTTATACTTCTTACAGGATGGACTGAGAAATGTGAACATATATCTTTTATTGTGCCAATGATATAAGTGAAATCTGTGAATTGTTTTGTTTGCTCAGTAAATATAAAGAGCATAACTAGTATGACGAAACACATCATTATATATCCAGACTGTCTGTAAAACAGCTTATCCCTCATAGTGCCGAATTGCCAGTGTCACCTAGACCAACATATTCTAAATCTACAGAAACCGAAGAATTATTTGCTATCCTAGCTAAGACGATTAAACGGACCACGATCCAACTTTCGAACCAAGTACCCCTAAACCTCATTTTTTAATACAAGCAGACTTTAACACTACGTAATTTAATTTAGTTTTTCCAAAATACAGGCGGCGGTTGTAAGATTTCTCTTAAAGAGCTTTATTTGCTATTCTTGATATCGAAACGATATATATGATCCAACTAACTTGCATCAACTCATCAACAATCTAAGCACTGTGCTTTTACCCAACGGAAATATACTATCTTCTATACTAGTAGCTTATGCTGCCAACATGAAATAATCCGATGAAAATATAAAATTACTTCTAAAAAGATATAAATATACTAAACATTCTTGGAAAATATGTGGAGACCTCCAAATCGCTGTTCGTTCGGTTGGATTAGAGCTTGGTTATACAAAGTAATGTTGGTTAATTAGCGGGTGGAAGCAGAGATGGAAACATCATTATATAAAAAAGGAATCGCCAAAGCTTCTTTCACTTATTCCAGGCCATAAGAACATTTTAGATGCACAGTAAATCGTGATCATATACTTTTACTACCTCTGCATATAAGAGTGGGCGTTATAAACGAATGTTATGACAGCCACAAGCAGAAACAGCAATGGATTTTTAAATCTAAAAGAAAAGTTCTAAAACCTAACACCGATTAAACAAGGAATATTTGTAGGTCTTGAAATACACAGGCTTTTGACGGACAACATCTCTGAGCAAAATCTAAATCCTCTCAAAGAAGCTGCTTGGAACTGTTTCGGAAATGTCGTTAAAAACTTTTTGGGCAACTATGAGGCAGAAAAATAATAAATTTGGTTAATGAACTTTTAGGATCTTACAAGACTTTGAGATGTAACATGTCGTTAAAAATACACTTTCTTGATTATCACCCGGAAGTCTTTCCCGAAAATTTGGCTGCTGATAACGACGGACTCGGCGAAATATTTCAGACAATTTGAACATGAAGAAGCGATACTAATGGAAAGAAAGCTCTAGATTATTCATGGTCTATTAGAGATTTAAAAAGAGATCTACCTGCAGCAAAGAATCCTTAAATATTAAGTATTTGTAATTTTATACCCTAATTATTTCATTCAAATTTAAAATTTTAGGCTCTTAATAAAAAAAATAAAATTTCATGTCACAAAAAACTTTTTAAAGTTATTTTATTGTTAAGAACATCAACACCTAACACTATTAAAACATAGTACAAATTTTTGTATACCAAAGAAACTTTAGGTTTTATAGACCAGCGTTATACTAGCTATACAAAACTTACCTGCTAAAACAACAATTTTGACTTTCCATTATAAAGGGTCAAATCCTGCCCGTGGAGTTTTTGTTAGGTAGTTCATGTAGTACCATGTAAGTTTGTGAAAAAACTTACACCTTAGTATTTCAAAATCCGGCCAAGTGCAATTCGAAATTGCGCAATTAATGCAAATAAAAATTTTTGTTATGGAGGTATAAAATGATCAGTCACTTCACAAGACACACCCTAAATGAGTTTTCAACAATCTTTACTTAAAACTGATAACCTTGAAATTTTTATTTTTTTTATATACCAGATAAATTATTAAAGATAATGCACCCGTTTCGTTCTGTTCCGTTCCGTTCGTTCGTTCAATCTATACCCTGTGGAGTATATTCCGGTATTTTTTTCATGTTTTTTGACCAGTACTTTTCGACATAAGGGGGAGCAGCGATTTTTCGCAATTTTTTAAAAATAATACAAAGAAAAGAGTACGCAAGTATTACATTATATATATTTATTGTTTTTACAAGCTTTCATTTGAAACCTAATAATTTTTTTTTCACTTCCGATTTCACCCTCCAAAACTAACCCGTTAAGTCAAAACTTAACTTTCAAAACTACACGGCTCTGATGAGGCCATCAATTTCTATGTTATTGCCAAATTTCAACTTTCTACGTCAAATAGTTTCGGAGAAAATCGGGTGTGACAGACGGACAGCAGACAGACAGACACCGAAGTGATTTTATAAGTGTTCCGTACGAAACACTAAACAAATTTCAACTTTTTATGTCAAATAGTTTCAGAGAAAATCGGACAGACGGATAGACACCGAAGTGATCTTCCGTATGGAACACTATATATCGGCAGAACTGAATTGAGGCAGGGTCTAGGTTAAAAATATTTTTAAAAAAATTAAATTTCTGTTGGAGCATTTGTACCATATAAAATTTTGAAGTTGCATTGACTAAACTTACAGAATCTTCCCAGAATATGATACTGCCAGTGGAGATTACGCAGAACTGACAAAAAAAAATTATTATAATTTCTCGAAACTCTCTTGCATCTGTTTCGCTAATACCAAATGTAAAATAAATTATATAGTATGTGTTTAAAATATATAAATATAAATAGAAAAAACTGAAAATTCCCAAATTTTGAATTGTATACAGAAAATATATACGATTTTTTTTTCGAAAGTGTACCGCCATACTAAGGGGTAGTTTTCAAAACTGGTCAAAGGTAGTGTCGGCTACTGGAATAGCCTTCGGCCGAAGCTGAAGCCGAAGGTTCAATCATGCTTAAAAATCTTAGGACAATGGCTAATAACATATCCATATATATATATATATATATATATATATATATATATATATATATATATATATATATATATATATATATATATATATATATATATATATATATAACAATGCAAATTCTGTACTGTTATTTTACTTTATGTGTTTTACTTGATGTTGAAAATAATTGTTAATATATAGGTACTTTAAATAAATAAATAACCCCTTTTCAAAAATGATGAACTCAGTTTAATTCATATTTATTTATTGAAATTTAATATAACAATACCATAGTTCCAGAAACCAGGTTTTGAACAATGCAGTTTATATAATATATAAATAATATCAGAGTCAAAAAAATGGCGATGAATGAATACGAAGAGTGCAATGAGCTAAAGTGGTCAGTCGTTTAAGTTTCCATCGACTAGTAATAGATTTATCATTTTTTAATGTAAATATTACTTACTTTATGTAATAAAATAAAGTAAATTTATAACTTGACCGCCTAAATCAAGATTTTTTAAATTCCGCGGAAAATAATATATAAGATTTACATAATATATACTCTAACTCTACACTAATATTACTTTTTTACTGTTCCGTACGGAACACTTATAAGATCACTTTGGTGTCTGTCACACCCGATTTTCTCTGAAACGATTTGTATACAAAGTTGAAAATTTGGTAATAGTATAGGAATTGATGGCCTCATCAAAGCCGTGTAGTTTTGAAAGTCAAATTTTGACTTAAGGGGTTAGTTTTGGGGGGTGAAATCGGAAGTGAAAAAAAAGAAAAAAAAATTTTTAATAGGTCATCGAGTGTGGTTTCAAATGAGAGCTTATGAAAACACGAGTAAAAAAATATATATAATGTAAT
Source organism: Pachyrhynchus sulphureomaculatus (assembly GCA_019049505.1). Taxonomy (NCBI): domain Eukaryota; kingdom Metazoa; phylum Arthropoda; class Insecta; order Coleoptera; family Curculionidae; genus Pachyrhynchus; species Pachyrhynchus sulphureomaculatus. The sequence goes on along the minus strand of CM032454.1, from coordinate 56,758,760 downwards.
TCTTGTGCACACTTGTCTTTGTAATATTTTTAAAAAATCGCGAAAAATCGCTGTCCCCCCACCTTATCTCGAAAAGTACTGATCAAAAAATTTTGAAAAAATTCTGGAATATTCTCCAGGGGGTGTGGATTGAATGAAAATTATCACGGATGCATTACCTTTCATAATTTATCTGGTATATAAAAAAAAACAAAAATTTTAAGGTCATCAATTTTCAGTAAAGATTGGAAACAAACTTTGTTGAAAACTCATTTGGGGTGTATTTTGTGAAGTCACTGATCATTTTATGCTACCGTAACAACATTTTTTATTTTAAAAGCAATCAACGTACGGAACACTAATTGTGCAAGTTCAACTTGCATTTGACCGGTTATTTTACTTTAAACCTATTTTAATAGTCTACCTTTTAAGTTTTTACAAAAACAATGAATCAAAATATTCCCCTTTATGATTTATATACTTTTACGTGCGTTCGAACCAATTCTTAAAAGTTTTTTCACTCTGCATTTGGGTCCTCAAAAACATAGTTTTGGAAGGATTCAACAGCTTTTTGAGGTGATGAAAATTGCTGTCCACGTATTTTTTTTTTGACATTCGGCAACACAAAAAAGTCGTTAGGCGATAAATCAGGTGGGCAATGGTACGTTAATTTAATGTTTTTCTTCGTCTAATAATCAATTCTTTGACGTACCTGTGTGAAAACATTGTCATGATAAAGAATGATGCGACGTTTTCAGTTGTTTTTCCTGATTTCATCAATGACTTCTGGCAAACAAATCGTTGTATACCATTCAACATTAACTATTCTTCGATCCTCTGAAGCAATGATTGTAACATGTTCAGTATACCCAAAGAAACAAGCGACGCTATGCGAACGAACCACCTTTGTTGGTTTCGATTCATCTTGGAACACCCAAACAGTTAATTGTTGCTTAATTTCCGGCTCGTACGAATATATCCAAGTTTCGTCTCTTGTTACGAAATTATATACGGATTTTGCATGTCTTCGGTCGAATTTTTGTTGAGCATTTCCTTACACCAATTGCCACGAGCGTGTTTTTGAATTTTGGTCAAATTATGCAGAATCCCTCGGGAACAGATCTTTTTCACAGCTAAATATTCATTCAAAATCTACAAATACTGCAGTCTTCGATATACCTAACGATGCCTCTATCTGACGGTTCCTCTCAATCATGTTGCGCACAGCATCCATGTTTTTTGGGAACAACAACCGATTTTGGTCGACCTTCACGAAATTCATCGCTGACGCACGACCATGACGAAATTCTGCAAACCAATTGTAAGCAGTCTTTTCTGATGGTAATTCATTACCAAAAGTTGAATAAAGCAATTCGAGGCATTGTTGTTGAGTTAGGCCTTCACTGAAATCGTAAAAAATCATTCAACGGAAACCTTCACGTGAAATTTCAGTTTATTCACAAAACTGTTTTTTAAACGCTCACTGTAAACAAACTACTCGGCCAATTTCTGAGCTGTTACTGTTTTAACAATGACAAAAGTCAAATTTTACAATGATACATCTAGTGGTCGTTTGTAAAAACTTAAAAGGAGGCCCTCGTATTCTGTTAACAGGTACACTATTAAACCTCGAATTTTTCGGTCATAACTCAAAGAACATTTTCTAAACTGTAAAAATTCTGTGGTTTCTTTTTTCTTGATATACAAAGTTCTCAAAGTTTATTACCAGGACTTCGAAGATACTGAAACTGTAAGATCCGGAATTACTTAGAATTACTAATTCCGATAGAAGTAACTTTATAACTTGCTGAACTAAAACAACATAAAAATAGTTATCAAGGTATATTAAAACTAATCCTTCTTGTAGTGTTACCTAAAGAAATCCACATTATCACTTTCTCATTGACAACATAATATCCTGTCTTCAAATACACAAACTGACATAAAACCAATATTTATGTTAGTACCACTCTTATCGTGGATGAAAATAATAGTTTGAGCATATTCAATGTTTATTCTAAAATGTAATTCTTGTTTGTATACAAAAAGGTAAACATTGTCATTACAGATTAAATGTACACTTTGCGGAAGTACGTGTTAAGTTTTATCGAAAAACAAGAAATTCAGTCATATTATATCTTTTATAATAACACATCCCCACAAAAAAAAATGAAAGTTCATTACCACGAACCAAAATACATGTATCTAGTGTATTTTTCGACGCTGAATTCGAAACCGTAGTTAAAAAAAAAAAGTTATTGTGTCATTTTTTTTTGGCCAAAAACATCCCTTGAAATGCAGTATAGTAATAATGTATTGACTCTTAATGAAGTGTGCGAAATGGTAGATATTTTATAGTCTAGAGAAGATAATATGCATTCAAACCACAACAAGCTATTTCTATTAATTCAACCAAAAAACACCCTTATAGGGGGTGAAAAGTACCTTTAAAACTCAAATAACGCACGCTAGTTTAAATAACATGTACAAAGGACGAATTCTTGTAGCTCTTAGGACAAAATATCTGAAACTGGTATGACATCCAGTCATTACTTTTAAAGGGTTGAGACGCACCCCTATAAGATGTAAAAACCACCCTCACTTACGGAGGTATCTCATAAGTTTCAATAACGACGAAATAAGTTCAGGCTCTTGTAGTTTTAGGCAGGGCGAACAAATATGGAGTAGATTCGCTTGAAACATCTATACACGACTATAAACTGCCCTTAGAGAGTGGTAGAAACTACCCCTGGGCTCTAATGATGCACATGAATGTTATTGAAATTCGGAAAGGATCAAGTACTTTTATCTCAGATCATCTTCCTAATAAGGTCGAAAATCATCTCTAGGAGGAGGGAACTACTTCCTGGGATTAATGGATCTTAGAAGTTCTAGCATTTGAGTAGGATGGACAAATTTGAGAAAAATTTGTCCATCCTGCCTGAGACTACAAAGGTCTGTATTTTTTTCTCAGATGCTAGAACTTCTAGTATCCATCAATCCCATGTGGTAGTTTCCCCCTCCTAGGGATGATTTTCAACCTTATTAGGAAACTGATCTAGGTGTCTTGAATGTTTAGTACAACGACCAGATAAAAGTACTTGATCGTAGCGTAGGGGTAGCCTCTACCACTCTCTAAGAGTAGTTTATAGTCGTGTATCGGTGGTTCAAGCGACTTTACTCCATATTTGTTCACCCTTCATAAAACTACAAAAGCCCGAACTTTTTTCGTCGTTATTGAAACTTATGAGATACCTCCGTAAGGGGGGGGGGGCGGTTACTCTCCTCCTCGATTGACCGACTTGGACAAGCATAAGCAACACCAACCCCATAAACTTATAGACAGGGCAAAGCAGGATCCTTGGCATCACCTTAAGTGACATCTGGTTTATGAGGATTATACCGAAACCTCCAGATTTCCACGTAATATATCAAAATACAACGATGACTATTCTTGGACAAGGCGTCAGTTCAACATCATCAAAGCAGCCCTAAGAAGATATCCACAAGAGAGAACCTGCCGCTTTATTACCACAATGATGGCACACACCCTCAAACATAAAGAAGGGGAATTTTTCTAACGAATTCGCTTTAACAAAGAAGGTGCAAATATATGTAAAATATTTAAGATATTATTTTGAACATGTGAAACCTTTATAACCTAAAGTTTTGCTTTTGTCACTTATCCACCGATAAACTCGAAAGGTTTGTAATTTTACTACAAAAACAATAATTTTCGATATAACTAATAAAATTCACTTAATATGAAGGTGGATTAATAAGTCTGGTAAACTTCTACTACATGTGGGGAAATTTTGTTAAACAGCATGACTGTTGGCAAGCGTGTTTCTTGGTTATGTTCAAAATTTCAAACAGATGCAACACGCAGTTGTTTATTGGCAGCTATCGTAAGTGGGTTAGTGTATTACACGTTTCGTAGAAATGGATAAGGCCTAATACCGTGCAGTGAAAAAACAATTTTATTTAAAAAAGTTAACTGGGGCCCAAATACAAACTGAAGTGAAAGAAGGGGACTATACACCAGTACTCAAGATCATTTATTACTGCTGATGCTGCACGTTCAGGGCCCCCGATTGAGTTTTCTTCTGAAGAAATGGTGGATAAAATTCTTGGTGATTTATCGTAATGGATGCATTAAGCTTTACGAGATCGCTAAGATGGTAAGCATCTTATATAAACGGGTACGTAATATCCTGCTTGAAGTTCTAAAAATGAAAAAGCTGATTTCGTGCTGAATGCTACGTTTGTTGACTTCAGATAGTTGCAGAAACAACTTTGGATAGATAACGCACGTTTACATAGTGAGTTAAGGAAGAAACAACCAAGATTAACACGCAAAAAATACTTCTTCACCAGGACAATGCGTCTGCTCATACATCAGTCGTTGCAATGGCAAAAGTGCACAAGCTGGGCTTCGAAATAGTTATTTCACAGATTTGGACCTAAGTGACTTTTTTTGTTTCCTAACTTTGAAAATTGAATTGAGGGGAAGATATTTTCGTCAAATAAAGAGGTTATCTGTACCATAAACGAGTATTATGTACAGTTCGAAACAATTTTTTCTGAGGGAATAAAAGAATTGGTATGTCGCTGGGCCAAATGTATTGAGCGCAATGGAAATTACGTTGAGAAATTTTTTTTTTTCTTTTGTTCAAAAATATAATTTATCTTGTTTTTTACAAAAGTTTTCAATCCACTCTCGTTTCTAAATTTATTCTATAACTATAACTAAAACCTACCAGACCTTACATAATCCTTTTGACGCCCAAAGAATTTTCTAGAACTTTACCCTTGCCCTTGCATGCCCTGCCGACTAACAAAGACCGACAGAATCACGCAACTTTCTAACTTTAAAAATTAAATAAACAGGTAAAATAACATGAATAAGTGAAATTGTGTACATTCGTGAGTCTATTTTTTCTTATATTTTATTTCTGATATTTCTGCTATATATTATCGATCTACCTGATTCTGTAGAACAATTTTTTTTTCTGTTCTTGGATAATCTATCCAGAATTGTCTCTGCAACTCTACCAAGTTATAATAATCTGTTAGGAACAGCATAATAGAGGTGAAGACTACAAATCCATTGTATCAACTCCTACTTCGCGGAAGGATCCGAATAACCCAAATCTCGTCGCCTCTAACAGAGAAAAATAACTTTCACCGCTGCCAAATATTTTTAAGACAATTCATTCCTCCTCAGTTTCTGCTCTGGGGAAGATTTGAAGATTCTCGTGCAGAAACGATTTCATTGCGAAATCTTCTTGCACAATTTTAAAAACTATAGTTTCGGATACTCCAACTTTTTTAACAAGAACTAAGATATTCATTCGTCAATCTGACAGCAACAAATCAGTTCTTGCCTCAACCGGTCTTTCTAATCTTCAATTCCGGCTACATCGAAATTGTTTGGACCCAAATTTTACTTGAAAATAAAATTCGCCGTGATTACTATACACCTGGAACATTCCTTTCGTGAATAACTTTTTGCTTATTTCCCTCTTTAGTGAGAAACTTTATCACTGTTATGCTCCAAATTACTTTCACTCATTTATTGGGAAAAAAAACCCGAAAATTGCAAAATTAATGAACGGTTATTGGTTTTTATAGGAAGTGTTTGACAAATGTAGCACGTTTAACTTCTTCCAGAACGGTGAAATATATGAGAGTTCAGTTTGCCAATGTATATATATATATATATATATATATATATATATATATATATATATATATATATATATATATATATATATATATATATATATATATATATATATATATATATATATATATATATATATATATATATATATATGTATATATATATATATATATATATATATATATATATATATATATATATATATATATATATATATATATATATATATATATATATATAGTAACGGAGCACTGGTAATGACTAAGTGATAATTTAAAGGCTAGGATAGCTCCTAATATATTAAAGAGAGAGCAATAAAAGGTCTAAGTAGCTCTAAGAAACTGTATTTTTATTCGAAATTTCTAGCTATCGTCCATGTATATGGCCTTCATCAGGAAATCTGAGATGTGTAAATATCCCAGAGTAAATGAAGATCTAATTATAAGAAAATAAACGTACTTACAGAATATTTACAGCAATACTCTTCCAGAAATAAGATTATTACACATTTCTCGTCTCCAAAACAAGCAGTAAGACATGACAATTGAAACAGATTATTTAGCCTCAGATTGAGGTGTCACAATTAAAATAGTTAAACGTTAAAAATACTATAAAATTCATACAATCCAATATAATTCAAATGAAAAGACACCGGAAAACATGGCATAGAATCTTTTGATTCATGCCAGTCCTTATTAATAGGTTGACATTTGTCTAGTGATGTTTCTGGGGATTTTTTTATTTTTGTTGTTAGAAGACAGGATTGCCAATTTATGTCTTGACAATGGTTGAATTCAGACTGTCAAAATTCAAGTTATTTATTATTGATACCTACTTATTCCCCATTTTCTCTTTGCATCACTCCATTTTTTTTATTTTTTTGTGTAACTTTGTGAGAGTAAGTAAGTGTAAATGGAACTATGTATATATACCCATATATATATATATATATATATATATATATATATATATATATATATATATATATATATATATATCAGTGCTTAAGGATTCACAGATGGAGAAATATGTTTCCTTGTAGGTCTGAGAGAAGTCATACGTAATACATACGTAGTGCAATCAAGTTTTCTGATGATTTCCCAGTTAATCTTGCGAGTTGTCCTCTTTCTGAATAGACTCTAATAAATTCAAATTTGAGCATCGTACAAAACGAGAACATGATTTGGAGCATAAAGCTTTCTATTACCAAATGATGTTTCGTGTCTTTGGAGACCTCTTTTTGCTACGTATGTAACATGATTGTGCTAAGGCATATTTGCTTATCACCTAAGAAATGCTATGCCAATGGAGTGTCCCAACATAACCTACCTCTAAAGTTAGGTCTTTAAAAAAACTGCTGCCTTGGTTTTTGTAGCGCTAAATTCTGCTTAGTTATTCCACCTAAAAACAAAATTTATTCCTGTCTTGGTTAAGTTGTATAACTTCCTGCCGTCTGAGGATATTTTTATAGGCAGCTGGTAGCGTTCAAAATAAACGAAGAAACGAACGTACTGTCATCAACAAGGATATAGATTAGATTTTGGTTATTTTCCAACAAATGGCAAAAATAAAAAAAAAGAGAGTGTGTATCCAAAAGAAATCAATCCCCAAGAACACTAGAAAGCCATAAATACAACCTTTCACGCATATAAACTGTTACTTTTAGCCAAACAACTTCATTAAGTGGGTACTATAATCAGGTAAAAACGCCTCAACTTAAAAAAACCGCTGTATAATTTCTCGTGCCAATGTATAGAAATTCCCATTAAATAGGTTCACAATTTACTAAAAATTTAATTTATTGTTATTTTTAATATTTGCCAAAATTCCATATGTCACAGAAATGTTACATTTTTCTTTGACGTTATCGTGAATTTACACGTCTAATTGTCTCCTAATGGAAGCATATTTATGCTCGGTTGATTGATCTTATCACTTAAAGTAAATATTATCTGATATATGAACTGTTATGTTGACGTTAAAACCCTTTTTTTATTATTAAAGTATATAATATGCTGTGCTACTTTAAAAACCACTTATCGTAGTTATTCCTAGATATTGTAGAAGTTAAAAACTATAACTATTACTAACTTTATTTCCAAATAGCTTAATAAATGCTTTGATTTTATTTTTTTAATGAGCATATTTCACATATACTGCAGAAAAATCCCTAAATCACTGAAAGAGTACTGGGGAAAATACTAGGCTTTTCTGATGACATCGTACTGATAACAATAAAGGAAAAGATGCAGAGAATCTTTTACCATTATAACAAAGTAGCCACTATATTTCTATAATATCTGAAAAATTGAAAAAATAACATCCAGTTATAAATATTTTGCAAATTTTAATTTATATATATATATATATATATATATATATATATATATATATATATACGTATACATATATATATATATATATATATATATATATATATATATATATATATATATATATATATATATATATATATATATATATATATATATATATATATATATATATATATATATATATATATATGTATATATATATATATATATATAATATATATATATATATATATACATATATATATATATATATATATATATATATATATATATATATATATATATATATATATATACATATATATATATATATATATATATATATATATATATATATATATATATATATATATATATATATATATATATATATATATATATATATATATATATATATATATATATATAGCTAGAAATACCAATCCTAACGAAGCAAAAACACCACTTTATGTCAAGCTGCTATTCATATAACCTCAAAATACAACGACGCGACGTCGAGATTTAAGGAATTGCATATCAAATTCAGAAAAAGTATGTGAAGCTGCGCAAGCAATTCATTCAAATTAGGCTGTGACATTTAGTGCAAAATATGATTTGACTTTGATGTTTCGTCGTCTTCTGGACAACATCACATACAGCGAAAACTACGCGAGATTTTTATCTTTTCTTTGAAATGAGAAATTCTCCCTCATGTGGCTTATTCTCTAGACCAGGGGTGCTCAAACGGTCGATCGCGATCGACAAGTCGATCGCGAGTGCTTTTTGAGTCGATCTCGAGAAAAAAAATTCCGATATAGAACTATTCACAGTTTTTGTTTTAGGTAACTAAAACAAAATGTAATGAATAAACTACTAAAATTTATTCGATCCACAATTAGGCCAGAATAACCCCCTCATCACTTTCTTTTATCGTAATAACCCCCTGCTAGCGGCAAAAGGCGGCTTTATCAAAGGAACGCGCGGTACTTGTCAAAGAAAAGCCGCGTTTTTGATTCCCGCCGATTTTTCTAGAAACTTCGGGCGGCGTGTTTGACGGAAACATTCGAGACTTCGTTCGCGTCGATATAAATGTTGCGCCTGCAGGAATAGGAGTCAGTCTGAGTTGTAACTTGAAGGCGATACATCGATACAAAGTTTATTAATAAATAGTCCAAAATAAGTGCGGCGAAGAAAAGTAAAACTTATCATTTTAATAACGATTGGGAGGAGAATTTTTCTTTTGTATGGTAAAGAATAAGTACATTTGTCTCATTTGCCGTGCGTCAGTTGCAATACCTAAGCGTGGGAACTTAGAGAGGCATCATAAAACGGTTCATAAAAACCATGAAAAGGATTTTCCGTCACAGAGTGAATTAAGAAAACGAAAAGTACGTGATTTGATAACTTGTTTAAAAAAAAGAACAAACCATGTTCACAAGACCAGCCAAACAATCAAAAGCTGCAACGATCGCGTCATTTAAAATATCTCATATATTGGCGAAACACAAGAAACCATTTGATGATGGATTGGTTGTGAAGGAAGCATTTATTGAAGCGGGTGAGACTTTATTTGGAGATTTTAAAAATAAAACAGAGATTGTGTCTGCTATTAGAGAACTTCAGTTATCTCGTCCGACTGTCACAAGGAGTGTTGAAGTCATGAGCCAGGACATGGCAGATAAACTAAAACATGATATCATGGAATGTAGATACTTTTCTTTACAGTTCGATGAATCCACCGATATGACAGACACTGCCCAGCTGTGTATTTTTATTCGAATGGTATTCAATGACATGTCGGCTAAGGAAGAGTTTTTGACAATGATTCCTCTGAAAGGAAAGACCCGTGGCGAAGATATATATGACGTTTTCTTCAATTTTGTAACAAACTACAAGCTACCAATATATAGACTAGTATGCATTACAACCGATGGAGCACCAGCAATGACTGGAAACGAAAACGGTTTTTGTGGCATTGTGTCGAGCTAATGATGATTTTCCTTCATTTTTCTCCTTCCATTGCATTATACATCAACAAGTTTTGTGTTCAAAGGTTCTAAACATGGAGGAGATTATGGGCATTGCAATAAAAATTGTGAATTCTATCCGTGCACGTAGCTTGCAACGACGGCTCTTTAAATTGCAGTTGGAAGATAGTGAGCCAGCTGAACACACTGATTTAGTTCTTCACACGGACGTCAGATGGTTGAGTCGCTGAAAATTCCTAGAAAGGTTTCAAGAATTATTGCCCGAAATAACAGCTTTTCTGGACGAAAGAGGTGATGACACTCAGATGCTGAAAAACGGAAAATGGCTGACTGATTTGGCATTTTTGACAGACGTCACAATGCATTTAAACATCATTAATTCGGAGCTTCAAGGTAAAGGAAAAACTATTATTGAGATGATTAGCGCAATAAACGCATTCAAAAGTAAATTACAACTTATGATAGATCAACTGAAAAGAAAGAATCTGAAAAATTTTCCGTCTTTGAAAGCAAGGATTTCTCAGTTGAATTATGTTATTTATGAGGCAGAATTATCAAATATTTTGGTACAATTCGAAATACGTTTTTATGATTTCAGTAAATTGGCAAATATCGCATCATTTATGAGTTATCCTTTTTCGTGTAAAAACATTGAGGAATTAGCTACTGAAATAGCAAGTCAGTTTAACATGGACTCATGTTCTGTTGAAAATGAGTTTGTGCAGATTATATCAGATATACATCTCAAAGCCACAGCATCTGACACAAAATTCTGGTGTTTTAAATCTGAAGATAAATATCCGAATCTAAGGCAAATCGCAACTTGTGCGAGTCTGCATTTTCCGAAATGAAGATAATTAAGTCAAAATATCGCATTCGACTAACTGACGAACTTATGTCATCATGCTTGCGATTAGCACTCGGTAATTACGTACCATCTTATGAAAAGTATGCTGAGGACATGCAGTGCCACGCTTCAACATCCAAAGTCACTCTTTAGTTAAGTTTAGACACTAGAACTCGTTTGTTTTGTAAGAACCAATAAACTCGCAATTTTGAATAATTATGAGTTTTTAGAGCAGACCTACACTTACCTTGACTAAAAAAATGCATATTGTGCCGAAAACTAATATCTATGCCACGATACACCCTACCTAGACGACAATCCTGCATCACACTTACTTGCAGCCTCTCAGAGTCGATCGATCGTAGTCTAACAATATTGAGGTAGATCGCCAGCAGTTCAAGTTTGAGCACCCCTGCTTTAGACATTGCTAGTCTAATTGCTATTATTTTCGGCCGCTGCAACATCATCTAGCCTATTCTCACTTCACATCATTCGAGGACATTAAAAAAAGCATAACTTTGTTCACCAACTTAAAACCGACATCTTTTTTTCAGAGAGGAAATCCGCCAGCTCGACTTAAAAATCCGATAACCGACGAGGAAAAATTTTTCACAAAAAATAAACGTTTGTTACAGTGGAACTCCAATCACGGAAACCCAATTTACCTATGACTGGCGGAAGACATTTTTCATAAAAAGTAAACTAAAGGATGATTCGAAAAATAATTTACAGCGATTCAAGAATAACGTTAATCGCTTTTTCCGCACACATGCCGCTCCTGGAGCGCTTTAGGGACTTCCCTGTGGCACGTGTGCTAGACCCATTAAAAAAAAACCCTTTCAGACAATAGAACATCAAACACAAAAAATAAATACAAAAAAAATGTGATTTTCTACCTTCAAAGGGCGGGGGCATGCGCTTCCCTTGGCCACTAATGCCAGTTTCTAATATTTGCATTAACGGAGTTTTAAATTATTGATATTTAAAAAGTGTTTCGTTATTTATTTAAACTGTATTATTAGGAGGGTAAAATTACTTCATGTCATGCTGTAAATCAAATTACATTATGCAAACTAATCCCGTTGCCAAGTTGAGAAATGAACGTAGGCATAATATTAAAACATTTTATTCCATTACTCCAGCAAATTTTTCTTAAAATACTTCATAGTAAGTAAATAAAATGAACTAGGCTTACCGCCGTATTATAACATGTAGCAATGTCAAATTTGAAAGGCCACTTTGATCAGATCTCGACGTATCAGCTGATGCACGCGACTTGATAACAGCGCGCGACTAAAAGCTTTCTGAGAAAAACTTTATTTCATACACAGGGTTTATTTCACTAATAATTTGTAGTATGTGGTTGGGATTATTATTCGACGAATTGATCTTTAAATGTTGTAAGGTTGTCAATTTTATCCATGGATGAAAAAAAAAAACAGTTTTTATTAGCAGTGGCATAATCAAGATTATGGGAGATATATCTTAGTTATAATAAATGGAAATTTTAATAAATATATATGTACATGTGTATATATATATATATATATATATATATATATATATATATATATATATATATATATATATATATATATATGTATATATATAATGGGGCGGCCCGTACCATCGTGGCGTGGTACTTGCTTGTAGTACAGGTCTCGGTTTCAATTCCGGCAGGTCGGTATACTTTTATTTATTAATTTGTTCAAATATATTTGGCCTAGCCACGTATAAAGGCATTTATTGCATAAATGCAATAACGTCCGGGACAGCACTACCGCGTTGTCTAAAAGGTGCTGTGAAATACAAAAATCTATGTTTGCACTTGGACAACATTGACGGGTATTACGACATTCTCGCCGATGTCCTTAGAATATGAAAAAAAGGGTAAAAATCACTACTCAGACGGGAAGGTGAACAATAATATATATATATATATATATATATATATATATATATATATATATATATATATATATATATATATATATATGTTTTTACTAAAAGAAAAAGATGTCAGTTAAGAATACCGAAATCATGAACAATCGAAAAAATACTAAAAGGTAAATACACAACCACAAGAGAATTAAAAAGTAATTATAAATAGTTTCTCGGTACCAGTGGGATTCGAACCCAGGATCTTATCGTCAGTACCTTAAAATTTTTTCCTGATTTTTCACGGTTTCCGTACCCTTAACGGGCATCTAAAACTTATTCGTATGGTTTACGTACTCCTTAGCCTGTATTATAAAAAACACCGAACGGACGAAACAGTAAAGTTGGCTCCGAGTTTAAGCTTGCCAATCCGCGTGACGTCAGGGGAATTAAGATTGAGTCTCGACTGAAAAGGAGTCAACGACGAGACAGATCTCCGACCAGCAATCCAAGGTACCCTCGTGCCATGGCTTAGTTGGTAAAGTGCAGGTTTTAGAGCTACTTTTTTTATTTACAATTTTTTCCAGCAAAGCCACATACAAAATCACTATAAATATAAACAAATAAAAGCTGCAACACATGTTTTAGTTAACACACAAACGAAATAAAATGGCTTTTAAAGGACACTGAAAAAGTCCAATTAAAAACTTAACTAAAGCATGCTAAGCATGCATTGCCAAAACACCGAGTCACACCCTATGCTAAACTAGATGTAAAAAAATAATTTGGAAATCATAAAAAATGTTTTGAATTTGGAAGTATAGGAGCATCTATCCTGAGATCGTTGGAGCGAATCCCATCGGTACTGAGAAACATTTTTTTAATTCTTTGGTAGTTGTGTCTTTACTTTATGTATATACATATATATATATATATATATATATATATATATATATATATATATGTATATATATATATGTATATACATGTATATATATGTATATATATGTATATATATATATATATATATATATATACGAGGCATGTTTTTTAAGTAAGTACCGTTTTGCGATTCCGCCGCCGCAGCGATACGGTCGGCGTTCCGCGCATGCGCGCTGGTAACCTACATCTCATGTCTACGCACTGACGCCATTACAGTCTGATTCTTCATTGTATACGTTGTTTACTTAGTGTTTAAGATGCCTCCGACAATCGTGAGTCCCGCCGATTGTGAAGTACGGGCTGTTATAACGACGATTTCTTAGTGCTAAAGGCGTAAAACCGATCGATATTCATCGTGAGATCTGTGAAGTTTACGGACAAAACATTATGAGTGATGGAATGGTAAGGAAATGGGTGAGAGCATTTAAAGATGGCCGCACAAATGTGCATGATGAAGAACGGAGTGGGCGTCCTTCGGTCGTTAATGAAGATTTGGTGCAGAAAGTGGACTACCATTTGTTCCTGCACTTGAAGAAGCACCTGGGTGGTCAGCGTCTTCAAGACGATAACGAAGTCAAAACATTTGTGATACAGTGGTTAACAAGTCAGGCGGCAGAATTTTATGAGGAGGGTATTCAAAAACTGGTGCCACGTTATGACAAGTGCCTCAATATTCACGGAAATTATGTAGAAAAGTAGATTAAGGTACAGGCTTTCATGTAAAAATAAAATTATAGCGATATCTTTGCACGTCTTTTTTTAATTCCAAAACGGTACTTACTTAAAAAACATGCCTCGTATATATATATATATATATATATATATATATATATATATATATATATATATATATATATATATATATATATATATATATATATATATGTATATATATATATATATATATATATATATATATATATATATATATATAGTCTGGTTTGAAAAGTCCGTACAAAGTCCGACAGATGGCACCACCGGCGCGTATCGAGATCATGTTTAGTTAGTAGCGTCTCTTGAATGAACGCACACCAAGTTTCAGCCATATTGGTCTATTTCTTTGTGTTTGGCATTCGTGTGAATCAAGGAAGTCGAGTGATTTTCAAGAAATGGACGAAAAAGAATTTCATGTGGTAATTAAACATTACTTTATGAAAGGCAAAACGCCTCAGGAGACTAAAGAGAAGCTTGATAAACATTATGGTGACTCTGCACCTTCGATTAGAACAGTTTATAAGTGGTTCCAAAATTTTCGGACTGGTCATATGGGCACAAGTGACGCTGAACGTTCTGGACGGCCTGTGGAGGTTACGACTCCAGAAATCATTGATCAAATCCATGATATGGTGATGGATGACAGAAGAGTTAAGGTGCGTGAGATTGCTAGTGCTGTGGGCATCTCGACTGAACGGGTACATAATATTTTGCATACACATTTGGATATGAGAAAGCTATCCGCAAGATGGGTGCCGCGATTGCTCACGCTTGACCAAAAACGGAATCATGTGAAGTGTTGCAAGGATGGTTTGCAGCTGTTCCAGAAGAATCCGGAGGACTTTAAGCGTCGTTTCGTCACTGTGGATGAAACATGGATACATTACTATACTCCTGAGACCAAACAACAATCTAAACAATGGGTTACCAAGGGGGAATCTGCACCAAAAAAGGCGAAGACCGTTCCTTTGGCCGGAAAGGTTATGGCGACTGTCTTTTGGGATTCGCAAGGGATAATCCTCATCGACTATCTGGAAAAGGGTAAAAACTATTACAGGTGAATATTATTCATAATTATTGGACCGTTTGAAAGCCGAGCTGCAAGAAAAACGCCCGCGATTGGCCTACAAGAAAGTCCTTTTCCATCACGACAACGCACCAGCACACACCTCAGCAGTTATGGTCGCAAAATTAATGGAAATAGGATTCCAACTCGTTTCACATCCCCCCTATTCTCCAAACTTGGCTCCCTCGGACTACTATTTGTTCCCCAATTTGCAGAAATGGCTGGCGGGATAAAGATTTTATTCAAACGAGGAGGTGATTGCAGACTTGGATAAATCCTATTATTCGGAAGGGATCAACAAACTAGAACATCGTTGGACGAAGTGTATAAGCCTAAAAGGAGACTATGTCGAAAAATAAAAAAGGTTTACCCAAACACATAAGTAGTTTTTATTTTTGCGCGGACTTTTCAAACCAGCCTCGTATATATAAATATACATATATACATAAAATTACATCACAATTTTAAAAAATTGGAGACCGGAAGGGAAAAATTTGTAATAAAAGGTAACACCTTTATAGAATAGAACTTTAAATCCAATTAAAAAAATTTGTGACCAGAGGTGGAGATTTCTTACCAAAGAAACATTAAAAGCATCACTCGATAAAAAAAACTAACCTATTTCTATACTATTTTCTACATCCATCAGAGTGGCGAACAGATGTCCCCTTGCAGATACCCCACTGATCGCAAATATTGTGTGATTTTTAGCATATCCGTCAACGATCAAATCAATATAGAAATTGAACGTAGTTGTCTAGGAAAATAACATTTTACCCGAAAAATGTTATTAATTAATTAAATTAAATAATTAAATATTTTTATTATTATCTTTCATAAGCTAAATAAATAATTCGGTTTGTAGATATTTTTATCCGATCCCTAACTAAAAGTTTTGTGACATCAGACTACTCTGAGGTTTGTTGGCTATTAATACCTTTTGTGATATGATTCTTTCATTCTTACTCTTTACGTGATGTCTTTCCAGATGCCAAACATTACCCTCTTTAGCTAGGCTAGCTGACCAACACTGAAATGGAGTGAAAGATAGTTTGGTGAATAATAAACGTCACGCCTAAATTGTTTGTTAGTCTTGGACCTGCCGCACTTTTAATGCGAGAGCATAACTTATTGACAGTTCGCATTCGAAGTTTCTAAAATGTATTAATAAAGCACGAGTGAACAATTGATAAGAATAATTCTGATAATGTAACTACTGTGTGCGGCTATAAAATTATCTAATAGAAAAACTTAAACACATTATAGGCATCTTGCAATAAAAACAGATTTTTTATTTTTAGTGTGTAAATATTTCAAAATTTATGATAAAATATTTAGGGATTTACCGATTAGATAAACGGGTTTAAACGGTAGCGATATTATATGGACAGAAGCTTACCGTAATGTGATACATGTCAAATCTTCTTTTCAATATTGCTAACGGTATTATTAGATTTCTGATAAGGATTTATTTATTTTAATACGTGGCTTCAGTATATCTTATATTTATTTTGTATGGTGCCTTATCAGTGCCCCATTCTTATCGAATCGTTTTTAGATTAGGCCTATGTTGCTATTTTTTTTATGATCCTATTTTTCTCGAATATCCTTTGGCGTACAGCCCTAGTCATAAGAAAATGTGTACTTGGTACATCCCTAGTTAAAGAACCAACTTAATGTTTCATACCTCATCGTCATCAACAAACTTTAACCCTCTACATCTGGTTGTATCCTTTTCCCATATTGCGCTAATATGACGATAAAAGTACTGACTCTCACCCTCCTCTTTGTCGGTCTTATCTCGACTGACAAGCCATAATACAATAAAACGCACATGCTTAATCGTTCTACATTGTTGTCCAAATATGGACTTTCTTAAACTTAAGTAATTAATAAGTATTTTTATTCTAGGTCGTGAATTCACGTTTCATATTAACTATGAAAGTACACAACACTGGAAGAGGGGCAGATGTGCTGTTAATATTGGGTTCAGATCAACTCACAATATAGCCTTTTCTATCTCACTGCAATCAATATTTCGGAAATTATATATTTCTTCACGTTTTAGGGTTGCTAAGTTACTCAAAATATGATTTATATTTCCATCCGTCTGTCTGTCTCCCGGTCTGTTAGCAGGATAATTCTCGAAAGTAATTAAATAACAATTTAAAATTTGACACACCTATCGTACTTGACATAATAAAGCAAACTATAAATTTCCACTGATATTTTTTTCAGGGATATGGGGTGGAAGAGTCACTTGTTTGCGTGTCGGTTCGAGACAGTCTTTCTTTTTAACGAGATGAAAAATGTCTACGACTTGCCAAAACGTGGCTCGGTAGGCAAAGTCACTCCGAAAATCAAAAAAACGAATCGTGTCTTTGTTTTCACCGGACCCGAAATTGACACTGCGTCGAGGAGCGGCAAAATTAAGAAAATCAGGTTTGAATGTGTCCCATGAGACCATTCGACTACATCTTCGTACTCGTGATGTCAAACTTCACATCCGTATGAGGTTCAGCTTGTTACTCCGCGTACAACACTTTTCAAACAGTCTTTTATATGGAGAACATCATCCCTTTGGAATAATTTGCCCAGGACTGTGTTTCCCACCGAGTACAATTTACAGCGATTCAAGAACAACGTGAATCGCTTTCTCTCCACACACGTGTCGCTCCTGTAGCGCTTTAGAGACTTCCCTGCAGCACGCGTGCTAGACCCATAAAAAAAAAAATCTGAAGCACGTTGAAGAAATCTTTGCTTGGCGAAAAGCATATCGCGAAGCGGCTCACTTGAGTCCACGATAAGATACTAGAGTGGCCCTCACAATCGCCTGACGTAAACCCTATTGAAAACGTTTGCTCCCTTGTAAAGAAAAAGCTCAGAGGAAAGACTGTGAGGACTTTGACTCAGTTGTCTCGCGATATTCGAAAAATTTGCAAAGTATACAGAAAATCTCGTGGACAGCATGCCTCGAAGATACCAGGCAATTAATTATTGATGCTGGAGGCGACTGGACAACTTACTAAGGTAATTGCGCCCGTTATTAGCTTACCAAAGATACACTGATAGCAAAAAATGTTCTCGAAACACATTATGAGCGGTCACGTTCTTACTTGACAGACTGTAGTTATGAAACTCTATAGTTTTTCTGAAAAACTACCAAAAGGCAAATAAACTTTTTAAGTTTCAACTTTTCAACTTTTTTTTAACATTGCACAATAAATAAAAAACACGAAAAGAGGTTGTAAATTATATTAATATATAAAAATATATCAAAAGATTCTATTAAAAAATCTTGTCCTTGGGGAAGCAGTATTATCTCCATTGCCGTTTACCATTAGTTGCAATTGCTGTGTTAGATCTTTTATTCTTTCATCTTTAATCGTCAACATTTTCTCTAAATGGTCCACCTAGAAATGTCATTTAATGAGTTTTGACATTTTTATTAATAAAACAAAGCTAAGTGAATTCCTCAAGGTTTTCTAAACTTAAACATCAGGCATTTGCAAAAATAGCCTAGTAATTATATAAGGGTAATGTTTTTTTTTTCCTAAAATAAATTCATAACCAAATCCTGTCTAATGTATCAAAAGCTAATCACCTAACACAACAATTTTTAGTGTTTCGTACGGAGCACTTATCTGATCACTTCGGTGTCTGTCTGTCCGTCTGTCACAACCGATTTCCTCAGAAACTATTTGACATAAAAAGTTAAAATGTGGCATTAATATAGGAATTGATACCCATGTTGTTTTAAAAGTTAAATTTTAACTTAAAGGTTTAGTTTAGGGGGCTGAAGTGAAAAAAAAAAATTTTACCTGGTCATCGACTGGAGTGTCAAATAAAAATAAAAATGTGAGTTCAAAAATATATATAATGTAATACTGGAGCACACTTTTCTTTGTATTTTTAAAAAATTGCGAAAAATCGCTGTCCCCCCTTTATCTCGAAAAGTACTGATTAAAAAATTTTGAAAAAATTCTGAAACATTCCCCCACAGGGTGTAGATTTAACGAAAATTATGACTGGTGCATTATCTTTATTAATTTATCTGGTATATATAAAAAGAAATTACAAGGTCAACATTTTTCAGTAAAGTTCGGAAAAAACTTTGTTGAAAGCTCATTTGGGGAGTGTTTTGTAAAGTCCTTGATCATTTTATACCTCCGTAATAAAAAATTCTCTTTTAAAAGCAGTCAACGTACGGAACATTAATTGTGCAAGTCCGACTTGCACTTGGCCGATATTTTTTTTAAGTAAGCACCATGGATTTTTTAAAATAATTTTAACCATAACAGGTTTTTTCAAAGATTTTAATAGACTTAGACTAGTTAACTGTGATGATTTGCCATTTTGATTTTATACCTTATCTCTTAAGGTAATGATTGTCTCGTCTTTTTCTGCAATGTCTCGTTCCATTTTGTTATAAATATCTGCTGGTACCATTTTTTGCTCGGATGTCTTCGATCCAGTTCTAATTTTTATCGGAACCACACCTAAAACTATACTGTTGATAAATATTCTTGTTAAAAATCGTATATTTTCTATTTTATCTAAAAGTCTATGATCTTCTAATGATTATTTATTTGTTTATCAGATATTTGAAAATATTTTGAAAAACAGAAAGCTAATCTTCCTGTTAAAGATATTTTTCTCGAACTAGGGTACGAGAGCTACTTTTTAAGTTTTTGCAGAACAATGAAAGAAAAAAAAAATTTTGGTACAAATCGTCTTATTGTTTCTCAAAATATTGGCTTTTAAGATTTATATACTTTTGCATGCGTTCGAACCGATTCTTGAAACATTTTTTCCACTCTGACGTTGGTACGTCAAAAACATGGTTTTGGAAAGATTCAACAGCTTCTTCAGGTAATGAAAATCATTGTCCACGTATTTTTTTTGACATTCGGGAACAAAAACAGGTCGTTAGGCGATAAATATACGGACAATGAGGCATTAATTCGCTGTTGTCTCCGTCAAATAATCAATTGTTTGACATGCTGTCTGAAAGCTAACATTGTCATGATGAAGAATGATGCGACGTTTTGGGCTATTTTTTCTGATTTCATCGATGGCTTCTCGCAAACAAATTGTTGTACACCATTCAGCATTAACTATTCTTCGATCCTCTTAAGCAATGGTTGCCGGTGTAACCAAAAAAACAAGCGACCATTTTCGTGAAAGTACGTCGCGAACTAACTACTTTTGTTAAATTCGGTTCATCTTGGAACAGTTGATTATTATTTAGTTTCCAACTCGTATGAATATATCTAAGTTTCATCTCCTCTTACGATATTGTATACGGATGTTGCATGTTCTCAGCCGAATTTTTTGAGCATTTCCTTACACTAATTGACACGAGACTATTTTTGAGTTTCCATCGGGAAGAGATCTTTTTCACAACTAAATGCTCATGCAAAATCGAATGTACTGCAGTCTTCGATATGCTCGAACATGTCTCTATCTCACGGTAAGTCACATGCCCATCCTCTTCAATCATGTCGCGCACGGCTTCGATGTTTTTTGGAATAACAACCGATTTTGATGGACCTTCACTAAATTTATCGCTGACGGAAGCATGACCATAACTAACTTTTCTGATGGTAATTCGTTACCAAAAGTTGAACGAAGCGGTATGAGACATTGTTTTTGAGTTAGGCCTTTACTAAAATCGTAAAAATCATCCAACGAAAAACCTCCACGTGAATTGTTCACAAAACTGTTTTTTTTTAACCGCCCACTGTAAACAAACTACCCTGCCAGTTTCTGAACTGCCACTGTTTTAACAATAACAAATGTCAAATTTTACAATACTGGTAATGTTGTGGCTGTTTATAAAAACTTAAAAGGCGGCCCTCGTAAACAACTACCTAACTAGCTTAAATTGCCAATAACGATAAGCTTGAAAAGTTTTGACGTCATGTAAATATTTTTTGGAATTGGGAAAATGTAAAATACTTTAAGCAAGTTCCTAAACTTTTACTCTGGCTGAATCAAGGCTTTCCCAAAACGTTCCATGTCAAATTTTAAAAAAAAAACACAAATTATAATTAGCTGGCCTGATGGGCATGTTGATCACCGCACATTTACTCAGATCTTGGTATCAACCTTAACAAAGCTACCCTCATTTTCTTCTTCACATTAATTTTCGCAGGATACTTTATAGGACAGCGACATAAATAAGTAGTCGCATATGGAATTTAAATTCTTTGAGTTTTACCACTCAGAAGGACTAATATTAGACAATAACATATGTTAAATGTAATGTAATATAAAATAGATTTCATAATTCAAGAGAAGACAATTCCATTGCAGATCAAAAACTCTAGCAACAGGTAAAAATATTTTTCGTCTTCATTCGTTTTTGATAACACTATGGAAAGTTTTAGGTTTTTTTTATAAAAACTGAATTTTTCTAATTAGACTTTATAAGAGATATGTTGTTTCTCTGCAGGGTAATCATTTTTTTTTTTCAAAAATATCACAATAATGAGCTAATTTTACCAAAAAAATGTATGTGGTTTATTGTAAAACAATTGAAAATAGACAAAACCCATATTTCAGCAGCCTACCCACTGTTCTCTTATTCGTTCATCCATCCCTAGGCGCGTTTCGCCGTATCACGGCTCATCAGTCGAGCTGGGATCGACAAACAAGAGAACAGAATTTCTAGTACTTATTCCGGTACTTGCGGAACACAATGGTAAGATACAACGAATTGTACCAAAAACGCATACCTAGTACTCAATCGGAGGCTGACACGGCAGCCACAAGCCGACAGAGTGGTTGGCACAGCTAACACTAAAGGCAGGCAGCGCGATTTGCGAGGGACCAACCTCAGACCTTATATCGTTTATTGTAAAACAACTGGAAATAGGCAAAGCCCATATTTCAGCAGTCTACTCACTATTCTCTTATTCGTCCATCCATCCCGAGACGCGTCTCGTCGTATCAAGGCTTATCAGTCGGGCTAGGATCGATAAACAAGAAAACCGAATTTCTAGTACTTATTCCGGTACTTGCAGAACACAGTGGTAACATACAACGCCAAATACAGTAATACCCCGCTTTACGCGAGGGATACGTTCCGAAAAAAATCGCGTTAACTGAAATTCGCGTATATCGAGGTTTATGATTAAACATAGTCAAAATTTAATACAAAAAAATCCAAATCATTTTAATCAATCACTTTAATTCTAAGAACACTTTATGCAATACATACTCTTATTTTTTACGGAAAAATACATCTATTGTCTTTTGGGTAACGTTTTGTTTACGTTCTTGTAAAATACGTTCATAACACCCAACACTGTTTTTAATTGTTTGACACACGGTCAAGACACGGTCATCATTATTGTCTATACTCTGCAATATGTCCAAACCTGAATAAATTTTTGAAAGTGCATTTTGTATTTCCCCTGAAGATAAAACTTTCTCTTCTACTTGTTCTTCCTCATCGTAGATAGGATTATTCTGTAACTCGATCAGATCTTCATTGCTAATAGGATCGTCGTGCGTTGCTACAAGTTCTACGAGATCTTCTACCGTGACATCTTCAAGTTCAGACCCCTCAATCATTGCAGCAATGTCTTCAAGCACTTGTCTCTGCATCTGGACAATTCTTCTAGGTGCTTCCACTACATCTGGCCAAAGATTACGCCACACCCCATTCATACAACTCATTTTAACTTCCTTCCAAGCCTCTTCTATGTTGTGAATAGACTTCATAATGTTGTATGACTTCCACCACTCTCGCATAGACTGTCTTCCTTCCCCGTCAGTTTCATGAATTAGTTGGCTAAAAGTGCGGCGATGGTAATAAGCTTTGAAGTTTGCTATTGCTCCCTGGTCCATAGGTTGTAATATTGACGTAGTGTTTGGTGGAAGGAACTTTACGTACACTTTTAAGTCTCTGGGCGTATCAAGTGAGGTTGGATGTCCTGGGGCATTGTCTAAGAGTAATATAACTTTAGGTTCAAGCCCATTTCTGTCACAGTATGATTTGACTGATGGGCAAAAACTATTAGAATACCATTCTTGAAAAATTTCCCGTGTAACCCACGCCTTTCTGTTTGATCGCCACACAACTGGTAGACTTGTCTTGTCTGTGCCTCGCATTGCACGGGGTGTTTTCTGAATGGTACACTAGTAAAGGTTTCAGTTTGAAATCACCAGTGGCATTACCACCCAGCAGAAGTGTTAGTCGATCTTTCGCAGCTTTGAAACCACTGGCTTGACGTTCTTCCTTAGAAATGAATGTTCGAGATGGCATTTTTTTCCAGTAAAGTGCGGTCTCATCAACATTGAAGATGAGACAAGCAGGAATTTTCTCTCGTCTAACGAAGTCTTGAAACTTGTCTGGAAACTCAGCTGCAGCTTGAATGTCCGCGCTGGCCGCCTCGCCTGTTATGTGGATATTGTGAAGATTAGAACGCTGCTTGAACCGATGGAACCAGCCTCTGCTGGCAGCAAAAGTCGGAGTGGCACTCCCTTCTCCTTCTTTTGTTTTCAGCATCTCATACAAAGATTTTGCTTTTGTGCATATGAGATCTTGACTTAGTGGTGTGTTCTTCTTATTCAAATCTTCGATCCAGACTGACAGTAATTTCTCCATTCTTTCTAAGATAGATGATCTCGAACGAGAAAGTTTTGTTGCACTTATAGGTGTTGAACCTTCGCTGGAGATTTTAATTTTTTCCCGATTTTTATAAATCGTTCTCACAGTCGATTCTGAGAGTCCAAAATCTCTCCCAACAATTGTTGCTTTGCCTCCATTTTCCATTCTTCTTAACACTTTCATCTTCAATTCCAAAGTGACGCTTTTACGCTCTTTTTTCTTTACAGGCGGCATTTTTAACGTAGGGTTAAATTATGTATGTATGTATCTCCAATAAATATTAAAACAAAACTGCCAGCCGACCGAACTAACATTACGGAACAAATGAACACACGAAACGAACGAGGAAATCCCCATAGAACAAAGTCGAAGGACAGGGAATTCCCAATTCTTCAAAGAGAATATTCAGAGAAAGCGGGGATCCCCCCGCGACCATAGAGAAGTTAATGACTACATGAGCGCGAAATTTGAAATTCGCGTTATAGTGAAACCGCGCGTAACGGGGTCGCGCTAAGCGGGGTATTACTGTACGCATATCTAGTACTCAATCGGAGGGTGACACGGAAAATTTAATTTACAAAATTTTCGGTATACCTGCAGTTTTCCTCTTTAAAAAAAGATATAAATTTCCTGTCCCGATTTAAACGTCCGAGACAAATGATAACGAGAAAGTAATCACGAACTGCTGTAGTGCAAGACATATGCTCGAATCTTATAACCTCACGTAGTTTTTCTGAAAAAACTTTGCTTTCAACGGGCGCGATCTGGTTCAGTATAAGACTAGACAAATTGCCAAGTGCCAGGCAAATATAGAAAGAGCACCATCGGTACAGAAACCCATACACTTAGTCTCTACAAAATTATTTTCATATATCATTCAAGAATTTCTATCAAGCCTTGATCGCTGGCACCAGCAGCGATACTCTTACAAAAGAGAAGATCTACAATTTGATTGACATTTATAAACCATACATAGCAAATCAAATTGACATCACTGTTATATATTATCTATGGCTACATCCAGCTACAACTCATATTTCTTTATAGTATGGGGCTTTTTACATTTTATTATTCTCTGTGCTATCTTGTAAGATGCTCACAAACCATTACTGGATGTTACTGCTTGCTTATAAAAACTACCTTTTTGTTGATTTAACTTTCGGGTAAAGTGATTGAGAGATGTCGTAATCATACTGGCAGAGTTGGTTTCTAAATGATGTTTCAAACTTGGTAGCATACACATTAGTGCCAGAAATTTTGTACACACTACACTATATGGGATCTCTTTAGCAATGACTTTCGTCGACGTAAAATCAAAGTCCAAATAACTGTCATTATATTACCGATATTTACACTTTTTCACATTTTTACTACTTGATGGTATACCCTCTTCATTTTCACTCTGACAAGACTTATTACTATGTTGTGCTGATCCATATTAAAAAATACGTACATACAACAGGAAATATTTGAAAAACTTCAGTGGACTTAATCACAATATTTAGTTAATACAATACAATCACCAAAAATGAATTTAACACTGAAACGTCGCAAAACCTGTTTGTATACCACCATAAAGTACTAAGAGAAAGTACTATGCCCCAGCGTGGCTCAATAGCACAAGCAGAGTGGACACTCAGTTGAACAAGACAATGCTTATCATATCCGGGACCATAAAGTCCACTCCCTCCCATTGGCTACCTATACTTTCCCATCACATCTTCGGAGACAAAACGCTCTTCTTAAGGAATATCAAAAAATCACAGAAATGCCTCAACTATCCATACATAAGGACTTTGCTACTCTTGAGATGAACAGGCTCCGGTCTAGACATCCATCTCTTACGACAGCAAAATCCCTCTTGGAAAATGGCTTTAATCTTGGCGATGTGTGGGAGAGAATAGATAGCAAAAGCACCTGATAACACAAAAACCTCCAAGTTTTGATCTGCCGCGCAAAACGAGGACTTCCCTGAACAGTATCCAAGCGAATCATGGCAGATGCGCGGATTTAATGTACAAATGGGGAAAAGTGGCGTCCCCGGAGTGTGACTATGGCGCCGGTAATCAGTCTATCTGGCACATAATTGAAGCCTGCCCTTTTAGGTCTTATCTTGGCCTTTTGCTGGATTTTAAGGACACAACGCCGATTATACACGTTTGTCTGTGATATATATGTACATGTTTTTTTGTACCTTACCATACTTTAGCGTATTTCATTGTTTTTTTTTATATATTTTAACTGACGTTATGTGTTCATGTGTACTTTTTTTCTTTTTTTTTTTTCCTTTTTTCTTATTGTAAACATTAATATTGTGAGGTAGCCATATGCTAAATAATTAAATAAATAAGACAGAAGCTTAATTATTGTTTAGCGCCATCTAGTGACTATTCTACAAACATTATTACTAACTGAGTTAATAGTTAACACCAGGTCTGCTAGATGTTACATCTTTTCACATTAAATTGAAAGAAAATTATGAAAATTTAATCACATATTTTGCGGCTCCCTCTGTAAGGTGTCCCAAAGGGCCATAACATCAATATAGGGAACTACTCCCTTAAGCTTCGGGTATTTTATGAAACTATTTAAAATGTGACACTTCAAAGTCTTACCTTCAGCTGATTCGAGATTCGATATACCCTCTAAATAGTAAATCCTGTCCGTTGTGCTGCCGGTTTTCTCAGCAGCATTTTTTTCTACTTTTAAATTAATTTTATGTAACAACTTCTCTATTGCACCAGGAACCGCTTTTGCTAATTGTTCTTGTTCTTGTGGTGAAAGGTTAATTTTGATTTTGTTTAACACCTAAAATATTTAAAAAAGAACAATTTACTTTATTTAATAATAGATGGATAAAATAATTGTGAAATTGTATTTGAATCATTAAAAAGGAAAAAAACAATGTTTTTCTTTCCTGTACAATTTATACGTCTGTCTAATATTAACCCAATATTAAAAGCGTATCATCTTGACCAAAAGCCGCGCAATTGCAAGCCATAAATTTACAGAGAAATTTCAGTCACAATTGCTAAAATAACCGGTAAAATTATTGAAAGTTATTTGAAGTCACTGAGGATAACCACAGATAGTTACTCTAATTTTGCTTTACTGCATGTCTCGTATTTACAAAATCATTTATGAATTGATCCCATAAGTGTTCCGTACGGAATACTTATGGGATCACTTCGGTGTCCGCCTGTCAAACTTGATTCGGCATATAAAGTTTAAATTTTGCACCAATATAGGAATTGTTTGAAAGTTAAATTTTGACTTATGGTAAGACGTTAGCTTGTAGGAGTAAGTGAAAAAAAATTTTGTCTAAGGTCATCGAGTTAAATGTCTAATAAAAGCTTGTAAAAACGCGGGTTAAAAAATATATATGATGTAATACATTATTCAAAAAACCGATCAAGTGCAAGTTGAACTTGCACAATTAGTGTTCCGTACGTTGATTGTTTTTGAAATAAAAAGTTTTGTTAGGGTGGTATAAAATGATCAGTGACTTCACAAAACACACCCCAAATGAGTTTTCAACAAAGTTTGTTTCCAATCTTTACTAAAAACTGGTGACCTTGAAATATTGTTTTTTTTCTATACCAGATAAATTATTAAAGTTAATGATAATTTTCGTTCAATCTATACCCCGTGGAGAATATTCCAGAATTTTTTCAAATTTTTTTGATCAGTATTTTTCGAGATAAGGTAGGGGACAGCGATTTTTCACGATTTTTTAAAAGTAATACGAAGAAAAGTGTGCGCAAGTATTACATTATATATATATTTTTTACTCGTGTTTTCACAAGCTTTCATTTGACACCACACTCGATGACCTAGTAAACAAAAATTTTTTTCACTTCCGATTTCACCCCTCAAAACGAATCCCTTAAGTCAAAATTTATGTTACGGTGATATAAAATGATCAGTGACTTCACAAAACACACCCCAAATAAGTTTTCAACAAAGTTTATTCCAATCTTTACTGAAAATTGATGACCTTGAAATTTCTGTTTTTTTTATATAACAGATAAATTATTACAGGTAATACACTCGTGATAATTTTCGTTCAATCTACACCCCGTGGAGAATATTCCAGAATTTTTTCAAATTTTTTTGATAAGTACTTTTCGAGATAAGGCGGGTGGACAGCGATTTTTCGCGATTTTTTAAAAATAATACGAAGAAAAGTGAGCGCAAGTATTACATTTTATATATATTTTTTACTCGTGTTTTCACAAGCTTTCATTTGACACCACACTCGATTACCTAGTAAAAATTTTTTTTTTTTCATTTCCGATTTCACCCCCCAAAACTAACCCCTTAAGTCAAAATTTAATTTTCAAAACTACATGGCTCTGATGAGGCCATCAATTCCTATATTGCTACCAAATTTCAACTTTCTATGACAAGTAGTTTCGGAGAAAATCGGGTGTGACAGACGGACAGACGGACAGACGGACAGACGGACAGACAGACGGACAGACACCGAAGTGATCTTATAAGTGTTCCGTACGGAACACTAAAAATAAACGGTCCGCCCACCCTATCTCCAAAAGTATTGATCAAAAAATTTTGAAAAAATGCTTGAATATTCTTCATAAACTGTAGATTGAGCGGAAATTATCACGAGTTCATTACGTTTGATAATATATCTGGTATATGGGGGGTGAAATCGGAAGTGAAAAAAAATACCAACTCGTCGAACGGGGTGTCAAAGGAAAGCTTGTGAAAACACGAGTTCAAAAATATATGTTATGTAATACTTGCTCACACTTTTCTTTATATTATTTTAAATGTCCCCCACACTATCTCTCAAAAATTTTTGAAAAAATTCTGAAGTGTTCTTCATAAAGTGTAGATTGAGCGAAAATTATCACGAGTGCATTACGTTTGACAATTCCTCTACTATAAAAAAAAAATATGTGCATCGACAATATCGGGGAGGTTTCCCGACAGTATGGTGGAGATAAATAAATTTTCAGTACCTCGCGTTGCTCCTCTAGAGACAAAATAATTTTATTTTATTTGTTTATAATTAAACAAATATTTAAGTAGTAAATGTTTGTTTTACACTTTTACTACTGGATTCTAGATTGAGCTAGATTGATTTATTGGCTATTAAATAGCTAAGAGGTTATAACTATTAAAGACTACTGCGACTACGGAACACTAATTGCGCAAGTCCGACTAGCACTTGGCCGGATTTGTATTTATCGGACAGAGATTGTTTGGTATAATTTGTGTTTATATTGTTGTGGTAAAAGAGGTTAAAATTTCGAAAGTCAGAATATGTTTTCACATTTTCCTTTCGTACTTCCAAAAAAGAAAGTAAGCTGGACAAATCCATAAAAAATATGTCGAGTGTATGTGGATGATCCTATAACAGAATGTGTTTATCAGAAATGATTAGCAAATTACTTTCTAAAGATTTTGTTGTCACTGATGCACCCCAATCTGGTTTACCGAATATTATCGGATTAGATGATATCAAAGTCATCACTGAAAATGATCTGTACCAATCGGTGCGAGAGATAGATGAACCTAACATATGTCATACACTTATTGGAAAATATTGGCAGCAAGCGAGGATATATTTCTAGGCTATATGGGCACCACACAAGTTAATGAACATGATCGTTAGCCATATATTTACGTGAGAAATGCTACAATAAGCCAAAAAAATCACATTTTTTTGCCAGGCAAAAAAAATGAATTGTCTACCATAACATCAAATGCAAGAAGTCATAACAGAAAAACAACAAGAAGTCTCAAAGAATGCCAAAAGCAGGCGTTGTTCCCCAGAAGAAATCGCTTTCTCTTTGATGGAATTATGTGCCTGTTCCTGAAAGCCAGATTTAATCAGTGGTATAGGCCAGGTAACCCGCGAGAAACGTCTAAAATTAGCGAGTTTTGGAAGTCATATCATAACAATGTAAAACGGCCATAAAAGCAAATTAGCCTTAAATGGGAAATTCTACCCCATCTCGCATATTCACCGGATTTTGTTCTTTCGGAATATTCTGCTCCTTGGATGGGAAAACCTTTGCAGATTAAGAAGACGTTAATTGGTACCTCCTTGTTTTGCCGAAATATCTCCAATTTTCTACAGGCAAGTTTGTGGATAGATGATAAGAATTCGTAATCAGACTGAGGACAGACTGCATGAACTCATCAAAAATATTTATGTTCTCTTTTACCCTCAAGAACCGAATAAACTTATTTGACAACCATATTTAATGATAGTAAG
This sequence comes from Pachyrhynchus sulphureomaculatus, assembly GCA_019049505.1. Taxonomy (NCBI): domain Eukaryota; kingdom Metazoa; phylum Arthropoda; class Insecta; order Coleoptera; family Curculionidae; genus Pachyrhynchus; species Pachyrhynchus sulphureomaculatus. Next base: position 56,728,478 of record CM032454.1, on the reverse strand, counting down.
GGATAAAAAGTAAGAATTGTTATCACTTTCATATTAACTATAAGAAAGTTATACCTTTTTATTTAATATTTCCCAATTACTGATCTTCTGTGATACAGCATTTTTTGGAACGTAGTTATGCAATTCCACCAGTTTAGGATAATGTTTTTTTAATATTTCTGCTAAAGGAACAGCATCTGAAAAATCTCTATTAAGATTCTTTTTTTGACGAGTGATTTGGTGATTATCGATCCATCTATACAGTCGATCTAGGTCAAAGTTAGTATTGATTTTTTCCATTTTTGCCTGAATATTTTGGATGGATAAAAATGCACAAAATGTCAAAAAATATAGGAGTGACAAAAGGTGACAGAATGCTGATAGGTTACAGTTTGGCAGCTGGTAAAAAAGGATTAATATACAAGGAACAACAAAGAAATTGTAGCTTGATTAAAAATATACCTTTTTACTATAACCCAACCGTCAGAGGCAAATTTTGACGAAAAGCTCTCATTAAATGTTAACAGGCTACATTTTGGCATACAAGTAATTGTTTGGACATAGAATACCATAAAAAACAAATTTGCTGCTCTAAAGTATACGCTAAGCCTACAAAATAAAAAAAAATGAAAAATTCGATTTTTCGCAAATATCTCACCACATGAAAGAATGGGAAATTTTACAAAAAAATAGTATATAGATTATTTTTTTTTAGTTTTACCGTAATTTAAAAAAAAATATTTAAAATAAAATGACTAGTTTAACCCCTTCAGTAGAAGTGGGAATCATCTTCTAACCTCATTTATGATTAAATTAACGTTTCTGTATACCGCTAAATGTTTTACAATTGGCTATTAAGAGGTTTCTCGGGGTGCTGATTGAGAATCCCATGACAGATTTAAAAAATTCAAAATGGCTGATCCAATATGGCGGCCTTTTTAAAGGGTCTACTAAGGTTTTCTGAGGTGCTGATTAAGAATCTGGGAACAGATTAAAAAAATTCAAAATTGGTGATCCAATAAATGAATATATATAATAATAATTGTATAAATACAATACAATAAAATAAAAAATGAATTATAAAAAATGTATAACAAGAATATTTACAAAATAATATTTTTTTTTGTCACTTTCTTCTTCTTTAATTTGTTCACAATTTTCATCACCACTATCCTCTTGTAATGATGGAAGAATAAGTAAATTTGCGCAACTTTCTGAAGAAAACCAGAAGGTACAGACTGAAGAGCATAGTACTCCTACTCTTTTGCAGCTACAATTTTATTCACAATCTCTCTTACAATTACAAAATATCATTGCTAATAGGGATGCAGGCGCTGGCATTTTCATCATTTTTACAGGTGTTAATATTTTTAAGTTGGTGGCCTCACTGTACTTGCAAATACAGTATATAAACTAGGTGAGCGTCGCACAGATTACAGAAAACAGATCTGGCTGGTGGCGCTGCGCGCGCATACCTTCTCCAATCGCCATTAACAAAATTCCTTCGAGTAATACAAAATTTTTATTTTTTCAATAACTGTTTTCTTTGTACCTGGATATTTAAATGAAATATAAATACTTTATTCTTAAAGCTTAAAGTATCTTTCATTTCCCACCGTTAAATATATATTTTTTTTATTTTAAATTTAAGTTGCATGATAAGCAAAAAATACGTTTATCCTTAACACTTTTATAAGAGCAAAATTACAAAAAAAGGAAAAGTTTTTTTAAGTTTTTAATGATTTTCTAATATCAAGTATACTTTAACTGAACAAAAAATTGATCGACTTTTTTTGACCATTTCATATGCTTTGAACATAAAATTGCCGGTGCACTACAGGCAAATTTTCATATTTTAAAACTCAATTTTTAAATAACACAGACAATGCGGGTATTTTTAATTATTCTTATATCGAAATTTAAGGTATAATAATGATATATGCACAACGATTTTTTTTTTCAATACTATATTTTATTAAATATTTGTAATTTACTAATGCCCGTTAAAATCATGCAAACTAAAATTTTGTTTTAAGTTTTACAAGTTATAAAGCAACAAAAATAAAAACTATTAGTATCATCGGAAAGCTGAAAGTCTCCTATCTTTTATTTTTTTTTACACTCTGAAAACAAGTAATATCGATTAACCTTCGAGCGATGTGCGTAAACTTTCAAATTGATATGTTTGGCGCTACACTTTTTTAATCACCTATCCGAATTTTTAATAAACGCTAATTAAAAAAATCTATATACTATTTTTTTGTAAAATTTCCCGCTCTTTCACATGGTGCTATGAATACCTTTTTTCGAGATACTACCGAAGAAACGATTTTTTTTTTTGGATTTTGTGGGCTTAGCGTACATCAAACTTTAGCAAACATTTTTATCGTATTCTACGTCAAAAAATCTACCTATGTGCCAAAATGCAGCCTGTTAATATTTAATGAGAGCTCAAAACTCCTGGTGACTGAGCTGCTATTACACTGGTACTTGTTTTTAACTGAATAAAAAATGAACCTAAATGAAGTATATAAATTACTTTTTTATATATAAATAGCAATCCATCATTTTTATGAGATTTTAAATTTTTCTTATAATTCTGAATATATTTGATATGGTATACCATTTTACTAAACTATTCTGTAAGTTTTTAAAATTGTCAAAATACAAAGCTAGGGAGCTGATTTTGTCATATAGAATAATGAATATTAAAAGTCAAATCAAAACAACGGATTTTAGAAAATTCATATCCTTGGATGATGCTTGAATGACAAGATGAATAGTCCCTTTGAAAAGTAAGAATCTTTAAAGCAGCAAAATACCTTGTTAAAAATCTTAAGTTAGATCAGTTGGTTAAACCCCTTTAGTGCATTCACCATCATACATAAATGGATCCGTTCGTCTGTTACATTCATTGCTGACTCGACAAAATTAAACGGCGTGCTGAGAGTTGTCGGTTATGTAGCTGCGCTGGAGGTTGTAATGGCACTGAATAGTCGTAATTAGCTCCGCCCCCTTGACCGTCGTTTAAGTAGTTTCTCTTGCCATTTATTCTCTATCTGCGAACTGATATATAGTATTTTCTTGGATTATCGTTTTCCACGTGTTGAATAAGTTAGCTGCATCGTCTCTACTATTAAAGTGTCCGGATATTAATTTCATTGGTCATCAGATTGTTCTCGTCTTGTAGGTTTCTATATTGGTTATCTGTTTGCAGATATTAAAATCCATTTTGTACCTGTCTAGAGTTGGTCTTAAAAAATGGCAGAAGTGGTTTAAATATTTTTACTAAACAATTTATGCTCTTCCGGTCTAGCCGACATATTGCATACAGGTGATATACCTTGTCCTCCAGAGAACGTCCAATCCTATCGGTAGTCTCTCTAATGTATGACAGAATAACTTTTATTCTGTTTTCCGAGTCTTCATTAGATTTTTCTGGTTGATTTTGTTGTTGTCTTTTTTTATGATGTTTGTATCCATTTTGTACATGGATGTGATAATCTACTGGCCTTGGTGACTTAATGGGCTGAGAGCCTGCGGACAATGGCCACCGGTTCGATACCGGCTATCGGTTGGGTATTGCGTGTGTTTATAGATAGTAGTTAATGTTAAATACAATAACGTTCGTAGTGGTACTGTCGTATTGTCTTGAAAGTGCCCTGAAATACAGATGTATGTTTCGGCATCTGAACAAAGTCAGCCTGAAAGTGTCATAACATCTCCGCCAATATTTTCTTAAAAGATATATATATATATATATATATATATATATATATATATATATATATAGAGTCATTCCACGTTAACAGGGACACTGTTCTCTCCAAAATTAAACGCAACGTAAAATAACTTTGAAGGTCCCAAAATGTTCATACGAGGCTGGTTTGAAAAGTCCGTGCAAAAATAAAAACTACTTATGTGTTTGGGGTAAACCTTTTTTATTTTTCGACATAGTCTCCTTTTCGGCTTATACACTTCGTCCAACGATGTTCTAGTTTGTTGATCCCTTCCGAATAATAGGATTTGTCCAAGTCTGCAAAATATCCATTAGTGTCTGCAATCACCTCCTCGTTTGAATAAAATCTTTGTCCCGCCAGCCATTTCTTCAAATTGGGGAACAAATAGTAGTCCGAGGGAGCCAAGTTTGGAGAATAGGGGGGATGTGAAACGAGTTGGAATCCTATTTCCATTAATTTTGCGACCACGACTGCTGAGGTGTGTGCTGGTGCGTTGTCGTGATGGAAAAGGACTTTCTTGTGGGCCAATCGCGGGCGTTTTTCTTGCAGCTCGGTTTTCAAACGGTCCAATAACGATGAATAATATTCACCTGTAATAGTTTTACCCTTTTCCAGATAGTCGATGAGGATTATCCCTTGCGAATCCCAAAAGACAGTCGCCATAACCTTTCCGGCCGAAGGAACGGTCTTCGCCTTTTTTGGTGCAGATTCTCCCTTGGTAACCCATTGTTTAGATTGTTGTTTGATCTCAGGAGTATAGTAATGTATCCATGTTTCATCCACAGTGACGAAACGACGCTTAAAGTCCTCCGGATTCTTCTGGAACAGCTGCAAACCATCCTTGCAACACTTCACACGATTCCGTTTTTGGTCAAGCGTGAGCAATCGCGGCACCCACCTCGCGGATAGCTTTCCCATGTCCAAATGTTTATGCAAAATATTATGTACCCGTTTAGTTGAGATGCCCACAGCACTAGCAATCTCACGCACCTTAACTCTTCTGTCATCCATCACCATATCATGGATTTGATCAATGATTTCTGGAGTCGTAACCTTCACAGGCCGTCCAGAATGTTCAGCGTCACTTGTGCCCATATGGCCAGTCCGAAAATTTTGAAACCACTTATAAACTGTTCTAATCGAAGGTGCAGAGTCACCATAATGTTTATCAAGCTTCTCTTTAGTTTCCTGAGGCGTTTTGCCTTTCATAAAGTAATGTTTAATTACCACACGAAATTCTTTTTCGTCCATTTCTTGAAAATCACTCGACTTCCTTGATTCACACGAATGTCAAACACAAAGAAATAGACCAATATGGCTGAAACTTGGCGTGCGTTCATTCAAGAGATGCTACTAAGTAAACATGACCTCGATACGCGCCGGTGGTGCCATCTCTCGGACTTTGCACGGACTTTTCAAACCAGCCTCGTATGTTCAAAAGCTTTCGAATGAAATATGGTGGTGTTTTTAGAAATTCAATATGGGGTCCACAAATGGCCACTGGTGAAAAATAAAACGATCATTGTGCGAAGAAATATATAATTAGTGTCAGAATACTTTTATATATATATAATATTTTAGTCGTTAAATGTTAAATAAAAGAAATCAATACAGCGGCTAAAATTTAAAAAAATATAATAAAAAATTGAAAATAAGTGATTGCTGCAATATGGCGCTCAAATTAGAAAATTTTAAAAATCGTGTAACTTATTCATATCTACAATAAAAAGAACTAAATAAAACATGATTTGGAGAAATGATTTTTAAAAATGGCGTTTCCAATATGATGGGTCCAAAACAATTTTCCAAACGAAATTGATATTAATCATTGGCAAAAAAAATATTCTAAAGCGGACAATAATTTAAGTGATACAAAAATAACACAGTTAAGTAATAAACAAAATACAAAATAGTTGCGAAAAATTGGCAGGAAAATATATAAAATAAGAAAAAAATAATTCGTCGAAGAACAATAAACTTTTTATAGGATAGTAATAAAACAGCTTACTTTAATTTCAATTAAAAAAGATTAAGACGAATAATAAGAGTTGCTTCACAAATGAAGCTCAAATGAGCCCGAAATATATCAAAGAAAATTTGATCAAAAACTTCAAGATTTAATATAACTATCCAAAAAGAGGTTGTAATCCGAAAAAATGTATTCCAAAGCTTTGACTATGACACTAACAGCTTTAAAACAATAGCGACAGTTGTACTAAGTTGTGATGAAATTCATTACAAGCTTACATAACGAAGTGGGGTAATATTGCATTTAAAAATATGTTTCATGTTCATTTATTGTGCATAGCACAAGACAAGCTGTCGCTTTCTATATATATGTATATATATATATATATATATATATATATATATATATATATATATATATATATATATATATATATATATATATATATATATATATATATAATATATATATATAAATGCAACGTCTCTCTGTCTGTCCGTTAGTGCGCCTATCACTGAAGAACCACTTATCCGATTTACGTACTTTTTTTTAAAACATACATATGTTCTCTGGCCAGGTTATAGGCTATATTTTATTACGATAGGTAGCATAAGGAATGAGCAGTGACGTAAAATAGTGAATGATGTCGGAAATAAGTTTGCCGCTAGCGCGTGCCTTTGCAATACTCAGCCTAAACCATTAAATATGAAACAATATTATGTAACAAAGAATATCTGTAATGTATAATCTATAATATATATAAAATGCAATGTCTGTCTGTCTATCTGTCTGTCCATTAGTGCGTTTATCACGCGGGAACCACTTATCCGATTTACCTGTCTTTTTTTAAATTCATACATATATTCTTTGGCCAGGTTATATAATAATAATAATAATCTATATCTATAATATATATAAAATGCAATGTTTGTCTGTCTGTCTGTCTGTCGGTTAATGCGCTTATCCCTCGAGAACCACTTATCCGATTTACGTGATTTTTTAAATTCATACATATGTTCTCTGACCAGGTTATAGATATATAATTTATTACATCTATAATATATATATATAAAATGCAACGTATCTCTGTCTGTCTGTCCGTTAGTGCGCTTATCACTGGAGAACCACTTATCCAATTTTCGTACTTTTTTTTTTTTTAAACATACATTTGTTCTCCGGCCAGGTTATAGGCTATATTTTATTACGATAGGTAGCATAAGGAATGAGCAGTGACAATAATAGTAAATGAAGTCGGACAAAGTTTGCCGCTAGCGCGTTCTCTTGCAATACACAGTCCAAACCGTTAAATATGGAACAATATTATATAGCAGAGAATATCTATAATATATATAAAATGCAATGTCTCTCTGTCCGTCTGTCTGTCTGCCGGTCCGTCCGTTAGTGTGCTTATCACTGGCGAACCACTTTTCCGATTTACAAGCTTTTTTTTAAAAAATACGTATGTTCTCTGGCCAGGTTATAGGATATATTTTATGATGACATAAGGAATAAGCAGTGACGATAATAGTGAATCAAGTCGGAGAAAAGTTTGCCGCTAGCGCGTTCTCTTGCAATACACTCCCTAAAGCATTAAATATGGAACAATATCATGTAGCAAAGAATATAATATATATAAAATGCAACGTCTCTCTGTCCGTCTGTCTGTCTGTTAGTGCACTTATCACTCGAGAACCACTTATGCGATTTACGTGTTTTTATAAATTTATACATATGTTCTATATAATTCGATATAAGCCTAGATAATGGGAGATAAGGTGAGATAATGGAAGATAAGGAGAAATAATGGAAGATAAGTCGAGATAAGCCTCGATAATGGGAGATAAGGTAAGATAATGGGAGAAAAGTATAAATAATGGGAGATAAGGAGAGATAATGGGAGATAAGCAGAGATAAGTCTAGATAATGGGAGTTATGGTGAGATAATGGGAGATAAGGAGAAATAATGGGAGATAAGGAGAAATAATGGAAGATGAGCAGAGATAAGCCTAGATAATGGAAATTATGTAGAGATAATGGGAAATAAGGAGAAATATTGGGAGATAAGGAGAAATATGGGAGATATTTTATTACGTTGGGTAACATAAGGAATAATCAGTAACGATAGTAGTGAATCAAGTCCACGCGAGCGGAGCCGCGGGCCCGGCTAGTATATATATAAAGCGCCCCACTGATGAGGCACATGCGCAGCATACGATATTCAGGAAGCTACAATTTATAGAACCTGTCACATACTTAGTTATCGCCTTATTCTAAGACTTTCCAAATATAAAAATTGCTAAATATAACAGCATACGAGGTTCTGAACTGTTTTCAAAAATAAACGATAGAATGCCTATTTTGTATAATAACTGTGTAGTTTATAGATTGTCTTGTTTGCAATGTGAGACTTACATTGAGCAGACCTGAGAGTGTTTGAAACGGAGGCTCATACAGCACAGAAGTGACTGCCAATTGAGAAATAATTCATGTGTTGTAGTGCAATATCATTAAAAAGCAGGTCATAATTCTTACTATAACAACAAAATTTTAGTTCACGACAGCAACTATAAAGGAAGACCTTTTATGGAAATGTACAATATGTAATAAACAGGGACCCCAACTCAGGCAACTATAAATCAGACACTAATCAACTTAGTAATATTTACTGCAACATAATCACTACTTATTAATCATTTAACTTTACGGCATTAATAATTAAAATGTGCCACCTCTTGGTATAAAATAAGTAAGTAAAATCTTTTTTTTTTTCGTTTTTTTTTTTAATTTTCTCCCCCCATTCATTTAGAATTCACGTCAGTACATATGCACTGAAGCTCTTTACTCTGAGTTTGTGTATAAAAATCGAGATGTTGAGTTTTAATTCCGAGGACTAACTCACATTTTCGTGCGTTGTTTTTTTATTCATTTTTTTGTTCATATTTATCTGTTTCATATTTCAATATTTTAATACCTTGATATAAATTATCACTATTGTTTAATGTATATAATCCGTTTATATTGTAGTTACTCCTTATCAAACGATAATGAAATATTGCGTACTAAAGAAAAAAAGAGCTTTATTTACAGTTCAGACCGATTCCCGATAATCAGACACACACACACACACACACACACACACATATATATATATATATATATATATATATATATATATATATATATATATATATATATATATATATATATATATATATATATATATATATATATATATATATATATATATATACATACACAAATGGCCCTAAAAAAGTTCTTGAATAAAAATAGATTACTGCATTCAAAGAAAAAAAATATATAATCCATTAAATACCGAGAAAAGCTCAATGTTCCTTATTCCTTTCTACTTTTCAGACATTAACATGTTTAAAAATCATATATGGTACAATAAATTATTTAAAAATCATATTTATGTTTTAAACATGTCGTCAAAGAAAATTACCTACCCTCTTTACCTGTTAGTACATTCAATCTAAAAAATTAATATTCATAGTACTGGTATACTAAGTATGCTGTTATATGCAGCGACCAACGAGCGATCTTTGTAATATAATAGAATAATAAAGCTACTGGTTCAGTAGATAAAAGCTGGAAAAAATATGCGAATATAAATATGTTGGCCTGTCAGACTGGACGATTGATCACTGGGGTCCTACAATATAAACCGAGCGAACAAAACAACGATAAAAAGCTAGAAAAATATACAGAAACCGGCGAGCATAATCTCGACAGAATATGTTCTTTTCTACCCACGTAAAGGGGGAGATCAAATAATCGTATATGCATTTTTGACGTAAGAGACTGGTAGTACAGGGTGTAATAGAAATAAGTTAAAATGTGTTTCGTTTACAGCGCGAATAAAATTGCCGGTAGGAATACGTTCTTCGAAAGTACAGCTGGTACGGAACATCTTGTGTTATGGAAGGGAAGTTTTCATAGCTTTGATCGGATAAGGAATTATGGTTCTTAGGATTAGACCGAGTCAAATTGAAATGATTTTTCAACGCTTCACCTACGACTATTTTACTCCTCGAAAAACAGAATAAACCCTGAGAGGCACTTGGCAAATATTTCTACCTTATCCGTGTTAATAATGACCCAATGTAATAATAGGATGCCACTTGCAGCAAACCGTAACTCGTATCTCTATTAAGGGTATTACAGTTGAAAATGTAAATTTCGATTCTTTCCCCAGTCTGTATACACATTGAGAGTAGAGGTAAAAAACTTTGGTTTTTCTTACATCAGTGGTGTGCCCTGTATAACAGGTTCAAATATAGCTGATTGTACAATTTATTAGTTTCTGCTACATCATTCATAGTCGGTAATATTCTAGTTGATCTCATTCCGGTTTTTCCCGCATATGTCGTACGTCCAGAACATTGACTTTTGTTTATTTAAGAAATTGTACCTTTTGGTGTTCTCAGGTGGTGCCCAATTTTCATCTAAATTTGATCTTTTTATTTTGTCTGGAAGTGAAGTAAAGCAGCTATCGTAGAAAATATAACTATCGCTACAGAAAGACAAACACACTTCGCCTTGAAACGAAGCCGGCTGGCTACCGCCGACTCATTTAAATATGCGTCAAGTTTCTCAGAGATGCTCCACAAGTAGAAGCTGTTATTACATGTAACAATAATAACGAAAAATATGCGTAGCATCTGTAACAAACTCGGCCAGGTACATTTTAACTTTCGTTTTATGGAGACGTTTTGTTCCACATGTACGTTTTCTTGTAGCGATAGCTATATTTTCTGTGCCATTATCGGCTAGTAAATGTAACTGCTTCTAATAAGATGGAATATTTGTGTGAGTTGGTGTGTGCCAAATCTCTTATTGGGTCATTATCAGTGCCGGTTTTAGAGGGGGCAACCCGGGTGGCTGTCCGGAACTCCAGGCTAAACGGGGCGCCTGAAAGCTAGCATTACACAATCCAGTTTGGGAAAGACAAAAATCTGAAAAAGTTAGATATATGTATTCAAGCTTCTTTATTAATGTACAATAATTTTACGAACCTGACACGATAGGCGCCCTTTTCTTGACTGAAAACACTCATTGCACCGGGACAAAATGCTAGTTAATAAGGAGAGATAAAGGGCGCTGAAGAATATCGCTCCCAGGGCATCCAGATGGCTAAGGCCGGCGCTGGTCATTACTGTGCTTTGATAGCAGTATATCTAAGGAGGACGGACTGGTCCGACTCCATTGTAATTGAATGAGGTACAAAATCCTTGGCAAACAAAATAGATCGTCAATCACTACAATAAGAAGAGAAATAGACTTTTGAATGAAATATTTTCTTGAATTAACTCATCGGAAGGAGAGAAATAATACAAAAAAATTCGCAATTACACAAAATAAAGAAAAATAAGGTAACAGTCAAATACATACATATTTTAAGAAAACCTGATAAATTTTGGTAGTTAGTTTTAACACTTCAATTGTACTTGAATGTTCCGTTTGTCGAACTGAAAATAGGTCAATGACTTGGGTCTATTCCAAAAAATGGTTTTATCGGATTTGTTTGATAGATCTACCCCGCATCCTTATTAGGGTCAACTTCATCGAACTCTTTTTAAGAATTGATTTATATAGAGAACCACATCCCTTTAAAATCTCTCTGCCAAGATCAAGACAAACATGAATATTTTTTGTGCGAACGCGCTGCTTTTAAATCGATTTAGGAATTTCCCCAAAGCGGCTCTTGTCCGTAAAAATTACACAGGGATACCAAAAAAAAATCTCTGTCTTTTAAGTGAGACACGTGTTTCCTTAAGTATTTTCTTATGCTTAATCCAAACAAATCATAAAAAAAGACATCCACTGTGAAGTTTTTTTCAGAAAACACATTTAAAGTTGCCAGAAACCTATTAAATTGAAAAAAATACATTTTAATAAATTATGTAAAACTGTATAATCATTAAAATTATGGAATAAAACTATTATTTAGGATATCTTTAAATATTCGGAATCTACATTTATTATAAAAACTTAAAAATATTAGGTTTCGGTGTTCATATTTAACAAAAACACGCATACACCAGCTTTAACGAAGCTACGTACCAAAATGGTGTTTAAAATAAATATATACAACAGCTAAATAAAAAATCGTTTTTAATTTTTATTAATATTAAACAAAACTTTCAATTTCATTGCATTTATTTACTTAAAAAGCATTTTATCAACCACATAGCACCCTTATAAGTGTTAAAAGCGAGTTTTTTTGTTGAAACTAAACGTAAAACTTTCTTTTTTGATGTCAACTTAGCTTTAAGAACTGGAAATAATAGTTTTATTCAATATTAATAAAAATTAAAAACAATTTTTTAATTTAGCGGTTGCATATATTTTTTTAAAACAGCATTTTGTTACGTAGCTTAGTTAAACGTGATGTATGCGTGTTTTTTGTTAAACATAAACACTAAAACCTAATATTTTAAGTTTTTATGATAAATGTAGACTCAGAACATTTAAAGATGTCCGAAATAATAGTTTTATTCCATAATTTTAATGATTATACAGTTTTATATTATTATTATCAAAATGTATTTTTTTCAATTTAATAGTTTTCTGGCAACTTTAAGTGTTGGCAGAATGCAAGTTAATTTATTATTCTTAATCTTTCCTGTATAAGATATTAATCCATTTATCGAAATTAATGGAAAAATGAAGTTGTCTACCTGCTGTTTCGCCGAAATTACAACCAACCGAAACATATTCAGGAACCCTATGCTCTTCGATTTCTTTCTTGTGCTTTTAACACAACTTTTACGGATTTATTAACCATGGTAAAATTCTTATTGTTGTTTGAAATCGCTAAAATACTTTGTAAACTAACTTCTTTCCTGTGTTGAACAATTGTGGTACAAAAGAATCCTACCGCGTTATCTGCTCATTATTAATTCAAATGATTCTGACATTAGACAGCACAATTTGATAGATGGTGTATTCGGTAAAAACTTAACTTACATTTCTTAAAATTTATAGCTAAAAGATTTCTAAGATATTGTTACCTATTTATTCTGTAATTACCATGTTAGTAACATATACTGCCTTGAATACATTTTTTAAAGTATCTCTCCCAGAGTTTTTCAACTGCAACTACAAGTATATTACTAACTATCTTTTTTATATCTTTGGTGTATACTGAACTGACATTGGCGATCATTCTACCCCTTAAGAAACGAGAAAATACTAGCAAATTTATTTGCCGGTATTTTCTGTATCATGAGGTTCTTTACATCCTCTCCTTTTTTAAGAGGATATTACTGTTGTTGATTTTACAGCATATATGTTATCCGAAGATAGGGATGTACATAAATAATTTTCATTAGTTTAAAGTTAAAAGTCAACTGCCGGATCTAATATATAACCTATCTTAATCTATAGTAACCCCAAATTAGCTAAAAGGTTGCAGTGCAAAAGAGTCGCAATCGCCTACAACCGCTGTACCGATGTTTTTCTTCTCCGCGGTTCCGGAACTTTCTAGGGTCAAGAAGCTCCTAAATTTTGCTGTAGGTAGGAATAAATAAGAATAGTGTTGCTACCCGCTGTTTATCATACATATAATGCTCTGTGTACCAGTGTTTGCACTAAGTTAATTACCAGTAAAGATCATCAACTTGTCAAAGATCTAAGATAGATAAATATGTCAAGATATAAGATAGATAAATATTTATCAACACATTTCTTCATATACTGTAGTACTAGAAATAAATAGTCGGTAGATTAAACAATCTACTACAGCATCATATATTAAGAATAATAGACTATAAAGTAGCCATAGTAAAACGATTTAGCCAAAAACATCCTACGAAATTATTAATCTACGTGTTAATGAGATAAAAAGATAAAAGATTTATTATTTTTTAATTTAACTACTTATAAATGATTTAAAATGTCCATATTAACGCTGCTATTTGAAACTTTAAGCCAAAATTTACAGACGTTTTTCTACTTGAGACAAAATCGTCCGTACCAAAATAAACTCCTGGACAAAATTAACGCAACAATCTGAAAATTAATTTATCTTTTTCTTATGTCAGTTTTAACGTTTATCGAGTATTTGAATAGTAGGCTATGCATATTTTGTTTTGTTATTCATGACAGAAATCAAAACAATTGGTTTAGATTTACAGTTTTAAAGAATTTTTTAGAAGATAAACAATTTTCTGTAATAATGCGATAGATTTTCTTTAAAAGTAAGCTTATAAATTGTTCCCTTTTTCAAAGTAATACATTTTTGTGGTAGACTGTTTTATTTTTGACCCTGAAGAATTAGAAAAATGAATCGAACAAGGAATTTAACTGAACACGAAGTAGTGCGAGCCTCAGTTTTATTGGACGAGAGATATTGTCAGAGTTATGTTGACAATTTGTTAGGCAAACGTCGTTCCACAATAAGTCGTATGGTAAGACGCTCGAATGAAGTATGAACTTATTCTAGAAGGCTAGGGCAAGGGCGAAAACGATGCACTAGCGACCTAGATGAAAGTTTTATAAAACAATATGCTTTAAGAAACAGGACTGTCACTAGTTCTATAATAAGAAACGAACTCGAAGCTGTTCGCAATGTCACAATTTCTTCTAAAACAGTTAGAAGATGGTTAAATGAAGCTGGATTAAACAGTAGGAGACCAGCCACTGCGCCCTTGCTTACTAGAGAGAACAGAGTTGCCAGGTTCCGTTTTGCTCGAAATCACGAAAACTGGTCTGTGGATGATTGGAAACAAGTTTTCTTCACAGATGAAACTAGGGGTAGTCTAAAACATCCAGATGGTCGTGAGCGAGTATGGCGAAGACCAGGAGAAAGGTTTGCTCCTTGCAATATCTCTGCAAGGAATCCATTCGGCGGTGGCTCTGTTATGTTCTGGGGTGGCATCTGCTTTGATGCTCGCACAGAGTTAGTTCCCGTACGAGATCCATGAATGCTGACTACTATCTTGAGAATATTGTAATAGAACATGTGATGCCTTTCGGTCATTTTGTGGGGCCCAATTTCCTGTTTATGCCAGACAACGCTCGACCTCACGTGTCTAGGTAGGTACTCGATTATCTTAATCAAGTTGATATACCGATTATGCAATGGCCACCAAAAAGTCCGGATCTGAATCCGATAGAACATGTATGGGATCACCTTAAGAAAAATGTGAAACGTCATATACCTGCACCTAGAAACCTGAGGAAACTTGAAAATGCAGTTATCACAGAATGGGAGCAAATTCCTCAAGATTTTATCCAAAATTGAATTAGAAGCATGCCTAGGCGCATAAACGCTGCCATCCGAAGTAGAGGAGGCAACACACGCAACTAGTGTCCCAGTTAAACCATTAATTTTGCTACTAGTGTCCCAGTTTATCTTTTTCATTATTACATATTTTCAACGATTTTGTTATTAGGTCTTAAGAATAATTTTAATTCGATTCTTATAGAGAAATTTGGTAGCTAATTGACTTTTAAAGTATACGAATAAGTTTTTTTCTAACTTTTAGTGTAACCAATGTTCATAAAAAATTATTAAAATTAATTCATTACACAGATTTGTATGATTTAATATATTGTTGCGTTAATTTTGTCCAGGAGTGTATATTAACCATGAAGTTAAGAAATTTTTTAATTTTTTTTGATATTTTAGGAATTTTAGATCTATAAATAACATGTGAGGATTGAAAGCCAAAGTCACAAGTAATACCTTAACAATAATAAATAAAAAAGAGATGAAATTATAAGTAACAGACTTTTCTCTAGATTCTATTGAGCATCATTTTTAATAACTGTAATTATAAAGATTAAAATGTCTCATCTATCAGCCGTCCTCATCCACTGCTGGATATAGGCCTCCTCTAAAAACTCCCACCGATCTCTGTTCTCAAGGGTAATTTCCTGCCACTCTTTCGATGTCGTCGCTCCATCTAGTTGGTGGTGTAGCTCTGTTTCTTATGTCTTCTCTGGGTCTCCATTCAATTAATTTTTTACACCATCGATTATCATCCCTTCGGGCTATAGGGCCTGCCTATCTCCATCTACATTGCATAATTTTTTGGATAATATCTATTACCTTTATTCGTTTTCTAATAATTATGTTTGTTATTCTATTCTTCCTTGTGATATCCAGCATACTTCTCTCCATTGCTCGTTAACTCTCAGTTTGTTTACTGACTGTTTTGTTAATGTGAGTGTCTCGGCGCCATATTTCATTACCGGCAAAATACATTGTTCATAAACTTTCATTTTTAAGCACATTGGTAAACCATCCTGCAGCGTATCTCTCAGCTTCCTAACGGCAACCCATCCCAAAACCACACGACGATGTAACTCACAGGTTTAATTATCTTTGTCATTTTATAATACATGAGCTAGATACTTGTAGTTTTGACTTGGTCCACCCCGTTTTATTTCTTTTATATAATATAGATATAGATAAAAGTGGTATTAAATAAATGTGGGAAATATTCCAACAAAATGGTGTAATTCGGAGATTATACTTCATTTTAAGAAAAAAAGTTAATACTGATATCGAAAATTATTGGCCCATATCTCTTCTGTCGCACTTATATAAGCTCTTCACCAAAATCTTAACAAATCGTTTAACAGTTAAATTAGATTTCTGTCAACCTGTGGAACAGGCGGGCTTCAGAAAGGGCTTTATCACGATCGACCACCTCCATACAGAACGTACTGTAATATAGAAATGCACAGAATATAAGGTACCAATACATTTGGCCTTCATTGATTTTTATAAGACATTTGATACTGTTGAAATCTGGTCCGTTCTAAAGTCCCTGGCGAATGCAAGAATAGATTCCAGATATGTAAAAATAATAGAGAATATCTATAAAGAAGCATCTATACATATTAAAATTGACGAAACAACTGTCACTAACAACAAGGAGATACTATCTCACCTAAATTATTTACGCTGGCCCTTGAAGACGTCTTTAAAGAGTTAAATTGGGGTGAAAAAGGCATGAACATCGACGGCACTAGACTATCATCTTAGGTTTGCAGATGACATAGTCGTGATAGCTAATAACACCAATGAGCTACAGAAAATGTTAAACCAGTTAAATGTGGTCTCTGGAAGGCTAGATCTTAACATAAATTTAAAAAAAAAATAAATTAGTGAGATACCAACATACAGATAGAAAATAACGCTATAGAACGCATCGACGAGTATATCTACTTAGGTCACACTATTAAGATCGGAAAGGAGAACCAGCATGCAGAAATTACCAGACGAATAAGGCTAGCATGGGCAGCTTTTGGAAAACTAGGACATATCTTAAAAAATACGACAATACCCATAAACCTAAAACCTAAAGTCCACAATACCTGTGTCCTACTGGTCAGCACAGATGGACTAGAATCGATATACCTCACTAAAGCATTTGCTAAAAAGCTCGTAACTTCACAAAGAGCTATGCGAAGAAGCATGCTTAATATCTCTCTTAGAGATAGAATTCATGACGAGCAGATAAGGAGACGAACCAAAGTCAATGACATAGCTCTAGAGAGCAGTGGTATTTGGCAAAAGATAGGGAAGCATGGAAGAGATTAGTAGAGACCTACATCGAGGAGTAGACAAACTTTGGTTGACAAGAAAAGAAGAAGATATAAAATTTTACTTTACACTTAAATCAAGTTAATTCTGAGACTATACTCGCAGCAACCATACAGATGGATTTATTCTTTCTATAAACTGTGGAAGTGTGTTTCAGCTCCAATAAGCAAATTTGAAGAAAAAAAATAACCTATACACCCGTACTTCAAGCACTGATCTAACCATATGTTGTTTTTCCTGTAAACATAATATATCAGTAGTATTTTTTCCTTAAGATGTAACAGAAATTTAAATATTAATGCATCAAGAGAGTGGTCATGACCTCTTAAATTTTTATTTCTTTATATTTAGTTCTTGGTATACGAAGAATATATCAAAATCATTTCAAAGAAATTGGTTTAATAAGCATGTATCGTTTTTGACAGGTCAAGATAAGTGACCTAAAAGAATCATCTTTCAGCCCACGCGTTTATATCCTGTTCTCAGAGTGTTTAGCCGCTTTCTTGACTTGTTTATCGTGTTGAGTGCATAATGGCATTATAGTTTAAATTAACAGCTTTTTTATTATTACTAAGTTAATAAAATTATACACAATAATTTGTAGTTTTTTTGCTGCCTTCCACTCCGCTAAAACTGAATTCGCATGGCTATGAAAATATTTGAAATATAACAGTTCAACCGTGTGAACTAATATGTATCGTTATGTCTTCTTTAACAGCAGCTATAAACTACTTAATAGTTATCATCGCTCCTCTAAAAGTGTTTACACTTTACGCACGTTTCGTGAAGCATGTTAGCATTATCAGGAGCGATGATTAACCGTAGTTGGATTATGCTAACATAGGTAGCGAATTGGACTTCGACTGAAAAAACAAAGTGTTAGGTGTAGTGGTGACAACTGTTGTGTAGTGTAATTGTAACGACTTTCCACAATCTCAAAATATAATCAATAAATTTAGCATTTAATAATAATAATAATATTGCCTTTTTAGTGTTCTTTACATGTCCAACAAAATTGAAACATGATCCAAAATATCATCAAGACTTTGTCCATGTTGTATAATTAAGAGTATTTTTAACGTCAGAGTATTTTTCTTGCTTTTAGAATTTTAAAGCCGGCTAAAAGTCAATTAGTTGTTGCTCTATTTATTTTTAAGCCGGGTCAATTTATAGTTTCAGAAATATTAAGCAACTCGAGACACTTATACAGAGGATTATAAGATCGAATAGAATCCCAGATGAATGGAGGACAGCGACAGTTATATTAACGCACAAGAAGGGAGAAAAAGAAGATCCAAATAACTATAGAGGCATAAATCTACTAAAGTACACACTGAAATTAACAACGAATATTATTACAACAAAAATAAACGCGAGAATACAACTGGAAGAAGAACAGCAAGGATGTGGGCGCTCATGCACCGATGCCGTTTTCATTGTGAGACAGGTAAAAGAAAAATCCATAGAATACAACATTCTAGCAAACTTGTGCCTGATAGACTTAAAAAAAGCTTTCGACAATGTGCAAATAGAAGACGTTATTCATCTATTATATAACAGGAACGTCCCATTAGATCTGATTAAAACTATTGAGAATATATGTAAAGGCAATAAAGTAGTCACAAGATTAGCAGAAGGAATGACAGAACCAATCAACTGTGAATCTGGAATCAGGCAGGGCGACTCTGTTGTCATGGATAAAATTATAAAAAAGGTCAAAAGAAAGAAGGAATATAGAATTGAAAACAGAGAACTTAAAATTATATGTTATACAGATGACGCGATAATAATGGCTGATACCGAGAACGATCTGCAAAGGCTGCTATACGAATTCTACAAAGCAGCAAAACAATATAATATGTCATTCTCGACTGAAAAAACCAAGACAATAGTAATAGCAAAAGAGCCGATTAGGTGCAAGCTGGTGGTGGAAGTTAAACCAATAGAACAGGTGATGGAAGTCGATTACCTTGGCATCAAAATCGGAAAAATTGAGGAAGAAGTAAAACATCAAGTTAACAAGGCTAATAGGATAGCAGGATGCCTCAATGATACCACATTTAAAAATAAATTCCTCGCCATGGAGACCAAAACAAGAATATACAAGAGCGTAATACAACCAGTAATGACTTACATATCTGAAACAAGACCCGATACAAGTATAACACAGAGGATGCTGGAATCAACCAAAATGAAAATACTTAGGAGATGTACAAACAAGACACTGACGGATAGAGAAAGGAGTGAAGATATAAGACGCACATGTAATATAGAAAATATTAGCCAGTAGATAAGAGAAAGAAAAGTGGAATGGGATCAACACTTAGGAAGAATGGCAAACAACAGGATAGTACGGATAGCAAGAGACAAGTCACAAAATGAAAGAAGATCTATAGAGCAGGGAACAAAGAAAACAGGCAATAGTGCCTAGCTATAAGTTGGAAGCAGATCTTTATTATTACGGATACAAAATAAAAGCGCTATAACTTACTTGTACTGCAAAATACCTCTTTCTGAACCTGTAATAGTTATTTATTCCAAAAATGGCAAAATATGTCGCCCGAAAACTATCGCGGAATAACGCTCCTAATTACTACCTTAAAGGTATTAACAAATATCGTACTGGAAGAAATAAGCAAGGATATTCAAATAAGAGAGGAACAACAGGAACTCCGTAAAAACCGTTCTACCATAGATGCCATATTTATAGTGAGGCAGATAATAAAGAAAGCTAAAGAATTTAACAAACCTGCATATATGTGTTTCGTCGACATGATTCAAGCCTTCGATAAAGTACAATTAACGGATATTAAAAAAATATTACAAGGAAAGCAGATAAACCAGAAACTAATAAAAATTCTACATGACATTAACACAGAATGTAGAACAAATATAAAAGTGGGACATCTACTGAGCAAGGAAGTACCAATTAACGCCAGAATAAGACTAGGCGACTCACTTAGTCCCTTTATCTTTAACCTTGTCATGGACAGAAACAGAGACAGATAACCTTCCAAAAACTAGAAAATACAAAATGGGCAACACACACTTCCACATAATCTGCTACGCCGATGACGCTGTCCTCATCTCCGAGGACAACTTTCAGAAGATCTTTCATGCCTTCAATTTGGAAGCAAGAAAACTAAACATGAATACTAACTTGAAGGTAGTCAACGACACACATGAAAAAACTATACACGACAAAATCCGCAGCAGAGATCTTCAAGAACAAAGTAAAATCCAAGAATATCTAAATGGACCAGAACCCGAAGGAAACAATGAAATAAACGCGTAGATCGTATGATCAACAACAGATATGCAAAAAGGGCCAAACTTAATAAACTTTGCGGTGGAAGAACTAGAGGCAGACCTCGGAAAAGGTGGAAAGAATGCTGGACGTCTACATCCGAAGAGGCCTACTGGGGATAAAACACGCATTTCATGCCTACTTATATGACACACCATATAAGAAAGAAGAAGGAGAGGTTCGGCAAGTAATATTTTAAAATTCGGGTAATCATATCTCAAGAAGAAAGTATTGAAAGCTTATGAGTTGTATTAAAATTCTATCTCTTTTTTAAAATAACTGGTACATCAAATATTTATATATCAAAATTTGCATGTCAAATAAGAAATATTGACAAGATACTTTGGTGGTTTGTCGTTATACTATGCAAAGATTGCTTTTTTTATATTTTAGTTTTCGTAACTTTTCTGATCGTACGGTGAATTTATTTTCTGCACTAGTTTGAGAAAGATGATTTCCGGTTGAAAAACTTAATTAGAAATATGGCCATTTTGTGAATTCGTACAAAAATGTTTCTTTTCGCATCTATGCAAAGATTGCTTATTTTTTTTATATTTTAGTTTTCGTAACTTTTCTGATCGTACGGTGAATTTATTTTCTGCACTAGTTTGAGAAAGATGATTTCCGGTTGAAAAACTTAATTAGAAATAAGGCCATTTTGTGAATTCGTACAAAAATGTTTCTTTCCGCATCAATTTCTTATTCAGAAATTTGCTTTTCTTGTAAAATTTCAAAAGGCAGCAGCAATTCGTGAAATATTTTTATCAATTATTTGTGTTTATTATGCACATTTTAACAAATAAATACTATTTTTTTTATAATAATTTATAGGAATGTTTAATCGATCTTGTTTTAGAAAAAGAAACCCCTCTACACCTGCCCAAATCTAAACTAAATTTCTTACTTAAGTTGGAAAATATACTTTTTCTAAGAGAGATCTACAATAATATAATAGAGTTCTCTCTTTTTCGTCATGTCGTAAACTAAAATAGAAACCTTCCTCGACCGTCACCTACGTAAATAAATGTTTAATTTCTTGTTTGTGTCTCTCTCAGTCATATGTCAAGAAATTTGGAGAACTGGAATATGGCCAACAGACCGGAGCAAATCTATCCTCGTTCCAATATATAAAAAAAAAAAACCGGTCAAGTGCAAGTTGAACTTGCACAATTAGTGTTCCGTACGTTGATTGTTTTTAAAATAAAAATTTTTGTTAGGGTGGTATAAAATGATCAGTGACTTCACAAAACACATCACAAATGAGTTTTCAACAAAGTTTGTTTCCAATCTTTACTGAAAACTGGTGACCTCGAAATTTTGTTTTTTTTATATACCAGATAAATTATTAAAGGTAATGCACTCGTGATAATTTTCGTTCAATCTATACACCGTGGAGAATATTCCAGAATTTTTTTCAAAATTTTTTGATCAGTACTTTTCGAGATAAGGTAGGGGACAGCGATTTTTTAAAAGTAATACGAAGAAAAGTGTGCGCAAGTATTACATTATATATATATTTTACTCGTGTTTTCACAAGCTTTCATTTGACACCACATTCGATGACCTAGTAAAAAAAAATTTTTTTCACTTCCGATTTCACCCTTCAAAACGAACCCCTTAAGTCAAAATTTATGTTACGGTGGTATAAAATGATCAGTGACTTCACAAAACACACCCCAAATGTGTTTCCAACAAAGTTTGTTTCCAATCTTTACTGAAATCTGATGACCTTGAAATTTTTGTTTTTTTTTATATACCATATAAGTTATTAAAGGTAATGCACTCGTGATAATTTTCATTCAATCTACACCCCGTGGAGAATATTCCAGAATTTTTTTGAAATTTTTTGATAAGTACTTTTCGAGATAAGGCCCGGGACAGCCATTTTTCGCGAATTTTTAAAAATAATACAAAGAAAAGTGAGCGCAAGAATAATATTATATATATATTTTTTACTCGTGTTTTCACAAGCTTTCATTTGATACCACACTCGATGACCTAGTAAAAAAATTTTTTTTTCACTTCCGACTTCACCCCCCAAAACTAACCCCTTAAGTCAAAATTTAATTCTCAAAACTACATGGCTCTGATGAGGCCATCAATTCCTATATTATTACCAAATTTCACCTTTCTACGTCAAATAGTTTCGGAGAAAAAATCGGGTGTGATAGACAGACAGACAGACAGACAGACACCGAAGTGATCTTATAAGTGTTCCGTACGGAACACTAAAAAGGTTCTCCTATGGAATGTGGAAATTATCGAACGGTCTCGCTAATATCTCATACCAGCAAAGTCCTCCTGATTGTCATCATTGAGCGATTAAAACCATTCCTACTTCCTCAAATCTCAAGGGTACAATCGAGCTTCATGCCTGGAAGAAGCAACCGCCAACAGATCTTCAACTTTCGTCAAGTTGTGGATTACTCGAAGGCATTTGACACTGTAAAGTGGAGTGCTGCCTGGGTAGTTTTAGCACAGTTGAGGACACGCTGTTACTTAATTTTTCACCCTTGCACATAAAGTTAGGGCTAACGAAGCAGTATGTCAAAGCTCTGGACAAAAATGGTCAATGTTTCCATTTTATTTTTCAAAAATTTCCTGGACTAAATACTGAAAAACTAAAAGCGGGCATTTTTGATGGGCCTAAAAAACGTCGGTTAATTAAAGACTCCACTAATTTTGAGACATCTATGACTGAAGTTTAACGACTTGCGTGAAAATCTTTTGTAGCTGTTTCCTCGGGAATTACAAGGTTGAAAACTATGTACAGTTAGTTGAAGAAATGCTTCACCACTTTAAAAATTTAGGCAGTCATATGAGCATAAAATACACTACCTTAATAATCATATAGTTCATTTTCAACATAACCTAGGAAATTTGAGCGAAAAACAAGGAGAACGGTTCCACCAACATATAAAAACAATGTAGAACAGGTATCAATTGCTGGGGACTTATGCGAGATTGCCCAAGACAATTTCACTCTAAAAAATCACTTATAAACAATTTCTTCATGTAGAATCTTAAAATAAAGCCATATTTTTGTAAAAACGCATCTCATTAACTAGAGCTCATACAAAAAAACATTTTTGACATCACCTTATCAGACATACTTAAAATCAGGTCTAAAATCCTACGCACCAAAATGTGTGTAGACCAGTGTAATCTAAGATATACCGACGACACCGTAGTCTTAGCGGGCTCGAAAGAAAAGAACTCCAGTACATCATGGATAGACTTAACATTTCAGCAACAAATATGGGCAATAGTTGAATAAAACCAAAACGAAAGTGATGATCATTGAGAGAGTCCGAAACAATCAGCCTTACGTTAGAAACATTGCAGGGTATGAAACAGTCAGTCACTTCAATTCCCTCGACTCAGTAATAACAAACAACGGCGGATATCAGAATGAAATACGCAGACGTCTTACTATGGCCAAAATAGCGACCGCCAAGCTAACAGAAATATAGAGAGACAGTGAATTGACGCAGAATACCAAATTACGACTCATCAACACACTAATATTCCGAATTACTACATACGCAACCGAAACCTGGACCAGTAAAAAAACATGTCAAGAAACGAAACAGCGCATTTGAAATGTGGGTATATAGAAGAATGCTCCGGATACCCTGGACAGCGCACCGCACAAATGCTTCCATCCTAGATGAGCTCAATATCAAAACAATACTGACCACTACAATCAGTAGAAAAACATACTGAGATACTTTGGTCACATAGCAAGAGGGAGAGACACAGTAGAGCGGTTGATTATGGAAAGTAATGTCGAGAGCAATAGGGGTGTTGCTAAATTGCCTCCCCGCAGGTCAGATATAATGAGCCTCATTTATAGGTAGATTGCCTCTCAAACCTTTCTTCCACCTAATGGGTATTTCCCGGTAATTAAGGGTAGGTATACAATATTACAAATAAGTGTGGTAAATATAGCTGATATATAGCTTACAGTATTTATCAATTTGATTTCTAAATTCCATCAGTAAAGACACTAAACATTTTCTTAACATGAATCCCAGTATCATTTTAAGTGAAAAAGGAAAACAGTTATTAGTTTTAAACAACTATAGATATAGTTTCCAAAAGTATTTAAAAAGTGGTGAAAAGCGTTGGACTTGCACAAAGAAAACGTGCAAATCTTTCCTTGTTACTCTAGGAGAAGTGGACAAGAATATTGTTTCAAAACATGTGCAGGAATATTGCCATGACGTAGAGATAGAAAAATTACATCGTCAAATTGTTAACACGTCCTGTATAAAAAAGGCTGGCTAAGATGTGTCAGAAAAAACCGCCAAAAATTATACGGCGCGTACTACAAGAAAATCTACCATCAACAGCTACTACGTCCGACGTGGCTTATATTAGAAGAAATATGTACAACGCGCGTCAGAAAAAAACACCCTGCATTGCCGAAAAGTATTGAAGATACTTTTAAAATTCAAGATCGACATCGAAATATCTAAAGGTGAACCGTTTTTACTTATTAACAGTAGAAGTGACCAAATGGTTGTATTTTGTGGTAAATCAAATATCCAGTTTTTGGAAAAGGTCTCACGAACTTATTTAGAAGGTACCTTTAATTATTGCCCTCAGTTCTTTTGTCAATTTTTTACTATTCATGGGTGTTACAAAGGACATTATATTCCATTAATTTTTTCGTTGTTGTCTGATAAGCAGACGGAGACGTAAGTAAAATTATTTGATTTCATAACGGATATTTTTAAATATAATTTTGTCAAACTAGAAATTTTGGAAGTTATAATTGATTTTGAAAAAGGTATCCACAAGGCTGTTCAACAAATTTCGCCACTAGCGAAAATAGTTAGATGTCGGTTTCATCTTTCACAATGTTGGTATCGAAAAATCCAAGAATACGGCTTAACATGTTTATATAAAGATGAAACTTCTGAAGTTGGAAAATAGTTACGACTGAAATTCGCCCTTACTTTTTTAAAACCGGATGAAGTCAGTGATTGTTTCGTATTTGACTTGCTATCAGTTGCACCCGCCTTAAAAAATATTCAAAAATATTCTGATTATTTAATAGACAACTACATATCAGAGGATTCTTTGTTTCCTCCATATCTTTAGGCTGAAAATTCAGCGGAACTTATCCGCACTACCAATGCTTGTGAATCGTTCCACAAACATTTTAACGACTCCTTCTACAAAGCTCATCCAAATATTTTATTTTTATAGAAAAGCTTAAAGAATTCCAAACAGAAACTTATGTGAAATTACAAAGTGTTTATTTAACTGCTAAAATTCATAATCTCAATGCAAAAAATCGCAAACAATTTATCGCAAAAATGATCCAGCTTTACAAAAACAACGAAATTAGCAGAATGCATTTTATTAAATGCATATATTTCCATTACAGTACTAAAGATTTATTATTATATATGTTTGTATGGAATATTATGTATATTTTATTATATATACGAGGCTGGTTTGAAAAGTCCGTGCAAAAATAAAAACTACTTATGTGTTTGGGGTAAACCTTTTTTATTTTTCGACATAGTCGCCTTTTAGGCTTATACACTTCGTCCAACGATGTTCTAGTTTGTTGATCCCTTCCGAATAATAGGATTTGTCCAAGTCTGCAAAATATCCATTAGTGTCTGCAATCACCTCCTCGTTTGAATAAAATCTTTGTCTCGCCAGCCAATTCTTTAAATTGGGGAACAAATAGTAGTCCGAGGGAGCCAAGTCTAGAGAATAGGGGGGATGTGAAACGAGTTGGAATCCTATTTCCATTAATTTTGCGCCCACAACTGCTGAGGTGTGTGCTGGTGCGTTGTCGTGATGGAAAAGGACTTTCTTGTGGGCCAATCGCGGGCGTTTTTCTTGCAGCTCGGTTTTCAAACGGTCCAATAACGATGAATAATATTCACCTGTAATAGTTTTACCCTTTTCCAGAAAGTCGATGAGGATTATCCCTTGCGAATCCCAAAAGACAGTCGCCATAACCTTTCCGGCCGAAGGAACGGTCTTCGGCTTTTTGGGTGCAGATTCCCCCTTGGTAACCCATTGTTTAGATTGTTGTTTGGTCTCAGGAGTATACTAATGTATCCATGTTTCATCCACAGTGACGAAACGATGCTTAAAGTCCTCCGGATTCTTCTGGAACAGCTGCAAACCATCCTTGCAACACTTCACACGATTCCGTTTTTGGTCAAGCGTGAGCAATCGCGGCACCCATCTTGCGGATAGCTTTCTCATGCCCAAATGTTTATGCAAAATATTATGTACCCGTTCAGTCGAGATGCCCACAGCACTAGCAATCTCACGCACCTTAACTCTTCTGTCATCCATCACCATATCATGGATTTGATCAATGATTTCTGGAGTCGTAACCTCCACAGGCCGTCCAGAACGTTCAGCGTCACTTGTGCCCATATGGCCAGTCCGAAAATTTTGAAACCACTTTTAAAACTGTTCTAATCGAAGGTGCAGAGTCA
Organism: Pachyrhynchus sulphureomaculatus; assembly: GCA_019049505.1. NCBI lineage: Eukaryota > Metazoa > Arthropoda > Insecta > Coleoptera > Curculionidae > Pachyrhynchus > Pachyrhynchus sulphureomaculatus. Next base: position 56,701,423 of record CM032454.1, on the reverse strand, counting down.
CCATAATGTTTATCAAGCTTCTCTTTAGTCTCCTGAGGCGTTTTGCCTTTCATAAAGTAATGTTTAATCACCACACGAAATTCTTTTCCATTTCTTGAAAATCACTCGACTTCCTTGATTCACACGAATGCCAAACACAAAGAAATATACCAATATGACTGAAACTTGGTGTGAGTTCATTCAAGAGATGCTACTAACTAAACATGACCTCGATACGCGCCGGTGGTGCCATCTCTCGGACTTTGCACGGACTTTTCAAACCAGACTCGTATTTGTAAAATATCATCATGTACGTTTACACTCTATTATTATAGGTAGATAGGTTTAGGCTATATCTTAAAACTTAGAATTAGGTATTTTCTTTTAATTTGTTGTCTACATTTTTTGTTCTTCAATAAAAACTTATAAACCATGTTTATTATTTATTAACCGGGACCCAATTTACACACCTATATCAGGTAGCTAAAATTTATGGGAGGCAATTTACCGATTATTTATGGTCCAGTGTTATCTCAGGAGGCAATTTACATGTACCCGGCAATAGACCGAAAGAACGGTCTCCCACACGGTGGTCAGACCATAATAAAACAACTTGCCTCATATTCCCGGAAGCATCACATCAAGCCCAAGACCGAGAAACATGGGCTAAAATAGTGGCACAAATACTATGATATCACCACGTCCTTACCTAAGATGAGGATAGAGGAGGAGGAGGTCCCTCTCCGATCAACGTAAAACTATGACATTATTGTATATCTTACAGCTAAAAAGCAATAGGCTTTACTTTAACACAGTAATTTGCTTAGTCACTCTACAAAACACCACTTTGTGTTTTGCAGGAAAATTTAGTATACATATTTTGTAAATTTTCTCATGCACTTTTGTCTTTTAACGAAAGGTGGACATTATGTAAAAACAAATTTATTCACTTATTTTATCATAGAATCGAATCAGCGTAAAAGAGTCAATTGTTTTTTTGTGTATGAACCAAAATAAAAAGTCTCAGTAAGAATAAAAATAATTTTTAAATTTAAGACTATTAAAAAAAAAATTAGTTCATGATGCTCGGGATTGTGTAAATATAGTATAATGTAAATCAGACCCAATTAAAGTTAAAATTTACGTTACAAATTGCAGTCGTGTCAAAAACTCAAAATTTACAAGTACGAGGGTGAATTAAAAAGTCTTGTAAAACCAAGGTAAATAACATTTGTTTGCAGCAACAAAAATTTATTTCTTAACATAATTTCCATTGAACCTCTATACATAAATAAAAAAGCTTATTTACCTTATTAAACAAATCACTGTATTAAAACCTTCTGGGTCGTGACCTCGGTTTCGTAGATGATTCTACATTTTCAAACATGATAAATTTAAAACTATGATTACAGGGATTTTTCATTTATTTATAATGTACAGTCACAAAGTAACGGACACTTCAGTTAACCATTTGAACCTCTATACGTTGGGTCCAGCGAGATTCCATTTTTTCATTCCCTTAGTTCGAATTGTGCATAATCGTCATTTATAGCACAGACAATCACTTCGTTCATTTCTCCCCTAAGCCAATTTTTGAGGAGGGGAAACAAAAGGAAGTCACTTTGGGCCATATCTGGAGAACAGAATGGAGGGGGAACTATTTCGAAACTCAGCTCGTGCACAGCCGATGTGTGAGCTGGCGCATTGGTCTGATGAAGCACACTAATCTTGATCGTTTCTACCTCAACTCACTATGCAAACGGTCCAATAACTTTGCATCGTAAGAACGAGTCACTCTTTTACTCTTTTCCAAATAGTCAATCATGATGATACGCTTTTTTCTGTGCACTTTCACCTTCGTCAACAGTCTGTTTGGACTGCCGTTTTGTCTCTAGAATGTACTGATGGATCCAAGTTTCGTCTACAATCACAAAACCACGCCGGAAATCCTTTGGTTTACGCTGCAACTTTTCAAACACGATTTTGCAATGTCCTTCCTTCATATGCATCATCATGCGTCAACAATTGCGGCACCCATCATGCACTCAGCTTTTTCTTTTTTAGAACTTCATGCAGGATATTATATACCCGTTCACATGAGATGCCTACTATCTCAGCAATCTCACGAAGCTTAATGCGACGGTCTTTCATCACGATACCATGAATTTTATCGACCATTTATTTAGAGGAAACCTCAGTCGGGTATCCTGCAGCATCTACAGTACTCGTATGACCACATTTAAATTCTTTTAGTAATAGATGATCCTAAGTGCTGATGCAAAGTCCCCATGAACTTCCTTCAGTTCAGTTTTTATCTGGGTCGTCCAAATGCCGAAATTGCCATCCTGTGCGACTTTAATGTCCACAACATCAACTGACTTAAATATTCAAATACTACCGACTAACAAGATCGTGAGGCTGAATCATTCTCAAACAGTTGTGGCTTAAGTCAGCTTACTGATGAACCAACACGGATCCCTGATCGAGACGGGGAGTTCGCCAGTCTTCTTGATCTGTTTTTAACCACCAATCCGGAGATTTACACTGTCACCGTAAAGCCGCCATTAGGTTCTTCCGACCATAAACTACTTTCGACATCGAGTATCCTACCAATCAGTGACAGGGAGGGGCCTAAACCGCGCAAGATTTGGCACCACAGATCTGCTAAATGGGAAGATCTCATGGAATATTTTCGAACTTTCCCTTGGTTAGACGTATGTTTTGGATCTGACGACCCATCTGACTGCGCCGGGAAGGTTTCCGATGTTATTTTGGCTGGTATGAAAGCTTACATTCCTTTTTCGAAAAAATGTCCTTCCAACGGCAAGAAAAAAATTTGCTTTATCTATTCCTATGAAGCACCAATCAATTACGATAGATGCCAGAAAACAACTGCGCCGTGTATCTGTTTAAAACTTTAAACACAACCATTACACGATTCATACTTACCAACAGTCATGCCGCACACATACGCATAGTATATCCATTTCTCTCTAAGTTAAAACACTTACTGTAGAACTTTTCAAGCAGTCTGCGCGCGCCATTAAGGGTGACAGCCGTACACGTGTGAGATTAAAGTTATATTTTTTTCTTATTCATAATCATGGCCTCTCGATCTTGCAAGAATAATTCAGTTGTATTTTGTTACATTTGTGGACAATATACAACAGTCAAACAAAGGTAAAAAAAATTGTGAAAAAAGCATATTTTGCTTACTTCGGAATTAGGTTAGGTCATCAAGATAAACAATGGATTCCATTTAAAGTATGCTAGTTTCATGTTGAAGTATTAAGACTTACGGCAAATCAAAATCGTTGTCATTTAGTATTCCTATGTTGTGACGTAAACAAACAAAGCATACTGATGATTGTTACTTTTGTTTGAGCAATGTGACACGATATAATTCTAAAAACAGCACCAAAATCATATATCCCGATGTTCCATCTATAACAATGCTAATTGCACATGAGCCTGAATTACCCATACCTGTTCCAATTAATAATGAGAGCACCGAAATGCTTTTAACACAAACGTCAAAAATAAGCAATCATTCAAGTAATGATGAAACTTTCAACCCCATACTGTCAACTCCAACTGTCTCTCTCAACTCCATACTGTCTCCTACTCTCTTTTTCATTTACATTAACGAACTGCTGGAAAAGACCAGGAATTCAATCTACGGCTTTGCAGATGACAGTACGCTTATCTCTTCATTTACTTTGAACGCTCGGACATCGGCTACTCAAGCGAATATCCGCAGACACCTGGAGGTCGTTCAACTTAACAAAGACCTGGAAGAAATTCTATCTTGGGGTGACAGTAACCAAGTGGAATTTAACGCTACAAAAACCCAGGCGGCAGTTTTTTCTAAAAAAGTTAACGTTACTGAACCCGACATAGTTATGTCGGGGCACTCCATTCCCCTAGCATCGTCACTCAATTTATTGGACGTTAGTTTGGGAGCAAATATGTCTTGGCATGAACATGTTGCAGCCATAGCAAGAAGAGCTTCTCATAAGTTGGGATTATTATTTCAAACCAGAAAGCTTTACACTCCACAACAACTCTTAATTCTTTACAAAGCTCAAATTCGACCAACTATGGAATACTGCTCCCATGTTTGTGGATCCGCTCCCAAACATACACTGCATTTGTTGAATTCTGTTCAGAGAAGAGCTGTTCGTCCGACTGGAGACCCGGAACTGACCGTCTGCCTCGATTCGCTGGAACATCGAAGATCAGTTGGCGACTTGAGTCTGTTCTATAAGTATTTTCATGGAAAGTGTCCCAACGATGCAGGCCGCTTAATTCCTCCCAGAGCGGGGCATGTTAGAAATACACGTCGCGCTAACATCTCACATCCGTATGAGGTTCAGCTTGTTACTCCATGTACAACACTATTCAAACAGTCTTTTATATGAAGAACTTCATCCCTTTAGAATAATTTGTCCAGAGCTCGTCTAAAGGAAAACAATTTGTTAGATCCTGATACAAAATTTTATTGGTATCGCAGCAGAGAAGAGGAATTCGTACGGTATTTCAAAAAAGAGGAAAATTTATTTTTTTGCTGTGATATTGGAGGTTTAGTATGTAAATTTGACATCGAAAACAACGCACAAGAATGGCAACTTTTTATAGATTCCTCAAAAGTAAGCTTGAAAGCTGCTCTTTTGCACATTGGCAATAAATTTGCATCAATACCTATAGCAGATTCAGTTTATCTTAAAAAACTTACGCTAACTTAAAAAATATTTTAGAGAAAATAAAATACACAGAACACAAATGGCTAATTTGTGGTAACTTAAAAATCATATGCATGCTTCTTGGTCAACAGCAAGGCTATAAGAAGTTCCCATGTTATATTTATGAGTGGGATAGTAGCACAAAGAATTTACACTGGGAAAAATCAAATTGGCCGGTTAGAAAAAAATTGGAAGTTGGAGTAAGGAATTTCATTAATCTGAGCTTGACAGATCCCGAGAAAGTATTGCTTTCACCACTTTACATCAAACTTGTTTTAATTGAACAGTTTGTAAAGGCATTACCACAAGATGGAAATACTTTCAAGTATCTCCGTTCATGTTTTCCTAGTTTATCTAATGAGTTGAAGGAGGGCATATTCACAGAGCCCGACATCAGGAAACTGATCAAGGATGCAAACTTTGAGAAGGTCAGGACAAACTCAGGAAAAAAATGCCTGAAATTCTTGTAAAAATGTTTCCAAATTTTTAGGGAACACCAAAAAAGTCTGAAAGTTCACTTTGTGAATTCGCACATCAATCATTTCCCAAAAAATCTAGAAGACTACAGTAAGGAACAAGGCGAACGGTTCCATCAAGATATAAAAGAGATGAAAAGGAAATATCGAGGCCGTAGAGACGTCAGTATGATGGCGGACTATTGTTGGATGATCCATAGAGATGAAGATAGAGTTCATAAACGGAAAGTTTTTTGTCAAAAAACAACGATATCATTGATTCTTCATATTTTGTATTTGTTTGTGTTTGAATAATAGATAGTATTATTTCATCTAATTTGTAGTTTTCACCTATTTTCATTCAAGTACTGCGTCATCTAAATCTGTTAAATGTGACGTGGTGTATGACTTATGAATATCATTTTATCTTACGTTCAGGACTACTAGTACGAATATTAACACTTCGGTAAAAAAAACTTTTAAAAAATTTGTTTGTAAACAAAGAAATACAGGTTTTTTTCTTATACCATAATTATCGAGGTATTAAGGGGCGAACAAGAAAACGATACAAATACAATAGAATTTCCTGTTTATTTGCCTTACTATTTTTTAAGAGCAAACACCAATATACTTAAAATTTCAAGAAGATGGGACAGTATTAAATATCATATAACTTACGTTGCCACTTTACGTAATAGGTTTAAAGAAATTGTTTTAAAAATATAGTATCTTCGTAAACATGGGTGTTGTACAGATGATTTAAGACATAAATAATGACAATATAGAGTGTCCTCTAAATATATGAGAAGAGCAGAGTGAGTGCACCTTGTTTTTGAAAATTGCCATGGAGCTTTTCACTGGATCAGAGCGTGTATTTTATGTGTGAGGGTGATATAAAAACCGTAATTCCGCAACTTTCACACGCCATAAATTTTGCATTCAGTGTCACTTGCATATCATAAATGAAGCTCCGAGTGTTCCACTACTTAAATGATGGGAGCGGAAGTTTAAAAAACTGGATGGACTTTATGTAAACTTCGAATAGAATGACGAAAAACATTAAGAGACGATGCAGCCATTACATTTTCACGAGTGTTAGAAATGATCAAGTGCCGTAAATGAGCCCAAGAGTTCATTCTTTGTAATGATTTATGTCTACACCCTATAAGATAGAGCTAAAGAAGCTAACCGCAACTATTCAGAGGATCAACGTATCTAAGAAAATATTTGAATTCTATGAAACATTTATAAACATCTTATTCTCAAAACAAATGAAGCACTTGTCCACCTTAACAACCGTGTCATTAAACAGAATTCTCGACAAGTCCAAAACTAAGGCAACAAAATCCTTTGCATTCCCCTAATATGATGACTTGGGCCACCATGCCGGTAAATGGAAAAATGTTATTTGGGAGCAATATGTGGAGAAGGTCAACAATTTCTTCATTCCAGTATACAAAATTGTGATGATTAATATATAACCAAAGAACATGGGACGATATTACATGCGAGTACGTCAAACACATTCTTACCAGTCACTCGAAAAATGTTCCTGGTTAAGCCTGATTTGACGCCAACAGATTTTTGTGAAATTTTATAAAATTACAATTTATAGTAAAAATCCTCATCCTCTTAACCTTTTGAAAGAACATATTAAGGAAGAATTCGTACCGATCGTGGCCAGTAATGATAGATAATACCACACCGCTCGCTTATAAGATTGCCAGAAACACAACTGTTCACAATACGTATGTATAATATTGTTCAAATGTCATAATATTTATATATGTTAGTATATATACGTTTCCGAACCAATACACCAAATTTTACAAATGTATATACGTTTATCCTAAAATATCTACAAAACTACTGGGCCTATCTTAAAATATCTACAAAACTACTGGGCCGATTTTAATAAAAAACCTTTTCATTGTAGTGAAAGAATCATTCAAACTGGTTTTGTGGCGCAAAAGTTATCTTTATAATAGACCGACATATATATATATATATATATATATATATATATATATATATATATATATATATATATATATATATATATATATGAAATAGGGATTTATATCAGGTTTCCGGTCTGTAGATGATTAACACTCAATTGTTGTAAATTCAATATTTCATCATTATATTATGACTTCATCAGGAAAAAACTAAAATAAAATAACATATGAAGCTATGGGTCAGACAAATGGCGAACTACAATCGGCATTTGGGAAGAACTTACCAACTAAGAGTATGTTGTATATGCAAAGTAACAAAAATCATTAACATTACCTAACTAACTAGATACATTAAAGTAAATAAAACAATGCAACAGGGACACAACACAGCTCATATTTATGAATTAACTAAACGTTTGTGCTGGTGCAAATTAAACATCAATAGTATTCATCTAAACATGTGCAATGGTTCGCAACCCGTTAGTAGTGGTAAAATTTCTTTTAGTCAAATTTTAAAACATTACAATAGATGACGTTTAATTTATTCGTGTCCGATTTATAATTTACACAGTTTTTTTGCCTATTTATATGGCATATTTCAAGGAACAAACGATTCTTATAATCCTTTTCTTTCTCCAATATTTCTACATTTGAAAAATCAAACCGATGTCCCGTTTTTAGGTGGTGGTCTACAACTAATTTAAATATATTATTCAGAATGTTCTGTAATAATAAATTTTGTAAGAAATCCAAATATAAAAATAAAATTTACTAAAGCAATGGGCAACACGTCATTAAAATCTATGTTTTTACAACCTAAATATAATCACAAACAAACCTATACCTAAGAATAAACAACCAAGAATACATATATATATATATATATATATATATATATATATATATATATATATATATATATATATATATATATATATATATATATATATATATACATATATACATATATATATATATATATATATGTATATATATGTATATATATATATATATATATATATATATATATATATATATATATATATATACATATATATATATATATATATATATATATATATATATATATATATATATATATATACCGTACGTGATAAAAGCTGTGTTTTGCGAGAATATCTCTCTGAACTGAGATGTTAAAAAATGGTTTATTTATGTTTTTAACAGGAGTTTAAAAAAAATATTGATATCATTTTCATTAAAATTTGTTTCCGGTAAAAAGGGTTTATTAGCTGTCTTACGATTATCAGAACTGACAAAATAGGCGACCCGCGCACTATTGTAAATTCTTATCATTTAATATAGTATGTTAATAGTATCTGCATGAGAAAAATCATTAACAATACTTAACTAACTAGATACATTAAAGTAAATAAGACAATGCAACAAGGACACTACACAGCTCACATTTATAAACTAACTAAACGTTTGTGCTGGTACAAATTAAACATCAATAGTATGCATCAAAACATGTGCAATGGTTCACAACCCGTCAGTAGTGGTAAAATGTCTTTTAGTCAAATTTTAAAACGTTACAATAGATGATGCTTAATTTATTCGTGTCCGATTTATAATTTACACAGTTTTTTTGCCTATTTATATGGCACATTTCAAGAAACAAACGATTCTTATAATTCTTTTCTTTGTCCAATATTTCTACATTTAAAAAATCAAACCGATGTCCCGTTTTTAGGTGGTGGTCTACAACTAATTTAAATATATTATTCAGAATGTTCTGTAATAATGGATACCCCAAACACATCCTGAGGAGATTAATTTATAATTCTAATAACTTTGATGGCCCTACAGAAGAGACTTACAATGAAGTAAAATACAAGAAACTATAGCTTGAGCAACTACACCCTGTTCGCCCAACTCAAACAAAAGCCTCATTACTGTATAACACCGACGTGATTTACAAAATGTCATATTTAGGTTATGACTCTTGCAACGTTAGGCAACCTCACAATGGCTTAAACGGAGAATCACACAACATAAGAGTGATTGTCTAATAAGAAAAAGATCATGTGTCGTTTGATTTGGTATATGGTACGTACCAAATAACAAAATAAATATTTCAATACTTTGAGAATGCCCACAAAAAATGGGCGAAACGTCAGTAAAGACTAAATAAAATAAAATAAGTTGTTTTAATAAGTAGAACCAAAATCCTAAGAAATAGAAAAAAAAGCACAGAATCATATATATATATATATATATATATATATATAATATATATATATATATATATATATATATATATATATATATATATGTACATATATATATATATGTATATATATATATATATATATATATATATATATATATATATATATATATATATATATATATATATATATACCGTACGTGACAAAAGCTATGTTTTGCGAGAATATCTCTCTGAACTGAGATGTTAAAAATGGTTTATTTATGTTTTTAACAAGAGTTTGAAAAAAATATTGGTATCATTTTCATTAATATTTTTTTCCAGTAAAACGGGTTTATTAGCTGTCTTACGATTATCAGAACTGACAAAATAGGCGACCCGCGCACTATTGTAAATTCTTATCATTTAATATAGTATGTTAATAGTATCTGCATGACAAAGGTTTTTTCTAGGGGAATCCCTTATCTTTTAAATCGGCACCCGCACGAAACCCGAGCGCACGCACTGCGTACACGCAAAGACATTTTACTTTTTGGATTTTATTTGGGTGAATAAACATATACGCGTAACAAGATTACCTTGTGATGTTAGATTTAAAAGTAAAGTTATACAATACACATAACTAAAATTATACCTTTAAAAAAAATAAAAAGAAAGGTATTTTACCCAATACTCCCCTCGGAAACAAGCAATTCTAAAATAAATATTGAATTCAACTGTCTGGCACTTAAGAATAACTTACATTATAAGTCAATATTTGGATGGTGAGCTATTATTCACAAAAAATCTATGCAGAGGAGAGTCCTGTTGGAAAAATAACATCATACTTTTTAGATCCTCGCACACCAAGAACCCTAAATTTATTTTCGAAGCAATGCCCTTTCATTTCAACAAAATATCGGGGCAACTTCTCATCATACTATTAAAACTATATACAATTTATCGACCGTCACCCATTTCACAAACCTCTCTTAAACCAATGTCAGTCAGTAACTACTTCACTCTACATACTCCTTCTTGCTTCAGGGAAGGACTCTAGTGAGTGTACGGTTTTAACGTGAACAATTGTAAAGTAAATATAAACTTAAAAAAATTATATTTTTTAGATATTTAAAGTAACTCAACAATAAACTAAGAATATTTAGTTCTGATACAAAGTACGTTTTCGGAGTTTTGTTTTCTTAATGTTCTTATACTATTTCATCATTCAGCTCCTTCCACATGCTGATTTTAGCTTTTTGGCAATATTTCTGATCGGTATTGTTCTATTTTTTTTCAATATACGTTAGAAATCTCTTCTCTATTTCTTTTTTTAATTATTTAAACTTTTCGATCTTCCACCTCGTGATTATAGTTTGATTAATTCTAAAATTTTCGGAACGTGTTATAGTCCATCTATTAGATTTTACTTTTTTAGCAATATGAGTTAAGGTTTTTTTGAAGATTTCGTATCGCATTTATTCGCACCTTGAAGTCATATTTGTCATTGAACAACTTCAATTAACGCAAATTTGTTTTACTTTATAACATACGCGTTGCCAATTTCATTCTTAATTTTGCAATGAATCTACATTTATTTTAATTTCGAATTCACGTGTACAAAAGCCATACAAAACTTTATGAGGTAGTCCTTATGTACAAAATTTATAGTAAATTAACTATTTCATTTCAAGAGTTAGTGCCAACATCAAGAAAAACTAAAAAAAAGGCAAGAAGCAGATAGAAATTCAGGAACATGTTTGTCCTGATATGAGGACCTGGAAATGTGAAAAATGGCGAAAATCTCAGAAGGTTCCTAAAAACTAAATTTCGTTGATTCGTAATAGTAAATATATTTAAAGTGATGAACAGGTAGGCACTCAAATTAATCCTACAAATAATTTACAGTCTAAGCACCAAACCTTTTTGAAAATCCATTAGCATGCTCCCTGACTATGACCACCATACTGCAGAGAGAGGGAGAGAAAAATTGATAGAGCAAGAAAACCATAAAAATTAATGTTTTTATTTGATACTAATATACATACATTAAAACTAGAAGAAATATAAAATCGCAGACTAGGAATACATATAAATAAAAATACAACCTTATACACTGTACATTTCGCTGATGACCAGGTTGTTATCGCAAAGAACCTGAAATTCATGAAAAGAAAACTATTTAAAGAATACAAGGAATGGGGAGTCTCAGTAAATCGAATGAAAACAAAACACCTATGCATCGGAAGTGACGATTTACACACACAAGAACATAGAGACAATAAGAGCGTGCACCGACTGTACATATCTGGGAACAAAAATTGAAAGCGGAGGCCGTACAGAGAAGAAATTAGGAGAAAGAATTTTAAAAGGAAAAAGAGTGATAAGGTGCCTAAACTCTAGCGTATGGTCAAAAAGTGTTTCTCGAAAATCGAAATATCTCCTATCTGAGCCAATATTTAAAAGTATATTCCTTCATGGATGCGAAACTGGGCAACTAACAGCAAACTTGGAACGGCGGCTGTTTTCTCTCGGAATGGATTTCTGGCGTAGAGGGGCAGGAAGATCAAGGATGGGAAGAATAACAAATGAGAAAATAAGAAATACTATCAAAACAACTGCTTTGATACGGACATATAGAGAGAATGATGACATACGAATCCCAAAACAAATACTCAAACGAACACCGAAATAGAATGGTTACATGAAAGAGTGGAATACACAGAGCCATGTCGGAATGAAATCTACGACCACTGGACTGGACAGATAGAAGAGGGTGGAAGCAGGGGACCGAAAGGCACAAGATGCTATAAAACCGGATATTATGTATAGAAATATAAAGTGTATTTTTAGAAATACTTATAAAAGAAACTTTAAATTAATCTTTATTCTCCAAACCGGCAAACTTCATTAATATTCTGTCAGTTAGTTATGAAATTTGTTCATTTAGATGCCTAGTTGTAGTGGTAACTGTTAAATTTTGACGAATGGTCGGAAAATGAGTTTCAAATAAAGACCTACAATTAGCATTTGGGTTAAACTTGATAACCGAAACACTTCCTATATTTCATAGAGCATACGTTGATCAATGCTTATCCCATATTAAAGTATACGTGTGGTTCAAGCAATTTTAAAGTGGTCTTGACACACAGAAGTAAGCTAAGTTGCCATTCAAAAAGTGCATGATTTCACCAAAAAACCTAAAACAAAAACGAAAATTATGCATAAGATTAAAGACAGATTGAAGATTTCAAAATTAACCGTGCAGAAAACATTTCGACTGAAACTTTGTGCTTTCGTAAATTGAATACGACATTTGTGGCAGTTTTGGAGCAAAAATCAAATCTTGCTGTATACGTCTGGTTTAGCACCCTGTGACTTCTTTCTGTACCCTCGACCTCATCTGCCCATGAAAGGAAAGCTATTCGACACCACCGAAAATGTTCATAATCCTCAATGATATCCAAAATCCCCTACAAAATACCCATATTGCCAATAAATTAACCGTACCGAATGATATATTGAAATTAATAATTTGAATAATTATGACTGATTCCTATTTTATTTTTTATGAAAAGTTCGATTTCTTTTTAGACAAAGAATATATATATATATATATATATATATATATATATATATATATATATATATATATATATATATATATACATATATATATATATATATATATATATATATATATATATATATATATATATATATATATACAAGGTATTTTTTTGGTTGGAATATTAATTTTAACAATTTATAGTATTTAAATGTAGCTTATATACAAATTGAATAATAACGAAAATACAGCCTTTTTAAAATATTTTAATTAGGTCTTGAAAGAAAAATATTCTGCTTACTTTAAATTTATCCGTAGCGTTATAGAACGTGTTTGCGAGTTTTTCTTGCTAATCAGTTTCAGCTTTTTAAAGATGTAAGTGGCTGAAAGAAGGAAGGTAATAAGCAAAGACATAATAATAACGTGTCTATTTCCTAAATACGACTGCAATGATATGACAATACTTAAATGCTTACGGGATACAGTAAAATGACCTGATTTAATGTAGTTTTATAGTGGCTTATTTAAATCAATTTTCTCGTCTATATAAGTTATATTTGACGAAATAACTGCATTTAGTGAATAGTGCAATGAAGTGAAATAATGAGCCAACGCAAAAACTACCTTGAATATGTCAAATTTTAAATTTATAAACGATTTATGGTCAACGAGCTCTTCATTTCGAAACTGCTATTGATCAGTTGGCTTTTGTTTGTGGCAATAATAATGATAAATAAAAGAATGAACTAATATATACATATATATATATATATATATATATATATATATATATATATATATATATATATATATATATATACATATATATATACATATATATATATATATATATATATATATATATATATATATATATGTATATATATATATATATATATATATATATATATATATATATATATATATATATATATATATATATATATATATATATATATATATATATATATATATATATATATATATATATATATATATACATATATATATATACATATATATATATATATATATATATATATATATATATATATATATATATATATATGTATATATATATATATATATATATATATATATATATATATATATATATATATATACATATATATACAGTCCCTGGCCAAATTATTAGACGCACTGTATTTTTTTTAGTAATTTTATGTTTCTTAAGAGTTTTTATGCAATAATGGTATATTTAAACCACAATATTATTGATTTTTATTTAAAAGAATTGTTGTAGACTACATATTTGTATTTATTTTTAACATATGGCAACACTGTGTTGACAAAGTGATACATGAACGTAAATAAGTACAAACCTGTATCAGTCGCGATCGGAATCGAGTCAGGTACGGACGTGTTTTCTGCGGCTTTATGGACTGTGATTGTTTGTTTAACAGTTTTTATACTACTCAGTTATTAGTTTATTTTGTATGCAGTGTTTTAAAAAAGTAATTGGACTATCTTTATTATGGGTAGAAAAGGCGATCTTTCACCACGTAAAAAAGCTGAAGTGAAGGCCCTTGTGATTGCGAAAACACTTACAAACCGAGAAATATCACGAAGATTGGAGGTTTCTGAAGCTAGTGTACGACGCATAAAAAAGAAAATTGAGTCAGGGAAGGAATTAAGCCCGAAAAGAAAGAAAAGATGCGGTAGAAAACCAATTTTCACTCCACGGTCAGAGAGATGTTTGAAGAAAATTTGTGTAGAAAACAGATTTGCTACCACAAAGGTAATAAAATCACAACTCCAGGATGCTAGCGTAAATACTTCTGAGCGCACTGTTCGAAGAAAATTGAAAGAATTAGATTTTAAGGCCTGTCGCCCTGCCAGGAAGCCCAAGTTAACAGCTGCAATGAAAGCAAAGCGCCTGAAGTGGGCCAAACAATGGCAAGACAAAGATGTGGACTTCTGGAGATCGGTAAGATACAGCAATTTAATCAATAATTGATACATTATTATTATTTTCAGTTAAATAAAGCAAATAAACATGGAAGTTTATATATTTTTCCTATTTTTGACAGGTCTGCTTCAGTGACGAAAGCACATTCGAAATTTTGCAGAATAAAGCTCAGTATGTGCGTCGTCGTCATGGAGAAAAGTTTCATCCTGATTGTGTCGTCCCGACGGTTAAACATCCCACCAAAGTGATGATTTGGTCAGTCATCAGCGGCAAGGGCACTGGACGTCTGTACGTCGTCAAAGGAATAATGAGGCAAGATCAGTACAAAGAAGTATTACAAAATCGGTTGATTCCGCAGCTCAGAGAATGGTTTCCAAATGGGGAACCATTCACTTTCATGCAAGATGGAGCTCCCTGCCACACTGCTCGGTCTGTTAAAGCTTTTTTGGTAGAAAAAATATCCCTCTGTTGGATTGGCCCTGATATGAACCCCACTGAAAATGTGTGGGAGCTGTTGAAAAGAGAAGTGGCTAAAGATGTGATTACCAACAAAACCCAGCTTCTAGAAAAGATTATTCATGTGTGGAATCATCTTCCTCAAATGCAGGAGACAGTACAATCTTGCATTGATAGCATGCCGCGCAGAATTAAAGCTTTGATAGCGGCTAAAGGTGGCTCAACTAAATATTGACTTTTACTAACATTAATTTCACTTTTCTTTAAAACTGAATAAACTTATGCTTTTCTAAATTAATGCTATTTTATTTATGTCAAATAAATAGGTAATTGATTGGATAATATAAAAATAAAAAACAAATCAATTTAAAATAATAAAACGGTACAATATCACTCGGTAATTAATATTTTACATGAAATCTAGCAGTGCGTCTAATAATTTGACCAGGGACTGTATATATATATATATATATATATATATATATATATATATATATATATATATATATATATATAAAAGAATAATATTATTAACTATTAAACATATTTATTCAACACTTAAAATAGCAGTGATCTGCTAGTCGGCACAAAAGGGTGAGATTTTGATTACTAATGAATTATTTTCCCATTCCAATCTTAAGTAGATATTTCCGAAAATTATTTTGAAAAGGCTGTAGCTTAAATTTTCCAAATTACTTGATACATTGTTTTAAATTAATGGACAAATCTATTTAAATAAGGATGTGTCTTTCTTAGTTTGATGAACGGGCATTTCTAAATTATTTTGATTTCTTGTGTTAAAATTATGACTGGTATTTGTGAATTGAATTCCGTAGTCAGGTTCATGTGTTAAAATCACTATACATATAAAACAACTTTTGCCTACATCGGTCATATATGACCGTATTTCTTGAGCCCTATTGAAAATCTGATATAGTTATTATGTAGAATTTTTTGTCATTACAACTGATATTTTTGTAGTTTATAATATCACAGTAATCTAGACCACTTAAGATAATGAAATCTACTGTTTAAAGTGTAGCTTTACTACCTAAGTAATCTTTAAAATTACTCAAAATTCTTAATTTAATAATTAACTTTGTATTCTTTAAATAACAGACAGAAACACCCTGTATAACGTTAAAATATTTTATTAAAAAAAACTGCGGGTATCAAATTTACTGATCTGATTAAACTTGTAGGCAATTAAGAATTAGGGGGTGATCATAACAGAAATTTCCAAGAAGTTGGGCCTCTATCGATGTCATGTCGCTGCTGCGTCTGTCGCCAGTAATTACCGATGTAGGGTGTAGTTAACACTACGCTGTCACAACAGATTAATGAATGTATCCCCAGACTATGGTGCTTACCTCTGAGAAAATCTGATATTTTAGAGTCCACTTGTACCATGAGGGCCTGCTTTTTTGATATGAATTTAATAAAATATAGCTAAAAATCATTTTTATTTTTGTGAAGCAATATATAAATATATAGTTTCATTCAGAAAATTAATTTCCTACACGCCGTTTACGAAAAGAAAATTATCAGAAGAAGGAAAATAACGGGACAATAAAAATAAAGAGATTCATTGGTGCCAACAACAATAATACATACACTAAAGAACTAATCTATATTATATATAAAATGCAACGTCTCTCTGACTGTCTGTCTGTCTTTCTGCCCGTTAGTGCGCTTATCACTGGAGAACCACTTATCCGATTTACGTGCTTTTTTTTTAAACTTACATATGTTCTCTGGTCAGGTTATAGGCTATATTTATTACGTTAGGTAACATAAAGAATAATACTGAATCAAGTCGGAAAAAAGTTTGCCCCTAGCGCGTTCTCTTGCAATACACTACCTATACCATTAAATATGGAACAATATCATTTAGCAAAGGACACAATATATGCAACATCTCTCTGTTTGTCTGTCTGTCCGTTAGTGCGCTCGTGACTTGAGAACCACTTACATTTTTTTTTTAATACGTTTATTCTCTGACCAGGTTATCTATAAATTTCTATAATATATATATATATATATATATATATATATATATATATATATATATATATATATATATATATATATATACATATAATGCAACATCTCTCTATCTGTCTGTCTATTTGTCCGTTAGTGCTCTTATCACTTGAGAACCACTTATCCGATTTAAGTGTTTTTTTTTTTTAATTCATACATATGTTCTCTGGCTAGGTTATATAATAATAATAATGATCTATATAATATATATAAAACTCAACGTCTCTCTGTCTGTTTGTCTGTCCGTTAGTGCGCTTAGCACTCAAATACATATGTTCTCTGGCCAGGTTATAGGATATATTTTATTACGTTAGGTAACATAAGGAATAAGCAGTAACGATAATAGTGAATCAAGTCCACACGAGCGGAACCGCGGGCACGGCTAGTAATATATAAAATACCAATAATTGTAATAGATATTTTAAAGAATTGCGGTAAAATACAAGAAACTCTATCTCTGGCTGGTAAAAACCTAAAATTGAAATCTATAACTGCCCTCCTGGTTTTTAAAGCCACAAGCTACAAACTGGCTTTCACCCCCCCCCCACATACGAGATATATCTCATCGCCATGTACTGTAAAAAGTACTTCGAATTTTGTTTTTTTATTTGTTGATCCTAGTTCGGCTACGTCGAAACGCGGCCAGAGATGGATTGACAGCTAAGAGAACAGTAGGTAGGATTTTTATATTTTAAAGAAAACAAAAATTATAGTAACACACTAATCGGAGAAAATAGGTTGAAGTTTGTTCAACAATCGATTATTCTTCCAATCTAACTCTGCATAGATAATTTTTAAAGTTATTTTTAAAAGTACCACAGTTTAAAGTTTTTAGATTAGATGGTATACAGTTAGAACATATACGAAGGTGGATTGAAAAGTTTTGTAAAAATCAAGATAAATTCCATTTTTTTGCAAAAAGATAATTTATTTCTCAACATAATCTCCGTTGCGCTCAATACATTTGGTTCAGCGAAATTCCAATATTTTAATTCCCTCAAAAAAAAAATTGTTTTGAACTGTGCATAATACCGGTTTACAGCACAAATAACCTCTTCCTTCGATGAGAATGTCGTCCGCTAAAGCGAATTTTTCAGGTTAAGAAACAAAAAAAAAAAAAAAAAGGTACTCGTGGCCAAATCTGGGAAATATAATGGGTGGGAAACTATTTCTAAGCCCAGCTCGATCACTTTTGCCATTGTGCCATCCGATATGTGAACAGTCACTGTTTTACCCTTTTCCAAATAATCAATCATGATGATATCCTGTGAGTCCGGAAAAACAGTTGCCATCACTTTTCCCGCCTATAAAAGCGGTTTGGCTTTTTTCGGTACATTTTCACCTTCGCCAACTCACTGTTTTGACCACCGTTTCATATCCGGGATGTAATGGTAGATCTACGTTTTCTCTACAGTCACAAAATGATGCCAGAAGTCTTTTTGAATGCGCTACAGCTTTTTCAAACATCATCCTCATGCGTTGTTGATCTGGAGTCAACAAACGCGTGCTCTCAGCTTTTTCATTTTTAAAACTTCATCCACAGAATGTTATGTAACGATTCATATGAAACACCTACCATCTCAGCAATCTCACGAAGCATAATACGAGGATCTTCCCTCACGATGAATTACCATGAATGTTGTCGACCACTTCTATTCGTACGACCACGTAACGTAATGGTCTTTAGTCCTGATGCAGAGTCTCTTCCGTTCAGTTTCTATCTGGGCAGCAGTCCACTTTTTTAAATAAAAATGTTTTAGCACTGCACGATATTCGACTTTATTCATTTCTGTGTGTGTAAAACCGATCACTTACGATAGCTGCCAACAAGCAACTGCACGCTGCATCTGTTTGAAACTTTATGAAACTTTAAAGACATCCGTTACAAGAATCACTCTTACTAACAGTCATGTCGCTCGTGTATTTACACTAGCTGTGCCCTCGGCTCCGCTCGCATGGACTTAATTCACTATTATCGTCACTGCTTATTCCTTATGTTACCTAACGTAATAAAATATATCCTATAACTTGGCCAGAGAACATATGTATTTTATAAAAAAACACTTAGATCGGATAGATAACCGATCAATAAAACACCCTTGTAATCCCAAAAAACTGTTGCCATAACCTTCTCTGCTGATGGAACCGTCATGGCCTTCTTTGGTGTTCGACTGTTCTTTTCGCTCTGGTGTGTATAGTGATGTATCCAAGGTTCATCAACAGTTATGAAACGATGTTTGAAATCCGTTTTATTTTGCTTAAAACGATCCAAACACGCTTGAAAAATACGCATTCGAATGCGTTTTTGGTCCCTTGTCAGCAAATGCAGCACCCATCTTGCACAAAGCTTTTTCATATGTAATTCTTCATGCAAAATATTTCCAATTCGTTCTTTTGAGATGCCTATGGCGTCAAAGTATTTTACGCACTTTCACTCGTCGACCATCTAACACCAGTGTAGCAGTTTTTGGACGACCTTCGCATAGATCATCTTCGAGGCTTGTACGACCAGATTTAAAAAAAGCAGCCCATTTTTTTCACAGTGGAAAGTGAAGGTGATGCATACTTATATACTTTTAACAATTTCGGATGAATTTCTGTTGATGTTAAACCATCCAAAACACAGAATTTACACTGCACGATGTTCAATTTTTTTCCATTTTAAAAAGATAATGAAATGTCAATATTAAACCACTACTACTACGCGAATGAATTGACAGATCGCACATTGAGGCGCTATTTTTGTAGCCCCTCCTTTCTATACCTTTTTTTATAATTTCTGAGAATAGATTGAGTGGATATTAACATTAAAAGAACTAAAGAAATTAAACATACACTAGCTCAGTTTTTCTTGGTAGAGTAATATGGGTAGCAGATAATTTTTTTACGTCTTTTGAAAACAGTCTCATTAGTTGTTTAAAATTTTTTGGTTGTACAAATTTTGGGCACCATTCATTTTAAAATAAAAAGGATCTTACTTCAGCTCAAAAAATGAAGAAACACTGAAGGATTAGGTAGTTGTTAAGGAAAATTTTGATATGGTACAACCCTTTTGTCCTGAAAACTAAAATGGGTGATATAGTGAAACACTAGCCTTAAACAAGAAAAAAAATGTTTATTAATGACTAAATTAAAAGTTCTAACTTTGCGGTTCTGTTATTACCCTGTATTACAAAAAACCTTAGCCTAATAGGTGGTATTGCTAAATAGAGTCCTTAAATCAGGGTTTTTTAATTAAAACTTTGCTACACCCGGTGTTGAAGGTTCGTGAGGTTCACTTCACGAGTTATCAGTTCAATACGATGTGAAACGCACTTATCAGCGGGAAAATGGGTCTACGGATGGATATTCTGATGACCTACGGTTTTCCTACGAGCTCTTAGGCCTGTCCTGGTGGGATGTTCATAACGCAGATGTCTCCCCCTTGATTACTTCAATTTCCTTTGGGCTACTAAACTTTTCTTGGCCCCTAAAGGTCTGGGAATAAACAGGATATTTCATGGAAAAAGGCCTTGAATTGAGCACTAAAACCGTTTTCACACTACTCCATCACTAATATATCAGTACGGCTATTTAATAGTTAAAGCCTACAGGGCGGCTTTCTAAAAAACGAAGCCCTTAGTTTGGCTGTACAAAATATCAGCCCTACTTCATCTCGGCTGAGAAAAAAATCCTAGATCCATGCCATCCGAACCCTTAAATATCATTCTCCCTTCCGTATAAATCACGTCTTCAAGATGGCTACTTCCCGGATACAAACATCTAGCCAATCGATGTATTAGAAACGAATTTAATATACCCAGCAGACAACCCGCACTGCACACTGTCATATAAACGGCTCAAAAATTCGAGTGAACTACACTGCGATAAATATAAAAATGGAAAAAAAAAAATGTAAATTATAAAGAGAAAAACAGTTACATACCATGATCCTAAAATCTAGGAAAAAATGAATGTTACAATATAAAGGATGGAACTTTCCAATACAATTATGGTTTCATAGTTTCTAACGCCATCTACGTGTCAGACCGAGTCCTTATCAGGCAACCTAGGTATTTCTATACACCACTTTCTTTATTATTTTCCAGAGGTTAACTCAAACTTCTGTAACTGGATAATATATATTATATATACATATGTATATACACAGTGACCAGCGTAGAAAATGCAATATATGGAAATTTTTTTATTATTAGAGCTTTCTTTTTAGGTGATAAGTTCTGCATGTCCGACAACCTAAAAACTGATTTTAACATATATTACGTGAACGCTGATATAGCGAGGAATTTGAATAAACTGATATAGAATCATGAAAAGTCGAGTTAATTGACAGAATATCGAAAAAATTCAGAGAGTAAAAAATATTTAGAATTTGCTTTAAACCTTACGTGCAAAGTTTTAAGCATCTACATTACAATCGCACTTTTTTTTAAATATATCTTTATTTAGCTAGCCTCAGCAGTTTAATTGAGATAAATTTCTTTTGCTCTAATCATAATTAGAAATATTCTTTTGTTTTTTTCAATAACTAACATAAATAATTCAAAAAATTAGTTTACGCTTGCTGTTGCAATGATTTGTATCTAATTTCTATTTCACTCACCTCCTTTGACGGATGTTTTAATTCGTTGTTAGAACATTCAATTCCATCCTCCCAAAAAGTACGTATTAACTACCCAACAATTGCGTTAATATTAATTAATATATATATATATATATATATATATATATATATATATATATATATATATATATATATATATATATTTAAGGGTGTGTTACAGCTGACGCTGTCTCCCTTCTCTTAACCTCGCGTTCCATTCTCTTCGATTTTCCCAGTCTCCTTCCTGTAACCCTCTGTTTTCCATTGCCTCATCGACGTCACCCCGCCATGAGCGCCTAGGTCTTCCCCTCTTTCTTCTTCCAATTAGACTCCATTCTGTAATTTTCTTAATCCACCTTCTGTCGTCGCTTCTTACCTGACCATACCATTTCAATCGCTTTTCTTCTATGGCATGTACTGCGTCTTTTGTTATTCCCATTCCCGCTCTTATTTCCTCGTTCCTAATCCTATTAGTCTGAGTCACCCTACAACACCTTCCCCAACATTCCATCTCTACCGCGTTTATTTTTGATTTATATTTCTTGTTAATGATCCATGTTTCTGACCCGTATGTCATGATACTTTCAATGATTGTTCTGTATATTCTGACTTTGTTTGCTTTCGTTATGTGCTTATCTCATAATATTGAGTTTAACTGTCTGCAAGTTCTCGTTTGTCCCAGTCTCGATTTCATTTTTTCTTCGGATGTTGCTTCTCTTGTTATTATGGTGCCCAGGTATTTAAATTTTTCAGTTCCTTTAATTGTTACGTTCTCTTCAGTTTCTAGATCTTCTATTTCTCCTGTGTTAGTTGTTAGGTATTCCGTCTTATTAAAGTTTATGTCTAGCCCAGCTTTGTCATACTCTTCCTTCAGTTTCCTCACCATATAGCTGAGATCTTCTTCGTCCTGTGCCATGACGACTTGGTCAGCTGCGAAACTCAAGCTGTATAAGTAGTCGTCTCTTACTGGGAATCCCATACCTAGACATTTATTCTTCTAGTTTTTTAAAGTCTATTCCAGGTAGATTTTAAACAGTGTCGGAAAGGTTGTACACCCTTGTAGTAGTCCTTTCGTTGTTCTAATTTTGGCCCCTAACTTATTACCAATTTTTACTCTGTTAATATTATTTCTATATATCGCTTTTACTGCTTTTATTAATACTTTGTCGATTCCCATGTTTGACATTACTTTCCAGAGGTGACTTCTAGCTACTGAATCGTAAGCTTTTCTTATATCGATGAAAGCTAGGTGGATTTCTCTGTTTTTGGCTAGTTTCTTTTCCAACAGTTGCTTGACTGTATATATGTGTTCAATACAGGACTTCCCAGCCGTAAATCCTGCTTGGTCTTCTCCTATTTTGCCTTTTATATTGTCTTCTATCTTATTCTTAATTACTTTCACATTCAGTCTTCCAATGCTTGAAATGATGCTGATGCCTCTATAGTTTTCACATTTCCTTCGGTCACCTTTTTTAAAAATTGAGTCTATGTGCCCTTCGGTCCATTCATTAGGTATTCTTTCTCCATTTATAGCCCTGTGGAACATGCTTCTTATTATTCGGTACGGTTTCTCTGATCCGTATTTGATTAATTCATTGACCATTCCTCCCGGTCCAGCTGCTTTCCGGCTTTTCAATGATTTTATGGCCTTCTTTACGTCCTCATATTTTATCTCTACCGCGTCATGTTCGTTTTGTTGTTGTTCGTCATCTTCGTCTCTATTGAAGAACCCTGGTCTGTCTTCTGTTAGTAGTTTTTTATAAAAGTTATCTCATTGGCTTCCGTGTTCCACCTATATAGTGTTCGATGTTTTCACATGCTTTTGCCCATTTCTCATTCTTCTCTTTATTTATTAATCTTTTCGTTTCTCTATTTTTTTCTCTATACTTTCTTAAGTCCTCCTCTGACTTGGTGCTCATCCACTTCTCATAGAGTTTCTTCTTTTCCCCGATGACATTTTTCGTTGTTTCATTAATAGTGTCAACGCGTTGTTTGTTTTTCCTGTCGTCTTCTCCTAAGGCTTCGTAGATAACTTCCTTAATACTTTCTTTGTCGTGGTCGTATGTTTCTTCTAAACTGTCATACTCAAAATCTGTTAGTTTTTCATCTAGTCTGCGCTTGCAGAGATCTCTTATTGTCTCATCCTGCAACAGTTGTATTTTGAATTTCTTTTATTTCTTAATTACTTCCGTATACTCTAGATCGTCAACTTTTACTTCGTTATTTCCTTTTGACGCTTTATACCATGGAAACTGCAGTTTTGCTAACAATAACCTAAGGTCGGTTCCACATTCTGCACCTCTATGGACCCTTACATCTGTGATTTTAATCGTGGTGTCGTTCTTAATTAATATATAGCCTATTATGGATTGTAGCTTCCGAGTTGGCTGTATCCACGTATATTTATGGATCTCCTTATGTTTATAGAACCCATTAGTAATTCTCAAGTTATTCAGTTCGCATACTTCGATCAATCTTTCTCCGTTCTCGTTCGTGGCCTCTTCTCCATGCCTTCCCACAGTGTTGTCATTTATCTTTCTGCCAGTCCTACCATTGAGATCCCCGGCTATTATCACTTCTTGTGTTTTCCTTACTTTTCTTAATTCTTCTTGTAGTATTTCTAAAAATTCTTCTTTTTCTCTAATAGGGCTATCCTCTGTAGGGCACAATTTCTCTTCCGAAACATGACATATTTACTTTTAGTAATCGTGGTGTTAGGGGTTCCCATGATGTTATACTTCTTTTCCATTTCTTTTTTATTAGCACGCCTACTCCAGCTTTCGCTCTTTGTTCTTTACTAATACTAATACTAGTAAAACATAAAAATTAATATCAAACTGGTATTAAAACTCTGTATGTCCGCCATTTTGCTCCATACATAATATTGTTCGAGATTACATGTCTCTTAAAACATTTCTAAGTATTTCGGGAATTATTTGGCCTACACAGTTTTCAATAGCTGGTACCAAATGTTCATGATTTCTAAAAGACATATATAAGCGGCATTTTTTAAGTACACACAGGCCAGGTATTTTTAGCGAATGACCCTATCCACTGACAGCCAAACTCCTCTTGTAACCATTTCTTTATATCAGTGCTGGATTAAACACTAGCGCCATCATTTTAAAAGTACACATGTCTTCTGCCATTAGAGGCTAGATATAGAAATTCTGACAAATCTGCCTGTAATAGTAAGTTTCTAGCAGCATTTAAATTATCCCTTAGAAAAAAAGTTCCTACAATTCTTGTATCTAAAATTCCACACCACACATTCACTTTAAAAGTATACTAGTCTTTACTTTCAATAATAAATTCTAGGTTTTCAGTGGCCCACCACTTATAATTTTACGAACTTACTATCCCGTTTTGACGTAAATGCTGCAACGACTGACAACAAAATTTTTGTTGGAAAAATAAAGCATTTTTCGACCATGCACAGAAGTCAAAATTGGCAGCATAATCTCGGTATTTTAACACTAAATTTCGGTTTGTACGGAAAAAAGCGTATTTTTTTTAATATTCTTCCTACAGATCGCTCTTCAATATTTGTCACCTCCGAATATGCTTGAAGAAATTGTTGAAACATACTAGTAAAGATATTTTCTGATTTTTGTATGTGTAGCCATGGTCAAAGAAGTTAACAGTCTAGCTGTACTTGCATGTGCGATTTTTGTGACCACAAACTTGAGTCTGTTCTATAAGTATTTTTATGGAAAGTGTTTGATGAATGTAGCCCGCTTAATTGCTCCCAAATTAGTATATAGTAGAAATACATGTCGCGGTAGCACTTCACATCCGCATGAAGTTCAGCGTGTTACGGCTCGTAAAACCCTTTTTAAGCAATCTTTTACATGGAGAACCTCATCCCTTTGGAACAATTTAAGTGCAACGTGCGCCGCTCCTGCAGCGCTTTAGGGATTTCTCTGTAGCAAGTGTACTATGTCCATTATAAATAAATATATATATATATATATATATATATATATATATATATATATATATATATATATATATATATATATATAGGATGCGGAGCTTAAATTCGGACAAATTCAACATTTTTTTAAAAGAAAACCTTTTCTTCAAAAAATTAAAATGAAAAACAATCCTTTTGCATGTCAGTTGTGTGACCTATCTAGAGTAGAATTATTCGATATAACCTCCTTCAGCCGCAATGACCGCCTGTAGCGCTCGCACGCTCTCTTTAAATCAGTGCTTTCAATATTGGCAAATGCTGCTTCGATAGCGGTGTGTAAAGATGCCATATTAGGGTGTCTGGACTTTTTCGTAACACTAACTCTAAACATAGTAGTCGAGGGGGTTCAAATCCGGGCTATTGGGGGGCCAGAACTCTTTAGATCAGAACATGTCCACCTTATCCGATAACCAGTTTTGGACTAAATGGCTCGTGTGTGTCGGTGTGTCTTCTCAGAAGCATTAAATTTAGCAACAATGTCATACGCACATGATCTCGGATACCCGAAGAAGCGAATTGTTTCAGTTGCCGAACGTCCAGAGCAAAGGCTTTCGATAATCGCGACTCTTCGGTTGTATTTCACACTTGTTCGCAACGGCTCAGTCATTTCGAGGTTATCTCTGTTTAATAGAAATATATGGCTTTCACGAACGTCAATAACTATATGGCGGAAAATTCAAATTTAAATTTATATATATATATATATATATATATATATATATATATATATATATATATATAGAGAGAGAGAGAGAGAGAGAGAGAGAGAGAGAGGAGAAGGGTAGTCTTGACCAACTCGTTAAACACCAGTATTATGTTCTTGGGGTAAGCGGTCTTTGGAAAAGAACTAAAAAGTTTTTGACACCTTTTTAGCTACGCCAAGCTTCTGAAAATATTTCATTTTCTTCATCAGGGCTACAATTATAGTTGATTATCATTATTTTTGAGATTAAAAGTAAAGAACAACCCTATTTTATATGTAACATTAAAGTACTTACTGCTAAGTGGTGTATTCAAAAATTATTTTTTGTGAGGGCACTTTATTATATTATTCATCAGAAAAAACGATGAGAAAAACTCAACATAATCCTCTCTGGGAAATATAATATGCTTTTACTTCATTTTGTTAGTATGGTACAAAGAATTGTGTGGTTCTAAGGTGATTTTAATTTATAAAAGATTTTTTTGTTACGTTTTCTTGTCATTTGCAGTGTGTTTCTATCTTTTAGTTAGGTTGTGGTTAATTTATATTTGAAAGTAGAATAAAGTTGACATTTTGTTTGATTGTTTTAAAATTGGAAAATTAGTAAAATCAGTGAGATTATTATTAAAGAGATATGTCAGATATGTTGTAAGAGTTTTCATTTTGACTGCCTATTTCTAATAGATTGAAGAAAATTAAACTCAGATCTTCAATGTCAGTTTTTTTTATTGATAGAGTAATGTTCAAGGTGGATTTCCACAAGCTCCCTAAAAATTCTCCTGCCGAGATTTCTCTCTTTACATAGGATTGTGGTTTCGGCAAAATCAAATTCATGTGAAAATTGGCTACTATGCTGGGCAAGCGCACAAGAGTTTTTCTTTAATCTGCAGTCACTTTTATGGGAAGTGATTCTGGCTTTTAGGACCCTAGATGTTTGTCCTATATAGATTTTTTCACATTGAGAGCAAGGGATGCTGTAAACTACTTCTGAAACTTTTGTGATTTCATCTTTGTCTCTTAGATAAGTGACAATGTTGTTGATAGTTTTTTTGTGTTTAAAAACAATTTTTAAATTAGGTAATTTGTTGAAAAGTTTGGTTGTTTTGGTAGAAATTTCTTTTATGTAAGGAAATGAGAAATAACATTTGATTCGGTTTTCAGAGAGGAAAGCACTAATATCCGGTGTAAGACTGTTGTTTTGTTGTAAGGGGAGTATGGTTGAGTTAAATAATAATTTGGTTATGAATTGGATTGGATAGAAGTTGGCGCGCAGAGTGTCTCGTAGTTTATTTTAAATTTTTTAGTCTGAGGGATGAATGAGAAACCTTTTCTATTCTTGACTTCAAGCCCAATATCATGTTTATTTTGATTTTAGTGGTATGAGAGGAATGAAAGTTAATGTATCTTCCTGAGTAGGTTGATTTGGTATACAAATCTACTATGATGGAGTTATTTTCTTTTTTGACTACAAGAGTGTCGGGGACATTGTTATTTGTTTCCTCTTCAATGGTGAACTGTAGTTTGGGATGAAAGTCATTAAAGATTCTGAGAATCTCATCCATTTTATTGTAAGGTATCGAGGTGATGATATCATCAGCAAATTTTTTTATGAATGGTAAGTTGAAAGAGAGTTTAGGGATGGATTCCTTTAGGAGGTCGTCCTTCACATATTGTGATATAATAGGAGAGAGAGTATCCCCCATTGGAGTACCCATTATTTGTTTATAAAAAAGTTGATTGAATTTACAATATGTAGACTGAAAAATAAAGTTTAAAATTTCAAGAAAGTTGGCGAGTGTTAATTTCGTGTATTTGCGAGTATCAGTCCAGTGCTCTCTGATGCTTTTGATGACTAATTGTAAAGGGATATTAATGTATAAGGAGACATCATCCAAGCTTATCAGTACCAAGCCAGGAGGGAGCTTCATGCCCGGTATAAAATTAGTGAAATGAAATGAATCAATATATATATGGTATATATATATATATATATATATATATATATATATATATATATATATATATATATATATATATATATATCAGAACATTCAAACATATTCTTTAACAAGCTCTTTCTTGACAGACTATCCAATATCTATCCCAATCATTTACTTTTCTTCACAGATGGATCAAAGACGGAAAAGGGAGTTGGGGCTGCCTTCTTTTTTGATAATATCGTCCAAATGTTTAAATTACCTAAACATATCTCTATTTTCTCCGCAGAATTGTTGGCAATAAAGGAGGCTATCAGATATTCCCTCCAAGCAAACATCCAACAACCAACCCTCATAAGTTCTGATTCCCTAAGCGCTCTCAAAGCCATCAATTCTAGAAATCTCAATTTCAACTATATCAGGCAAATTCTGGATCTGATGTACACGGCCACCTTGAAAAAACGTACCATATCCTTGCTTTGGTTGCCCAGTCACATAGGCAACCCTCATAACGACAGAGCGGATTATCTTGCTAAACTTGCCATAGAAAGGGGCAGTATGAACATGGGAGAGAATCACTACTCTGATTTTAACATCTTCATAAAACACCTACACAGCTCTCTCTTCCAACTCAAATGGGACTTGGAAGATCCCAACAACAAATTATGGTCCATCAAAACCAATATATTTCCTCCCCTTAACTCCACAGAATTGAACCGAAGACATAATGTAATAATGAGAAGACTGGCATTGGGACACACCTACTCCACGCATGTACATCTATTAAAGAGAGATCCCCCTCCACTCTGTCCTAAATGTGACTCTCCCTAATCAGTGTTACATCTAATCGAATCCATTCAACATCAAAACTTGAGAGACACCCCACGGCATCCCATCCAACATCACCATCCTCATAAAATCTTTTGTCCCACTTAAAGAAAACGTAACCAATTACTTAAAAGAATTCAACTTCATAGTCTAGTCTATTTATACTAAACTAACTCTAGTGGGCGCTAAATGATCTTAGCTGTCGATGCGCCCTGCCCAACAGAAACAAACAATATATATATATATATATATATAATATATATATATTATATATATATATATATATATATATATATATATATATATACATATATATATATATATATATATATATATATATAGTATATAATATATATATATACATATATATATATATATATATATATATATATATATATATATATATATATATATATACATATATATGTATATATATATATATATATATATATATATATAATAAGTATATTATATAT
>CM032454.1:56583519-56671499 GCA_019049505.1 Pachyrhynchus sulphureomaculatus | reverse complement strand
CTATAAATTACTGTCTGATTTCGTAGATATCCATCAAAGTTCCAAGTAGTCTTTTGTATCATTTTCATCTTTATATTAACGATAGCTTATTTGATAAAGTTGTCAAAACCAACAATAAAAATTAAAAAAAAAACGCAGATTGTGAAATGCTTGTCGCATTATTAAAATTACTAACATATAAAAAAGCCTTAGAACTCTTGATTCAAAAAGAAAAAGGTTAAATAATTTAAATAAAATTAATTTCTTCAGATCTACAGAAGCATCATTTTAGGCTGCTAATGTAGATGAAACAATTGGGTTTTGACATTGTTAAGCTGTTTCTTAGAAGATTTTTAAAAAAACATTGAAGATCGTTTAAGTTTTTAACCTCTGTATCTTAATTTGAAATTAATTATCACCCAAAACTGCAGTAGCATCTCAGTACCATCTATTTTTTAGTTCGATCAAATTTTCAATTTCGAATTTCACTTGATCGATAAATTTTGATCTCGGGTTCAGAAGCTATTTATGTACTTATTCATGCCATTTAGTAGAGAGTTTCTTAGTTAGTCGCAGCTATGAAAATTTTTCGTATTACCTAAATCTAGTGGATATTGATCATCCGGCTTCTCCCACACATACCATTTTATAAACGAATTGTGTCTTCTGATAATCCCAAGCATTCCCCCATATTTTTTAGAAAGTTGAAAATTGTGTATATGTTAGAACCTGTAAAGATTTGAGGTAGTTTGTCTAACGTGTATGTAAGGTTAAATCAACTAGCGGATCTCTACTATTGTCTAATCTGGAGGTTTTTAAAATGCTTAAAATAATGTCTAATATCGTCATAATATCCATTGCTTCTTATAATACTGAACAGTTTTCCTGTTTTTACTAAGATTGAATGTTCATCACATATTAATATGGTAGAGCTCTAAATACAAACAAATTGATGGCAGAGACTTTTGGAAAAAACGATGATATCAGGCGTTGATTTATAAAGTAGTTGTCGATAAATCAAAGGTTATTTTTTCTTTTAAGTGCTATTTACATCTAAAAAAGGAAGAACATCATTTAATTCAGATTTCGTTGCAAATCTGATGTTTTGAAGTTTTATGAAAAAAATTGCAACCACGGAAGTTAGTGCAGAACTCATTGCTGCTCTAAAACAGAGGTGTCAAACTCAATTTTGCATATATTAAATTTAGTATGTGTAGGCGGGCCAGATTCAAATAAAAAAAATGTACTGAATTATTATAAAAGAGGGTAATTATTTTGAGCTCGAGGATCCAGATACCTGACTTCTTGCGCTCGCGCGCTATTGATACGTCCCGGGCGCCGGATGCGGCCCGCGGCCCGTATGCGGCCCGCGGGCCGTATCTTTGACATCCCTGCTCTAAAAGTATATTAATAAAATGTTCCTGGGAATATGAGCTATGTAGCCAACATACTTATCTGAAGTTGAGAAAAGGTTATTATGTCTCAGTATGTCTAATATTATGAAAACTGAATCTGTCAAATCCTATATATCAAACATAAAAATATCTCTTCCATATCTTTATTTTTAAATATTTGCGTACGGTATATATACCATCTTTTTAGCGTTCCGTACGGAACACTTATAAGATCACTTCGGTGTCTGTCTGTCACACCCGATTTTCTTCGAAACTATTTGAAATAGAAAGTTAAAATTTGGCACTAGTATAGGAATTTATGGCCCCATCAGAGCGGTGTAGTTTTGAAAGTTAAATTTCAATTAGTTCTGAGGGTTTTAAATTTTGAAATAAAAAAAAATTACCAGGTCATCAAGTGGGGTGTCAAATGAAAGCTTGTGAAAACCCGAATACAAAAATATATATATAATGTTATACTTGCTCACACTTTTCTTTGTATTATTTTTAAAAAATTTCTGCTCCCCCTTATCTCGAAAATACTAATCAAAAAATTTTGAAAAATTCTCGAATGTTCTCCAGAGGGTGTAGATTGAATGAAAATTACCACGAGTGCGTTACCTTTAATAATTTATCTGGTATATAAAAAAAACATTTCAAGGTCATCAGTTTTCAGTAAAGATCGGAAAAAAACTTTGTTAAAAACTCATTTGAAATTGTGAAATTATTCATCATTTTATACCTCTGTAACAAAAATTTTTTATACCTCTGTAACAAAAATTTTTATTCTCAAAGCAATCAACGTACGGAACACTAATTGCGCAAGTCCAACTTACACTTGGCCGGTTTATTTTTCTTCTTGTTCATACTTTTTCTTTACTTTTAATTATTTTTTGCTATAAGCTCTTTATGGACGGTATTGTAGGTCCTTGCCTGACTGTATCGCTATCACTGCATATTTTGATATCTTTTAGTTTCTACCTTTATTTAATTTTCTGTTATTGTTCATTTAAGCATTTCCAGAACGTAGTTGATGGCCCTCAACAAAAATGCAAGAACAAACTCTTTACATTTCGCGATAGCGCAATATCATTGTGGAGTAATGCTATCACATTTTCTTCTTTTTTATCATATTAACTGTCATTCTTTTTACCTACTACTTCGTGAAAATATCTCTATTAAAACTTGCCAGTGTATAAGTCGTTAATATTTATGAGAAATACATTATGTATTCGGAGAAACTACCTGTCAAGTGTTGAAGCTGATAAAAGCTTTGATGTATTTGTTTTTGCAATAAAGTAATATAATTAGCAAATGTAATTGGCGCATTCTAATTTCTTAGCAATTAAACTGCCTAACAAAATAATTAGATATAAAAATTTGATATCCAGTTATACGATTTTATAAATTCTGTGTTTAGAGTAAATACTCCCTTTACCACTTTAAATAACTTAAATTCATCTAGGTTATCTAATTTATACGTATATATATATATATATATATATATATATATATATATATATATATATATATATATATATATATATATATATATATATACCGTCTGTCAAGTAAGAACCTGACCGCTCATATTCTTGAGAAAATGTGTTTCGAGAACATTTTTTGCCATTAATGTATTCTTTGGCGAGATTACCTTAGTAAGTTGTCCAATCGCCTCCTGCATCAATAATCGCCTGGCGAGGCAACTGAGTCAAAGTCCCAGAGTCTTCCTTCTGAACTTTCTCTTTACAAGAGACCAAACATTTTCAACAGTGTTGGCGTCCGGCAAACGTGAGGGCCACTCTAGTATCTTACCGTGGGCCAAGCGAGCCACTTCGCGAGCACGAAGATGTTGTCGAATGAGCTCGTTTAAACCCGATTTTCTTAATTCTGCCGCTCCTTGACGCAGCGTCAACTTCAAGTCCCGTGAAAACAAAGACACAATTCGTTTTTCGACTTTCGGAGTGACTTTACCTACCTAGCCACATTTTGGCAAGTCGTCGACATTTTTCGACTCGTTAAAATGATTTATCCACTTCTTCACGAACGATATCGACTTTTTAATATATTTAGCGGCTGCGGAATGTGTCATTTTACACCCCTTTGGACGGGAACAAAGAAAGACTGCCTCCAACCGACGCGCAAACAAGGGACTCATTTTGAATTTTACGTGATTTCGACGAAAGTTCGGAATCAACTTATACTGACACTAAAATGTGTCGTAGACAAAGGTTCCCTCTACCAATTTTTTGTCGAATCGCTAGAATCGCATCTACCAATAATGAATTATCACGGACACGTTCTTACTTGACAGACTATATGTATATGTATGTATGTATATGTATGTATGTATATGTATATATATATATATATATATATATATATATATATATATATATATATATATATATATATATATATATATATATATATATTACATTACATTTTTTTCCTTAGGATTGAGTTATTTGATTGATATATTTGATAATTTGCTCTTGTTTTAGAGCAATTTCGAACTTATTCTATACTATTATATCTTGAGAATGTGGCGAACGTCCACTATACGAGGCTGGTTTGAAAAGTCCGTGCAAAAATAAAAACTGCTGATGTGTTTGGGGTAAACCTTTTTTATTTTTCGACATAGTCTCCTTTTAGGCTTATACACTTCGTCCAACGATGTTCTAGTTTGTTGATCCCTTCCGAATAATAGGATTTGTCCAAGTCTGCAAAATATCCATTAGTGTCTGCAATCACCTCCTCGTTTGAATAAAATCTTTGTCCCGCCAGCCATTTCTTCAAATTTGGGAACAAATAGTAGTCCGAGGGAGCCAAGTCTGGAGAATAGGGGGGTGTGAAACGAGTTGGAATCCTATTTGTGGTGCGTTGTCGTGATGGAAAAGGACTTTCTTGTGGGCCAATCGCGGGCGTTTTTCTTGCAGCTCGGTTTTCAAACGGTCCAATAACGATGAATAATATTCACCTGTAATAGTTTTACCCTTTTCCAGATAGTTGATGAGGATTATCCCTTGCGAATCCCAAAAGACAGTCGCCATAACCTTTCCGGCCGAAGGAACGGTCTTCGCCTTTTTTGGTGCAGATTCCCCCTTGGTAACCCATTGTTTAGATTGTTTTTTGGTCTCAGGAGTATAGTAATGTTTCCATGTTTCATCCACAGTGACGAGACGACGCTTAAAGTCCTTCGGATTCTTCTGGAACAGCTGTAAACCATCCTTGCAACACTTCACACGATTCCGTTTTTGGTCAAGCGTGAGCAATCGCGGCACTCATCTTGCGGATAGCTTTCTCATGTCCAAATCTTTATGCAAAATATTATGTACCCGTTCAGTCGAGATGCCCACAGCACTAGCAATCTCACACACCTTAACTCTTCTGTCATCCATCACCATATCATGGATTTGATCAATGATTTCTGGAGTCGTAACCTCCACAGGCCGTCCAGAACGTTCAGCGTCACTTGTGCCCATATGCCCAGTCTGAAAATTTTGAAACCACTTATAAACTGTTCTAATCGAAGGTGCAGTCACCATAATGTTTATCAAGGTTCTCTTTAGTCTCCTGAGGCGTTTTGCCTTTCATAAAGTAATGTTTAATCACCACACGAAATTCTTTTTCGTCCATTTCTTGAAAATCACTCAACTTCCTTGATTCACACGAATGCCAAACACAAAGAAATAGACCAATATGGCTGAAACTTGGTGTGCGTTCATTCAAGAGATGCTACTAACTGAACATGACCTCGATACGCGCCGGTGGTGCCATCTCTCGGACTTTGCACGGACTTTTCAAACCAGCCTCGTATATATATATATATATATATATATATATATATATATATATATATATATATATATATATATATATATACATATATATATATATATATATATATATATATATATATATATATATATATATATATATATATATATAGCATTACTACAAAGTACTGCTTCACTTACACTTTCGTTGTTTTAAATCTTCTTTTAGTTTAATATCCCACAGAACAAGACAGTAGGCAGCAGAACAAAAAAATTGAAGACAAAATATAACAACGTGATTTTTCAGAATTTCTAATTGATGCATGAAGAATGGTGATAATGTTGAAATAAAGTTAGAGTAGGGTTAAGACGAACTTATTCAGAAACTCTTAAATATTAAGCGCGCCGTACACCCAGGCGGCAGTTTTTTCTAAAAAAGTTAACGTTGCTGAAACTGACATAGTTATGGCGGGGCACTCCATTCCTCTAACATCGTCACTCAATTTGTTGGGAGTTAATTTGGGAGCAAATATGTCCTGGC
The DNA here is from genome assembly GCA_019049505.1 of Pachyrhynchus sulphureomaculatus. Taxonomy (NCBI): domain Eukaryota; kingdom Metazoa; phylum Arthropoda; class Insecta; order Coleoptera; family Curculionidae; genus Pachyrhynchus; species Pachyrhynchus sulphureomaculatus. Next base: position 56,665,809 of record CM032454.1, on the reverse strand, counting down.
ATGAGCATGTTGCAGGCATAGCAAGGAGAGCTTCTCAAAAGTTGGGAATATTATTGCGAACCAGAAAGCTTTACACTCCACCACAACTGTTAATTCTTTGAAAAGCTCAAATTCGACCAACTATGGAATACTGCTCCCATGTTTGAGGCTCCGCTCCCAAACATACACTTCACTTGTTGCATTCTATTCAGAGAAGAGCTGTTCGTCTGATTGGAGACCCGGAACTCACTCGCGGCCTTAATTCGCTGGAACATCGAAGAACGGTTGGCGACTTGAGCCTGTTCTACAAGTATTTTCATGGAAAGTGTTCGGAGGATGTGGCCCGTTTAATTCCTCCCAGAGCGGTGCATGTTAGAAATACACGTCGCGCTGATACTTCACATCCGTATGATGTTCAGCTTGTTACTCCTCACACAATGCTTTTCAAGCAGTCTTTTATATGGAGAACATCGTCCCTTTGGAATAATTGGCCCAGGACTGTGTTTCCCACCGAGTACAATTTACAGCGATTCAAGAACAACGTGAATCGTTTCTTCCGCACACGTGTCACTCCTGTAGCGCTTTAGGGACCTCCCTGCAACACGTGTACTAGACCCATAAAAAAGATATTTCAAAGAATGACTGAATTATTTTATGCCGAAACATCAGTTTTCATAACATTTCGGATTAAACTAGAATTTATGATATTACTAACATAGTAGATAAAATCCGTTAAGTGAAATAATCTAATCATGTTTATTTTGTTGTTCCTGTATTATGTTTTATCTTAAAATGATAGCCAATCAGCGTTCATGAATTATAAATTCATTATAAAAATTTTCCATTTTATCCAGAAAAAAAAAAACCATGTTCAGTGAATAGAATGAAAAATACACAAGATTTGGAACCACTTCATATTGGCAAGTATATCACCATCATTCAAGCCGCCTGGAAAAACACATTGGCAGTTTCCCAGGATTTCGCTTTTGTTGTTTTAAATCTTTGATGATTTTTCCGTTTTGGTTTAATATCTAATAGGACAATACAGTAGACAACACAATAAAAATTATTCAAGACAAAATATAGCAACACGATTTTTCAGAATTTCCTATTGACGCACGATGAATGCTGATAATGTTGAAATAAAGTTAGAGTAGAATTAAGAAGAACTTGTTCAGAAATTCTTAAATATTAAGCGCTCCGTACAAGATATTTCAAAAAATGATTGAATTATTTTATGTCGAAATATCAATTTTGAATTAAGCTAAAATTTATGATTAGATTAACATAGTAGATAAAATCCGCTAAGTAAAATAGGATAATCATGTTTATTTTGTTTTTCCTGCATTCTGTTTTATCTTAAAAGGATATCCAGTCACCTTCCATGAATTCATTATAAAAATTTTCCATTTTTATCCAGTTTATCAGTGAATAGAATAAAAAATATTTGACAATAATAACAAATAATAAATAATTGATTCGACAATATAACCAATATCTTCTCTTAAAGGATACTTTAAAACATCCCCCATTACTCTATTATAACCTCGTGGTGGCAGGGATACCAGCATCATTCACGCATTCTGGAAAAACACATTGCATTTTCTAGGAATGTATTAAAAAGAAATTGAAAAAGTCAACGGAATTATTAAAGTAAAAATATAAATTCATCAATTTGTTCATCGAAACCAGAAATGGTAATTACTATGAAGTGAAAGACTATAACTGTGATTCAGTCTCAAAACTTCTTTAGATTTAAAATTGTATATACGTATGTCATATTTAATAATTTAATCCATTAGCATTAACTTGCATGCAGTTTTTACACTAAGATGCATTTTTTTTATTACGCTAAAGTAACAAGTTGTTTTACTTTCTCTCTTATAAAGTTTCTATGTTACTTGTCACCAAAGTTAAAACTTTATCTTACTTGTCGAGTATATTTTTAGAAAAGTTTTTGACACAAAAAACCCGTAACAATATCTCCAGAGAAATCTCTAACTTGTTTTGTAACTAACGTCGTTGTTTGTGGCTTTTTATATTGATATTATCAACAGTTCTTTTTTCAGTTTAACTAAAAATAATATATTCTAGATTCTAGCTTTGCTGTCATACTATATTATAATATTGTGTTGTTGTTTAATTTAATAGTACATATAATTCCTTGATTTATTTCCCGTTTTTTTTAAATAAAAACTTATAATCAAAAAATGACTTTAACTTTCATAAGTGATTACAAAGCTAAATATATAATAGCTTAGAGAACGAAGATGGTTGAGGAGTTTTCTCCTTTGAATTAAAGTCCACATATGCACCATCGAAGAATATATAAACGGAAAGGAAATACTTCAGATTTGGAAAGAAGCATGGATAACACCAATATACAAAACTATCGATATATATCAGTAACGAACACCCCCAGTCGAGTCTACGGAAAAATTTTAAGAAATATAACTGAGGATGAATATAGTCACCACGAGGTTGAACAACAATCTGGTTTTATAGCTGGTAAGTCGTGTGTAGACAATATATTTAGTGTAATTTACTTAAATGAAAAAAGACATCAACGACCAGAGAGCGCCATCTATGGTTCGTACACCCAACCAAAGCGTAGGATACCGTCCCAGTGAAAATAATATGGCAAATATTAGAACGATCAGCTATAAACAGTACAGCCATCGCCGCAGTAAAACACCAGTCACGTCCCCGAATAAAGTTGGGAAACATACTCTCCGAAAATTTTTCTGTAATAAAGTGCTGTCTGTCTCCTACATTATTCAAAATTTATCTGAATGAAGCATTAGAGAGATGGCTAAGAGCATGTGGAGAAATGGGAATACAGCTGACCGACGAAACAACGTTGTACACTCTACATTTTGCCGACGATCAGGTGGTTATTGCTCAGGACAAGGAAGATCTTGAATTTAGAACACTATTTGAAGATTATAAAAACTGGGATTTAACAGTTAACTGCAAGAAAACCAAATATTTGTTTATAGGAGGACAACAGGGAAGCCTTACTCTAAATACAGGTAAAGTCACTAATGCTTGTGAAGAGTGTATATATCTCGGAACTAACAGTAAAGACGGTAGAAAGGAAAAAGAAGTGGAGAGAAGAATAAGTAAAGGAAAGGCGGTTATAACACACCTAAACTCTGTACTGTGATCGAAGAATATAACATCACAGAGAAAGCACCTCATTTACAACGCAGTATTTAAAAGCATCGTATTATACGGTTGTGAACCTGGCAATTGGTGAAACGATTGGAACATAAACTAATGGCACTTGAAACGGATTACTGGTGAAGATCGGCTAGAGTGTAAAGAATGGATAGAGTTAGAAAAGGGATGTAATGAAAGTAAAACCAACGATTATTGAGGAAATTTAATAACGGCAACTTATATAGTACGGACACATGAAAAGAATGGAAGAACACCGAATACCAAAGATGGTTCTAAAGTGAGTACCAAGCGAAAGGAGGAAAAGAGGGGCATCAAGAGCAACATAGTTTGGAGGTATTCAGAAGGCAATGTCAGAGAGAACTCTAAGATCCGGAGATTAGGAATATCGAGGAGGATGAAAACTGGGAACCATAAGACGAAGAATGCTATAAAAGACCGGATTGATGATGTTGATGATATGCACCATCTCAAATCATCAATAGATAATCACCATTCTAATTCGGCGATAAAGCAGTCAGAATTTGAAATTAAAAAGCAAAATCAGTTAGACTCGAAAGTCAACAAGAACCCTAATATAGAGCTCAACTCCAGTACTACACTTTCATCATTGTGGTGTTATTAATTCAAGACTGTTCGTTTTAAGATCTTAGTAGGTTGCACATTCGTGAAAAAATCACCCACCGAAATTCTTGCATTTCTTTACATTACAAAACCTCTGGATTACGCAAAAATAATCTTCCATTACTGTCTGTTTATCTGCCTGTCTATGGGTCTGCCTGATTTCTGGCATTATAACTCTCTAATGAGTTATCGGTTTCAAATTCTGTACATATATACGAGGCTGGTTTGAAAAGTCCGTGCAAAGTCCGAGAGATGGCACCACCGGCGCGTATCGAGATCATGTTTAGTTAGTAGCATCTCTTGAATGAACGCACACCAAGTTTCAGCCATATTGGTCTATTTTTTTGTGTTTGGCATTTGTGTGAATCAAGGAAGTCGAGTGATTTTCAAGAAATGGACGAAAAAGAATTTCGTGTGGTGATTAAACATTACTTTATGAAAGGCAAAACGCCTCAGGAGACTAAAGAGAAGCTTGATAAACATTATGGTGACTCTGCACCTTCGATTAGAACAGTTTGTAAGTGGTTTCAAAATTTTCGGACTGGCCATATGGGCACAAGTGACGCTGAACGTTCTGGACGGCCTGTGGAGGTTACTACTCCAGAAATCATTGATCAAATCCATGATATGGTGATGGATGACAGAAGAGTTAAGGTGCGTGAGATTGCTAGTGCTGTGGGCATCTCGACTGAACGGGTACATAATATTTTGCATAAACATTTGGACATGAGAAAGCTATCCGCAAGATGGGTGCCGCGATTGCTCACGCTTGACCAAAAACGGAATCGTGTGAAGTGTTGCAAGTATGGTTTGCAGCTGTTCCAGAAGAATCCGGAGGACTTTAAGCGTCGTTTCGCCACTGTGGATGAAACATGAATACATTAATATACTCCTGAGACCAAACAACAATCTAAACAATGGGTTACCAAGGGGGAATCTGCACCAAAAAAGGCGAAGACCGTTCCTTCGGCCGGAAAGATTATGGCGACTGTCTTTTGGGATTCGCAAGGGATAATCCTCATCGACTATCTGGAAAAGGGTAAAACTATTACAGGTGAATATTATTCATCGTTACTGGACCGTTTGAAAACCCAGCTGCAAGAAAAACGCCCGCGATTGGCCCACAAGAAAGTCCTTTTCCATCACGACAACGCACCAGCACACACCTCAGCAGTTGTGGTCGCAAAATTAATGGAAATAGGATTCCAACTCGTTTCACATCCCCCCTATTCTCCAGACTTGGCTCCCTCGGACTACTATTTGTTCCCCAATTTGAAGAAATGGCTGGCGGGACAAAGATTTTATTCAAACGAGGAGGTGATTGCAGACACTAATGGATATTTTGCAGACTTGGACAAATCCTATTATTCGGAAGGGATCAACAAACTAGAACATCGTTGGACGAAGTGTATAAGCCTAAAAGGAGACTATGTCGAAAAATAAAAAGGTTTACCCCAAACACATAAGTAGTTTTTATTTTTGCACGGACTTTTCAAACCAGCCTCGTATTACTTAAAGTAAAGATGAAACCTATGGCCTTTGAGTGATGTTGCTTAAGGATAAAAGGTGTGAAAGATCAATAAACATGGTATATTTTTATTATCGTTATGACAATTTTTTTTTTGCTCTTTAGTTGGATAGGAGCACTTTTAGCATATTCAACTGTTCTTTTGTCGATAATTTCAGGATTTGTTTAATTTACATATACAGGTTAAAATCGACTTAGAATTATAATAGAATATATTTTTGTCGAAGACAGTTAAAGCATCAATATTAACCTAGTCGTATTAACTATTATGTGCCTACAAAATCACCTTCTTCTTGTAGTTGAGTGAGTGCACTAATTCGTAGGGACATTGTATTTATAATAGTTAAAAATGTAAGTAACCTTGTAACTAAACTTTGAACAATAAAGAGATGTTGAAACTGAATTGAAACTGAAAAAATGTTCGAAAGAAATTCGAAAATACTGTTGAAACTACGAGCGGAAAGTTACGAATTCCAAATTTGCTTTGTTAGAATGATAATTTACAACCCATTGAGTGTACTGTGTGTACAAGCCTGATATATATTTGACTTCCAGCATAAATTCTTATGAATAAACTACGTTTCAACAGACACAGTACGAATAGCCTTTCTGCTTTGATTCTGTTCTATTGCTTTGTTGCCCTTTTTGTTCTTATTTATACCAATTTGTTTCATTATTTTAGCTTCCAAGATGCCATCAGCTACCATTGCAGAATATTCCAGTACAAGCCAAAATGGACCAAGTTTAGAAATCCAAAATCCTGCGTCAAGAGGCTGTTTAGGATCGAATGCATCTAGCCTCTTAAGTATAAACTGCCTGAATACTGGAAGAACAAACTTTACTAACAAGCAACTTACTGAATTAGAAAAGGAATTTCATTTTAATAAATACCTTACAAGGTTAGTTGATTGCATTATTACGACCAGAATCGAATAAGCCTTAAATACTTTTTAAAGCAATAGAAATTGTTAAAATAAGATTATAAGTCCGTAAGTACTTCTCATGTTCTCTGTAAAAGTTCAGAATTCAAATGAAGTAAACAAGGGCAGAAGCAAACATTTTCAACCAGATTTACTAACATAAATCAGTTCTAAATTTAAAACCTCTAAACTTTCTTAAACTCTTGGTGGTCTAAAGATTTAAACTTAATTTACAATGATGTTAATACCAGTTTTTACGAAAATATTGAATAATGGTATAATAATAAAAAAGAAATTTAAAAAATCCTATTGCTGGAAGACGTGTGTGTGAATTGTTCACTATTAACTTCCTTCGACTGTAATAATCAAATACCCACACTGCCTAACCTTGCCAATTACTGCATAATAGTTACTTTTGTATCTAGTACGAGAAATACTACTTTGTTGGTCAAGAATCAAAAAAGAAATCATTCGAGAGCGCCAGAACCATTTCACGCACTGGTTGCAAAACAATATTTCCTCTACAGCCGCAGTCATACGATAGCGCACAGCATAATTAAGTAGTACACCACAAATAATACTTATAACCTCTCTCTCTCCATTCGTTTCCACAATTTTGAGGCTCGCCATCTCTCTGGAATGACTTCACTGTTCTATTCCCCATTTCCCTCCATTTCTCTCGATCTTCTGCCACGTCTATTAATACATGGAGTGGTTGATCTATAACTTGTTTTAGTTGATCTGACCATCTTGTTGGCGAACGGCCTCTACCTCTTTTATCCTGGACCTGTGCCATCGATGTAAACCGGTCTACATTATCGCTTGTTCTTGTGGCTACATGTCAAAAATAGTGAAGAATTCTTTTCAGACACATCGATGATAATCTTACGGTTATATTTAATTCTTTCAGTACAGATTGGTTGGTTCTTCTTGCGGTCCAGGAAAGTCTCAACATCCAGCACCACATTTCAAAGGAATCAATGGATTTATGTTCCTTTGCTCTAAGCGTCCGGAATCCTGCGCCATATGAAAATATTGGAAAGACTAAGGTCTAGACGAGCTTTAGTTTTGTTATTTTTGTTATATACGCACTTTTCCATTTCTTAGTAAGCCTCGTCATAGCATTTCTTGCTAGGAATATTCGTCTCTTTATTTCATCCTCGCATCTTCCTACACAACTTACGGTTAATCCTAGATATACGAAGCTTATTACTCTCTCGATACCATTGGGTAGGTCAGATCTTACTATCTGGTTAGCCTTATCGACTATCATCAACTTTGTTTTGTCCCAATTTATGGTTAAACTTTGTTTCTCACTTTCTTGCTCTATCCGATTTAAGAGTGTAGTCATCTCTTCCTCAGTTGCTGCAAATATGGTAGTATCATCAGTGTATCGCAAGTTGTTTATTCGCTCACCTCCTATTAAGATTCCACCATCCCATTCGTTTAACGCATTTCTCACTATAAATTCATTGAATAATATAGGAAACAGAACACAGCCCTGTGTTATACCTTGGCGAGGATGAAATTAATCGGTTGTTATATTGTCTATTCTCGTCATTGCGGTGCTGTCCGTGTAAAGGTTTTTAACCAGTTTAATCAGATGATAAGGAACGCCCATTTACTCTTACTTGCTACTTATAACTATTGTGCTTGAATATAAATTTATTTGAAACAGTTAATTAAGTGCAAAACTGAGCTATTTTTTTATTTGGAAACAAAATAATTTATTATCGTAACTGCGAAAACAATAAAGTTTGATTACACAGCTTGACAATAAGGCTTTAAGGTGACATGTGGCTTCGATTTGTAAATTTAGTGTCAGATATGTTTGATTGTAAAATAATGGAAATTACTAAAAATGACAATGAGTTTATTCGTCCTCCTCCTCTATTCATCATCCTACGCAAGGACGTAGTGATGTCATGGTATTTGTGCCACTATTTTAGCCCATGTTTCTCGGTCTTAGGCTTGATGTGATGCTTCCGGGAATGTAAGGCCAGTTGATGTTTTAATATGGTCCGACCACCGTGTGGGAGACCATCCTCTCGTCTTTTCCCCTCGATATTGCCTTCCACAATCAACCGCTCTACTATGTCCCTCCCTGTTGCTATGTGACCAAAATATCTCAGTATGTTTCTATTGACTACAGTACTTAGTCTTGTTTTGATATTGAGCTCATCAAGGATGAAAGCATTTGTGCGGTGCGCTGTCCAGGGTATCCGGAGCATCCTACTGTATACCCACATTTCAAATGCTCTGATTCGTTTCTTGTCATTTTATTTCAATAGTCCAAGTTTCGGCTGCATATACAGCAATTGGGAATATTAGTGTATTGATAAGTGGTAATTTGGTATTCTGCGTCAAGTTTTTGTTAGCTTGGCGGTTGCTGTTCTGGCCATAGCAAGACGTCTGCGTATTTCATTCTCTCATCCATCGTTGTTTGTTATTACTGAGCCGAGGTAATTAAAGTGATTGTTTCATACCCTGTAATATTTATAGCGTAAGGCTGATTGCTTCGGACTCTGTCAATGTTCATCTCTTTCGTCTTGGTTTTATTCAACTGTAGCCTGTATTTGTTGCTGACGATCTATCCATGATATTCTTCTTTCGAGACCGCCAAGACTACGGTGTCGTCGGCCACCTATTGTTATGCCACCCTGCCAGTCGTGAAACACTTCTCTCATGATGTCACTACATATATTGAACAATATATGTAGGTGATACGATGGATCCCTGACGAACCAAATTAAGTAATAGGGTGTCTCCATCTGTACTAAAACTTCCCAACTACAAACTACCCAATCAAAAATGGAAAATACATCAAATGCAATCATTTTAAATCTTCTACCGGGCAAATCCAAGCGGCAATATCAGGAATTCAAAGAATGGCTTGGTATAATTAAAGCTAGAGAATGTTTTAAGAAATTTTTATTGTAATATTTTGCGAAAAAAATAGGAAAGTTAAACCTTTTACATTACTATACTTAAGGCCAGTACATTCCATGCTAAAATCAACACGTGATGTTAAGGAAAACATCAATGTTAGAACGTTTACCAAATTGATTCCATAGTGAAAAAAATGTCAGTTGGACACTGTGTTTAAAAGAAAATATTTTGGGTGCTTGTTGGATAAAATTTCGGTATGCATGCTTTTCAGAAAAAGGTTTTTTCTTGAAGTAGGCTTAAAATGGCCTAAGTTTGAAAAATTTACGAAAAAAAATCGGGAAGAGGCCGTTTTTGCTAACCTGAACTAAACTGAACTAAATAATCAGTAATTACAAAATACCTTAAATAATGAAAAAAAAAATGTCCTACCTTAATGTGAAAAAATGATGTTATATTAGTGACTGAAGGTTAAAGTTAATTAAGGTTAGCAAAACGGCCTCACACCGATTTTTTCTCGTAAATCTATCAAAGTTAGGCCATTTTAGGCCTATTGCAAAAAAAAACCTGCCTTTTTCTGAAAAGCCCGTATACCGAAATTTTCCCGCTTGTTGGGTGAAGAACTCTCTAAAATGACTATTGATGAGGATGGTGATACAAAAACTAACATACAACGCATATATACAGTTTCCAAATTAGATTATATTTATTGAAAATACATCAAACTATACGACTACCCGATGTTTTTTTGGATTACAAAAACAAGAAACGTTTAAACCAAGTTGTGAAATTACTTTAATTGCAGAAATGCTACTGAAGTTAGCAAATTCCGAAGGCAATATTGGTCATTGCTTTTGGAGAACGTCAATCACACTTCTTGCTCATGAAGTAGCGATATATCTGATTTGGAGTGCCACATAGGATAAAAAACTTCGACTCTAACTGAAGGTTGTGTGAGGGATCGAATCAATAATAAAATTGTTGCTTGTACTTCTCAGGCTGCATTAACGAGCATAGGAATAAATATCAGTTCTTGTAGTGGTTGCACAAATGTTCTATATATTTGATGGGTAATTATTCATGTTAAAAAAAATTCAGCTTTTGAATATGTTTTATTATATATATTTAATAACTTTAGTAATATGAACAAGAAAAAATGCAAACGAGGCGTAAAATATGTCGCGCACAGTGTCATGATAACGCTAAAAAATATTATCGATGAAAGAATTATGGCTTTACATATTGACGTTAATACGCAATTAATAATATTTTTTACAGTTGTACGATAAATATAATAAAGGAAACTTTGCAGTTGTATACTATTAACGTCAAATCCAATTACATGAAAAAATACTGTTTTTTCTATCACAGTACAATACATCTGCTTGTTCTATAAAATTGATGTGCAAGTTACGTGTTACGGCAATGATCTCGCTCTTTTTAAATTTAGTAATATCGTAAACTAAATCAGATGACGGGATCTATCGGTGTAAAAAACCGCTTCAACAGTCACCTTGATTGTCACCCACATAAATAAATCGACTTGTTTTTCTTACGTTTCTTTTAGAAAAACGCAAATTGGCATTATGACTTACTTATAGATCACTCCTAAACATCTACACAAGGCACATATAAGGCATTGAGAATACGAATGGGGAACTCAACAAATAGTGATTTCGATTAAATTGCAATCATTCCTTAAATGCCCCCTAATATCCAGGGTAAAACTAATTTAAAATTAATTTTGTACTTAAACTAAAAAACACACAACTTCCATAATTCATACTTAAATAATAAAATTAGAAAATGTTCCTTTCGTCGAATTTGACCTGCTCGTTGTTGTTTCCCTGATCTGGTGCTGAGATTTTGTGCAAATAAATCATCAAAAAAGAAGTGTTCCGGTTTATATTCATCTTTATTTTTCAGGGAGACCGCTAAGCGTCAATAGTGTTATTGGTTTTTGTATCTTTCCATTCCCTGTCTGGGGAGGGAGTTTTTTGAGAGGATATCGGCAAGGATGTCATAATATCCATCAACGTTGTCCAAGTGCTGACACATACATTTGTATTTCACCGCACCTTTTAGACAACGCGGTAGGACTGCCACAAGCATTATTACATTTCTACAATATTAGTCCCTATATATGTGGTCAAGCCAAATGTACTTTAATAAATAAGAACATTGACCTGCTGGGTTGGAAGCTGGGACCCTTGATACCGTAGCCGGCCCAATAACTACTGAGCTAGAGCCGCACCCTATCTATTTTCACAGTTACTACTATTCAAAAATATTTAATAATCAATTAAAATTTTTGTCAGCTTCACACCAGATGCCTCTGAGAGTTGTTGGCTACACATTTTTGGGTGTTTGTCTTTTAAATCTCTTCTGCTGATACTGGGTATTTGTGATTGGCCTCCTTTCTAGGCTAGCTGAAAATCTCTAATATGCAACAAAATATGCATGTCCTTGTTTGGCTGCTCACAGATAGCATGCTCACATAATCCATAGCTTTCGCCGCCCATACTGTTGAAGCTACAGCAAAGAGCACAGTTTTTCCTCCGCTAAAGCCACTGACGATATATATATATATATATATATATATATATATATATATATATATATATATATATATATATAGAAGGGTACTCTTAACTGACTAGTTTAACAGCAAACTTGAAATTCTTGGGGTAAGCGGTCATGGAAATAGGGCTAAAAGGCTTTTAACACCTTTTCAATTACGCCAAGCTTTCGAAAATACAGTAAGCTATCAATATTCTACAGAAAGCAACCCAATTTATTAACATCAAAACTACTTACTGCTAAGTGCTGCTTTTTAGGACAAAAAACAATAAAAATTCACATTGTTCTTAGTATTTATTAAGAGAACATGAGAAAATTTCGATAAAAGTACTTTTAAAGAATATAAAATTAGTTATGTATGGTACGAACAACTGTAGGCTTCTAAGGTGGTTTTATTAAAATTTTCTATATTCTTTTCATTCCTTTTGTTAAGGCCAGCGTCTTTTTATCTTCTGGTAACGTAGTAATTGATTTATTCTAGGGAAGACAAAGACATTTTATTTAATTTTTCTAAAGTTTATGAAATTTTTAAAAATTTCTTTAAAATTTTACATTAGGTTTTTTTTATAGAGATATGTCTGATATATTTTGTGAATTATTATTTTGCCAGCTGATCTGCAATAAATTAGAGAAAATTGAGCTCAAATCCTCAATGTCATTTTTTTGGTAATATAGTTCGGTTCAAGGTGAAAATCTACCTTGAACCGAATTCTATTATATATATATATATATATATATATATATATATATATATATATATATATATATATACAGTCAGTCCAGAAAGTCTCCATACATACTATTTTTCTGTTGTGTTTAACTAATTAATTGGAACTATAAGAAAACATGTTTAAATTAATCTTTGAAATTTAACCAACTAGAATTAGTATTAAAAACAACTATGGAACATTTAATTTAGAAATTACATCATTGTTATAAAAATGTAAATAAAATTAAGGTCAAAAAGGTCACCATACACTCAAGAACTGCATTGAAAAAAACACGTTATAATCGCCGCATTTTATCAAGCCATCTATTGCTGGCTGAACTGAAAACAGATGAATAATTTTCGGCCATACTTTATAATCTGTCACTTGTTGCTAATATCTTGCAGTGAGTTTTTAAAGTATGTATTAAAAAAAGCGAGAGATATTGTGAAATTCCATTTCAAGTTCAAAAGATCATAACTGATTTGTGGAAAGATCGAGAATCGTACAGAAATATAGGAAAAATTGTTAAAAAATCGCGTGCTACTGTTCAGTATATTGTAAATCAGTATAAATCTTCCTTCCTTCCTATAAAATTCGACCTAGCTCCGGTCGTCCCAAGAAACTAACTCCATGTGAAGAGGCCAGTATTGTTAGACAAATAATTATAGATCCCAAAAAAAGTACACTAAAATTAAAAGAAGAAGTACGGGAACTATTTTCGAAAAATGTTTGTTCACAAACAGTGAGAAATTGTTTACACAAGACAGGCTATAAGGGGTGTGCAGCCAGGAAGAAGACCTTAATTTCGGAAGCTAATCTCAAAAAGCGGTTAGCTTTTGCTAGGGTATATGTTACTAAACCTCCTGAATTTTGGGAATCTTTAGTGATGAAACTAAAATTAACCTTTTTGGGTCTGATGGCAGAACTAAAGTTTGGAGAAAGAAGAATACCGCATTCGATATTAAAAACATTTGTTCCACGGTGAGACAAGGGGATGGAAGTGTTCTGTTTGTCCGCTGGAGAGATTGGAAATTTACATTTTATTAATGGTACCATGGATTAGCATGTTTATATATATATATATATATATATATATATATATATATATATATATATATATATATATATATGTGTGTGTGTATATATATATATATATATATATATATATATATATATATATATATATATATATATATATATATATATATATATATATCTATATATATATATATATATATATATATATATATATATATATATATATATATATATATATATATCTATAATATATATATCTATAATATATATAAAATGCAACGTCTCTCTGTCTGTCTGTCTGTCTGTCCGTTAGTGCGCTTATCACTGGAGAACCACTTATCCGATTTACGTACTTTATTTTATTACGATAGGTAGCATAAGGAATGAGCAGCGACGTAAAATAGTGAATGAAGTCCGAAAAAAGTTTGCCGCTAGCGCGTTCGTTTGCAATACACTGCCTATACTATTAAATATGGAACAATATTATGTAGCAGAGAATATCTATAATCTATAATCTATAATATATATAAAATGCAATGTCTCTCTGACTGTCTTGTCTGTCCATTAGTGCGTTTATCACGCGAGAACCATTTATCCGATTTACCTGTCTTTTTTTAAATTCATACATATATTCTTTGGCCAGGTTATATAATAATAATAATAATAATCTATATCTATAACATATATAAAATGCAACGTCTCTCTGTCTGTCTGACTGTCCGTTAGTGCGCTTATCCCTCGAGAACCACTTATCCGATTTACGTGATTTTTTAAATTCATACATATGTTCTCTGACCAGGTTATAGATATATATTTTATTACATCTATAATATATATAAAATGCAACGTATCTCTGTATGTATGTCTGTCCGTTAATGCGCTTATCACTGGAGAGCCACTTATCCGATTTTCGTACTTTTTTTTTAAATATACATATGTTGTCCGGCCAGATTATAGGCTATATTTTATTACGATAGGGAGCATAAGGAATGAGCAGTGACGATAATAGTGAATGAAATCGTAAAAAAGTTTGCCGGTAGCGCGTTCTCTTGCAATACACTGCCTAAACCACTAAATATGGAACAATATCATGTAGCAAAGGATATCTATAATATATATAAAATGCAACGTCTCTCTGTCTGTCCCTTTGTGCGCTTATCACTGGAGAACCACTTATCCGATTTACGTGCTTTTTTTTTAAACATGATAAACCATTAAATATGGAACAATATCATGGAGCAAAGAATATCTATAATATATATAAAATGCAACGTCTCTTTGTCTGTCTGTCTGTCCGTTAGTGCGCTTATCACTGGAGAACCACTTATCCGATTTGCGTGTTTTTTTTTTAAACATACGTATGTTCTCTGGCCAGGTTATAGGATATATTTTATTACGTTAGGTGACATAAAGAATAAGCATTGACGATAATAGTGAATCAAGTCGGAGAGAAGTTTGCCGCTAGCGCGTTCTCTGGCAATACACTGCCTAAAGCATTAAATATGGAACAATATCATGTACCAAAGAATATAATATATATAAAATGTAACGTCTCTCTGTCTGTCTGTCCGTTAGTGCGCTTATCACTCGAGAACCACTTATCCGATTTACGTGTTTTTATAAATTTATACATATGTTCTACATAATTCGATATAAGCCTAGATAATGGGAGATAAGGTGAAATAATGGGAGATAAGGAGAAATAATGGGAGATAAGTCGAGATAAGCCTCGATAATGGAAGATAGGATGAGATAATGGGAAATAAGTATAACGGGAGATAAGGAGACATAATGGGAGATAAGCAGAGATAAGTCTAGATAATGGAAGTTATGGTGAGATAATGGCAGATAAGGAGAAATTATGGGAGATAAGAAAAAATATTGCGAAATAAGTCGAGATAAGCCTAAATAATGGGAAATAAGGTGAGATAATGGGAGATATTGAGAAATAATGGGAGATAAGGAAAAATAATGGGAGATGAGCAGAGATAAGCCTAGATAATGGAAATTATGTAGAGATAATGGGAGATAAGGAGAGATATTGGAAGATAAGGGGAAATAATGGGAGATATTTTATTACGTTAGGTAACATAAGGAATAAGCAGTGACGATAGTAGTGAACCAAGTCCACGCGAGCAGAGACGCCGGCCCGGCTAGTATATATATATATATATATATATATATATATATATATATATATATATATATATATATATATATATATATATATATAAATACATGTAAATTAATGTTAATCTGGAAGATAAAATGTGACTTAATACTTTCTATGGGCATTATTTAATAAAACATATTGTAAAGGTTTAAACGAACTTCACTCATATCACTTATAAAAATGAATTATTTGTTTGATAAAACAAAATTTTGAATTTAACATTTACATTTCTTACCTATTTTTTATGTTATAGGGCTAGAAGAATTGAAATAGCGTCAGCTCTTCAGCTTAATGAAACACAAGTAAAGATTTGGTTTCAAAATCGTAGAATGAAGCAGAAGAAGCGAATGAAAGAAGGTCTAATACCACCTGAACCAATTCTTAGCACCAGAAGTACTAGTAGCTCCCCTACATCTACAAATACGTGTTTGCAAAGTGAAACTGTTGTTGGAGGAAGTAACGAAAATAGCCGAGAATCTAATAACTAATTCCCTTTTATTTATTAAAAAATGCACCTTTTTTCGAAGGGTTGTTATTTTAGCTTTGTTCTTGCAGGAGCTTCAAATCAGACTTGTTTTCATTTTTAGTGTTCCGTACGGAACACTTATAAGATCATTTCGGTGTCTGTCTGTCTGTCTGTCGGTCTGTCACACCCGATTTTCTCCGAAAATATTTGTCATAGAAACTTGAAATTTGGTAATAATATAGGAATTGATGGCCTGATCAGAGCCATGTAGTTTTGAAAGTTAAATTTTGACTTAAGGGGTTAATTTTGGGGGGTGAAATCGGAAGTGAAAAAAAAAATTTTTTTACTAGGTCTTCGAGTGTGGTGGCAAATAAAAGGTTGTGAAACCACGAGTAAAAAATATATATATATATGTAATACTTGCGCGCACTTTTCTTTGTATTATTTTCAAGAAATCGCGAAAAATCGCTTATCTCGAAAGTACTCATCAAAAAATTTTGAAAAAATCCTGGAATATTCTCCACGGGGAGTAGATTGAACGAAAATTATCACGAGTGCATTACCTTTAATAATTTATCTGGTATTTAAAAAAAAAAACAAAAATTTCAAAGTCATCAGATTTCAGTAAAGATTGGAAACAAACTTTGTTGAAAACTCATTTGGGGTGTGTTTTGTGAAGTCATTGATCATTTTATACCACCGTAACATAAATTTTGACTTAAGGGGTTCGTTTTGAGGGGTGAAATCGGAAGTGAAAAAAAAATTTTTTTACTAGGTCATCGAGTGTGGTGTCAAATGAAAGCTTGTGAAAACACGAGTAAAATATATATATATATATATATATATATATATATATATATATATATATATATATATATATATATATAATGTAATACTTGCGCACACTTTTCTTCGTATTACTTTTAAAAAATCGCGAAAAAACGCTGTCCCCTACCTTATCTCGAAAAGTACCGATCAAAAAATTTTGAAAAAATTCTGGAATATTCTCCACGGGGTATAGATTGAACGAAAATTATCACGAGTGCATTATCTTTAATAATTTATTTGGTATATAAAAAAAAATTCAAGGTCACCAGTTTTCAGTAAAGATTGGAAACAAACTTTGTTGAAAACTCATTTGGGGTGTTTTGTGAAGTCACTGATCATTTTATTACAAAACTTTTTATTTTAAAAGCAATCAACGTACGGAACACTAATTGTGCAAGTTCAACTTGCACTTGACCGGTTTTTTTTTTTATTTATTGGCTCAGACTGGTATAAAAATGGCCTTTATTTAATGATTGCGTCAGATCATCCTATATGTTTTAAATAAATAAATACAAGTTGGTTTAGGTTTTATAACTTAATTATAATTAATACCAACAATACTTATTATACCGAGTAAAGTTTGACCAGGAAGATTTTTTCGAATCAGTTATTTTTTTTTCTTTATATTACTAGAAACCAGACAAATTCGGTAAGACTTTCCTTGGACGCAGCCCTGCATCAGCACAGAAATTTCGTCACATTACGATATGATTTGTAAAATTTGTTCAGCCACTTATCATATTTACAACCTTTAGCTACCCTCTTTACAGACTATCATTTAGGCAACATATGTTATTACCAATTTTATTTTTATTATTAAAAAATAAATTTTGATATAATGCCACATCGGAAATCTAAGATGATCACAATATCAATTGCATGTATAACCGGCATATTCCAAAAGTTTCAGCTAGTACTAAATGCAAAAATTGGCTTAAATATTTTTGTCCTGAGTTTAATAAAATTAAAATATTATCTCTTACCGCATGCTGCAAAGCAACGCAAACATATGACGGTAATTCACTGCGTAACATGATACCTGGAGGGCAATTCATGAATAATCCTGGAATACGTTCTTAGTGGATACTTAATTAAACTGAAATTTATATACAAATTTATTTCCTGTCAAAAACGTACTCAGCAGTATTAAAAATAGTCACTAAATAATTTATTATGTCAGATGAACGTAACTTACTTCTATGACATATACAGTGTAGCCATAAATTTTGTATATCGCCTGTCGCGTTTATAAATTTTAAATCCAAACGGCACCATTGCAGACCTTCCCTACTATTCTATGGTAACATACACCATTGAGCCCAGTTTTTCTCATGCTACCACCGAGTAGGGAAATTGTGACAAATTGTAGTTTTAGTCTTGTGCAAAGTGGTCACAGGTGCGCAGGATATTTTTTTTGTTTAAATCGTTTCTATGTACCAAAAGATTATCATATAGTACTAGTGCAAGGTTAAAAGAAATTAAGATTTATTGCTGATAAACTGCTATAAGAACGTCCTTGTTCTTTCCGAACAAAAAAAAAAGTTATCAAAGCCGTGTGTTTCCGTGTCGATTAGAAATTAAAAATTTTGTTTGCGATGACGGACATTTGGAGTAATTTTATATGGTGGTAGTGCATAATGTAATTTTTAATCAATAGTTGTTTTAACTTTGTAGTCTTCATTTTAATATTTACGTTGGAATTACTAGCAAAATGTATTGTTATACTGTATGTGTGTGTAGATGACTTTTAGCAAACGCGCACAAGACATGAATTAAAATAGTTATGCTTGCATAGCATTACTAAAATAATGAAGTATTTTGTTAATATTTTGAATGTCATGTAAATTTTTTTTCCGATCAACACTACTTGTTGTGCAAGATACAATTTTCCAAACATATTAATAAAATAATTTATTTACAAATTTGCCGTTAATTCCAGGATGTTCGACAACGTAGGTGTGCTGTAGTAGCCCCTAATACCAATGATTTAACTTTCTATTTAAAAGTTATTCACAAAAAAAAAATCAAAATATACATAATTAGATACCCCAACTTTAAAAAAACACAGCTAAAAAAAAAGCTGATGAATATAACCGCCAAAGACAAGCACAATGAAGCTTTAGGTGATAAAACGAAATTAATAGTTAAGAAGTGAATAAATTGTAAATTTAATATATTTCTTACAATATGTCCTAGATATGTATTTATGAGTAAAGTAATTTAAGTAGTTTTTGTTGGTAAAGTGAGATTAAAATTAAAACTACTGAGATATTAGTAGAAGTTTCTAAATATTCAAATCGCATTTTGTATGTAATGTATTTGTTTCAGTATCAACTTCATTATATATATATATATATATATATATATATATATATATATATATATATATATATATATATATATATATATATATATATATATATATATATATGTTACAATAGGGGTTTTAACGGATGGTGAAATGTAATACATTAAAATTCCAGGTTTCAACCCGTTCATCTAACAATGAATTTGCACGACGTCTCGCAAAAATCTCATTTGGCATTTTCAAGTGCTCTTGCTGCTACTCGATACTCTAATCTTGCTGCTGCTGCCGCTCAAAGCTAACTGCCAGTAACCATTTAGCTTCGAACGGCAGCAGCGACAAGATCACAGTATCGAGTAGCAACAGTAGCAAGAGCACCTGAAAATACCAAATGAGACTTTGACGAAACGTCGTGCAAATTCATTGTTAGATGAACAGACTGAAATCCGGAATTTTAATATTATATATATATATATATATATATATATATATATATATATATATATATATATATATATATATATATATATATATATATATATATATATATATTATTTATGTTTATATTTCTGCCCCCTCCCATCTTTATCGATGTGGAAAATACTAAAATAATGAATTTTTTTATTAAGGGTTCTCTTTTCTGAAAAGCGTTTACCCCCCGGTCATAAATTTTTAAACTGACTTATATTCTAAGTTAGGAATGTGGAATCTTTGGCACAATGATACTACTCAGTATATATCACCACTACACCAAACACTGTATTTTTTGCGCTCGACGCGCGTTTCGCTAACCATGTTAGCTTCATCAGGAGCGATGATTGACAGTCAATCATCGCTCCTGCTGAAGCTAACATGGTTAGCGAAACGCGCGTCGAGTGCAAAAATAAAGTGTTTGGTGTAGTGGTGATATATACTGAATAGTGACTTATATTCTATTAGGTTCTATCCCTTCTCTGTTCTGTTCTCTTTTTTCCCTTAAAGAAATACTCATGTGTCCATATGCCCCTTGCGCCTCTTGAACCTGGCTACGTTACTGATACATACATACATATATATATATATATATATATATATATATATATATATATATATATATATATATATATATATATATATATATTTAGAGAGAGGATTCACGTATGGAGAAATTTGTTTCATTGTGGGTTCGGTAATACATTCGCTAATTAGTGTTGTTCTGACTTCCTTTTTACAGTTTACAGTCAGCCAATGACCAGTAAGTATCGATAATACCAATGAGACTTTGAACATCTGAAGCTACCAAGTCAAAACAATACCGATCAATGGAGGTACTCCCGGACCACAATGCAATATCGACCACTGGGTGGCGGAGCCTCTTAAAGAAAATAGAACCCTTCACGACACAATAAGCTGAAAATCGATGACCGGAAGAAATATTTTTCACAAAAAGAGAACCCTGTTTTACAATGAAACTTTAAAAACTTACGCCCAGTTTAAAAGATGTAGTCCGGAGGAGGGGTGCCTTTTTCTACATCTATAAGAGGGTTCAACATATATATATATATATATATATATATATATATATATATATATATATATATATATATATATATATATATATATATATATACAACATTTTGGATTACCTTGAATCCTAAAAAGTTAAATGTCAAAACATTAATAAAGCTTAAACGTATGTATTCATTCTCTAAGTCGAATCTTGGAAAGTCACAAATTTCTCGAAAAATTTTCTTTTAGTTCCATTTCTTAATAATTTATTTTCCAATTCGTTTGGATAGACTTTCATTAACTCCAACATGGTACAAACATTTTCACTATTTGGGTTCTGAAGAGGATTTAAAATGTTATAGATATTTATTAACAAATTTGATGATTAAATATTAAATGACTGGAACACATTAAAGTATTTCTTAAAATCTTGTCTTTTATACATTTGAATTCTGAATTCTTATACTTTAATAGTAAGACGATTATTGTAATTTTCAAAATACAGTGTCATATAATCAAATTTAATGGGACTCATATCTTCAATCGGAATTCTCATGAAATAAATATTTACATTATCTGCAGCAGGCAAATTGGCTACGTATATACAACCTTTTCTAGAAATACTTTTTCATTTGACACAACAAATTTATCAAACACCAAATCTATCTCACTATTTCAAAATCGGGTTTTCACTGAGTTTTGATGAAGACAGAAATTTCCCTCCTACTTTGTATTATAATTCACAGCTAAACTGCTAAAACCAGAATTCCGATCAGATACATACAAACTTTTAAGCTTTAATTATGGAACATACAAGGTGTCCAATAAAAAAACTTAATTTTATAATATTTATAGAAAAGCAAATTGAAAAATTAAAAATAACTTTATTCTTTATCACGTACGGTCCTTGGACACTTATTTCTTAATAATAATGCCATCTAAATGTGAGCAGTTACGTTCTCGGCACTCCTCTACCATAAGCGAGGATTGAAATTATTAATCACTGTTCTGCACCCCATCTCCATAATCGCTGCCATTTGTTACCGAATATTTTCTTTTAATGGTTCCAGGGCGCGAGAATTCTTACAGAATACTTTAATGTTAAGATATCTCCAAAAGAAAAATTCATCGGTATGAAATCAGAGCTACATAAAGGCCAACTAACGTTATGTCTTTTGAAAATCGGGAAACTTTCTCTTATAACCAAAGATGTATTTGAAGTGCGAGATAAATTATTTTTCAATCGTCTCCACGTACATCTTCAAATTAACAATTATTGTGCAGCCTCTGTCATCCTCAAAACTATCACTTTCAGGAACGTAAAGGCTTTTGAATTTTTGTTTGGGATTGCCGGACTCCAAAAACAACATATTTTGTTTCTAGACTTGGTTAAAGAGACTAAGTACATGTTGAAAAGAGGTCAAGCCTTGGATTAACGAAGCTGTGCCACTCACCAATATCAATTAGTTTTAATTTACTAGTTGTATATTGCAGAGATGCAGACATAAAACTTTACCCAAAAAGGAACTCCTGGATATATTTACGATACTTAATCGTTTACGTATTGCCAGGCGGATCTTCTCACGAAATGCACTCCATATTTGCAACTCTTCTTAATGTCCTTATTCGCTCTGTCAGAGGTTTACTTAAAGTTGATCCCGTTTCGTCCAGAAGGTATGCTCTGCTCCTATGAAACATTCTATACTTACACTCTGTGTCCCAACCTCATCTTCATCGAGAAATAAATCTAACTGACATATTATAAATATTGAAGGTATTTATAGGACACTCGTGACAAATACTAAGTAATAAAATATGATGAACAGTTTCTCAATTTATACAATTTCGCTACAAAAAGTCATAGATTAACCTTTTGAAAATGTAAATTACATCTTAAATGAATGTATTGCCATCTTTAACAATATAAACCGTGTTAACGAACAAGTAAGAAGCAACATAAAATTTTTAATGCTGTAAAAAGTCTTGTATAAAAATGTAGGTTTAAGTTACTCAGGGATGTATTGTGTGTATAAATTTATCTAATAAAGTAATAAAAAAAGAATTTTTGTCTTAGTTGTTTGACAATTCTGTTGTTATGTCCAAATACATTTCATTTCCTGTCAAATAAATCATCTATTTAAAATGGCAATGAATGCAGTAAGGGCAAGTAGGAAACTGTAGACTAAATTACAATCACGCCCAACCCTTAATGTGCTATATGCTAAAAGCTACTTTACTTTACGTTCATTCATCGCCGCAAACAAAAGCGAAAAACAGAATGGTCACCTGTTATTTTATAGTGCGAACCTTTTTGGATATCGTAGCAATGTTGCCACTTAAATTTACTAATTTTAATACCTATTATACAGGTCTGCGATGAAAAAGTTTTTCGAATACTCTCACATGAAACATATAGATTTTGACCTGCTCATTCCAAATAGAAGCTCCGTTTTAACATATCACATTCATATATACATGCAGATATTGTTTTTAAAATAAGTCTATTAAAATTATTAAATATCGGGTCTTCCATTAAGGACTTGACAACTTTTTTTTGAAATAAAACGCAACCCATTTGAGACATTTCGAAAATTTTACTATCGACTTGAAGGACAATCAAAACATTTATGTATGGAATTCGACTTCATTCATATGTCCACCACGGGCACGTTTACAGCGGTCGATTAGTTGAACCCAATTTTCGATGACTCGGCCACATATTTCGACGGAAACGGCCGCTATCTCTCTTTCAATATTGGCTCTGAGCTCCTCTAACGACGCAGGCTTGTTAGCATAGACCAATGATTTAACGTACCCTCATAAAAAGAAGTCTAGAGGTGTTAAATCACACGATCTAGGCGGCCATTCGACGGGACCATTTCTCGATATAACACGTTCACCGAATTTAGATTGCAGTAAGTCGATTGTTACACCCGCTGTGTGGCTTGTGGCGCCCTCTTGTTGAAACCACATATCATTAATGTCTAGCCCATGTAATTGATCAAAGAAATAACGTTGCAACATGCCTCTGTAGCGATCTCCATTGACTGTAACGTGACGGTTATTTTCATCAACGAAAAAGAACGGCCCAATGACACCACCGGCATGAAAACCGCACCAAACAGTAATTTTTTGTGGATGAAGTGATGTTTCTTCAAGCACATGAGGGTTTTCACCTGACCAATAACGCATATTCTGTTTGTTGACGAAGCCGTTTATCCAAAAATGCGCTTCATCACTAAAGATGATTTTGCGATGAAATTGGTCATCTTCTTCCAACATTTCTAGAGCCCAATTCGAGAACGTACGTCGCTTCATATGATCGAGTGGCTTTAGTTCTTGAGTTAACTTTAACTTATAAGGGTGCAGGCCAAGATCCTTTCGCAAAATTCGCCATAGTGTGGTCTGAGCGATGCCCAATTCTTGAGAACACCGTGAAATCGACTGTTTTGGTTCGTTTGAGATGGACGCTTGAACGGCAGCAATATTCTGGCCACTTCGACCAACCCGTTGTCTCACTGGCACGGGAACATCCAGCAGCGAATATGTTAACTCAAATTTTTTCACTAGACTATGAATTGCTTGTCTACTGGGACGAGAATTACTACCAAAAATTGGCGTTAACGTTCTTAAAGTTGCAGTCACCGACTCCAAATTTTGGTAGTAAATTTTAATTATTTGTAAACGTTGTTCGTTCGTGTACTTCACCATGATGAAAATGTTGACTTTACTGAATGTTTTGAAGTTGACAGTTCGGTGATTGGCTTAAGGGTGCGTTCACAGTGAAATTACAAAGTTGTCAAGTCCCAAATGGAAGACCCTTTATTTTTATGTTTTAAAACAGTAAATTCATGTTTACTTTGATAGTATGGTTTATTCTATGATCTATGATATCCCCACTACATATACGTATAGTATATCCATCTCTTTTTAAGTCAAAACAGTTACTGTAGAACTTTTGAAGCAATCTGCGCATGCTATTAGGCGTACACGTGTGAGATTAAGGTTGTGTTTTTTTTATCCGTAATTATAGCCTCTCGCTCTTGCAAAAATAGTCACACAAAGGCAAAATTAAACAAACTTTGTGAAAAATACATATTTTGCTTACTTCAGAATTAGATTAGGTCACCAATATAAACAGTGGATTCCACATAAAGTATGTCGGTTTTGTGTTGAAGTATTAAAATCATTATCATTTGGTATTCCTATGTTGTGGCAGAACAAACAAATCATGATGATTGTTACTTTTGTTTGAGCAATGTGACAGGATATAATTTCGTGCCAAAATCGTATATCCCGATGTTTCATTTGTAACAAAGCCAATTCCACATGGGTCTGAATTACCCATACCTGTTTCTACTAAGAATGAGAGCACCGCAAACGTCAGAAATCAGCGATCATTCAAGTAGTGATGAAACTTTCAACCCCATGAATGAGCTCCGACCTTTACAACAGAAAGAACTGAATGACTTGGTAAGGGAACTTGGATTACCTAAAGGAAAACAATTTGTTGAATCCTGATACAAAATTTTTTTAGTATCAAAACAGAGGTACGGTATTTCAAGAAATAGGAAAATTTGTTTTTTTACTGTGATATTGGCGGTTTAGTACGTAAATTTGACATCGAATACAACGCACGTGAATGGCGACTTTTTATAGGTACATACTTCAAAAATAAGCTTGAAAAGCTTGCAAATAAATCTGCATCAATATCTATAGCACATTCAGTCTATCTTAAAGAAACTTACGCTAGCTTAAAAAATATTTTGGAGAAAATAAAATACACAGAACATAAATGGCTAATTTGTGGTAATTTAAAAATCATACGCGTGCTTCTTTGTCAACAGCAAGATTATAAGAAATTCCCATGTTATATTTGTGAGTGGGATAGTAAGGCAAAGAATTACCATTGAGAAAATTTAGATAGGCCGATTAGCAAAAAATTGGAAGTTAGAGTCATTAATCTGAACTTGATAGTTCCCGAGAAAGTTTTGCTTCCACTACTTTACATCAAACTTGGTTTGATCAAGCAAATTGTAAAGGAATTATCAAAAGATAGAAATACTTTCAAGTACCTCTGTTCATGTTTTCCTAGTTTATCTGATTCAAAGTTAAAGGAGGGCATATTCACAGGACTTGACATAAGGAAACTAATCAAGGATCCAGACTTCGAGAAGGTCATGACAAACTCAGAAAAAAATGCCTAGAATTCTTTTAAAAATGTTGTTTCCAAATTTTTAGGCAACACAAAAGATCCTCATTACAAAAATATTGTCCAAGAAATGATAAACAACTATAAAAAGTTCACTTTTTGAATTCGCACATCGATTATTTCCCAAAAAATATAGGAGACTACAGTGTGGAACAAGGCGAGCGGTTCCGTCAAGATATAAAAGAGATGGAAAGGAGATATCAAGGCCGTTGGGACGTCAGTATGATGGCGGACTATTGTTGGGTGATCCATAGAGATGAAGACAATTGAATAATTAAAACTTTAGATAATAAATAGTATTATTTCATTTAATCTGTAGTTTTTACCTATTTTCAGTCAAACGCCGTGTCATCTAAATCTGCTAAATGTGACGTGGTGTATAACTTATAAATATCGTTTTGTATTACATTCAGGACTACTATTACGAATATTAACACTTTAGTAAAAAAACTCTTTAATAAATATTATTTCGCAGACCTGTGATTAAAATTTAAAAAAAAAAAACCTGTTAATTATAAATATAATATTTATTTTCTTCGTAACAGTTAGCATCACCAAAAGCAATGACACTCCAAACTATCAATCATCGATCCAGGTTTTTGGTTTAGTGAAAAAAACTGCTGTGCAGTGTAATTGCGCAAACACTCGAAAATATCAACTCTAGTAGCTGGAGTACGCACTTCATTAGGCTAGACCTGTCCTGGTATGAAAGCCTATAAACCAAGGAACCATTTAAATTTTGAAAATCTGACCACACAATAAATTGACCGATTCATTACTGGTTGATACATTAACCCAGCTGATGAGCCGTGATACGGGGACACGCGTCTTGTGATGGTGTAGCAAATACAAAGAACACTTTTGGGAACTACCAAGTGCGGATTTTTCGATATGCCATGGTTGCTTCACCAATGCGCCATCTATACCTTCAAGCGGGAAGCTTGAGAAGGCGTGCTTCTGCAATTCAGTGTCAATTGTGATATGGCCGCTCTGTTCGGATAGACTTTAAATAAGTCACCGATAGAGTGCAGTATAAGCACCTATTTTATCATAGTTTTCCGTCAGTACCCGGGAAAGGTCTGAAACGGTGTTCTGTGAGTTTGCTGAACCTAGCCCGGCAGATGAGCCGTGATACGGCGAAACGCGTCTTGGGATGATCTAGCAAATACAGAGAACACCGTTCATCGGGATAAGTATATAAAAAGTTTGTTATCAATTTCAGATCTCTTGAAAAAATTTAGAGTTTGATGAGAAACAAAATAATCAATTTTTTTGTCCAATAAATCATCCACTTGTTCGAGATTGAGCCTTGCTTTACATCCCTATCCTTGCAACTTTTTTCTTCAACGGCAATTAATTTTAGACATTTTGCAGCCATACTTGTTTTGCCATTTTTTCCTAAAGTTTCATCAAAAAATGAAAATGCGACTAGCTCTGAATTGAGATACCACAGATGATTTATCATTTTACACAGTGCCTTGTCTGCAAGTTCTTTATCAGTTTTTCTGTATTTCACAAAAGATTTTAACAATTGTGGGTCTTGGTTGGGGTCCAAAGTGGGTTTGGGGGCGTTGAACCACGCTTTTATATAAATATTGATTATAAATAAACAAATGTCTGTGATTTGAAAGCTTCTACTTTTTTATTTTGCGCTGTGCTTTTAGATCTTTTAGCGTTTTTTTGCAGCTTTCTCCACCCTTCGTACAGTTTTTTCTAATTTTACAACACAATCTTTCAGGTATCTAATTGGTATCTTAGCTTTCTTCCAAAAAACTTAAACTTCCTGTATTGTAAGTCTTGCAGCTTCTCTGGTGTTTAATTTCACTTGCCGTATATTATAAAATAAACTGCGTAAAACTTGATAATTAGATGGTAATTTACTGCCACTGAGTTGATGATTAAACTCGAACCCGGACAAGCATGGCTCGTTGATGCCGTAAAAGACATTGTCCCGTAAACCTCACAGGAAAGTCACTAAACGAACGGTGTTGAAATGTTCACTGCTTGAAAGGCAAACGTAAACTAAAACTCACTGACTTCTCCCCGGGCATCCCAGACAAGCAACAAAAAAGTAGGGGTGTGGTTTTATAACACTCCAGGTAGAAAAAACAAAAAGAATAGAACTAAATATTAGACAGGTACCTTGCAATTCGTAAATTATTTATGAAGATAAAATACACTACAATTTTACGTCTTATTATATATTGTATAATAATGTATTTGTACAATTGTTTATAATACAAAGGAAACAAAAAATGGTCAAAAGTTTTTGTTGGGTATCTAAATATATAATTTACGCTTCGCAGAAAATCCTTAAACTAATAAAGGCGCTATAATAGTGATTCATATTGCTATTGAAACGCTGCAGGTTATACTCCTAAGCAGTTCACGGCAAAGGCATAGGATTCGCCAATTAGAATAACAAAGTATCGTGTAACGTATATTCCTAGCATGCATCGGTTTGTAAGAAATTAAACGGGCTCTTCCATTCAGCCCATAAATAGATTTGTAAGATCAATTCATTTTACTTCGACGTTCCGAAGAATTTCTGTTTAGTATCCGGTTCCTAATGAAGCGAATAGAATCTCCCATATACAGGGTGTTATGAAATTCATTGCATATATTGAAACGGGTAACTTTTGGAGCCATGTAGAGGCACATTCAATACTTTTGTTTTCAAATTCGAAAATTTTTGAAAAATAATAAAAAAAGGGCAAAACTGGATTTTTCCCCAAACCAATCCGCACCTGAAAGCTGTGTTGACAAACATACGATTTTTTCAACAAATACAGATGTTCAAATTTTAGGTGCACGTAGTAAAAAATGATATTTAACCATAATTTAAAAAAATTATTATGTGAAGAGAAATAATTCCTTGGTAACGCACGAGAACAACCGGTTCATTGCCCCTTAACAGCTAATATTGACTTTTATGTTAACAGCTGTTTGGATTTGAGTTTGGGCAAAATAAAACAAAATTGCAAATAGATTTTTTTATTAAATTTTCCAAGATTAGTACTGGAATGTTAAACGATTTTCTTGTACTTAAGACATGTAAGATTTTTTTAGTGCTAAAGTGGAAAAACAAAGTAGGTTTTAAAAACCTATTTATTTATTATTTTTATGGACCTTAAATGTGCAGTCGCTCTCCATATAAAATATCCTACGTTGTGCGTGACATATTTATGACTAAACCAACTGTACCGAACGACACACACTATTACACTTGCTGCTATATTCTATACTTTCTACAAATTTCTTAATTAACACCACTATATTCGTTTATGGATATCTTTGAGAAAACCTGCAAAAACATTGAATATTTACCTCACTTTGCCCACGACATATTGCAAAATTTGTAAACGTTCGCTATAAATAAACAAACTAAACGTGAATTTGACGTTTTGGTAGAGGACGTTGCCACTTGGCCACCGCCAAGCAGACCCACTAAAAACAACAAAACTTTGTCGGTTTTATAACAAAGTAAAGCACAATATTGTGGAGTTGTATGGTTTTCCAGTTGCGGCGTAAAAAAAAAAAATTCATGTCACCATTTCTTTATGGTCGATTTTTTCCTTTATTCTTGAGATCCGCTATTGAGGGTGAATTTTCTGCACTAGGCCTTTCTACAAGGAGACTCTAGTGAATTCCATAACACCCTATGTATGTTTGAAAGCAAGCGCCAAACATCAGTCATCAATGGTCTTCTATAAGATTAAAAGTTGTGGAGCATCCCATTGTTTAGTTCGAAATAATATTCCTGGTTTTGCGAATGTTATGCATGCCACACGATTAAGGCAAGTCATGTTTGCATAACTAAGTCAACTACCCTACGCTGGGGTTTAATAGCGTTAAATGATATTTGGTTACTATTACTAGATAACAGAATTTCTTCCAGGTATTTGTCAAATCGTATGACTTCCCGCTGGCTGCAGATCATTAATGTAATAGATTAAAGTTATAAAATTGACCTTTTTACACTGGAGAATAACTTTGACCAAGCATTACAACTCAACATGTTACAAGCCTTAGTGTAGCCAGGGAAGCATAACCCCTCCCTCCACCCTTATGGAAGTAGAAAATTGAACTGTTCAGAAAGAGAGCTTTTTATTAGGGGTTCTGAATTTGTTGTACTAAAAGGGATCTAAGTTTTTACGGATCCAATGATTTTTTTTCATCAAGGGGCTTTGCCCTCCAATTGTCACTTGGTGCCCCCTGTTTGTTCATCACCCTCCCTCCCGCTCTATTAACCTTTAGTATCCTCTTTTTTTCTTTACAGAATTGCTCTTTATATCTATCTGCTTTCTAGCATCTTGAACCTGGTTAGTCCACATTTAAAGATATACATGATAACCAAAATACCAGAAAAAAATTAAGCACAGAAAAGTAGTCAGACATATTGACAACTTATTTTTATAGCAATAAAAACTATGTATTTTGGATCAAAGTGGCTTAATATATATTTTTAGTGTTCCGTTCGGAACACTTATAAGATCACTTCGGTGTCTGTCTGTCTGTCTGTCTGTCTGTCTGTCTGTCTGTCTGTCTGTCACACCCGATTTTCTCCGAAACTATTTGACATAGAAAGGTGAAATTTGGTAATAATATAGGAATTGATGGCCTCATCAGAGCCGTGTAGTTTTGAGAATTAAATTTCGACTTAAGGGGTTAGTTTTGGGGGGTGAAGTCGGAAGTGAAAAAAAAAATTTTTTTACTAGGTCATCGAGTTTGGTGTCAAATGAAAGCTTGTGGAAACACGAGTAAAAAAATTTATATATAATATTATACTTGCGCGCACTTTTCTTTGTATTATTTTTAAAAATTCGCGAAAAATCGCTGTCCCGGGCCTTATCTCGAAAAGTACTTATCAAAAAAAATTTCGAAAAAAATTCTGGAATAGTCTCCACGGGGTGTAGATTGAACGAAAATTATCACGAGTGCATTACCTTTAATAATTTATATGGTATATAAAAAACACAAAAATTTCAAGGTCATCAGATTTCAGTAAAGATTGGCAACAAACTTTGTTGAAAATTCATTTGGGGTGTGTTTTGTGAAGTCACTGATCATTTCATACCACCGTAACATAAATTTTGACTTAAGAGGTTCGTTTTGAGGGGTGAAATCGGAAGAGAAAAAAAATTTTTACTAGGTCATCGAGTGTGGTGTCAAATGAAAGCTTGTGAAAACACGAGTAAAAAATATATATATAATGTAATACTTGCGCACACTTTTCTTCGTATTACTTTTAAAAAATCGCTGTCCCCTACCTTATCTCGAAAAGTACTGATCAAAAAATTTTGAAAAAACTCTGGAATATTCTCCACGGGGTATAGATTGAACGAAAATTATCACGAGTGCATTACCTTTAATAATTTATTTGGTATATAAAAAAAAAAAAAATTCAAGGTCACCAGTTTTCAGTAAAGATTGGAAACAAACTTTGTTGAAAACTCATTTGGGGTGTGTTTTGTGAAGTCACTGATCATTTTATACCACCCTAACAAAAATTTTTATTTTAAAAACAATCAACGTATGGAACACTAATTGTGCAAGTTCAACTTGCACTTGACCGGTTTTTTTATTTTAGTTCAGGTAAGGTTCCAGTTAAATTAATTAATATAAAACATGGAAACTAAAAACCAAGACGAAACCAAGGAGGCACACAGTCAACGAATTAGAAACAAACTTCTCGCTTGTCCCAACAATTCCAGGTCCTTTTGGTCAGTCGCTAAGGCTAAATTTTACCAATCCAAGGATGTCCGATATTGTCTTCAGAGAGCGTATCCTAAAACGTGTTTTAATGAAGTTAGACACCAAAAAAGCTTCTGGCGCTGACGGAATACCTGTCATAGTTCTCAAAAACTATGTGAGGGAACTAACACCAGTTTTCTGTAAACTTTTCAACTTATCCTACGGAAAGGGAATATTTCCTTCCTGCTGGAAATGTGTCACGGTTCAGCCGATACCTAAAAAAGACAAGAAGACCTTGCCAAATAACTACTGACCAGTTGGACTGCTTTCAATAATATCCAAAGTCATGGAAAAGGCTATCAATCAGCATCTTCTAAAATATCTTGAAGGATTCAACATTATTAGCGATTACCAATATGGCTTTCGTTAACATATATCAACAGGAGATCTTCTGACTTATGTAACACATATTTGGAACAACGCAATTGAACACTTTGGAGAATCTCGAGCGGTGGCTCTTGACATATCCAAAGCATTCGACCGTGTTTGGCACAATGGACTGTTGGCTAAGCTACGCTCTTATGGTATGTCTGAAACGTTCTGTTTGTGGCTCTCATGTCTCCTCAGAGAGCGTTCTTTGCGGGTGGCAGTCGACGGATTCCTTTCTAACACCTTCACTATCAACGGCTCAAGGTAAATAATATATCTAATTATAGACTGGTATCTTTATTACAGATATTCGCCAAAGTCTTTGAGATGTCAATATATCAATGTATGTTTGCACAGGTTAAAAGCCTGATATCTGTAAATCAGCATGGTTTTTTCAGCAAACGCAGTACAATAAGTAATTTGGCTTGTTCTGCTCAATTTATAGGCAATGCTTTGGACAAACAAATACAAGTTGATGCTGTATACAGTGATTTCTCAAAAACCTTTGACAGAGTTGACCACTCCATATTTCTATATAAGCTGGATAGACTCTGTTTCAGCAATAATCTAATTACTTTTTTAAGTCCTATTTGTGTAACCGCTGAACAATACGTCGAAATTCGTGGCCATAGATCCTCAACGTTTAGTGCTACAAGTGGTGCACCACAGGGTAGCAACCTTGCACCTTTAATTTTTTCACTCTTCATTAACGACATTGGTGATAACATAACTAGTAATTTTCTTTTGTTTGCTGACGACCTAAAGCTTCTCCGCACCTTAAGAGACTCTAGTGATTGCCTTTCATCAGGGCTCCATACTGTCTCCTACTCTCTTTTTCATTTACATTAACGATCTGCTAGAAAAGACCGGGAATCCAATCTACAGATGACAGTACAGTACAGTTCATTCACTTTGAAAGCTCGGACATCGGCTACTCAGACGAATATCCGCAGACAGCAGGAAGTCGTTCAACTTAACAAAGATCTGGAAGAAATTCTATCTTGGGGCGACAGTAATCAATTTAACGCTACAAAAACCGAGGCAGTTTTTTTTTTTAAAGTTAAAATTGCTAAACCCGACATAGTTATGTCGGGGCACTCTATTCCTCTAACATCGTCACTCAATTTGTTGAGCTTCAATTTGGGAGCAAATATGTCCTGGCATGAACATGTTGCAGGCATTGCAAAGAGAGCTTCTCAAAAGTTGGGAATTTTATTTCGAACCAGATAGCTTTACACTCCACAACAGGTGTTAATTTGGGAGCAAATATGTCCCGGCATGAACATGTAGCAGGCATAGCAAAGAGAGCTTCTCAAAAGTTGGGAATTTTATTTCGAACCAGATAGCTTTACACTCCACAACAGGTGTTAATTCTTTACAAAGCTCAAATTCGACTAACTATAGAATACTGCTCCCATGTTTGAGGCTTCGCTCCCAAACATACACTACATTTGTTGGATTCTATTCAGAGAAGAGCTGTTTGTCTGATTGGAACCCGGAACTGACCGGCGGCCTTGATTCTCTGTTAGAAATACACGTCGCGCTAATACTTCACATCCGTATGAGGTTCAGCTTCTTACTCCTCATACAACGCTTTTCAAGTAGTATTTTATATGGAAAACATCATCCCTTTGGAATAATTTGCCCAGGACTATGTTTCCAACCGAGTACAATTTACAGCGATTTAAGAACAACATGAATCGCTTTTTCCGCACACATGTCACTTCTGTACCGCTTTAGGGACTTCCCTGCAAGATTTGTGCTAGACCCATTAAAAAAAAGGAAACAATTATTTTTTTATAAATAACTAAACCACTACCGTGAATTTTTAAAGAATTGTTTTTTGGTAATAATACGTTAAAGATTTATAAAAAGGAGACTTGAAAAAAATATCCTTATGGATCGGTGAAACTAATTCTTAGTGTTCCATATGGAACACTTATAAGATCACTTCTGTGTCTGTCCGCCTGTCTCTCACACCCGATTTTCTCCGAAACTATTTGACATAAAAAAGTTGAAATTTGGCACTAATATAAGAATTAATGGACCCATCAGAGCTGTGTAGTTCTGAAAGTTAAATTTTGACTTAAAGGGTTAGTTTTGGGAGGTAAAATTGGAAGTAGTCATCGAGTAGGGTGTCAAATGAAAGCTTTTGAAAATAAGAGTTCAAAAATACACATAATGTAATACTTGCGCACACTTTCCCTCGTATTATTTTTAAAAAATTGCCAAAAATCGCTGTCTTCCCCTTATCTCGAAAAGTACTAATCGAAAAATTTTGAAAAAACTCTGGAATATTCTCCACAAAATTTTCAAGGTTTTCAACAAAGATCAGACACAAACTTTGTTGGAAACTCATTTGGGGCATTTTTTGTGAAGTCATTGATAATTTTATACCTCTGTAAATTTTTTTTTATTTTAAAAGCAATCAACGTATGGAACACTAATTGCGCAAATCCGACTTGCACTTGGCCGGTTTTTATATTTTAAACTACCGTCAGAAAGTACTTACCCACCTAGTTATTTCAGTCCCAAGACAACAAAAACCTAGATAATATATTTTTTTTTTTAATTTTAATGAGTTATTATTTGATTTTCACATTATACAGTCTAGAAAATCAAAAAAATATTCATGATTTTCCAGGATTTTTCTCGTCTGTGTGACCTCCTTTGTTTTTAATTACCGCTTTACAGATTTTCGGCATTCTGTTCAATAGTTTCTTCAGAGTTTCTTGGATTATTTTTACCCATTCTGCTTGTAAAAGTTCCCACAAGTGATTTTCTGAGGTTGGTTTAAGTTTTCGAACACACCTGTCCAAATGGTCCCACAGCAATTCGATGGGGTTCGAGTCGGGTGATTGTGGAAGCCAAGTCATCACTTCCAGGACGTCATCGGATTTCCATTGGTCCAAAAGTTCTCTAATTTGTTTAGCAGAATGTTTAGGGTCATTGTCATGCTGAAAAATAAATTTACCCTGAAAAATATCTCCTCCAGAAGGAAGCATTTGAGTTAGCAAAATTTCTTGATACTGTTCTTTTCGCATGATTCCTTCTATCCTAAAGATTTTTCCAACTTTACCGTTGCCAAAACACTTGCCTAAGAAGTGGTGGGCCGCTCCAGGTTTACTTGAGCCGTGATTCTGATGCAGTTAGGCGGCGATTACGTCTGCTGGACATTGTTATAGCTTCGTCTTCAGCGGGAGCCTTTTTTCGAGGCCTTCCTGAACGTTTTTGGTTGGGTATTCCATGTCCCGCAGAAAATTTTTTACGATGTAGTCCACCGTTCTCCTTGGCATCCGAATTTGTCGACTCGAGTGAACATTTTGATATCTCGCAATTATCAGTACCCGATTTTCAACGGAAACTTCTTTCATTTTTGTCAGTTTCACAAAACAATTAAGCCTGTATCAATGACAAAGTACTGTTTGCGAATGGTTAATTTCCAAAAGGGCAATGGTATTTATAATATAGTTTTTATCATAAAATGTCACTAGGAATTTCCGTAATCCCTATAAACTTGAAATGAGTTCTTCCTTCAAGTGGAATTCTCAGAAATAGCCTCAAAAACGATGATCATACAAAACTTGGAAATTTGTTCTAATTGGTTTTTAATTTTTAATTTCACCAAAAAGGCTTATCTAAACAATTTTATGATGGATACTTGTTAAGAACAATTAAATTTACCTAATATAATAAAAGGGTTTAATTAGGTATTAAATTTTGGCAGTTACATTGAAATTTCTAGGTGGGCAAATACAGTAGTGTATATATTTTTATATATCACTACTTTTTATTTGAAAAAATAGTTATTTAGCTATCGTACCATTTAATCCTTTTCATTTTTTTCTATATTCGGCTCTAAATTTCCTTTGTATTGTTAAGTGTAATCTGACGCAAAATTTTATCCAAAACCTCGTGCCTCCCTATGTAAGTGGAAAAAAACCTTTTTGAGGTGAGTCTTTTATTTACATTTCAGTTTTAAATATTACATTACATAATTATTTTAACATAATTTCCAGATTCATGATATATTGGAAACTACACCATCTATTTAAGTCTTGTATGACGATTGAAAATAATCACATTTAAAATTAGTTTCTTTCGAAACTAAAAATAAAGGATATCGCACTCCAGCCTTCTCTACCTACTACTGAAAATAATGAAAAAATAACATGTATTTCAAGTTCGGCGGCTCCGAGAATTATGAAAGGAGCATATCGCATGATATATTTGAAATTACTTCCTCTAGTTTTTCTCCACCATTGCATAATTCTGCTTAAAATTTATCAGTCCTCACTCCTTTTACTACCAACCCTTGAGGCGATGACCCTTATAAACTATGTAATTTCTCACTCCAAGTACAAAATATGTACTAAATTTGAAATCTACATTCGAAACCTATCGCGACAAATGATCGATCCATAGAAAGATATACTGAATACAATTGGAAATTTCGTGACCTTGGGATTCTGAAACATGTCGACATTAGTCTTTGAGGACGATTTGTTTACGAACTTCCCTTAGAGAGGAAAGTAGCAACTGCATTTTACATTATAGTTCGTAAAAATAAAAACGAAATTAGTAACGACCCGTGGCTCTGTGTCGTAGTACTTGCTTGTGATGCAAAAGGTCTCGAGTTCCAATCCCGGCAAGTCGATATACTTTTATTTAAGTATACATGGCCTGGCCATGTACATACGAGGCTGGTTTGAAAAGTCCGTGCAAAAATAAAAAACTACTTATGTGTTTGGGGTAAACGTTTTTTATTTTTCGACATAGTCTCCTTTTAGGCTTATACACTTGGTCCAACGATGTTCTAGTTTGTTGATCCCTTCCGAATAATAGGATTTGTCCAAGTCTGCAAAATATATATTAGTGTCTGCAATCACCTCCTCGTTTGAATAAAATCTTTGTCCCGCCAGCCATTTCTTCAAATTGGGGAACCAATAGTAGTCCGAGGGAGCCAAGTCTGGAAAATAGGGGGGATGTGAAACGAGTTGGAATCCTATTTCCATTAATTTTGCGACCACAACTGCTGAGGTGTGTGCTGGTGCGTTGTCGTGATCGAAAAGGACTTTCTTGTGGGCCAATCGCTGGCGTTTTTCTTGCGGGCCAATCGCGGGCGTTTTTTCTTGCAGCTCGGTTTTCAAACGGTCCAATAACGATGAATAATATTCACCTGTAATAGTTTTACCCTTTTCCAGATAGTCGATGAGGATTATCCCTTGCGAATCCCAAAAGACAGTCGCCATAACCTTTCCGGCCGAAGGAACGGTCTTCGCCTTTTTTGGTGCAGATTCCTCCTTGGTAACCCATTGTTTAGATTGTTGTTTGGTCTCAGGAGTATAGTAATGTATCCATGTTTCATCCACAGTGACGAAACGACGCTTAAAGTCCTCCGGATTCTTCTGGAACAGCTGCAAACCATCCTTGCAACACTTCACACGATTCCGTTTTTGGTCAAGCTTGAGCAATCGCGGCACCCATCTTGCGGATAGCTTTCTCATGTCCAAATGTTTATGCAAAATATTATGTACTCTTTCAGTCGAGATGCCCACAGCACTAGCAATCTCACGCACCTTAACTCTCCTGTCATCCATCACCATATCATGGATTTGATCAATGATTTCTGGAGTCGTAACCTCCACAGGCCGTCCAGAACGTTCAGCGTCACTTGTGCCCATATGGCCAGTCCGAAAATTTTGAAACCACTTATAAACTGTTCTAATCGAAGGTGCAGAGTCACCATAATGTTTATCAAGCTTCTCTTTAGTCTCCTGAGGCGTTTTGCCTTTCATAAAGTAATGTTTAATCACCACACGAAATTCTTTTTCGTCCATTTCTTGAAAATCACTCGACTTCCTTGATTCACACGAATGCCAAACACAAAGAAATAGACCAATATGGCTGAAACTTGGTGTGCGTTCATTCAAGAGATGCTACTAACTAAACATGACCTCGATACGCGCCGGTGGTGCCATCTCTCGGACTTTGCACGGACTTTTCAAACCAGCCTCGTAGGCAGTAGTTGCTTGTAGAGATACAATAACGTCCGTGGCAGCACTACCACGTTGTCTAAAAGGTGCCGTGAAATAGAAAAATATGTTTCGGAATTTCGACAACGCTGACAGGTATAACGACATCGCCGCCGATATCCTCAGGATATGAAAAAAGGGTAAAATCCCTACTCAGGTGGGGAGGTGCACGATAAAAAAAAGAGAAATAACTTAGTAACCGATATTTTACTAATTCATCAAAAGTAAGTGGATTTTAAAATTTTTATTTATTATTTTCTCAACACCCAGCAAAAGCTAATGATTTATTGCATCTTTTATCTCCGGAACTTTCACTAATAAATTATATTAGAAAAAACGCACAAATTTACTTTGTATGGACTTTGTAGTCACCTAAAATAGATACTGCTTACTAATCTAATCCAATCTAACAACACTCATATCTAAACCTATAGAATCACGCTATAAATAAACTGACAGGCTGTAAATTATATTCCAGACTAACAATACATATATGGTGGAAAGTGTACTTTCCGATGTATCAAATGATAGGCCTACTATGGCTAAGATAGTATAGTAACACACAAAGATGGATATAGCTTTTTGGAGTACAAAGTAGTTACTAAAAAATCATCGTATCGCCCACGCAACCAGCAGTTAACTTAGGAATTATGTGATAACAGTAATTTTTTAAAAGTTTTATATTATAGTTTCAAGTCAAAGTAAAATTTCGAAATAAAAAATCAAAATCTAAATTGATTATTCTGCTAAAATAAGGAATCCGTGCTTAGCGTCGCGTCGTCATACAGAAATGACATACACAAAATATAATTCGATAATCGAGTTTTTGAACCTGAGTTTACCGAAACTAGAAGAACGGCCGTTCTTGGATTGATAAAGCGGGTCTAGCTTCG
Organism: Pachyrhynchus sulphureomaculatus; assembly: GCA_019049505.1. Lineage (NCBI taxonomy): Eukaryota > Metazoa > Arthropoda > Insecta > Coleoptera > Curculionidae > Pachyrhynchus > Pachyrhynchus sulphureomaculatus. The sequence goes on along the minus strand of CM032454.1, from coordinate 56,626,841 downwards.
TTCTCCGGTATTGGCGGCGTCTGTCTTTTGCAGGTTCCCTCTTATTTTATCAAGAATTTTATATGGTTAAATGACAGTCCATTTTTAAATCGACGTTTTTTTGGGCCCTAAAGCTGAGTCCGGTCTTGACGACGTCTGCCCTTTGGGCGCTCATCTTGTTTAGTATCAACAAATGAACAACTAGGCAGACGGTTAGTAGACAGGTCAAAATTTCGGGTCGCCCTCTTGGTCTAGTAGTAACGAACCATGACTCCCAATTATATTATCTAAAAATCTCATATCTATCTCAAGAAATTTATTGTTTTTACTAGCCAATGTCCATTAAACTGAATTTTCAAAAGCATTTAGATTTAAATAAAGATTGTGGTAGGATATTTTATCAAGAAACTTGGGTCGTAAAGACTGGCCTTAAACCCAAGAAAGTCAACCGTTAGGTCTTCACGGTATCTATGTACATATATCACTGTGATGAAGGTAATCAGTACGGCTTATAAGGACTAATATTAAACTATGATGATAAAGACAAAACATCGCGGGAATATTAATTTCTGCTGCACTTTAACAACCCTCTGAGCAGATAATAAATATCCCCAGCTTGCTAGAGCATAAGTTATATAGGATACTAAACAGGGTAATATGGAGTTAGAACTACCTTCTTATTCATAATTCTAACTCATTTTTTTTGTGATAAATCTACTTTTTATAATTATAGTAGAAAAACTTCTTCTACATGATAAGACATGATAAAGTCCAAGATTACACTGTTTTCACAGTATTCAGTCACAACCCACTAGTGGAGAACCATATTTCAGCGTATTCTGGTGAGTGTACTAAGGTTTCGAAATTACTATTTTTTTTTTTGAAAGGCTTGTATCGTTCGCAAAGAAGCACAAGACTTACATCCAAGACAGACGACTACAGATCATTTATACCAGTCATGAAAAAGACTGGTCCAAGGGCAGAACCTTGGAGTACCTCACACAACTACAATATTATTTAGTTCAGATTTGCGAATTTTAATTTAATTACAAACACTCTATAAAAATCGGTGCCACTATAGTGTGCGGTCTAACTACCAATCTTACTATTGTGTGCAGTCTACCTACTATAAATATATTTTTAAGCAAATCGATAAAATAATAGGGTAAGTTTCGTTATTAATGACAATGACAAGTTGCTTATACGCATATTCAAAAGAAGCCATACTTTTGCGAGATTTTTATATTAATATCACTTTTAACGAAGATGTAGCCATGATTTTTTTGCAAACGCATAATTTACTTATGCAGAATAACGAAAATAACATCTGTGATAGGTATGATGCGGAAATGCAAAGAAAAAGGAAGCGCAATCGTGGAGAAGCTTTTCATCCAGTCTTCGTTCTACTAGAAAACGCTGTCAAACAACAAAATCCATTAGAAGCGAAAATGAATTCTTCCCTTATACGGATTTGAACGGCAAGTTACATTGTAATTTAAGCTTATGTCATATAATTGGTGTTTATATTCGTGCGTCACATTCCGACAAATATGTGAAAAACTGACTGGCAGGTCGTCACATACCGTAAGTGATTGATATAACATGTGCCGCGAAGTGTGCTCCTCAATTGTGTTAGTCAATCGCAGAGGATAATTAATTGGCAGCAACGACAATACTATACAAATTGACGAAGCGCGATTCGCGGGTCGCAGAAAATACAACAGAGGAAGGCTCTTACAAGGTGATCAACAACTTGAATCTGAAGATAGCGATGCACCGGTACAAAACAATCGAAACCATGGTAGTCGAATATATGGATCGTGGGGTTTTGGTTTGAAAAAAAAACGAAAAGTACAAGTAGCAACAAATTTTTCCTCTTTTTAATTATATATAGCAAATCTCTGTAAGCTAGCCTACTATTGCACATATAGACAATGAATCTTTTTTATAACATTATAATAAAATGTCTATAAAATTTAAATTACTTAATCTAATGTCATTCTCTCGTTTGATAGTAGTTTCAATAGATTCAATTTTATATTTTAAATGCATAAATCCAGTCCATATGGCAGTGCATAAAAATAATGATTTTAATGGTAACATTCCGTATGAAATAAATGAGGGAACTTTCTACATCTACGTTTATTGTTTCAAAATACGGTAAACTGTAAAAAATACGAGTTTTATTTGACATCGTTATTTTTTTAGTAATTTAATCAGACTAGGCGATCCTCCCGATGTCATATTTGAGAGTCTAATGCTAGAAACTAGAAAAAAATGCAGTTTGACATGAATGCCCTACGTAGAAGACCAAAAGCAAAGAATGTTTATTAAAAAATCATAACAATGGTAAAGACGTATTATAATAATAAATTAGAAATGTTTTTCTCATCTAATCTAAGGTACAGTAATACATTTGTTTAAATGGAAGGATACACAACAAATAAATGAAATTACAATAAAAAAATTTACATTCAATTTTACAATTTTCTAATAATTCAATACATCACTTGTTTCTTTAAATTCTGTTGCGATGTAGACCGAGTCTCTATTAATTAGTAAGAAATGATGATAGTTTTTAAGGCACATATCCATAAGATATTATAAATTTATAGCTGTTTTAATTTTTTTGCGACAGGCTAAAACTTTGGCCAAAGTCTTTTAGCAGGTAACGAAATTTTTCTCATAAATCGCTCGAACCGCATTAGTCGCATATTGCTGCTACATAGAACACATTCATATAAATGTCAGTCAAAAAAAGCTTCATTTACAATGAATCTGTATTGGACGGACAAATAAGGACTTAATTTTGCTTGTGAAATTATGTTTATTACCATTTCATCAAACTTTCGGAGAGTGAGAGGTAACCATTACTGCAATATCGCTTTTATAGGTTTATCTGAATCGATTTTTGTACTCGTAACCACAAGTGATCACGCAGACTCACCCTATGTGACATTGTTCCTACCGGGTAAGTCGCAAGAGTCGTAGTCACACTTTTTGGAAATCCGCTAGTAAAGTCCTTGTCCATTAAAATGCAACTTATCCATGCGATAATATGCATCTAGTACAACCGCATCAATCACCAATCGTCAGAATAAAATCGTACATAGAACAATATTTTCATTGTTGCAAGTAATTGCTGAAGAACGTTAAAGTAATGCTAAATACAGTTTAATTATTTTTTATTTTGTATAGTTCATTGTTACCAAAAGAATCTTAATCACTTATAATACTTAACCTAATATATAATTTACAAGTTTTGGTCCGCAGCATCTGCATAAAATATTTTAAAAAACATTAGGTAATTTCAAAAAAGTTCTTTTAAAACTTGGCTTGTCAAAAAATAAGTCCTAACTGAAAGTCGAAAATTTTGTTTATTCTTCAATACAAATATCACGGGACTTTCATTATGGAAACTATTCGAATGGATTTATCACAAGATCTGACATTATTTTCGAAGACTTAAGAAGACGCTGACCAAAATCTATTCATAGATTTGCTGTCATATTTATTTTTAATGTATAGAGTTTTAAACACAATTAGTTTTTAAGCTTAAAATAAATATATCCTAAATCACTTATGAGCAAGATAAAGTTTTTAAATTTTGAGTCACTCTAGGTGTAGGAAAAGTAATTAATGGGAGTGAAACAAATCTACATACATCACAAAGCAGAATATTTATCGATCCAAGATGCTAACGAGGATTATACAATTCATAATTAATTTTATCAACAATAATAATCTTTAAGTTTGTAAGATAAGTTTAAATATTGTTTACGGATAAACAAGATCGCTTTCTCTATTTAAGTCCTTGGACCCAATTTATCTATCATCTTAGGGTAGACAAACATGGATTTGATTTAAAAAATAGTAGAACTAGTAAAGATAGGGAAGCAATTTGAATTGACTGACAGAAGATCGACTTTGCTTATTTTTAGTAATTATATTTATTTCACGTCATAAATAACGGACTCAAATATAGCACTAGAATGCATCATTGCAGGGGAATCCAGTATCAATTGCTTTTTGAAGGTGGATGGCCTTTGGCGAAATTATGGTTTATCTTTGTTTGAGGCCAGTCAGTTGTAAAACATGTTTGAATATCACTGTGATTTTTCGCAATTAGGGCTATAAATACTAGGTTTTACCTCTAGCTCAGGTTAGTTCAGGTTATCATTTCTAGCTCTACTGATGAGTCGATTGAATAATATATGTTTTCAAAACAATGAACTTTATTATTAATTAAACTGTTAATCAAACTAGCTTAATTTCATGGAAATATGCTCGTATTGACAGTTACGAAACTTTAATTTAATAACACACAAGTTTCTTCTAATAAAATTAAACTAAAAATTGAAGTACAATGCCAACAAAAATCGATAAAACTATCGATAAATCTTTTAATTTATCTCCTCCACTCCATCCACATTCTATTTCAGATTTTAAGACTTCGATGACTGAATTATTATTTTTATTGGCACAAACGGACATTCTAAGTTCATTATGGGTATGCATGCAGGTGTAGTCGGGATGAGTAAAAGATGAGGTGATGCTGGGACTTTTGCCGCATATGTATTGACGGCGTTTACGTTGCCAAACTTCAATCCATCTGAAAAAAGAAGAGAATATAACATATTAGCAGCTAACTCAAAAAGCTGTCAAGTCAAGGAAAACGTTTATATTTAGGTCTTAGTAAAGCTGTATAGCAAGGTGAAATTCATTTATACACACTTCATGCGAAGTGTCATCTGGTAAAATTGGACTAATATTAATTTAGAATAAAGTAGAAATTTATTTACAGTCTACATACTTCGGTCTACGTAGATTATTATCAAGTAACAACTGGAAAATTTTCCACAGAAAAGGCCAAGTGCAAGTCGGATTTACGCAATTAGTGTTCCGTACGGTGATTGCTTTTAAAATAAAATACAATTCGTACCTAGGCTAGCTCAATTAGGTCCATGACCTTAAGATTGAATATGTATTTTCACGTTTATTTTTAGTCAATAATGGATATTAGTTATGGCTTCTTAGCTACCTAAAAGCCAATAAATGAATCTAGCTCAATCTAGAATCTAGTTGTAAAAGTTCTAAAAAAAATATATCTACTTCCAAAATATTTTTTTAATTATAAACAAATAGAATAAAATTAGTTTGCCTCGGTATCTATCCGTTAGTCAGCAATCATCATTGAAATTTATTTTATCTGTGATTGGCCAAATGCAGTAATGTACTGAAAAGTATATAAGTAGATTATTGATGGCACCCAATTAAATTCACAACTTTCGACGAAAAAAACCTTCACCAGATTGTTAAGATGTTAAGACAAATAGTTTTTCTTATACCAGATAAATTGTCAAACGTTTTTTTTTTTCTCAATCTGCACTTTATGAAGAATATTCCATAATTTTTTTGAAAATTTTTTAGATCAGTACTCTTCGTGATAAGGGAGGACAGCGATTTCTGCCCATTTTTTAAAAATAATATGAAGAAAAGTTTGGGAGAGTATTACATCATATATATTTTTTGAATTCATTTTTCACAAACGTTCATGTGACACTCCACGCGATGATCTTAAAAAAAAACTTTTCTTTCACTTCCGATTTCACCCCTCAAAACTAACCTCTTAAGTCAAAATTTAACTTTCAAAACTACACGGCTCTGATTGGACCACCAATTCTTATATTTGTGCCAAATTTCAACTTTCTATGCTAAATAGTTTCGGAGAAAATTGGGTGTTACAGACGGACAGACAGACAGACGGGCACCGAAGTGATCCCATAAGTGTACTAAAAAGATACATAAACCAGCAGTAGAACACCCCTATTCTTATATATTTTATTTATTAATTGATTAATAACTTCTCACTGTTGAATTTTTTAATTTTCACTTTATAATTTCAATGTTTTATGTATTTTTTAATTTTAATCGTCATATAATATGAGAACGTGTACGCGTCGATTTGTTTTCTTTGGGCGATGAATTTCTAGCTTTTAGCCCTGATGATGGTCTAACTAAAAGTAAGTAAGCATAAATAATTTGCAAAAAAGAAAGACTTCTACTTTATTTTAAATTAACCATCGATTACGTATCTGGAGTGCAATTACGAATTCCTAAAGTAACACCAAGAGAATCCAAGAAAAATGTCGAAACTGATCTTTATTATCAAGAACAAATAAGAAAATTGTATTACACTAATAATAGTCAACCAAAAAAAAATTGTATATATTATGCCTTAAGAAGGCATAAAGCCTTAGCTTTTTGCAAGAATTTGCTTTTACTACCCTAGTTTAACATTTATTTATTTATTTAATTTACTAGGTGTAAATTTGTCTTTGAGCGAGCTTTTATAAGTAGATAAAACTATTTATGAATTTAATCTTAGAAGTATTGGTAACGTTATATAATCCTGATTTAATTCAGTTACAATCGCACTACCTCAATATGTCCTTTCCATATAAGGGCTGCGATAAGATCATACAAGTTCAAAATTAGTAAGTGAGCAAAATGACCTTGCTTACTGAACCAGCTTGAAATATCTGCATAATAATGTATAACTCACTTTAATAAAAATATATTACCTATACAGTACCTATAATTAAATTTTGCCATTCAAGAATTATTAAAATATCATAATCAGTTATTCATCATTAATTAAAATATGGTAAACATATTAAAAACTTCTCAGAGAATTTATTTCAGAATATGAAAAAACTTCCGAAGTAAATGAACTAATCCAGCTGCTGTTAGTGGAATAAGCTTTACTTTTTAGACAATGTGGTGCAATTTATAAAATAATATGACATGATGTTTGAATTAAGAAAGAGAAATATATTTAATCCAATATTAAGAGCCAATACTAAACAACCACATTAACATCTTGTCCATGTGAATCGCTGTCAAACTTATAAATTAAATTTTGACTATGACACTCTGTAGTTGAGGAAGTATAAAAGAGTTATTTTTAAGCAATTTATCTCTTTCATAGAAGTCTACAGCTGATGACGCTATCAGAAATACTTAAATGTTCCGTAAGGCCAATTTTACTATATCGTATCGAAACTGCACCCCTAAATGCTAAAACGCTAAACCAAATCGACACTTCTAAATTGTGGACATTTCGAAAACTATTACGTATTCTCTGAACTGCTTATCTATCGAACAATAAGGGTGGATTGAAGTGCGACGAATAGCAGAACAAAAACGTCGCTTCACAAAAAAGAAACTGACAATATTCCTCTGAGAAAAACCCTTTTTATTGCGATATATAATGAAGTGTGAAAACTTTAAAATGTGTTTCGTTTTAAATCATATATCAAACACGTTTTTTGGACTTACCCTAAATCACAATCACAATCCCATTTATTTCCAACCATTTTTAAATCCAATAAGAACGTTTTTTTAAACAAATTTGGTTTGGATCCTGTAGATGGATTCATGAGCCCTTTTAAATCGCCATTATTTCTTACATCCAGTGTGATATTTCTAGCCCTTCCTACATTTCTAAAAAAGTCTTCTGGTATTTTCATTATGCTTGTGTTCCTGACATTTATATAAAGTTCTGAAGATCTAATCCCCTAAAATTATTATATAATTTTAGTCACTGCAATTTTAACATGTAGCTTAAAATAATAGAGCAATATTTCAAATGATACTGAATGTAACTTTAAAAGTACAATAAGTTAATACATAAATAGATATATATATATATATATATATATATATATATATATATATATATATATATATATATATATATACATATACATATACATATATATATATATATATATATATATATATATATATATATATATATATATATATATATATATATATATGTATATATATATATATATATATATATATATATATATATATATATATACATTATATATATATATATATATATATATATATATATATATATATATATATATATATATATATATATATATATATATATAATAATTTGTAAAGAAGCAAAACTGTACTTGGCGTTTGAAATAACCGACTGATCAGTTAGTACTTCGCTGGAGAATCCGAAAATAAATTTTAGATGAAAGTAAGCAATTGATACTCCCTTGAGGAATCTTATGTAAAAAGAAAAATGATGCCTTCTTGATTCATCACTGTAAACTTTCTTAAATTAGAATAGTAAACTTTTTAAATGCTTGAAGATAGTCACGACTTCGTCCATAAAACTATAAAGAAAATTTATCTCAAATGAATTCCTTAACGCATACCAGAAGACACTTCAATGATACCGTACAGTTTAATCTTCTGCATGGTCTCCAAATGATCCCAGCTTTTTCAAAAAAAAGATCATGACATATAGTATCAAATACTTTACCCAATGTAAATACTATCAACTGGCCACCTTTTTATTTATGACGGAATTTTGAAATGTAGCAAGGTTTGTAGCTGTTGAGCCCTGTTTGTAGAGGTCGGATTGCTCACATGCTTACAGGATTCCAACACCTTGTCAGATATTACAGTTTCGAAAGTTGTAGATAAGAGAGGCATTCCACGATAATTCGTTTCTAAGACCCCATTTTTTTCAAAAAAAAAGGAAAATGAAATTACACTAAATTAACGGAATATATTTATCTTTTCCATGTTAAGTTTAAATATATTCTCAGATTTTATCCATCAGGCAGGGTTTTTTTGTGGCACGTGTTTAAAGTTTTAAAATAATTAGTACTTACAAAACAGTGAATAATAAATGCACGGCTAATTTTGTCTAACCTAAAAGGTTTTATATGATGATTTTCGGTCCTATTTTGCCTTCGGAATGTCTCTTTTCAAGGTCCAACAGTAGTCGGCCAGCATACTGGGACTCCATTTGCCTTGGTACCTCTTTTCCATAGCAGAAATCTGCTGATGAAAAACTCTCACCATACTCATCAGAGACAGCCCCAAGATTTTCAGGGAAGAAGTCTAGGTGGGAGTCCAAGAAGTGTATTTTTAAGAACATGTTTCAGCCCATTTCTTTATATGAAGTCAGAAGATTACTCACTATTTCACTATAGTTTTCTTCTTTATTATTGCCAAGAAATCCACAACAGATATTTTTGAATGATTTCCATGCTGCTTTTTCCGGTGGATGTAACAGTTCCTCAAAATGTTTGTCATCCGAAATTAATGACCTTATTTGGAGCCCTATAAAAATCACTTCCTTCAATTTTGCATATCTTTTTTTTAGGAAATTTAGATTTCAAATACATAAATGTAGCAGAACCTTTATCCATTTTTTACAAAATTTTTATAAGCCCCAGTTTTATGTGCAGGGTAGGTAAATACACCTTTTCGGGATCCACTAATAGGGTATTTGATACATTTTTATGCCTAGGAATAAGAGATTCACGTTTAGGCTATTGTTTCCCTATGTAGTGAGACTCCTTATCCCTGCTATCCCATTCACACAAGAAACAGCAGAATTTCGTGTATCCAAGTTGCAAACCTAACAATAAAGGTTTAACTTTCAAATCACCACAGATATTCCAGTTATATTTAGTAAACTGAATTTTTTCTAACAGCAATTTCATATTTTCATATGTCTCCTTCATATCACTGGCATGCGCGACAGGTATTGATGGTAATTCATTCCCATTATGGAGTAGTACAGTCTTCAAACTGACAATCATCACTCATCTGGCCGGTGTTGATGTCCAAGAGCCTCCATTACTGCACAAACATCATTACAAAAAACTACTACATGGCCTTCTTTAGAGAAGTAGTCACTGAAATCACAATGGCGTCTACGATAAACGCATATCCTTGTATCTTTTTGGAGTAGATTCCAACCATTGAGCCTGGAACTTAAAAAGCTCAGCTGACTGTTTAGACAAATTTAAATCCCGTATAAGATCATTAAGATCTTCTTGAGGTAAAAAGTGAGGTTCTGATGAACTACTTGCTTCAAATGTAGGGTCACTTCTCTCGCTTTTTCCGTCTCCAGTATGAACTGGGTCGGAGTCGGAGTTATCACTTAAGGTCATGAAATCTGGAAACTTTGGTACAGGATACTGTTCACTATGTGGCACAGGTCTAATTGCAGATACCAAATTGGGGTACTTAACTGTATATTTTGTTTTGAACGTAATTCCTTTAATGTTAGTTAAGCAGAAATAACAATCAGTTAAATGGTCCTTCTGTTCCCTCCAAATCATAGGGACTGAAAACGGCATATGATGAGTACCATTTTTCCAACCAATGAGAAGCCTAACACATGAAACACAGCATAAATTTGGGGCCCAGTCTTTATCAAAATCACCAGGTTTACATCCAAAATGAAGCTCATAACATTTTTTTCACAAGCGGTGTAAAATTTCGTCTCTGAAACTTGAAAGTCAGTTCACCACACACGTAACAGAAATTGTTTGGTTGATTTACACACTTTCTTGGCATTTTGAAACGTTTATAAAAAAAAACTTACAAATATAAACAATAAACAGCACAAAAATAAGTAGGTACACGTGTTACCAGACTCACTACAATTACAATACTGGGTACTGGCCCTCTGCTTGCTAAAAAATTGCAATATTTGTACAAGATAGGACAGGACAGAGTTAAAACATGTTTCAACATGAATAAGTCTGCCTGGTGCCAAATTATTCTGAATACAAATTCCCACTTATATATTTACAAGAATTATAACAATTAAATCCTAATATAGAGAAGTATATTACACAAAAATGACTGTCACAAGAAAACTATGCCTGACAGAAGAAATCTGATAACATATTTGAATTCCGCATAAAAAAAACTGAACAGTTTCCTTGTGAAAAAAATCATGTTGACCAGTGTTATCTGTAATGGTTCTAATAGGACATCCTTGTACACCAACATTATTATAATTACATAAATTAGACTAAAAATATGTTAAATTAACCTTTAAAACATTGGATCCTAATTTTTGTAAACCTTTTCCGGAAAAAGTAATATTCCTTAACTTTGGGGGCAAGTCGCCCGCCATTTCTGGGTCTAGATTACTTTCACTCTGTCTGTCAACCTAAAACATAAACTGTTGATATATATTGTTGATAAAAAATGTTTAAAAATGAAATCATATTATTTTGATTAATGAGTTACTCTTACATGTATTTCTAAATTTCTTAAACCAGTATTCCATTGTATAATAGTCGGTATATTAAAAGTCCTAAATCCAGTATACAGGTTAATTTTTAATGTTCTCAGTGAATACATTTTGCAGAAAGCGCCAGCCTAAAAAAAATAATAAGTAAACTGATAATCAAAATTAAAGGATACTAAATTTTTATGTCTAATTTTAAACAAGTATAATACAAAAAGTGACTAAGCTTCTCCCCTTTTTCTTAATGTAAGTCTAAATTTTGTTTTGAAGAAACTGTTTTCATTTCTGAGAGGTACAGATCCAGTTCTCATACTAACACTTCAGTGTTCTACTTGGAGTCCTAGAGATATTCAGGATTTCATTCCTGGTAATTGAAGAAAGCCTGTTTTTACCTATTCTCTGAACGAGATCTAATTAATCTAATCTAATTCCTCTACAAACTCTGCTCGATCTGGCAACATCTGTAATCCCACACATATTTCGTATATGGTCGCTTCTTAATCTACCTCCGAGTATGTACCCGGTTACTGAGCGTAGAGTCCTCAATTCCGTTGTTCTTAAAAGACGTTTTATATGGGTAGTTTGTGCTCTGGTTTCGATGACCTTTCTTCTCACACTGATGTATTTGTCTTGCCAGATAATGTGTCTTAGTAGCCTTGAAGTTACAGAGGCCTTTGTTGTCTGCTCAATAACATCTTCCTTTATAGGTCTGTTCTAGTAATTTTGGCGCCAAATTTCTTGAAATTACTCTATACTTTTAATGAAACACTTTACAACTTTGACGTTCTCTTGATATAGTCATGGATTTTATTTTTTGAACAGATACGATTACGTTGAGATCTTTAGCTACCATTTCGAATTTGTATAATAGCTTTTGTAAGTAATTTTCATCATCTGCAATAAAGGCGCCATCGTTGACGTTACAGATAAATTTAACTTCTTTTTACACAACCTGTGGTCTGAACCTGCGATTTTAACCTCCGCAATTATTTTGTCCATAATGACATTGAACTAAATTAGGCTGAGACTCTCGCTCTGCGTTATATTAGTGGTTATAAATATTTTTCTCTTTGCTAGATATCTACTTTTATAAATATACTGTTGCACAAATCAGATTCTTTGTTAACCTGTACTATATTAGGCGGTACGTTTCGTTCTCCCAATAATATGGAACCATCTTCGTGTCTTGCCCACTTAAATACTTTAATAAGGTCAATAAAGAACAATAAAGCAGTATTGTTAAATTCGATTGGTTCTTTTAAAATCTGACAATGAGTGAAGGTAGCATCTACAGTAGATCTGTCCCGTGTGCTATTCTTCACTGATGCCAGTTTTTGCAACATCTTCAAATAGATCTTAGTGAGCAATTTTGATATTCAGCTGAGAAGGCTCATACCCCTCTAATTTTTTGAATTTATTTTATTTCTTCTTCTTCTTCTTGATTATTAAGCGTTTTTAAAAATCCCGTTTTTAAATTAAAGCTCTATTTTTGTTGTTAGAGATGAATTAAGAAATATACAAAGTAAGACATAAGACGATAATTTTGTACATCATCATGATGATGTTCAGAAAGTACCAAGAAACAAAAATATACAGAAAATACTATTAATACTGTTACTACAATAATAAACAATGGAGAAACTTAAAGGTCTCTATCGTGAAGGTATTGCAATAGAGTTTATATATAACACGTAAGCTGAAAAGTTTTTGGTCTAGTTAATTAAAACATATTTTTTTGCAAAATTCGACTTTATTCACCAACATAGTCTCCTTTAAGAGTGATACAATCAGTCCAACGCTTTTCTAACATTTTTGTACCTTTCTTGTAGACGGATTTGTCTTTGCCTTCAAAACAGGCCTCAGTTTCGGTAATAACCAAATCTCTTTCCAGCGAACATTTTTTTGAGGTCTGTGAATAGATAATAGTCGCTGAGGGCCAAATCTGGAGAATACGGTAGATGAGGAAGTAATTCGAACCAATTCACGCAATTTTGCCATCGTAACCATTGACCTGTAACACGGTGCATTATCTTGATGAAAGAGCACTTTTTCTTGTTCATTTCTTTGCGATTTCTGCCTTAAAACGCACCAATAACTTAAAATAATACTCGCTATTGATGGTTTTTCCCTTCTCAGCATAGTCGATGACAATTATTCCATGCGCATCCCAAAATACAGAGGCCAAAACCTTCCTAGCCGAATGTTGTGACTTTGATCGCTTCGGGCGGCTTTCACCGGCTGCTCTCCATTCAGCTGACTGCCAATTTGATTCCGGTGTGTAGTGGTGGATCCATGTGTCATTCATTGTCACATAACGTATAAAAAAATCCTTTTTATTGTGCTTAAACAGGTCCAAAGAGCGCTTAGAATGATCAACACATTGTTGTTTTTGATCCACAGTGAGCAATCGCGGTACCCATTTCGAACAGAGCTTTCTCATGTCCAAATGTTCATGCAAAATATGACCAACACATTCTGTTGATATCTTTAAGGTGTCAGCTGTCTCACCCAATTTCAATTTACGGTCATCCAAAACAATTTTGTGGATTTTTTTGATGTGTTCCGATGTAACCACCTCATTTGGGCGACCAGACCGTTCTGCATCATTTGTGTCTATACGACCGCGTTTAAATTCAGCATACCAGTAAATGATGAGTGATTTTCCAAAGGCAGAGTCCCCGTAACACTTATCAAGCCATTGCTTTGTTTGAACGGTATTTTTCCCAGCAAAAAACAGTGTTTAATCAACACACGAAAATGGATTTTTTCCGTTGTCGTGAAAATATCAAAAGTAGCGTCACTAACACCAATATAACTTGTAAACTAATAGTCAAAATACGATAAAATTTTGACACATACCGTTTGAAGGTTGGTACTTCCTAAAAATCATATGGATTTTTTGTAAAGTGCGACATCTATATATCAAATCAAAAACTTTTCAACCTACGTGTTATTTTTGTGCTTACTCATAATTGTCAAATACTACGATGTTTTTTTCTTCAAACTTACCTCCAAAACTGTTAAATCAAAATTCCTTATGTCCAAGTCTTCTAGATGATCTGCTACTCCTAATAAACTCGTATTACTCAAATAGGTAATTGGATTGGACACCATAGATAAGTATCTCAGTTCTAGGAGTGAATGAGTTAGTATAGGAATGGCAGTTAAATCATTGTAATCTAAATTCAGCCTCTGAAGATTGGTCATATTAGTACTCATTTCAGGTGGAATGTTTGGGAGAGAGTTAAAGGCTAGAGATAACGTCACTAAATTTGGTGTTGGTAAAGTAGGAACCTGAAAATAAAGTTTTTTTAAATATTTTTAATAATAATTTTAATAATTTAATCATGCTATCATGACATCTAGAGGTTGACTGAGTAAAATAATAGATTATATTTTTAACCACAGGGCTGGTTTAAATGCAGTCTTAGGACAATTTTGTTTTAAACAACTTTTGAAAATCTTTTCATAGTCTTTAGTTAACGCAGTGATATACTTCTTTGATGACTAAAACCTTAAAAACTCCCAAAGTAATTGTCTGTCTTACGCTTGAAGATCATCTAGAGTTAGAACACCTTTGCTTATGTAACCAAGACATGATATTTTCACCTTGTTATGTTTCAAGAAACTTACCATACTTAGAGAAACATTCTCCAAATTCAAATTAAGCAAGGAATATTCTACTCCTTGGAAACTACCACCATTATGTTCAAGGGCCAATTGACTATTGTGACTCAAATCCAAATTAAGTAATCTTGGCAATCCTTTAAATGTTCCTGTATCGATCTGAGCAAGACGATTGTAAGAAAGGTCTAAATAATTAAGTTTCTAAAAAGTAATGAAAATTAGTAATTAAAGACACACATATATATATATATATATATATATATATATATATATATATATATATATATATATGCTTTCTAGACTATCAAAAAGCGTTTGATAAAGTACAGCACATCAAACTGATAAAAGAATTAAAGAAGATCTAACTTGACCTGAAACACATAGAAATAATAAAATACATCAGACTCCTGTAATACAAGTAAATGAAATAGTAACAGATGAAATACCGATTCAGCGAGGAGTCAAGCAAGGCTGCGTACTGTCACCTGTATTGTTTAACTTATATTCTCAAGTAATCTTCAAGGGAACATTATGGGAACGAAGTAAAGGAGTCGGTATGGGGGAGGGGTGAAGTGATAAACACTATTCGCTTTGCCGACGAGACCGTGATCTTAGCAGAAACATTAGAGGGCCTGCAAGCATTGGTTGACAACGTGAATAGAGAAAGTGTCAAAATGGATCTGACGATAAACAACGAAAAAAACAAAATTTATGTTCGTTTCTAAACATCAAACCAACAATTGCCAATTATTCGTCGAAGGAAAACAAATGTAAATATTTAGGCACGTATATCACATCCGACATTGACCAAGACACTGAAATTCAAACCAGAATAGAGACGGCAAGAAAATCATTTTTAAAATTCCGGTCAATGTTTTGCAAAGGAAACTTATTCCTCGCTCTAAGATTGCGTTCCCTGGAATGCTACGAGTGGAATCGAGACATGGATATTGAAGCAATACACTACTAAGAAGCTAGAAATATTCGAAATGTGGCTCTATTGAAAACTATTAAACATTCCATCAGCCAGGATCATTAATGAGGAAATTCTACAAAGGATAGGCCAAAAAAGAAAATTCTTGATAATCATAAAAGTACGAAAAATATCCAACTTAAGTTATGTACTCAGAAATGACAAATATTCATTATTGCAAACTATCATGCAGGGAAGAGTTAACGGTAGAAAGGATGCCGGAAGAAAGAAAAAGTCTGGGCTACGAAATATCAGAGAATGATGTGGGGGAGTTGTTTCATGTTGCGAGGGACAGTGAAACATTTAGAAAAGTGGTCGCCAACCTCCACTGGAAGAAGGCATGAGAAGAAAAAGAAGAAGACACACATCTCATTTTAAATTCACTGTAGGATGTGTTAAAAATTTTGAAATATTATATTTAGAAAATCATCATCAGCTGAATCTCTGACCGTTGTGTTATAAAATTATTCAATTATCGAAGAATTTCCGCCAAGTTAACATAAATTATAAGAATATAGTTAATTTACCAAACTACATTAGGCTTAGAAATATTTTTCACTCAAAAATATCTTTAGACACGTAAGTACGAGGAAACCATCGACATGTCATCAGGCATTATACTTTTTTCGCGACTTCTAACTGCTAGTAAGAATTACTTTACACTTATCTCATCCAACTCCAGAGTAAGCTAAAGTCATCAGTTTTATAATTCATGAATTCTTCCCTTCCATATAGCCCTGTCTGATATGTATACAGTCGGCCCAAAATTGACAATATTAAAGATATATATCTATGGTATTTACCTTAAATCTTTCTAGAAGTCCACCATGCGATAGAGAGGATATAAAATTCCAAGAAAGATCAAGCTCACATAACGTTTGAGCAGCAGTTGTAGAAAGACTACTTAGAGGCAGTTTACTTAATAAGTTGTGAGAGATATCCAGCCGCTCCAAACCTATAAAGGAAAAAAATACTCTATGTTTATCCAATCCCAAGTCAGATCATGCTGTTTATAACATTTATAATACTTTCAAAACATTGAAATTTAAATTTAAGGTAAAGGTAAGGTAAATTAATTAAAGAGCCTTTTTCCTATCAAAACTATATTTTTGTCATTAAAAATTGTTGAAAACAAGACTCAAGACAAAACTTATGTAAAAATCGGCTTTAATTATAAAAGTACCAACTTATTGTGCTAACTTTCGGCACTAATTCTAGAAAAATACATTTGAATTAGAAATGTAACTATAATTTATTTATTTGACACTGTCACGAGTGGAGAGATTGGAGATAATCAATAAATAGAAATGTAATGTTATTATATAATTACCTAGAGCAAAAATACAACATTTTAGACTTGTTGCTAACCGAGACAAGACAAGTTATAAATATATAACAATTAAATATATATATATATATATATATATATATATATATATATATATATATATATATATATATATATATATATATACATATATATACAGTGACTCACAGCTTAAATGATGCAGTCGCTATAAGAAAAGACTAACTGGTCTCAGTTCCTTTTTATTTATTTGGAAAAAAAACAACTTATTGAAATTAAATTAGTAAAGAGTCTTCTAAAAAAGTATGAATTACTTTTTGTCTTAAATATGCCTTACTTAATTAACAATAAATAATTAATCAAATCATATGCAATTTTAACGTCACAGCTTAAATGATGCAAAATAACAACAGGGGTCAAAACTTATCGCATTTTGAAATGTAAGAAGGAGGCGTTGCTTTGATTTCTTAGTGCAATTGTTAGTGTTCCGTACGGAATACTTATAAGATCACTTCGGTGTCTGTCCGTCTGTCTGTCCGTCTGTCTGTCCGTCTGTCACACCCGATTTTCTCCGAAACTATTTGTCATAGAAAGTTGAAATTTGGTAGTAATATAGCAATTGATGGCCTCATCAGAGCCATGTAGTTTTGAAAGTTAAATTTTGACTTAAGGGATTAGTTTTGGGGGGGTGAAATCGGAAGTGAAAAAAAAAAATTTTTACTAGGTAATCAAGTGTGGTGTCAAATGAAAGCTTGTGAAAACGCGAGTAAAAAATATATATATATAATGTAATACTTGCACGCACTTTTCTTTGTATTATTTTTAAAAAATCGCGAAAAATCGCTGTCCATCCGCCTTATCTCGGAAAGTACTTATCAAAAAATTTTGAAAAAATTCTGGAATATTCTCCACGGGGTGTAGATTGAACGAAAATTATCACGAGTGCATTACCTGTAATAATTTATCTGGTATATAAAAAAAAACAGAAATTTCAAGATCATCAATTTTCAGTAAAGATTGGAAATAAACTTTGTTGAAAACTTATTTGGGGTGTGTTTTGTGTCACTGATCATTTTATATCACCATAACATAAATTTTGACTTAAGGGATTCGTTTTGAGGGGTGATATCGGAAGTGAAAAAAAAATTTTTTTTTACTAGGTCATCGAGTGTGGTGTCAAAGGAAAGCTTGTGAAAACACGAGTAAAAAATATATTTATAATGTAATACTTGCGCACACTTTCCTTCGTATTACTTTTAAAAAATCGTGAAAAATCGCCCTTATGTCGAAAAGTACTAATCAAAAAATTTTGAAAAAATCCTGGAATATTCTCCACGGGGTATAGATTGAACGAAAATTATCAATACCTTTAATAATTTATCTGGTATAGAAAAAAAACAAAATTTCAAGGTCACCAGTTTTCAGTAAAGACTGGAAACAAACTTTGTTGAAAACTCATTTGGGGTGTGTTTTGTGAAGTCACTGATCATTTTATACCACCCTAACAAAATTTTTTATTTTAAAAACAATCAACGTACGGAACACTAATTGTGCAAGTTCAACTTGCACTTGACCGGTTTTTTTTTGTTTAGTTTGACATTTTTTCATTCAATAAAACGTAATTGTTTAAGATTGGGTCGTCGAACTACAATTTCTGAGAGAAATTTAATTATTGCTCATTACAGGAATGGATACAGCCAAAGAGACATAGCCAAAATGGTAAATAAATGTCCGTCAACTGTTCAGCATATCATTGAACCTTACCGAAATGAAAATAGAGTCGAGAATAAGTCAAGGTTGGCTCCAAATAAGATCTTCAATAAACGTGAAGAAAGATAGATTTTAAGAGAGGTATCAAATAATCCAAAAAAAGTGCGCCAAAGTTGTGCGCCGAGGTGGAAAGACAGTTTGGAAAAAGGTATAACCCCGAAACAGTTCGACGGATCTTGCGAAATAATAATTTACATGGTCGAACTGCTAGAAATAAGCCTTTCAGTAGCCAAAAAAATAGACGCGTGAGATTGGAATTTGCCAGAGAGCTTATCAATAAAGACTTGAACTTCTGGAATTCAGTAATATTTGCTGATGAGACCAAAATAAACTTATTTGGGTCCGATGGAAAAATATCAGTGTGGAGAAAACCTAACGAAGAATTAAAATTGAAAAATATGAAAGCTACGGTAAAGCACGGTGGAGGTGGAGTGATGTTATGGGGTTGTATGTCACCTGCAGGAGTAGGTAACATGCATTTCGTCGAAGGGAATATGAACCAATATGTGTACTCGGATATACCAAGGCAGCATCTCGTCGCTAGTGCCCAAAAATTAGATATTGAAAACAATTATCGGTTCTATCACGACAATGATCCAAAGCACACGTCATTTCGAGTCCGCAGTTGGTTGCTTTATAACTGTCCAAATGTTATTAAAACACCAGCCCAGTCACCAGACTTAAATGTAATTGAAAATTTGTGGCATTTGGACATTAAAAAATAAAGTAAATAGTGCCCCAATATCAAATAAAACTGAATTAAAAGTAAAAATTACTGAAGCATGGAACACTATTTCCCCGGAGTATACTAGAAAGTTAGTTGAATCAATGTCCAGAAGATTACAAGCCGTTATTGATAATGAGGGAGGCCCGACCAAATATTAGCAGGCTTATTTTAAATTCTACAGTTTATTTTCTCTAATAATTTTGGTATATTGAATTTTGCATCATTTAAGCTATGACGTTAAAATCGAATATAATTTAATTAGTTATTTTTTGTTAATTAAGTAAAGCATATTTAAGACAAAAAGTAATTCATACTTTTTTAGAAGACTCTACTAATTTAATTTCAATAAGTTGTTTTTTCCAAATAAATAAAGAGGCACTGAGACCAGTTAGTCTTTTCTTATAGCGACTGCATCATTTAAGCTGTGAGTCACTGTATATATATATATATATATATATATATATATATATATATATATATATATATATATATATATATATATATATATATATAGATCAAAACGATGTCGACTAGTTTTTATTGGCTTTAAAAAAGTTAGTATGTATTTGGAATGATGCATTGACAGATTCATTTGGCTGATGGGGAGAAAGTACCATTAAACGACACTGTTTGAAATTAGTTTGCAAAATTCAAGCGTGAACATAGAAATCTCAGTAACAATTTTCGTGGAAATCGTCCATCAATTTCTATTGTTGCATCAACCATCGATGCTGTAAGAGAAATGATATATATGGATCGGCGTGTGATATACCATTAAATTTAAGAATCCATATAATAAATAGATGAGATCTTTCATTGACATTTGACTGTAAAAAAACTTTTTGCTCGTAGGATTCCGCATAATTTGACCGAAGTCCAAAGAAAGGCTCGTATCAATTGGAGCAAAGAACTGCCTAAATAATTGGTGCTTAGATGCTTCGAACTTTTGCAATATCGTAACTGGTAATGAACCTGAAATTTATTCCTATAAGCTCGAAAGGTCAATTAACTGTATAGCGTTTTGAGATGAGCCCAAACCAATAAAAGTTGTTCATTGTCGCAGAGCTTCAAAAAAATGATCGCTGCAGTTTTTCTCAATTACTGATCATATAGATACCGTTACTTTAGAGAAAGGTGCTGCTTGTTATAAAATAATTTATTTGCTAGATTGCGTAACTGAAAACGTCACATTATATTTCATAATGATCATGTGCTCTCACACAGCTAGTCAAACATCCAATATTTACTAACGTGAAGATAAGGTCTCATTGCTCGTATAATCCTGATCTATCCTAATAATATCCCCATTAAGACTAGGTTAGTCTCAGTCTTGATGTTGAACCAGTACTAATAAGTACTTCGTCTAGACCACTTTCCATTGTCCAAACGAAATGCGGTTGCTATGCATAATAGTTTGGCATATAGTAATTATGTATACAAACTTTAGTGCTCCAGATTTTATTGTGCTCGTTATAGTGTATTATTGACAAAAATTGTCAATTTTTTTAAAAGAACTTTCAACTAAAAAAATTTACGACGCGCTTAATGCATTGAAGAAATAATGTCCGTCGTATGCTACTATCCAAAATTGGGTTGCGGATTTCAAGAGAGAAAGAAACGATATCAGTAATTAACATCGTACTGAAAGTTGTTGTGTCCATCCGTAAGAATTTTGAGGCTGTGCATGAAATGATTTTGGACAATCGACGTATTGTGCTAAAACATGTAGTACTGAGAAACTCTGAACATTTTATACCATTTCCCATTGTCCATTCTGATTAAGGTATGTAAGAATTGTTAACTAAATTGATTCCTAAATGTCTGAAAACCGAAAAAAAAAACGACAGCGAGTTACAACATTCAAGTTGATTTGTAGCAGTTTTGAAGATGATTCATTTAACTTTTTGGATTGAATGGTACTATAGACGAAACGTGGATCTATTGTTATGATTCAAAGACAAAAAACAGTCGAAGAAGGGGAAATACGCTGGCTCAACTCGTCACAAGAAGTTTCGCTGACAGAAATCAGCAGGAGAAATTCTTGCTCCCATTTTTTGTGGTTACGGGTTACTTGGAACTTGGAACACGACAAAATAGTGACTAGAGAATATTATTTTTTAATATTAACTAAACTTTGCCAAAAAATTATAAAAAAAAACGCCGAGAAAAAGTATCTCTTTGGGCAAGGCGGTGCGCCTGCTTCTAAATCTCTGCTAGTTTATAACGTTATCGTTCGTCAACGAATTAGGCTTTGAACTAATTTATCATCCCCATATTTAACTCCCCCGAAATATTATTTATACTCAAAACTGAAAAAAATTTGAAATTGCACAAATGCAGTTCAGATGAAACAGTAATAAATGTTGTCTAATGCTGGTTGGCAAAGTAAGACAATTTTTTTTTTAAAGGTCTAGAGCTACTTTATAACCACTGCACTAAGTGAAAGTTGAAACGGGGACTACGTTGAATAAACGGTTTTTGTTTTTGAGATTTGTTCTTTTATGCTAGGTTAGAAAGTTATCAGGACACACTCATTTTTTTAAATGTTTAAAAAAAAAACAGTAACATTTACCTTCTTCTCTAAATAAGTTGTCCGGTAATGTTCTTAACCGGTTATTGGAGAGATTAACTATTCTTAAGTTACTTAAAAATCTATATATATCATTAGGAATGTCCGCCATTCGATTGTTGGAAACATCTAACACCTAAAACAACATATGTAAGTATTATAAAATAATAAAAAATAGTTTTAAAAGAATCTATAGTAGACAATTTAAAATTAGGAAAACTTTCAATTTCTTATGCTCAGACGTATTTAATACCTACATTTTAAAAATAAATCACAATTCAACGAATATAAATGCACCGGAAAGGACGTAACAGACATGAATCAACGATAATGTCACTAGGATTTCGAGCTTCAGTGGATACTAACCTGCCACTTTACCGATCTTTTCGATAGTTATCTTCAGACTCGGTGTTTGCAACATGTCAATATATACCTGATATTATCTGTTTGGTTAGGAGAAATAGTTTTGAATGTAATATAAGTCATGTTTGCAGTAAAAGTAAAAAACAAAAAGATATTACGTAACAATAGAATATTACAAAGTAAAATCTATCTCTATGGAGATGTAGAGAAAAATTTTAAATAAGAGAAATAAAAGTATTTATCATATAGATTCATTGACACACAATTAATTTACAAGTATTAAAAAAATGTGATTGGAAATCACACACTAGAAGGAAGTTAGTAAAAACAAATATTGAGAGCGTTTCTCTAAAGCAGGGGTTTCCTAACTGTGCGTCGCGACGTCCTGGGGCGTCGCGAGGCTATCCTAGGGAAGTCGCGAGACGATACGCACAGGTCACCTGCACGCGACGTAATGTGCTAGTGCGCGGCGCGGCGCACGTCTTATCAGCGACTCAGTAAGCCCATAGAGATATTAGAACAGAAGAGAGAAAGTATATAGGCTGGTGTAAGCGAAAGGGTATAGTCGTTAAAAAGAAAAGGAAATAATATGAGACAATTCTGTCTATCTTACGCTGCGCTTAAGCGCTGAATTTCTTTCTCCTTCTATAAGCACTACGCTTTTCGCAAGAACTTACCTCATCTATTCTAATATCTCTATGAGTAAGTCCGCCCCCCATTTCCCTGCGCTTCGTTCGTTCATCGTTCGGTCTTTTATTCCGGCGCTTTATTTATACGTCGATTAGTTGATGAATGCAGTATTTTGATTTCAAGTGTGTTGTATTTAATTTACTCGCGCGTATTCATTACTTAAAATGGATAACTTTAGTCAAATAAATAGAAAACGTGTTGAAGACGCAGGAGAGAGTCGAAAAGAAACTGTAGAAAAAACGAAAAAAGTACAGAAAAGATGATGACCAATATTTAGATTGTAGATTTACCTACGTTAGCAAAGGAAATATGGAACTTCCCCAATGTGTTGTTTGTCATAAGGTGCTAGCAGCTGAAAGTATGCTTCCTAATAAGTTGAAACGTCATTTAGAAACAACTCACAATAATTTACAAGGAAAGCCGCGAGATTTTTTTTGCAAGAAAATTGCGAGAACTGAAACATCAGGCAACATTCTTGTTTTCCAGAACATCTATTCCATCCAAAGCACTGCTCGCCTCTTACAAGGTCGCTCATCGTATTGCCAAATGTAAAAAACCATATACTCCTTTTTCTTACAATACGATTAGTCGTCGCATTCATGACATAGCTGAAGACATTAATAAGCAACTTGTAGAAAATCCTTCTGGTTTATTTGACATTCAACTGGATGAAGCCACAGCCAGTAATAACAGCGCTCAATTAATATGTTACGTGCGGTACATGGAAGAAACAAATGTACGTGAGGATTTGATATTTTACAAAATAATGACTGATACCAGTAAGGCTAGTGATTTGTTTAAAATCACAGATTCTTACATGGAAGATAATAACATCCAATGGGAGCAGTGTGTCGGTGTGTGTACGGATGGAGTTCGCGCGGTGTCAGGGCAGTATGGAGGACTTCGTGCTCTCATCAAAACCAAGGCTCCAAATGTAAAATGGACATATTGCGTCACACATACGAAGGCATTGGCTGCAAAAAATATTTCACTTGAATTAAATTTCATGATGGATATAATTATCAAAGTGGTGAACTTCATAAAAACAAGACCCGTGAAGGAAAGATTTTTCCATAAGCTTTGTGAAGATTTAGGTGCCGAGCATACATCTTTACTTTATTACTGTAACTATCGTTGGTTGTCGAGAGGTAACGTACTCTCACGTGTACACGAATTAAAAAATGAGTTGTACACGTATTCATTGTCAGAATCGCATCGTACGCAGAAAAGTTTAAAAATACTGACTTCTTAATAAAATTGCAGCGTTTCAAAAGAAGTTGCTGTTGTGGAAAAAGAAAAATAGAAGAGGAGCAAGGAAATACTGACTGTTTTCCTGTTTTCAAAAGCTTTCTGAGAGAAAAATCTATTCAAAATCTGGAGCCAAGTTTGCAATTGATATTTATCCAACGCTTATCAACATTAAGCACCCATTTTAATAAATATTTTCCAGAGAATCTGAATCAATACGACTGGATTAGACACATTCCAATCGATTCCACCACCATCTACACTTTAAACAGTCGAGGAAGAACAACTGTCAGATGTGATACGAGCCTAAAACTACGATTCGTTAAAGACAAGCTGTTTCAATTTTGGAGCAATGCATCCCAAGAATATCTTACTATCAGTAGTACGGCTTTGAGCGTTCTTTTACCATTTACTACGTCGCACTTGGGTGAAACTGGCTCTTCTGTAGTTGCAGCGATCAAATTGAAGTACAGGTCACAAATAAATTTAGAAAAAGGAATGAGAGTAGCACAATTTCAAAACTTCAGCTTCGATTTAAGAAGTTATGCTCAGAAAAGCTAGCTCGTCCTTCTCATTAATTGTATTATTTGTAGTTTTTTTTATGTTTTCTAATAAATAATAATTAAGACTCTATATCCTTTGGAGTTTTTGAATAATAAAGTAACTTTATTGTCTGCTAGACCTCCACACAGGTATCTTCTTTTAGAAGGGCGTTGCATAAAAATTGCAACCTGTAAAGGGAGTCACAATAAAAAAAGATTGAGAGCCCCTGCTCTAAAGCGTTAGTTCCCAACCGGTGGATCGCTACCTATAAGGGGGTCGCCTTGCCTTTTTTGGGGGGTTGCCGATTATCAATTTTAAAAACCGAAATTAAGTTTTAAAGTTTAAAGGTAGATGGTAAAATGTTAATCATTTATTTATGCTTGGCAACACACGAAATATGCGATGCAATCAGTGGACGGCTGGCACACGCACCTCAGCCGCGAGTTTAAACTTTCGAATATAAATATAAGTGTACAGTAAACTTGTTACCTAATGTTAAATCGTTCAAGTGTTCTTTTTGTCGTTTGTATATGAATAGGTCGTTTTTAGTTAGTGTCTGGTTTGATCCGAAAAACGGTACAATACTAGGATAGCCCGTCACAATTCGTCTTCGATAGAAACAGACTCTTCTATTTTTTACCGTTTTAGTGAGCAAAAAACATTAAATAATGTTAATCCAAAATTTTCAAACATTTTGAAAATTATTTTGATGTATTTTATTTTCCAGATATTAACGTCATAGAAAAAATGCAGTGCTTTAGTGCTGAATCTAGGAAACCCTCAAAGCTCAAACGTCACTTAGAAACAAAGCATTCTGAATATATTACAAAAGACTTGGACTTTTTTAAAGGACATAAGGCTGCCTCGAAAAAACAAGAGTTGGGACGTTTTAACAACAAAGTCAAGCTGTAGTTCAGGCATCATATGAAATTGCTCTGGAAATTGCAAAAAATAAAAAACCCCATACAATTACAGAAACCATCATCAAACTTTATTTATTAAAGTGGGTTAAGCTAATTCTGGGAGAAGCGAGAGAGATTAAAATGCGTAATATATCCTTGCCCAACAACACAATTTAGAGACGCATTTCAGACATGTCCATTGACGTGATGGAACAAATTTTATCTGAAATAACGACATCTCCTGTCTTTCTCTTTCAGTTTCACCAGTCTACCGATGTTCCTAGTTACTTGTTTTCGTGAGATATATTCACTTGTAGGACATCAAAGAAGAGTTTATGTTTTCTAAAGCACTAAAAACTACTACGAAAGGGGAAGACGTCATGAAGATGATAAGTTCATTCTTTGAAAGTAATGACTTACAGTGGAAAAACTTGTGTGGAGGGCTTTCAGTCAAAAGTTAAAAAGATTGCACCCCAAGCAAAGGGACTGTACTACATGATTCACCTATTTGTCCTTGCTACCAAGACTCTTCCAAAGCCTTTGCAAGAAGTGCTCGACTCTTTGGTGACAATTGTTAATTATATAATATCTAGTGCTCTCAATACTCGTCTGTTCAAGGAACTATGCAAAAACATAAACTCTGATCACGAAGTTCTTCTTTTCTACGCTGGTGTTCGTTGGTTTTCAAAAGGAAATGTTGTTTGCCGAGTCTTTGAATTGAATAAAGAAATAAAACAGTTCTTAGAAATGTAAGGAAAACATGAGTTTATGACACACTTTAATGATGAGACCTGGATCCAAAGAGGAGATGATTTATCTGATATCTTATCTAAACAAAGCTAAATTTGAAACTGCAGGAAAAGAAAACGCTTCAGAAATAATATCCAGGCGTTCGTATTAAAACTTCAAAACTGGCGCCGTAAAGTAAATCTGGACCACTTTACCATATTTGAACACCTTTGCACCAAGACTGAAAAATCGGATCCGGGAATTGTAGAGAAAATTAATAACCAAGCCCTTGAATCTGAAATAAAACGTTATTTCCCGGAGTTTGCTGAGCAAGAAGTTGCATTAGCACGAAACCCATTTTATGTATCTTTGGATGTTACCGACATTCTCGATGAAGTGCAGGATGGATTTTTGGAGCTGGGAAATGACTCCTCAGCGCGTGATTTATTTCAGGAAAAATCTTTACCTCAATTTTGGTGTGCTATACGTCATTCGTATCCTAAGGTTTCTATGCTTTCTTTTTGAATATTAGTGCCATTTGCTTCTACTTACCTCTGCGAAAATGGATTTTCAACTCTTCTGCAGATCAAGACAAAAGCCAGAAATAAACTGGATGTTCAAGACGACATAAGATTGGCCTTGACAAAAACTCAACCAAGAATTATAACACTTGTTAAGCAGATACAAACTCAATCTATCACATTAATCATTAATATTTTTTTTAAAATATCACTGTTAAGTTCTAAAATATATTTTTTCAAACCCTTTATTTTCTGTCTTATTAATCCACCATGGCGGATGGGAATGGGGGGTCGTGAATATTTTTAAAAAATCTAAAAGGGTTCGCGATTAGAAGAGGTTGGGAAGATGAATTACAAAAATAGATGTGACGCTTCATAAGATGCCAAAGAACCGAAGTGAAAAAATTAATGAAGATAAAATACATAGAAAAGAGCGAATCAGTGCGTTATACGTAAAAGCACTTCTAATATCGAGGGAGTCAAACCAAGAGTTACAACAATGAAGAAACTATATTTAACACACACACACACATACAAAGTAGAAGGAATTCAGATGGAGTTCAAGTATAAAAAGGTTGCGAGCAGAGTAGAAGTCGACTTAAAGAACAACCTAGATGGTAGATGCCCAGGTCCCACCAGCATCGCCCGGTGTGATACCAACGCATCGGCTTAGGCTGCGTGAAGTTGCTTAACGTTTCGTGGCTGTGCCAATGTCCCGGACTGTGGGACCAAATAGCATGATGAGGCACCTGGATACAAAAAATTCCTGAGGTGAAATAGCCCCCCGTTCGGATCTCCGGGTGGGGGCTGGTTCAAGGGCGTCGACATGCAAAGATCATAATTTTAAAATAGATACGAGATACGAGATTTAAACTCAAACATAAATTCAGTGCACCAACATCTGCAATCAAATAAACCTCATGTACTCGTTCTCTGTGAAACCAAGGTCAGTTCATCGACCAGCACAGTTAACTATCTTTATCCTGGGTACGACTTCTATTCCCGATTTAGACGTAACTTTCGTATCTGTCTTTTTATCAGAAGCGACCTCTGTTGCCATCGAGAAGAGGCTCTGGAGCCCCCAAACTTTGATGTTATATAGTTAAAAATAACAACTCAACAAACCAAGGTTCATCTGCATCCTTTATCGACCACCAAGTGATATTAACTTTAGAAAACTTTTCACTTTTCTTGCAGACACCATCGATCATTTACAAATTAACGATCCAAATGCCGAAATTGCCGTCCTGGGCTTAAATATTCAAGTACGACCGACGAACAAGATCGTGAAGCTGAATCATCTCAATCAGTTGTAGCTTAACTCAGCTTATTGACGAACCAACACGGATCCCTGATCGAGACGGGGAGTTCACCAGTCTTCTTGATCTGTTTTTAACCACCAATCCGGAGATTTACACGGTCACCGTAAATCCGCCGTTAGGTTCTTCCAACCATAAACTGCTTGCGACATCGAGTATCCTACCAATCAGTGACAGAGAGGCGCCCAAACCGCGCAAGATTTGGCACTACAAATCTGCTAAATGGGAGGATCTCATGGAATATTTTCGAACTCTCCTTTGGTTAGACGTTTGTTTTCGATCCGACGACCCATCTGACTACGCCAGGGAGGTTTCCGATGTTATTTTGGATGGTGTGGAAGCTTACATCCCTGTTTCGAAGAAATGTCCTTCCAACGGCAAGCCTTGGTTTGACCGAAAATGCAAAGAAGCTGTTGCTTCTAAACATCTTGCGTACCGACAATGGCGTAAAAATCCTAACATTATAAATCGTAACACCTTTGTTCGAGCCCGGAACAGATGCAAAGAAATTATCGACGAAACCAAGGAGGCACATAATCAACGAATTATAACCAACTTCTCGCTTGTCCCAATAATTCCAGGTCCTTTGGGTCAGTAGCTAAGGCAGTTAGTCAAAATTTCACAAAATCCACCATCCACCACTCACATGGCCAGATAAGTCTATTGCAACGATACCTGTTGAGAAAGCGAACTTGTTGGCTGAACTCTTTACTTCACATTCTACTATCAATTTCCAAGAAAAAACACCACCTACTATTCCCATAGTGCAGTCAAGGATGTCCGATATTATCTTCAGACAGCGGATCATAAAACGTATTTTAATGAAGCTAGACATCAAAAAAGTTTCTGGTGCTGACAGAATACCTGCCATAGTTCTCAAAAACTGTGCGAGGGAACTAACACCAGTTTTCTGTAGACTTTTCAACCTATCCTTCAGAAAGGGAATATTTCCCTCCTGCTGGAAATGTGCTACAGTTCAGCCGATAAAAAGACAAGAAGACCTTGTCAAATAACTACCGACCAGTCGCACTGCTTTCAATAATATCGAAATTCATGGAAAATGCTATTAATCAGCATCTTCCAAAATATCTTGAAGGATTCAACATTATTAGCGATCACCAATATGGCTTTCGTAAACAAAGAACAACAGGAGATCTTCTGACTTATGTAACACATGTTTGGAACAACGCAATTGAACACTTTGGAGAATCTTGAGCAGTTGCTCTTGACATATCCAAGGCATTCGACCGTGTTTGGCACAATGGACTGTTGGCTAAGCTACGCTCTTATGGTATGTCTGTATGAGAGCGTTCTTTGCGAGTGGCAGTCGACGGTTTTCTTTCTAACACCTTCACTATCAACGCCGGTGTGCTCCAAAGCTCGATACTGCCTTCTACTCTCTTTCTCATTTACATTAACGATCTGCTGGAAAAGACCAGGAATCCAATCTACAGCTTTGCAGATGACAGTACGCTTATCTCGTCATTCACTTTGAACATCGGCTACTCAGACTAATATCCGCAGACAGCAGGAAGTCATCCAACTTAACAAAGATCTGGAAGAAATTCTATTTTGGAGTGACAGTAACCAAGTGGAATTTAACACTACAAAAACCCAGGCGGCAGTTTTTTTCTAAAAAAGTTAACGTTGCTGACCCCAACATAGTTATGTCGGAGCACTCCATTCCTCTAACATCGTCACTCAATTTGTTGGGCGTAAATTTGGGAGCAAATAGGTCCTGGTATGAATATGTTGCAGACATAGCAAGGAGAGCTTCTCAAAAGTTGGAAATATTATTTCTAACCAGAAAGCTTTACACTCCACAACAACTGTTAATTCTTTACAAAACTCAAATTCGACCAACCATGGATCATGGACAACTCCCATGTTTGGGGCTCCGCTTCCAAACATACACTGCATTTGTTAGATTCTATTCAGAGAAGAGCTGTTCGTCTGATTGGAGACCCGAAACTGACCGGCGGCCTTGATTCGCTGGAACATCCAAGAACGGTTGACAACTTGAGCCTTTTTCATGGAAAGTATTCGAAGGATGTAGCCCGCTTAATTCCTCCCAGAGCGGTGCATGTTAGAAATACACATCGCGCTAAAATTTCACATCCGTTCAGGTTAGTTCAGGTTACTCCTCGTACAACGCTTTTCAAGCAGTCTTTTATACGGAGAACATCATCCCTTTGCAATAATTTGCCCAGAACTGTGTTTCCCACAGAGTACAATTTACAGCGATTCAAGAACAACGTCAATCGCTTTTTCCGCACACGTGTCGCTCCTGTAACGCTTTAGAGACTTCCCTGCAGCACGTGTGCTAGACCATAAAAAAAAAGAGCAAAGCTAGAATAATATTAAAGTATAATATATTACCCATAGAATGAGAGACAAGCATACTAATTTTACTATTCAAAAAAGGTGAAAAAAACGGACCCGAAAAATTATAAAGGAATTGACTTGCTCAGTGCCAATATAAAATTAACAAAGAAATTTTTTTCTGAACAAATAAACAAAAAAAAATTGGCGGACAAATTACGATCATATAATCCCATATATTTCATCTACGAAGCATTCGACAAAGTTAATATAATTCACCTTCTATACAATAAATATCATCGCAACTATCGAAGATATTTATAGCAATAACCGAATTCTATAGTATAGAGGGACAACCTGCTGAACCAACAATCATATGAACAAGAATAAAACAGGTTACTAAAGAGCTTAATGTGGGAAATAGATATAAACTGAGGAAACCGCAGACAACATAATACTAATAACTAATAATGAACTGATAATTATAGGTTTAAGTATCGGATAGGTTATGGAAATGAAGTATTTAGTAATTATGCGGTTTAACTATGAAGATATGGACAATGAAGTTAATATTAATAATAACACAATAAGAAAAACTAATAAAATACTAGAATATTTACACATTACAAACTGAAATAAAATCCAGAATATATACAGCCAAACAGATTATAAATGATTTTTAGCATAGGTGATAGAAATTATAATGTGATGAAAATACGAGGCTGGTTTGAAAAGTCCGTGCAAAAATAAAAACTACTTATGTGTTTGGGGTAAACCTTTTTCATTTTTCGACATAGTCTCCTTTTAGGCTTATACACTTCGTCCAACGATGTTCTAGTTTGTTGATCCCTTCCGAATAATAGGATTTGTCCAAATCTGCAAAATATCCATTAGTGTCTGCAATCACCTCCTCGTTTGAATAAAATCTTTGTCCCGCCAGCCATTTCTTCAAATTGGGGAACAAATAGTAGTCCGAGGGAGCCAAGTCTGGAGAATAGGGGGGATGTGAAACGAATTGGAATCCTATTTCCATTAATTTTGCGACCACAACTGCTGAGGTGTGTGCTGGTGTGTTGTCGTGATGGAAAAGGACTTTCTTGTGGGCCAATCGCGGGCGTTTTTCTTGCAGCTCGGTTTTCAAACGGTCCAATAACGATGAATAATATTCACCTGTAATAGTTTTACCTTTTTCCAGATAGTCGATGAGGATTATCCCTTGCGAATCCCAAAAGACAGTCGCCATAACCTTTCCGGCCGAAGGAACGGTCTTCGCCTTTTTTGGTGCAGATTCCCCCTTGGTAACCCATTGTTTAGATTGTTGTTTGGTCTCAGGAGTATAGTAATGTATCCATGTTTCATCCACAGTGACGAAACGACGCTTAAAGTCCTCCGGATTCTTCTGGAACAGCTGCAAACCATCCTTGCAACACTTCACACGATTCCGTTTTTGGTCAAGCGTGAGCAATCGCGGCACCCATCTTGCGGATAGCTTTCTCATGTCCAAATGTTTATGCAAAATATTATGTACCCGTTCAGTCGAGATACCCACAGCACTAGCAATCTCACGCACCTTAACTCTTCTGTCATCCATCACCATATCATGGATTTGATCAATGATTTCTGGAGTCGTAACCTCCACAGGCCGTCCAGAATGTTCAGCGTCACTTGTGCCCATATGGCCAGTCCGAACATTTTGAAACCACTTATAAACTTTTCTAATCGAAGATGCAGAGTCACCATAATGTTTATCAAGCTTCTCTTTAGTCTCCTGAGGCGTTTTGCCTTTCATAAAGTAATGTTTAATCACCACACGAAATTCTTTTTCGCCCATTTCTCGAAAATCACTCGACTTCCTTGATTCACACGAATGCCAAACACAAAGAAATAGACCAATATGGCTGAAACTTGGTGTGCGTTCATTCAAGAAATGCTACTAACTAAACATGACCTCGATACGCGCCGGTGGTGCCATCTCTCGGACTTTGCACGGACTTTTCAAACCAGCCTCGTACTAACAAAAATTGCGGCAAGTACGTTGGGAGATCAAATAGGTCTGATAATGACACAAGAGAGAAAATACAAATGGAATACTTGCCTAAGTAAGACAGCGAATAATGGAATGATTATGATGGACAGAGACACAACAGAAGAGTCATAAGCCTATCTTGTAAATGATTGAACCATGACCTCACATAAAGGTATAATCAAATAAATTCTCTATATAAACGAGGAAGGAAATAAAATTGAAACAGTGAAAACACAACTGAGTCAAAGTCCTCAGAGTCTTTCCTCTGAGCTTTCCCTTTCTTCTTCTGCTTGAAGTGCCATATTCGATATGGACGTAGGCGACCCTCTCGCCTTTGCCTGTGGTTGGTGTCTTTTTAAATATTTCCACAGACAAAGGGAACCTACAGTTTAATTCCGGTTCTGAACGACCCAAGTGAGAGGGCTTTACTAGACGTGATACTACGGATGGTTTGTCATTGCCTTCCCGAGAGAGGCCACCGTCAAGTTGTAAATTTAATTTTATTATTTAAATACCTTTCTTTATTATTATTTCCCGAAGCGAGATACGCACTCGGGTCGCTGGCGTAGAAAGCAGACACCTTAACCACTACGCTATGGCCGTCTCTGGTTTCTCTTTACAAGAGGCTAAACGTTTTCAATAGAGTTAGCGTCCGGCGATTGTGAGGGCCACTTTAGTATCTTATCATTGGCCCAAGCAAGCCGCTTCGCAACGTAATTTTAGCCCAGCAATGGTTTCTTCAACGTGCTTCGGAATTTGACGTCATGAGCACGAAGATATTGTCGAATGGTCTCATG
Source organism: Pachyrhynchus sulphureomaculatus (assembly GCA_019049505.1). Lineage (NCBI taxonomy): Eukaryota > Metazoa > Arthropoda > Insecta > Coleoptera > Curculionidae > Pachyrhynchus > Pachyrhynchus sulphureomaculatus. The sequence continues at coordinate 56,593,332 of CM032454.1, read as the reverse complement.
GAACACATTCAAACCCGACTTTCTTTGTAGCTCCTTGACGCAGCGTCAATTTCGGGTCCCGTGAAAACAATGACACGATTCGTTTTTGCCAAGTTTTGGCAAGTCGTCGACATTTTTCGTCTCGTTTAAAATGATTTACCCACTTCTCCACCAACTATACAGACTTTTAAATACATTTAGCGGCAGCGAAACGTATCATTTTAGGCCCCTTTGGATGGGAACAGACAAGACTGCCTCGAACCGACGCGCAAAAACGATTGACTCATTTTGGATTTTACGTGATTTCGACGAAAGTTCGAAATCAACTGATAATTTTTTCTAAAATGCGTCGTTCTCTCTACCGATTTTTTGTTGAGTCGCTAGAATCGCATCTACCAAAAATGAATTATCGCGGACACGTTCTTACTTGACAGACTGTATATTTATTATTCATATTAAAGCAACCTTAAATTGTATAAATTAAAGCACTCACTTGTAACTGTAAACGATAAAATGGCGGAAATATAATTTATCTTGTTTTTATTTATTAAACTCTATAACCGCGATCATTAATTCTTATAATTTGTCATATGATATTTATATCCTGTTTTTGTTTGTAAAATTTTCCGTCGGCGCCTTAAATTATTTTTACATTTTTATTATTAAATGGTGCATCCCAGTTTGAACTAAATGGTTAGTCAACTCATCAATTCGCGAATTATTACATTGTGAATGGTACATACATCTTTACGTCTTATTAAACCTCAAACTAATATTATTTTTATAAAGTATAATAAAATATACTTAATAATAATTACACATATAAAAAGACCAAAAAAACTTACTTGTAATCTCTTAGTGTTCCTAAACATATCAAAATCCAATTCATAAATTCGATTTGCAGATAAGTCTAGCCATTGAAGATGCGGCATGTTTCCGAAAACTTCCTTAGTCGCATTCATAATTTGGTTATGACCCAAATAAAGATGAGTCAAAGATAACTCAGCTGGTCTGAAGAACTGTTTAGCAATTGATGTGATATTATTAAATGACATATCTAAGACTTTAACGTTTGAATGATAGCCCCCAATACCTATACAGTAAAAACAAACTACTTTAAAGTTAGTCTAAGAAAGGAACAGCAAGTTTACAACTAATTTGTGCTTTTTGACAGCAAAACTAATAATTGGCATATGCAAACTATTATTATAGTTCCATTCCACATTATATTAGGCTAAGCTTAAATATAGAGAATAATTGAAGAAAGTAAAGACAAGGAAAAAATATTTATGGATTCTTACATATCCCCAAATTCATATTTGCAAATTTAAGTAAAACTTATATATATTTGGGGTTAACTGTATACATAAATAACTAATATATAACAATTATACAACTAAGTGTTGTGTTCCCATTCGCCTTCTCCAAACCTCTTATCGTCCGCCATCTCTTCGTCCATTCCTCGTGACCTCATGGCTTGTCTCATATCTTCATTCCAGGATCTACGTGGTCGTCCTTTTTTATTTCTTTCCGGTGGTTTCCATGTCAAGAGCCTTTTGTGCCATCATGTATCGTTCATTCTGAGTAGGTGTCCAAACCATTTTAAATCCTCTATTTTCTATTCTTTGCATAATTGTTTCTATTGCTGCTGTTCTATTGCGTATTTCTTGGTTTTTTACGTGTTGGAATTTGGACACTCCGGCACTTCTTCTCAGGTAATCCATCTCTATCGTCGTTATTTTTCTTTTATCATCTTCTTTCATTAACCACAGTTCACTACCATAACTTAAAACCGATTCTACCATTGTTCTTCCAATTCTCTTTTTGTTTTGTGTAGTTATGTTTTGATCCCACCATATTGAGTTAAGAGCTACTATGATCCTCCTGGCTTCTTGTATTTTATTCTGTATTTCCTTTTTACCTATACCATTTTTGTTGTCAATCAGTATTCCTAGATATTTAAATTCCTTGACTTGTTTAACTTGTGTATCGTTGTTAATTAAGACATCAAATTCTATTTCCGAGTTCATAACCATATACTCCGTCTTTTCAAGACTCACCTCTAGTCCCCATTCCTTGTAGTCTGTGTATAATCTCTTCAATACATATTCCATATCGAATGCATCTTGTATTATTATTACTTAGTCGTCTGAAAAGTTTAACGATAATAGGTGTTTATCACTAATGGGGATGCCCATGCTTTGGCAAGTGCGGTTCCATTTCTTAAGAGCGTTGTCTACAAATATATTAAATAAGATTGGTGAAAGGCAACACCGTTGTCTTAGACATTTTGTAATGTGCATAGCTTCCGAGAGATAGCGTCCTTATTTCACATATCCTATATTTTCGTTATATAACTCTTTTATTGTTGTTATCATGTTTTTTTTTCTTCCCACTGATACTCTCCTAAAGTTTCTTGTGCCACCTTGTGGATCATTTTTTTAATGCGTTCATATTTTTGCTAATTAAAACCAAATGAATTAAAAGTCATAGTAAATCATTATTTTTGCACAGGCGTCATTACCAGGGCGTCGTCTTATGAAACTAATAGTTATTTATCCATAGTTTTTCAACTTTTTCTTTTACATAAATACAAGGGGCTTTGCGCATGAATTGCATTCCATACTTTTCCCACGACGAAAAATAAATCTATTTTGTAAATAAAATATGAAAACCGGTCAAATACAAGTTGGACTTGCGCAATTAGTGTTCTGTACGTTGATTGCTTTTAAGGTAAAAATTTTTGTTACGGAAGGGTAAAATGATCAGTGACTTCACAAAACATATCCCAAATGAGTTTTCAACAAAGTTTTTGTTCGATCTTTAATGAAAACTGATGACCTTGAAATTTCTGTTTTTTTTACATACCAGATAAATTATTAAAGGATCGTGATAATTTTCGTTCAATATACACTCTGTAGAGAATATTCCAGAATTTTTTTAAAATTTTTGATCAGTACTTTTCGAGATAAAACAACGATTTTTCGCATTTTTTTAAAAACAAAACAAAGAGAACTGTGCGCAAGTATTAGTAATAGTAGTAGTAAAAAGAATGGGTGGTACCTTAAGTCCCTAATGTCACCTAGATTTAAAAGTTCTTCTGTGACTCCCCACTGTCGAATCAGGGTCGCAGTCCTAGTCCGGCATTTTCTGCCAAAAGACATAGGCTACTCACTTGGACATCTTGTAGATCTTTGGGTTCACAGAATAGTTGACCTCTGTATCTGTATCTTTTAACCAATAGTGCAAGACATTCGCACAAAATGTGAATGCTGTCCTCACTTTCTCCCTCGCACAGCCGACATGTTTTCCGCTCAGCCAGTTTGAGGTTATATAAATGGGCTTGTAATATCACATGTCCCGTAAGGAGTCCTATACTCAGGCGTAGCCTTTGTTTTGACATCGACAGGAGTTCCTTTATTCTGCCTATCATAGCTTGTTTCATAAGGAGTTTGGCTTGACGACACCCCGCTCCTGCAGTCCAAAAACGTTGGAGTTCCTTGTTCAACCATTCTCTGATCTTGTTTTCACTGAAAGCGAATGTTCAGGCGAGTCCTCTAAGGTGCCTCTTTTGGCGAGTTCGTCCGCTATTTCATTTCCAGATATGGTGGCCTGGTACCCACATTAAGGTAACCTCGTTGTTACCTCCTAACGTGTTTAGTCTTGCACGCATTCCCTGATCAGCAAGCTGTCCGTGATATATTTGAAAAGAGCTTGTAGAGCTGCCTTACTGTCGCAGCAGATTACGCAAGTATTACATTATATATATTTTTAAACTTGTCTTTTTACAAGCTCTCATTTGACACCCACGATGATGATGACCCAAACGATGACTTGGTAAAAATTTTTTTCTTACACTTCCTATTTCACTCCCCAAAACTAACCCCTTAAATGAAAATTTAACTTGCAAAACTACACGGGTACACTGAAGACATCAATTCCTATATTAGTGCCAAATTTCAACTTTCTATAACAAATAGTTTCGGAGAAAATCGAGTGTGACAGATAGACGGACACCGAAGTCATCTTATAAGTGTTCCGTACGGAACACTAATAATCGACTTTACGCAGTAGTATGTGAAAATAATATCATCTTGTTAATATTGTTACCTAAAATGAAATGTTAAGAAAGCCAGTTTAAGCATATAAAAAAATCTTAAAAAACAAAATTATAAAATTTGCTCGGTGTTTATTCCATTATATTCCCACCACGCCCCTAAATAAACATACGTGGAATTAAGAAATTTTATTGGAATCAATTCTCAACTTAGGAATCAAGGTGGTTTATTTATTTAAAAAAAAAATCAATTAATAGTTTTATTCTCGGCACTCACCTACATCACTTTCAAACGTGGGTGGCATATTGACAATCAAATCTCTTAAATTGTTATGACTAACATTAACGTGAAACATCGCCAAAGTTCCAACTTGATCGAACATCGAAAAGTCTAAATTTTCTATTTTGTTATAGGATATATCCAAATCTTCTAGTTCTGGTAGGTTTTGAAAAGCTTCATACGAAATTGTTATTAATTTATTTCCTGAAAATAAATACCATACTATAAATAAGATGTTACGATATTACTTTGAACATCCCACCAAAACACAAGAACTGACATCCAGTGAATAATGAGACTGCTGTATGGCAAGGGCCTGGTCGCACACGTGCTACCCTTTTCCTGAGGCTTGCAAGGACTGTTCGATCGAAAGTTTGTTCTGGAAGCACAAAATTGTTTATAAACCATGCCCTGACCCTCAAACAGCATATTGCGCCAAAAAAGTGTATTCTACAATTTTTAATTTTATCATTTGCAGATATTGTTATTATTAATATTTTTACCTTTAAGATTTAGCCTTTTTAAAGCCTCCAGATTCATAAATGATCGCCGTTCCAACGTTTCTATCTTATTGTCGTCAAGGTGAAGTTGTTCTAATCGAGGAAGGTGAACGAATGAATGTTGAGTTATTATTCTAAGATTGTTAAAAGATAAGTAGATTTCTTCTAAATTTGAGTGAATGTCACCCTAAAACAGGAAACATGCTGCGATTATACTGATACAAGTCCCATTATCTGATTCAATTCAAGATATTGTTAAAATTGAAACATTGAAAGCATTTTATCATACCTGAAACGTTCCTTTATGCACAGTTTCAATAATATTGTCCTGAAGTTCTAGCCTTCTTAGCTTCCCTAGGAAATGAAAGCTTGTCTCAGCCATATTACTAAGTTTATTGTTGCTAAGATCTAAGATTTCCAAATTAGTTAAAACTTTAATCGGATCGCTTGGTACACTGTTAATTGAAGTTGAAAAAGCATGTGCAAGAGATAGCTGTTGTAAAGAATGACCAATCTGAAAATGTAATGGAAAAAATATTAAATTTTTATATTCAGTATGTTGTTACTCATCTTCCAGATACAACAAAATATGCTAGGTGTTAACTTATCACATTTTATTTAATCAGGAATGTTCTTATATATATATATATATATATATATATATATATATATATATATATATATATAAATATATATATATATTTATATATATATATATTATATATATATATTTATATATATATATATATATATATATATATAAGCTAAGAGATGACCTTACTAATGCACTTGTAACATAAGCCACCAAAAGCTGGTTCGTTATTAACTGTCATTGTGCGAAAAACATAGTTCTTCATAACTTTTAATATGTCGTATTTCGTACTAGAAAAAGACGTTTTGCGGGGAAGTTTAATAACCTCCTTTCATTTGAAGAAAAGGGCTACTGAAAGTTATCGATTGTTGGTTGAAGCTTATGGTGAACATGCTCCAACCCTTCAACATCACAACCAATGCGCAATATACAGGGAAACAAAGCTTTGCTGTATATTTGGTGGGATAATAGAGGAGCTGTGTACTGCGAACTGCTGAAATCTGGTGAAACAATTTCTGATGATAGATACCGATAACAATTGATAAAGTTGAACCGAGCATTGAAGGAAAAACGACCAGAATTCGCCCAAAGACACGATAAAGTCATTTTTCAACATGACAATGCTCGGCCCCATGTTGCAAAATGTGTTAAAAACTATTTGGACGTTCTACCCCAACCGTCGTGTTCACGAATTTAGCCCTTTCAGACTACCACTTATTTCGATCGATGCAGCACGGACTTTCAGAACAACACTTATATTCTTACGGAGAAGTGAAAATTTGGCTTGATGAATGGTTGGTCTCAAAAGATAAAAAATTCTTCTGGTGCGGAATCCATTCTTTGACAGAAAGATGGGAAAAAGTCATACCTAACGATGGCTAGTACTTTGATTACTAAGGTAATTCATTTTGTGATGGAAATAAACGCTTAAATGTTGCGAAAAAATCGACGTTATTAACCGAAACACCTATTTGTTTTTTATTCATTCAAAAAATAAACACCAATACTTTAAACCGATGTATTAACGTTTTTAACATATAAATAGGTACATACATTATAAAACAGTGAAATAGGCATCTATGCGCTTCTGTTTCATATTGCATCTTCGTTTTGTCGCTGCAATGTTTCTCCATCTACTAAGAAGAAGCAAATCCGCTGAGGTTGCCTCTGGTTGTTGTTCCATATACCTCAAAGCTTTTTCCAAAGAAGCCAAACCTTCTTGATGAGAGATCTTAGTGGGAGACTGTTCATCCACCGCCGCTTCGTTATCGTCATCGTCATCTGATTTTTCGGTTTCCTGAAAGGCATTCGTTATTTCTTCAATACTCATTTCTTCTTCTAAATCATCTGCTGTAATCCATTCAACAACATCTACTCTTGTCACATTTTCGCAACCTTTTAATTTTTGCATTAATTAAAAAAAACTTTTTTCTTTTTCTTCAATCTCACTGTTAAAATTTGAACAGGACATTTGTCCATGGCTTCTCAATTTCAAAGCTATTTCATTTATAGAGTATCATCTTCACTGTCATTATAGTCCTCAAAATCAATAACTTTTGACCAAGATTTTTGAATAGTGGTAGTACGCGCAGAATCCCAAGCTTGACTTACCCAGTTAATAACATTTTTCAGTGTAACCTTTCTCATCCCATTAATAATATCCTCCTTTTCTGTGTATTCTAACAGATGTTCAAGATATAAACGCCTATCATTTTTTTTAATGTTTTCGAGGATGCCTTGATCCATTGGTTGCATTATGCTGGTTACAATTGGAGGAAAACATTTTACAACAATTTTGCCCACATGAAGTCCTTCTCTGGGATGAGAGGGGGCATTATCCATTAACAAAATTGCTTTAATAGGAAGACTGTTTCTGTTCAAAAATTTAGTCACAGATGGCACGAACTCTTCTTCAAACCTCAGTTAGTAAATAAGGTCGCATCCATTCATGCGCTCTTCTGACTTTTGTAATAGACTGGTAGGGCTTTGGGTGAGATGCCTTTTAAAAGCTCTTGGACGTGCAGACTTGCCAATCGCCATCAGTGGGATTTTGTGCTTGTCGGATGCATTGGAAAATACCATTATAGTTAATCTTTCCTTACTTCGTTTGTGCCCAGGAGCTGATTTTTCCTGTCGAGATGCCAATGTTTTTGATGAAGCATTTTATAATTCAGACCAGTTTCGTCACAGTTGTAAATTTGATCACATGTGTATCCACAATCTTCGATTTGCTTTTTAAAGTTCTGCTTAAACTTCTCAATTGATGACACATCAGCAGAAAGTTTTTCACCACATACAGTCAGTTGTCATACACCGTACCGTTTTTTCCAGCGCTCAAGCCATCCAGAACTGGCGGTAAACTGATCTATCTCTGGGAATTGCCTACTAATCATTATTGCTTTCTGTTGTAAAATTAGACCTGACAGAGGCACACCTTTTGCTCTCTGTTGGTTAAACCACATGAATAAAGCTTCGTTAACCTTTTCATAGTGGCCGGTTTTCACTCTCTACTTCTCCGTAGTAAACGCTATAACGCACTGCATTCACGCAAATTTACATGCTGAAAGAGTCCAAAAACATAAATAGGGAAACCCCTCACACGGGCCAGGGAGATTCCCCGAAGGCCCCGACGATTTTAAATGGAAATATGTACATACATATTTTAGAAGCTCGGTTAATACGCAGCATAGACGCGCGTACCTCGGAAAATCAGTTAATACGGAGCTCGGATAATCGCGAGTCGGTTAATCGGGGTTCTACTGTATATATATATATATATATATATATATATATATATATATATATATATATACATATATATATATATATATATATATATATATATATATATATATATATTATATATATATATATATATATACATATTTTATATTTTACATGTTCTTGGAATTAGATTATTAAAACTATTCTTGGATCTGTTATATATTTATTGACGTTTCGACCTTCGGAAGAGGTCTTCTTCAAAATTTGCTCTAAAAGATGACATTAGAAGACTTAAATATAGATAAGTAATTAATCAGTTTGTTATGTATTTCGGGGTTAAAATATTTATAGCTGTTCGTAGTTTTTAATTTAAGACACTTAACTGTATACGTTAATGAGGGTCTTACCTTAGAAAGTAGTTCATTGTGTGGGGTGTTAATTTTAAATCACTGTCAAAATCACATTTTTACTTTCTACAAACAAACCACTTAACTTGAAGGACTTTATATGACTGGTAGGTAGATACGGTTTAGGTTATTTACATGTTTTTTCGTTTAATGCAGTGGGCGTCAACTGAATGTGTACGGATTCGAGTATTTCTGTTTTTTTGTATTTTTTTCGGTGTTGATAATTTTGATGTTTTTGTAATCAAAGGTATGACTTTTATTTATTTCATGATTCGTAAGAGCTGTACTGTCTTTTTTGTCGTATTTATGGCCTTTGATTCTATTTTCTAGATATTGGCTTGTTTGCCCGACGTACATTCCTTCGCACTGATTACATTTGATTTCGTAGACTATGTTACTTTTTTTATTATTTGGGGTTTTAGTTTTAAGCCTGGAAAAATTGGATGAGAGCAGATTATATGATTTGTAACATAACCGAATTTTGTAGTTTTCAAAAAGTTTGTTGAGTGGTTGAGATAGTCCATTTATAAACGGTAAAGCAATATATGTTTTATGGTTGTTGTTGGTTGGTTTTATACTTATTATGGTATTGTAAAAGTTATGTATTCGTTGTCTGAAGATTTTGTTTATAAGGTACATCAGATATTTGTTAAGTGTTAATGCTTCTTTAGCTTTGGTTATTGCACTCTCTCTGTATTCTGTGTCAGAAAGCTTGATTGCTTTATCTGCTAGACCTATGATTACAGATTTTTTTTAAGAATTCGGGTGGTGTGATTCATAATTAAGGTATCTAGAAGACCATGTATTTTTATTATACCATTCTGTTTTTTATATTTTCATTATTGTGGTGTAAAGTTACATCTAAGAAATGATGATTATATATATATATATATATATATATATATATATATATATATATATATATATATATATATATATATATATATATATATATATATATATATATAAAATCTTTGTCCATTACTGCCTTAATGAAAAAGTAGAAGAAACATTAAAAGTGAACATTTTATTAGTCCAGGTGTTCTACATAGACTCCTCCAACCTCAATAATATGACGTTCAAGATAATCAGAACGTTCATAAACCATGTGAAAGTGTTAGAAAAAACCTTTCTTTTGAGATCATGTTTAAGTCGCGAGCCACCGTGGCTTTAATATCCTCCAAATCGTCATAGCATTGACTCCTTATGTGGAGCTCGTTTTTTTTGGCAATAAAAAAAGTCACTAGGGGCTGAATCAGGCAATAAGGAGAGTG
>CM032454.1:56454236-56583419 GCA_019049505.1 Pachyrhynchus sulphureomaculatus | reverse complement strand
CTTCTAAATCAACACCAAATTCTAGAAAATCTTCTGGGGCTATGTGGTGGGTTGAGATAGTCCTGGATAGGGTTAAAGTTCTGAGGCTTCTAATCTGAGGATAATTTGCTATTACTTACCAGATTATTTTACCGTTTCGATATGAAAGTACATTACATATATAATTTAACATTGATTTACCTCCTAAATCCTGAATTGTAACTGGGGAATTTTCGCTTCCACTTAAATCCAAATGGTATAAAGTAAATTGGAATCCAGTAAAAGTCTCTATCGAATTCCATTTTGAGACAATATTGTCTCTTAAAAACAAGAGCACGAAGATACTGAAATCTAAAATGGTAATTAAACTATTATATATTTAAGAGTAATGAGTTAGTCACTTATTAGACACTTTAAACCTCCAAATCAAAAAGATAATGGTACTTTTACAGTGTTAAATGTTAAGTGAAACCAAAACTAAGCTATTATGCCAAAAATACTGTTAACAAATGAACTTACCTAAGAAATACGTCCTGAGGGAGCAGGGATATATTGTTTCCAGATAAATCCAACAATTCCAAATAATTTTCCAATCCTTCGAAAGCACTCGGGGAAATGTTTGTGAGGCCGCAGCTTCGCAAGGAAAGTTCTCTTATTTTTGCTTGTCTAAAAGCGCCTCCTAAAAAGTTTAAATAGCAATGATATATATTTATATATATATATATATATATATATATATATATATATATATAAATATATATATAGCATCATTAATCTATATCTATACACGGACAACAAATGTAAAGGTTTTATGTATATTTGGGACAGGAAGTTACAATCAGAAAAGTGAATCAAGAACTGGAAGTCAATCGAAAGATACGCCTGGGATGGGCGGCATGCGGTAAAATGAAGCAAGTCTTTCTGTCCAAACTGCCTTTAAAGCTAAAAAGTAAAGTATAATATATATGCCTTCTACCAGTAGCAACATATGGTAGCGAAACTTGGGTTCTGACAACGAAAATTGTTAGAAAATTGCAATTTCACAGAGAGCAATTCAAAGGAAAATCCTAGCTTTATCACTTAGAGACTGAAAACCTAACTATTAGATCAGGAAAAACAGGTTTCCACAACATAACTGAAAGAATATCTTTCCTCATATATATATATATATATATATATATATATATATATATATATATATATATATATATATCTATATATATATATATTATATATATATAGCTAAATGCAAAACATCTAAAATGTACGAAAGCCCATATGTCAGCAGTTCTACCCACTGTTCTCTTATTCGTCAAACTCTTCCCCAGACACGTTTCGCCGTATCATGACTCATCAGTCGGGGCTAGGATCAACAAACAAGAATTTCCTAAGACTTATGGCCAATAATGCATACCTCAAACTCCATTCGATGGAATACTAAGTACTAGGAAATTCTGTTCTCTTGTTTGGTCGATCCTAGCCCGACTGATGAGCCGTGATACGGAGAAACGTGCTTCAGGATGGGTTTGACGAATAAGAGAACTGCTGGGTCAACTGCTGAAATATGGGCTTTCGCCCGTTTTTAGTTATTTGACATTGAACCACATATGCCTGAGGTGTATCCCCAGAAAAATTATGCTGCATATGGTGAAGCATTGGCAATCTGCTAACTCTATCGGCATGAATGGCAGCGAGTCAGCCTCCTACCATATGTATATATATATATATATATATATAAATATATATATATATATATATATATATATATATATATATATATAATATATATAAGACATAGGCCTCCTCTTTCTTTCTCCATCCCTCTCGATTCTGCGTCTTTCTGATCCATCCTAATTCAGCCGTTCTTTTCAACTAATCTCTCCATCTTGTTTGGGGCCTTCCTCTGGATCTTTGTCCTAACTATGGCCTCCATTCTTGTATTCTTTTATTCCATCTCTTATCTTGTTGCCTCATTATGTGACCTGCCCATCTCCATTTCAAACCTGCTACCTGTTCTCTTACGTCTTTTGTCTTATACTTTCGTTTCTCATTCTGTTTTGTAATTTTAAATTCAGCATCTGGCGTTCACTTACTCCCTGTCTTTTACTCAGTTGGTCCATCATCTTCTTAGTCATTGTCCATGTCTGGGCCTCTGGAATGCATTGATCGAATACCATCCTTCTTAGTTTCAGTTCTTTTGTTGGTTAGTATTTTCCTTTGTTTGCCAAATGTTATCCATGCCAATCTGATTCTTCTCTGTATTTCTGCCGTTTGATTTGCTTTTCCATACTTTATTATTTGCCCTAGATAGATGTATTCCTCTACGAATTCAAATGTTCCACCCTCTGTTCTCAAGCCTCGCGAACTGTCTTCGCTTGTCATAGTCTTTGTTGTATCTCTGTTCAGCAGTAATCCTACCCTCTCTGATTTGTTTTGTAGTTCAGTAATCATTTCCTGTATATCAACAAAATTATCCGATATTCGCACTACATCATTAGCATAACGCAGATGATTTAACTTTTGTCTATTTATACTAATTCCCTTTTTTCCCCATTCCAGTTCCTTGAAAACTTCTTCTATTAGTGCTATTTTAACTTTTGTCTGTTTATACTAATTCCCTTTTTTCCCCATTCCAGTTCCTTGAAAACTTCTTCTATTAGTGCTATAATAGTTTTGGGCTCATGGAATCTTCCTCTCTTACTCGGCGTTTGATAGGTATAGGATTTGTTTTACTATCCGTTTCCACTATGATTTGAGCCTTGTTGTAAATTGTTCTTATGAGCCGAATATACCTTTAGTCTATTCTATTGTTATACAAGGCTCTTTCGACGGCCCAGCTCTCGATACTATTTAAAGCTTTCTGATAATCTATAAATATCAGGAACAATTTTAAGTTATATTTTGTTACTTTCTCTATTAAAGTTCTGATAGTTAAAAGATTATCACAAGTACTAAAACTCTTCTAGCGTGTTCTACCGATTGGTTTAATTCTAGTTTGTTTGTCAATCTATTAATTATTATTTTAGGAAACAGTTTGTATATTTGTTAAAGTAATGATGTTGGACGGTAATTGTCTGATTTAGTCTTATCATCTTTTTTAAAAACTAAGATTGTTGTTGTTTCTGGTATCTTCTCTTCTTCTAGACACTTATTGAATAAGAGTTTCGGCACCTGTACCACCAAGTCTCCTCCTTTTTTCATTAATTCTATTAATATACACTCAGGTCCTGGTGTTTTATTGTTTTTCATAGTTTTTATTGTTCTTAATATTTCTTTCATCTGTTATCTCTGGTATTTCTTAGTTAACATTGATTATCTATCTATTTCGATTTTCTTTGAGATCATTTGTAGGGTAGTTTTTTGTTCATATTAGTTCTAATAGCATGTTTGAATCAAGTGTGTTATTTTTTTTCTGGATCTTTCACATCTTCTCCATTTTTCATCCTTTAAGTTGTGTATTGTAGTTTTTCCTAGGCTCTGTCGGAGTGGTTTTATATTTTAGCTCTGTTCTACAATTTTTTCTATCTTTGTCTCTAACTGTCTTTTATCTTCTTTAATGGATTCCCCTACAGAAGTATCCCAAAATAAAATCTCTCTTCAGTCGGCGATTATAAAGTCTCAATTTTTTGTCGACGTCTAACAAAAAATTATTTCTAGTGTATAATACACGTAAATAAAGGGGCACAATCCATTCCAACATTTATTTTATTATCTCTTTTACAGGCAAGCAAATAAAATTTTTGTGAATTACCTGTTAAAATTTTTACTTATAATATTGAATTATAAAACTTGTGTAACTAATTATTTTAAAATATCACAATTTTTATATATATATTTTTTTATTAAATTGGTTTAGGTTCGATTTTTTCCTTTATTGTTGCTATCCGATATTTTTTATTTAACAGCTGTTTGGGAGAAAAATAAAAACAGAGTTCTTAAAATAGGTTTTTCTCTAAATTTTTTTCAGGATAAATACCTAAGTGATAAACGATTTTTTTTATGTACCTTAAATTGGTACCTTATTGGTTGGTTGGTTATATTTTTGTATAATACATTTAGGTAATTTTGTTTAACTTCAATTGTGATGTGTGCAATGTACAAATACGAAATAAATAAATGTACACCTTAAATGTACAATGGATATCCTAAGTTGTCCGCGATAAATTTAAAAACTTAACCAACTTTTGGGACACTCTGTACATATATATATATATATATATAATATATATATATATATATATATATATATATATATATATATATATATATATATATATATATATATTTATATATATATATATATATATATATATATATATATATATATATATTTATATATATACATATATATATATATATATATATATATATATATATATATATATATTATATATATATATATATATATATATATAATATATATATATATATATATATATATATATATATATAATATATAAACTATATATACGAGGCTGGTTTGAAAAGTCCGTGCAAAAATAAAAACTACTTATGTGTTTGGGGTAAACCTTTTTTATTTTTCGACATAGTCTCCTTTTAGGCTTATACACTTCGTCCAACGATGTTCTAGTTTGTTGATCCCTTCCGAATAATAGGATTTGTCCAAGTCTGCAAAATATCCATTAGTGTCTGCAATCACCTCCTCGTTTGAATAAAATCTTTGTCCCGCCAGCCATTTCTTCAAATTGGGGAACAAATAGTAGTCCGAGGGAGCCAAGTCTGGAGAATAGGGGGGATGTGAAACCAGTTAGAATCCTATTTCCATTAATTTTGCGACCACAACTGCTGAGGTGTGTGCTGGTGCGTTGTCATGATGGAAAAGGACTTTCTTGTGGGCCAATCGCGGGCGTTTTTTCTTGCAGCTCGGTTTTCAAACGGTCCAATATAACGATGAATAATATTCACCTGTAATAGTTTTATTAATACCCTTTCCAGATAGTTGATGAGGATTATCCCTTGCGAATCCCCAAAGACAGTCGCCATAACCTTTCCGGCCGAAGGAACGGTCTTCGTCTTTTTGGTGCAGATTCCCCCTTGGTAACCCATTGTTTAGATTGTTGTTTGGTCTCAGGAGTATAGTAATGTATCCATGTTTCATCCACAGTGACGAAACGACGCTTAAAGTCCTCCAGATTCTTCTGGAACAGCTGCAAACCATCCTTGCAACACTTCACACGATTCCGTTTTTGGTCAAGCGTGAGCAATCGCGGCACCCATCTTGCGGATAGCTTTCTCAAAATATTATGTACCCTTCAGTTAAGATGACTCTTCTGTCATCCATCACCATATCATGGATTTGATCAATGATTTCTGGAGTCGTAACCTCCACAGGCCGTCCAGAACGTTCAGCGTCACTTGTGCCCATATGGCCAGTCCGAAAATTTTGAAACCACTTATAAACTGTTCTAATCGAAGGTGCAGAGTCACCATAATGTTTATCAAGCTTCTCCTTAGTCTCCTGAGGCGTTTTTGCCTTTCATAAAGTAATGTTTAATCACCATGCGAAATTCTTTTTCGACCATTTCTTGAAAATCACTCGACTTCCTTGATTCGCACCAATGCCAAACACAAAAATAGACCAATATGGCTGAAACTTGGTATGCGTTCATTCAAGAGATGCTACTAACTAAACATGACCTCGATACGCGCCGGTGGTGCCATCTCTCGGACTTTGCACGGACTTTTCAAACCAGCCTCGTATATATATATATATATATATATATATATATATATATATATATATATATATATATATATATATATAATTTATATATATATATATATATATATTGTATGTATATATGTATGTATCTATAATATACTATATTTTACTTACCTCAATTGCAGTAAGAGGATTTCCATCCAAAAATGTCTTATTGACAATATTAAAATATTGAAATGAAACTGGTTCTAACACTCGTAACTGATTATAGTCTAATCTCAAAGTATCCAAATTTAGCTAAAAAAGAGTACATTAATATATTGTTGAATGGTACTTTTTACACGTTGTTAAAAATATATATCAAGCTTTTTAAATTGTTCTACAAAGTATAAAAACCCTTACCCTAGAATAAAGAACATAATCGGAGTTGAAAGTAAATTGTTGTTTATCACTTACTTACGCATATATACCCTAGAATATCGTATTTACTCTTAGTAAAGCCGCAAAGGATGCGTATCATCTATCTAAAAAGTAACTGAACATTTCTACAATACGAGTAGAAGAAAATAGTGGCGCCACCTCTTATGACTTTTGGTTGTCGTAAATGCTAACCTTCATTATTATCAGTTGTTTTATGTCGTTTGTTCCATTACATTCCTGGTTATAATGTTAAGAGTTACAGTGTGTTTTGACAAACGATCGGAAAATGAATTTCAAACAAAGAATTGCGATTGACTTTTGCGTTAAATGAGATGCATGAAAACATTTTTTAAATGATACATTTATCATCACTTCAAGAAGAATCGGGTATTTTTAAGTCAAAATTCAAGCGACTTTTTGTCATATTTTAAATGGAGTTTATTAAATCAAATCAGTCAGTCAGTATCCCGTTACTGCATCTTTTAGGATTTTTAGACGACGAAATGAAAGAATGTTTCGTGGATGTCAGTTAGATTTTACACCGTTAAATTTTTAATGTCGTTGTCAATTTCTTTAGCGGACAGTCCGTTCAAAAAGAGATGCTTTATTACCAATCAATTTGACTTAATTTACAACTTTTGTCTGTGATATCTTTTTCAAAAATTTACTATAAATAGCAGAGTAAAACCTGAACCAACAAACTTTATGTATACATTTGCCTTTGGCAATAGGAAATGAACAATTATTTTCAGAAACTTCAATCATCTTCAAAACATTGTAACTTTGGACTGAATCAATAAATATGGCAACTTTCTTGTTTTTTCTCAGAAATACCATTTTTCAAAGGCGCCTCAGCATGACTAGATCCGGTTAGTATTATCAGAGGTGGTGACTTTAAAACATTTTTCGTCAATTTTTGAGCAACAACTAAATTTATGTGTTGGAACACTTATCATATTCACCTGATTTAGTTTCCTTGTTTCTTCCCTCGACTTCATTTACCGATAAAAGGAAAACGATACCACACTATCGGACAATCCTATCAAATATAATAATTATTTTGAAATATGGTAAAGAAAATTCCACCTCTTATTCCTCTTTTCAGTCATACAACAACAAATTACAGTCAAAAATGTTATAAGAAGTATGTTTTTATTAACAAAGTGAAATAAAATGAAATAAATTAGAAGTCGTCTTCCACAAAAATACCTATATCCAGGCTAAAAAGTAAAATAAATTTGTTGCCACCAACTTAAGAACCACAAAGATAGCCAGAATATCTTGAAATCAGCCCAATTCTTCTCGACAGTGATTAGCGTTCGTATGTGTTATTGCCTTCGAAAATCTAGTTCTATTCTAGAGAGCAACCGATAGAATACTACTTGACACAGAATCTCACTGCATTTAAAAGGTGCATATGTTAATAGAATATCTCTTTCTTTATACAAACCTGAAAATTTAGGTTAATATTTACACCAGGGTCCACCGCTGGAGACATTTTATTAATTCTGTTATAGCTTAGATCCAGAGTTTTTAAAATTCTCAAAGGTTGAAGAGCTTGGTAAGGAATAGCCGCCAATTGATTGTCGCCTAATAACAATGTGCTAGCCGGCCCATTCCATCTCGAAATACCTAAAAAATAATTGTGAATCCCCGGAAAAGGCACGTATATAAACTAAAATTGGCTTGTCATTTTGTTTCAAATAACAAAAACAAATTTTAAAAGATTCACAAACAAGTACTTTGATAATTAAAAATAAATAAGTAAATAAATAAATTTGGACATAACGTCACACTGAAATAAAAGCAAAACTGTCTGCTGTAAATACATCTGAAAAGAGTAATCAACTTAAATTTTCTAAATAATATATGTTTGTACATGAAACAAGGCATATTTATTTATTTAATTGCCTCAGTAGGTATATATATATATATATATATATATATATATATATATATATATATATATATATATATATATATATATATATTACAAATCCCATTCCCAAGTGTTAAATTTGTATAAATTTTTGTGATACCTAATAACATTCAAGTTTTTGAATCATAAGATTTTTATTATTTTATAGGCATAAAATACAATATCTTACTGAAGGGTCAATAGTTCGAAGATTATTTCCTCTTAGGTCAATTGTGTCTAAGATTGGAAGTCCCGAAAAGGCGTCGATAGGAATCTGATTAATAGAATTTTCCGCCAAAATTAAAACTTCTAAAGAACCTTCCAAGCCTCTCCAGTTTTCAGGAGAAATTTTATTAATATCATTCCCTAAAAGCCAAAATTAAAACAATAGAGTAAGCAGTTGCAGCTCGATGCAACAAACCACACAAACAACTTTTTAGGTGTCATTTTTTATCCACTCCAATACGTAAAATACCTAAAAAATAATACTTCGCAATGGTAAAAATAATAATGAAAGTTAAAAATTTAGTTTATTAGTCAATAATTGGTTGCAGAGGTGAGAGGTCGCACCTAAATAGTTGCACGTGCGATTAGTCGTGTCAAGTTGCATTAATTTCCAAAGGCCTTAATATATATATATATATATATATATATATATATATATATATATATATATATATATATATATATATATATATAGATAGATAGATACATAGATAGGGTGTTACCAAACTGCATATATTAAAACTTGTGGCACCATGCAGTAGCACTTTTTTTTTCGAATTTGAAAATTTTTCAAAAATAAAAAAAAAAAACAAAACTGGATTTTTCCGCCAAAAACAACCCGCACCTGAAAACTGTATTGCCAATTAGGTACAATTAATCTAAATATTGAAAATAATAAAAGATAATACGCCGCACATCAAGTAAAAATAATTTTTAACAACAATAAGAAAATGTTTTATCTATTATTTCAAAAAAAATAATTCCTTGGTAAAGCCTGAGAACAACTGGATCATTCCCCTAACAGCTGATTTTGACTTTTATCGTAACATCTGTTTGGGCAAAATAAAAACAAAATTTTAAACAGGTTTTCCTCTTAACTTTTCCAAGATTAATACCGAAATGGAAAACGATTTTCTTGTAAGATATGTAATATTTTTTGGTGCTAAAGTGAAAAAATAAAGGGGGTTTAAAACCTTATTTATTTATTATTTTTATGTCCCTTAAATGTTCGTGACATATTTGTAACTAAACCAACTGTACCGAAAGACACGAACTACTATACTTGCTGCTATATTCTACACTTTCTACAAATTTCTTAATTAACACCGCTATATTAATATCTTTAAAAAACCTGCAATAACATTGAATATTTACCTCACTTTAGCCACGACATATTGCAAAATTTGTAAATATTTGCTATAAATAAACATACTAAACGTGAATTTGACGTCTTGATGTTGTTCCTTGGTGCCCGCCAAGCAGTGAAAGAGCAATTAAAAAGCTACCGACAAAGAAGCCGACGCCAAAGACAAATCCTTTGTAAGTTTTAAATAAAGTAAAGCACAATATTGTGGAGTTGTATGGTTCACCATTGTTCCAATATATGCTGTGAATTCCATAACACTCTGTATATATATATATATATATATATATATATATATATATATATATATATATATATATATATATATATATGTATATATATATATATATATATATATATATATATATATATATATATACATACATACATACATACATATATATATATATATATATATATATATATATACGAGGCTGGTTTGAAAAGTCCGTGCAAAGTCCGAGAGATGGCACCACCGGCGCGTATCGAGGTCATGTTTAGTTAGTAGCATCTCTTGAATGAACGCACACCAAGTTTCAGCCATATTGGTCTATTTCTTTGTGTTTGGCATTTGTGTGAATCAAGGAAGTCGAGTGATTTTCAAGAAATGGACGAAAAAGAATTTCGTTTGTGGTGATTAAACATTACTTTATGAAAGGCAAAACGCCTCAGGAGACTAAAGAGAAGCTTGATAAACATTATGGTGACTCTGCACCTTCGATTAGAACAGTTTATAAGTGGTTTCAAAATTTTCGGACTGGCCATATGGGCACAAGTGACGCTGAACGTTCTGGACGGCCTGTGGAGGCCGGCCTCCAGAAATCATTGATCAAATCCATGATATGGTGATGGATGACAGAAGAGTTAAGGTGCGTGAGATTGCTAGTGCTGTGGGCATCTCGACTGAACGGGTACATAATATTTTGCATAAACATTTGGACATGAAAAAGCTATCCGCAAGATGGGTGCCGCGATTGCTCACGCTTGACCAAAAACGGAATCGTGTGAAGTGTTGCAAGGATGGTTTGCAGCTGTTCCAGAAGAATCCGGAGGACTTTAAGCGTCGTTTCGTCACTGTGGATGAAACATGGATACATTACTATACTCCTGAGACCAAACAACAATCTAAACAATGGGTTACCAAAGGGGAATCTGCACCAAAAAAGGCGAAGACCGTTCCTTCGGCCGGAAAGGTTATGGCGACTGTCTTTTGGGATTCGCAAGGGATAATCCTCATCGACTATCTGGAAAAGGGTAAAACTATTACAGGTGAATATTATTCATCGTTATTGGACCGTTTGAAAACCGAGCTGCAAGAAAAACGCCCGCGATTGGCCCACAAGAAAGTCCTTTTCCATCACGACAACCCACCAGCACACACCTCAGCAGTTGTGGTCGCAAAATTAATGGAAATAGGATTCCAACTCGTTTCACATCCCCCCTATTCTCCAGACTTGGCTTCCTCGGACTACTATTTGTTCCCCAATTTGAAGAAATGGCTGGCGGGACAAAGATTTTATTCAAACGAGGAGGTGATTGCAGACACTAATTGATATTTTGCAGACTTGGACAAATCCTATTATTCGGAAGGGATCAACAAACTAGAACATCGTTGGACGAAGTGTATAAGCCTAAAAGGAGACTATGTCGAAAAATAAAAAAGGTTTACCCCAAACACATAAGCAGTTTTTATTTTTGCACGGACTTTTCAAACCAGCCTCGTATATATATATATATATATATATATATATATATATATATATATATATATATATATATATATATATATATATATACAATAACAGATAAAATATTACCTGTAAGATCCAAAAGCCTTAACTTTTGCAAATATCTTAGAGCTCTGTTAGGAACTTTTGTGAGCTGAGAATAACTTAATTCCAGTTCCCATAAAGATCGTTCCAAACCCAAGAAGGCCTCATCTGGTACCAATATAAGAGGGTTATTACTGATAACTATTTTGTATAGTCCTGTAGAACATATTAATAGTAATTAAAATTTGAGGAACCTATAAGGCTGACAAGAAAAATGTAAGCATAACTTCTGATAATATGGAACCTAATTTTTTAATTAAAAACACAGCAACATATTTTAAGATGGAAAAAAGTTATTTCATTTAATTCAGAAAATTCACATGACATGACTTTGAATAATTTTTTGCTATATTGGAATTTCAGAATAATAATACTACACAATAATTATTACTTCGTTTTTTAACTTGACATGCATTTCCTTAACCATCATCAAGAGCGACAATTAACAATCAACGCTCATATTGATATTAACATATATAACATACAATTTTTTTTTATGAAAATGGGTCTTTGAACAACAATATAGCCTAAATTTAATTAAATAAATGTATAATAATGTATATAATACCCTATCCTATCCTATATATGGATGACATAAAACTCTACGCTGCCACAAAAACATAGCTGAAAGAACTCCTCAAAATCGCAGAAACATTCACCAAAGATATCAATATGGAAATTGGTATAAATAAAAATGTAAAGTGCTTCACATCAACAAAGATCAATGGAAAGGCCACCATAAGACAAAAACCCATCAACAACGAAACACTCGATAACATGCTCGACAAAGAAACATACATACATCAAAACAGAGCTCAGAAGCAAATTCAAAAACAGACTCACGAAACTTTTACAAACAAAACTCAATTCCAAAAATCTCACTAAAGCCATCAACATGTTCGCTATACCGCTATACCTATACTCACATATTAATTTGGTATCATCAAATGGTCACACATAGACATAGAAAACATTCACATCCTTATACGTTCTCAATTCACCAAATAAAGGAAATATACACCCCAACGCATGCAAAGAAAGATTTACCATCGAGAGGAAGAGGAATCATAGGCATCAGATCACTACACACAGAACAAATACAAGCACTTAGGAACTACTTTCACACCAAGCAAACCAGCCTCCACACAGAACAGTGAAAGCAGACAAATACTACACCTCTCGACTTATCCCGGGCAGACCACCCAGCAGACACACATAGTCAGACCCAATTACAACAGGAAAAGATGAAAACGTAGTCAGAAAAAACACGCCACACAGATACCACATAGAACAAGACCACGTAAATAAAAAAACAATCGTACACCTGGTTACAGGATGGGCAGCTAGTCCCTGAAACAGAAGGCTTCTTACTTGCCTCCAACTTAAAGTCATATTAACTAGAAACTACCAAAAGCATATCATCAAAGATCCAACTATTACAGACAGATGCAGGAAATGCCACCAGTAGGAAGGAACGATCGAGCACAAGCGGATGTAAAATATAAGTCAGAACGGAATACACAGCCAGACATGATTCAACTGCAAAAGCAGTTCACCAAGCACTAGCCACAACATACAATATCATAGAAAACACAGACCCCTACTACAAATGCACACCAACATCCATACTTGAAAATAAAGATTACAAGCTCTACTGGGATATCAGTATCCATAGAGATAAAACACACAATAGCCCCGATATTACTTTTCAGTGCAAAAAAGGATAGATCACCTATCTAATTGATATGGCTGTCCCCAACGATACAAACATTCAAACGAAATACACAGAAAAAAATTTCCAAATACACAGACCTTGCAACGAAAATAAATAGGCTATGAAAACAAGACAAAGTCATCATTGTCCCCCCCATTATATCAGCCACAGGCCTTACACCAATAACATTCACACCACACTTAGTACAATTAGGACTCAACACAAACATACACAGAAACATTCGGAAGTCAGTGATTTTGAAAACATGTAACATTGTCAGGTCATTCCTTAATACACAATGGTAATAGTGTTTGTGCTGACTTGGCTTGGGCCCGTCCGCCAAACATGGAACCACATTGACCAAATATGAGAAAGAAGAATTTTTTCTGTATAATAATAATAAATTATGCTTTGAGTGCAATTTTTAAGGAAACCTAAAAACAATTACAATACAGTTAATTTTTAAAAAGTAATACAGTACTATTTCTTAAGGTTAATAACAATAAATGTAGATAATTTAATTCTCTGCCAAGGAACATATTAATTTTTTAAATTATATCACCTGTACTCTGTAGAAAAAAAGGTTCCAATGTCCGCAATCCATTATTTTCCAAATTTAACATAAATACTTTGGATACATTAACTGTTTCTGGTATCCTAGGCAAATGTATATCTCGACATGTCACTATTCCTAAATCAGGAACTGCTTTAGAACAACTGCATAATGGATTAAAATAACATGGAGGATACCTAACCGTTTCTTGGTCTTTGGATTCCGTTATGGAAACCCAAATTATTAAAATGAATATGGCTATAATTAGTGTATATCCAAACTGCAACAAACGGATAAGTTCCTAAAATACAACAAGAAATGGAAAATGGTTTATAATTTCTCCGAAGTTTTGATTTTTGTAGATATATTTTACACAAAGGAAAAATTTATATTGTTGTCAATCTTATTAAAAAAGAATAATAATAAGGGAATCGTTATAATTATTCCTTTTATGATACAAGTTTATCTCCAAATTCATTTCAAAAATTATCCGTGGTCGTTAAGAAAGTTTGCTAACACAAGTCTCAGCATATTGGTCAGGCTATTTTCATTAGGGTCAAAGTAACTAAACCGGGCCACCTGAAATTTTTTTTTCTCGGATTTCAAACATAACTATGTTTTCCGATAAAAGTATCTTTTTACCCCCTAATTTTTTTTGCAATAGTTCAATTATTTTGCCAATAATCGCTAGTTGAATATTTATGTATAGAACTTTTCATTTACTCATATTTCGGAAAGAGATAATTGAGTAATTTCTTTTAAAATGCAGCTAAATGTTTATACTTTTCAGTTTAGTTTGTGCGGTTGTTGTAAAAATTTAATTTGCTAAAGTTATAAACAATTTTTGTTCTCGGTTTCACTCGAAAACAAGATCGCACTCATTTGATGCATGAAACGCCACAGAAAACTTGAAACATTCAGCGCCTTCAGTTGATTTGTATAATAAGTAATTGATTCAACATTTCACGACTCTGCCATTCAAAAAATTTATTATTTTTCTGACGGTGCTGGGTCTCAATATAAAAACAAGTTCAATTTTCTCTACTCTCGCATGAATCTGAATGTGATGTTAGTACAGAGGGGCATTTTTTCGCCACTTCCCATTGAAAAGGGGCTTACGATGGAATTGGTGGATGCGTTAAAAGTACGGCAAGAACTGCAAATCTTCAGAGAAATAGTGAAAATCAAGTAACATCTCCCAAACGCTTGTTTGCTTAGGCAGTTAATTATTTTAAAATTTAAAAATGTAAGCATCGATTTTTGTACAAATATAGAATGTCAGCCTCACAGAAACGTTTATCAATCGAAGCATCGAACTTATATAAGGTGTACAAGTATGAAATGCGGATTTTTTTTTTCTAAAAAAACATGTTAAATTCGGAAGAATGATAAAAAGTTCTTTATTCAAAATATGCTCCATCGCTTGTTATTCATTTTTTCCATCTTTCGGGCAATTTGTGAATACCACGCCAGTAAAAATCTTCCCCTTTTGCTGCGAACCATTCATCGAGCTATTTTTTCACATCTTCGTACGAACCAAAACGCTGCTCAGCAAGTGCGTGACCCATCGATGCAAACAAGTGGTAATCGGAAGGAGCCAAGTCTGATGAGTAAGCCGCACGGGGTAGAACTTCCCAGCTGAGTGCTTCCAACGTGTCGCGAACTGGTTTTGCCGTATGTGATGAAGCATTGTCTTGAAGAAAAATGACTTTGTGGTGCCTCTTTCGGTATTCTGGCCTTTTTTCAAGCAGCGAACGGTTCAAATCGGTCAATTGTTGTTGGTAACGTTTAATATTAACCGTTTTCCTTGGTTTTAACAGCTCATAATAGACCACGCCCCTCTGGTCCCACCAAACACAGTGCATCGTCTTTCTACCAAAGCGATTCGGTCTTGCGGTCGATGTAAATGGTGCGCCTGGGTCTATCCATAATTTTTTGCGTTTGGGATTCTAAAATAAATCCACTTTTCTTCCCATGTAACTATACGATGAAAACGACTTCCTTTTGTACCGAGCGAGCAAAATGTCACACGTATTTTTGCGCTTTTCCATTTGCCTGTCGTTCAACTCATGCGGTACCCATCTACCGGTCTTCTGAATCTTTCCCCATCTCTCGTAGCCGACTGGAAACAGCTTATTGACTAGCGCCCAATTGCTCGGCGAGTTGTTTATGTGTTTGCGAATCATCTTCGTCCAACAATGCTTGCAATTCCACATCTTCGTATTTTTTTGGCGGTTTTCCACGTTCCTTGTTTGCAACATCGAAGTCACCACTTTTGAAACCCCGAAACCATCGTTCACACGTATCTTTCGATGGAGCATGTTCACCATAAGCTTCTCGAAGTAATCGGTATGATTCAACAGCAGTTTTCTTCAAATTAAAAAAAATTAATGCTGTCCGCGAATGCTCTTTGTTTAGTATAAATTTCGACATATTGAACATAACAACACAACACTATGCGCACACTTTTCCAGTTTATCACTCGTGCGCGTCTGACACTTGTTGATGATACAACAAAATGGCGCAGTGTCAAATCTTTATAGCACAAACTGCATTGGTGCACCATCTGTTGTCTGAAATCCGCATTTCATACTTGTACACCTGGTAAAGCTATATCTAAGACTTGCCAGTTATACCGAAAGAAAATAACCAATTGATGTGCAAAATATTTTCTAGTTCTGAAGAAGCAGTAACAGTTAATGTTTGAAATAATTTAATATGAATTGCATAATTTTTTACTTAATTGTTCATTAAGTAATAAATGCAAAATGTCTTGATATTACTATTATATGATTCCTTCGTTAAAAATTAATGAGTTTTTCGAAAGCGTCAGCGTTAGCGGCTTGAGCGTTAAAGTCCACGATTGCGTTGGAGGCCGAGCATTATCATAAAAATATTAATAACTTTTTTAATATAAGAGGTTACTAACTTTTTTGGAATGGATACTAGAAACTAAAAATTATCTCAGTCCTAACCAATTTGGATTTCGAAAACATCGATAGGCTCTAGAATACTTAGCTTTTCTAGATTCCAATATAAATCATTCTATAAATAAAAACTCACACCTCCTAGCTATATCACTGGATGTACAAAATACATTTGATACTACCAACACTCAAGTCATCCTAAATCAACTGAAGAGACTAAATCTTTATGGTCATCTACCTAAATTCATTGCAAACTTTCTGCAACCCCGCTCTTTTAGAGGCAGAGCAAATAACAAATTATCAAACGAACACAAGTTCGAATTAGGTGTCTCGCAGGGCTCAATCTTGAGCCCTACCCTCTTCCTCTTGGCAGTCCAGACCATTGAAGAACATATTCCGAGAAATGTATCAATAAAGCTTTTTGCAGATGACATTTTAATCTATACTTCCTCATCTGATAACTCTTCCATCGCCAATACAGTGCAATCAGCTTTAAATAGGATTACAGACTGGTCATCACAATCGAGTTTCACCTTGTCCCCCACCAAATGTTCTACAAACCATTTTTGTAGGAAAAGAGGTTGCCCCAAAACAAACATCCTAAATCTATCCAATACTCCCATTTCAATGAAGAACAACATCTCTATGCTAGGATTGATTTTTAACAAGACTGAATTGGAAAAAACGCATCGATTACCTTAAGACAAAAACTGTGAGAGATTTAAATATAACGAGGCTGCTGTCAAGCACCTCATGGGGTGCAGACTTTCCCTCTCCCACCAATAAAAGATCTCTCGAAGTAATCCAAAACCAAGCCTTGCGACTCTCAACGGGAGCTTATCGAACTTCTCCAATTCCAAGTTTGCAATGTATTGCTTCCATGCCCCCCTTTACTTACAAAGACAGAAATCTTTAATGTGATTTTACACCACGTCGTTATTCAGACCCCACATTAAAAGAGCCCTCAATCTACATCAAATACATTTAAAATCATTCAGCCCCAACTCCATGCAATCCAGAATAAAGATCTTTCTATCCACTCATGAATCCATCTTCACTTCACCAGTTCCCATTACTCCCTCCTTGAACTGCCCCCATTCCAAAGATAGATGTCAGTTTGCCTAAGTACAACAAAGAGTCAATTCCCTCTTCTCAAATAAAGTCATCGTATTTACAACTTTTACATAATAAATACTAAAATCATATTCACTACTACACAGACGGATCTAAATCAAACCTAGAAGTGGGTGCAGCAGTAATCGCACCCAACACTATTCACAAATTTAAACTAAATACTGTTTCTACAGTTTATACATCTGAATTACTGGCCATAAAAGAAGAAATCAAATTAGCATTAAAAAGAAAAAATAGTAACATTCTCATCATAACTGATTCCCTTAGTTCTCTGAAATCTATAAATTCATCTAAAACATCCATCCCATTAGTGTTAGATATAATGAATCTCATACACATAAGTAACATCCGGAAGATTAACCTAGCTTTGTTGTGGATCCCTAGTCAAATTAACATAAAAAGAAACGATTTAGCAGATACCAATGCCAAATTGGCAATCACCTCTGGAATAATCATAAATACAATCTTATCACCACCTGAAAAATATTTTCAAAGATATCTTCAGAAAGATATTTCAACTTTCTTGGGACTTGCAAGTTGACAACAAACTCTGGGAATCTAAGCCTACACTATATCCACCATTTCATCTCTCAAATTTAACAAGAAAAGAGAATACCATATGGAGAAGAATTTCCATAGGACATACGCACCTAACTCATTTATATATATTAAAGAGGGAACCTCCCCCAATATGTCAATAATGTCATACAATCCTCACAATAAAACACATCCTATGATTATCTGCCCCAAAGAACTAAATATAATTTATTGAAACCCTTACGTCAAATAATAGCTCCAAACATAAATAATATAATTTTTGAAAGAAACAGACCTTTACTGTAAAATATAACAACACGCGAACTGGTGCGAAATGATCTTTGTTATCGATGCGCTACATTTAAACATACATACATACAATTTACTCATTTAAGAGTGCGATCTCATTTTCGAGTGAAACCGAGCACGTGGTTTATTTCTCAATTGTTTAAAAAAATTGTTTATAACTTTAACAAATTAAATTTTTACAACAACCGCATGACTTCATCTGAAAAGTACAAACATTTAGCTTCATTTAAAAAAAAAAACTGTATTATCTCTATTCGTTTCCGAAATATGAATAAATGAAAAGTGTTTTAGATAAATATTCAACTAACGATTATTCGCAACATAATTGAAGTCTTGCAAAAAAAAATAAGGGGTAAAAAGGTACTTGTACCTCTATCGAAAAACATAGTTACCTTTGAAATCTAAGAAAAAAAATTTTCAGGTGGACCGTTTTACTTATTTTTACTCTAATCAATACTTCAAACAGCTTGAATAGCTTGCACTCCCAGCCCTTTACACCTTTATATAAATATTTATGTCTAAATTCATTTAATGAAACAAACCTTGCAACACTACGAAGAAATTTAAACTTAATAATCACAATTACCAAACTAGAATAGGATATAACTGCGTGTTCCTAGAATTGAAAAAACTATCACTCAAAAAAGATGATTCTCTCTAAGCCCTAGATTTTATAACACCTTATATAATCTTGACAAATTAAATATTTAAATTATAACCATTATTTAAAAGGAAAATTCGTATAAATCGTAAACCAAGAGTACTCATAGTTTAATTGGCGTAAAAGATATCTAATACTTAATTTTAGTTGTAATTTTATTAAACTTGTCCAAAAAAATAATAATAAGATAATAAACCACATTCAAAAACGATATATTTAAATAAAGAAAGCGGAATCAAGGGTTAATGAAATTTACTCATTCAAGTCTTTTTGAATTTAGCTTGAGCTAAAATATCGGCACGTAGAGTAATCAACCAGTACTGCTTTCAAGATGACGGTATTGGAATAGTATAGAAGAGTGAAAATCTCTTCCTGCTAGCTTTACAAAATTTTGATGGTTACTATAGTACATCCCAAGATATAAGATCCTGCCTTTTTGTTTTTTAAATGGAGCAATAAACGACCCTATTAAGTTTTGTGCATAGTTGCCAGGTATTACGATAAACGTGTTTTTATTTTACCTGCTTTGTATACCGCCTTCACTTGCACCTGCAGTTATATTGGATCTATTTTTACCTATATATTTACTACCTGGCAACCCGATTTGGAACCCTCTAAGTATTTGATAATATAGGCCTAATGATCACAGGTCCCCATCAAGACACTTTTTATTATTTATATTTTTAGTTTTACTTACAACTTACAACGTAAAGGTTCTATTTTAATTATGTGGCGTCCGTGGGAAAATTGCAATGGTGGCTATCGCAAGAGAAAACATTTATCACTTGACACTAAACAAACAGTGAAAAATGTTTACGACAGTTTGATAAAAGAAATTTGAATAAACAAAGTGCTTTGCAAGAAACCAATGAACTAACAAAAACCCCAATTTCTACAATTAAGTGTATTGTAGGAAAACCATCACTCAGGAACAGGAAAAAACGGAAAGATTTTCAAATGCATCATGTAGACGATTGTGAAAAAGACATCATCAGGAGAAAAATATATTCTATGTATGAAGAGCAGTTGTTGCAGACACTAGACAAAATAAAAAAAGGCAGGTGCAAGACGGGACCAATATACATTGTGGCCAATCAACCCTTCACAGAATTCTCTTAAGAATGAGATTCACGTCCCGACAAATCAAGAAAAGGCAAGTAGTGATGGAATCACAAAGATAACGAATCTTGCGACATACTTATTTACAAGAAATTACAAAGTATCGATCAGAGAATTGGCCAATAATTTACCTTGACGAAACATTGTTCGATACCCATGACACTATGCAAAAAGGGTGGGTTGACAGCAGTACAAAATCACAGACTAACGCACCTTCAAATAAAGGTAAACCAGTAACCATTTTGAATGCTGGATCTGAAAAGGGCTGGGTTTTAAATTGTCTACTATTATCTGCAAAAAACATAAATGGACTATCACGAAGACACGACCGCAGAACTTTTTGAAAATTGGTTTCAAAATTCCCTTTTGCTAAATGTTCCCGAACAGAGTGTTATAGTTATGGACAATGCAAGTTACCATAGTTGCCTACTAAATAAGGTTCCTAATGCTGCCAACACCAAATCGGAAATACAGGAATATATGTTAGAAAATGACATTTATTTTAACTTTAGTTATAAAAAAAGTGATCTTTTGGAAGTTTTAAAAGACTATAAATTGAAAAAGAAATATATTTGTGATAGTATGGCTGAGAAATTAGGATACATGTTTTGCGGCTTCCTCCGTATTATTGTGTGTTTAATCCAATTGTACATATTTGGCATCAAGTTAAATCAAAAATAAGGGCACAAAATGTTTCTCCTATTTTAAGCGTGTCAGTGGTTGAATTGGTAAAAAAAGTTATAAATGATATACCTTGTGAAAGCTGGAAGAATTCCATTCAGCACGTTGTTAAAGTTGAAAATTCATATATTTATGTAAATAATATAAAACCACTGATAATTACCCCAGCTAATGACAGTAATAATGAAACCGAATTAGGCTTAACTTAAAATATATTTTTATTTATACAATACGTCCCCTATTGTAAACCTCATTCATTCAAACTGGATATTTATATTTCTTATCCATTTATTTTTACCATACATGCATCTATAAATAAACATCTCCAAAAACACTTATAATTTTATTTATTTACATTAATGAATAAAATTCTCTGCACCCTATCATAAACAAAAGCTCAGAATTTTTATATTGCCCACTTAAAACGACAAAAATTGGGTTCTTATATTTTGGGACAGGCTATACCAGAGAACCTGATTTCAGCAATATTAAAGAATATCACACACTTTTTTTCCAGTCATTCTAAAAATTTTCCAGAATAAATTAATTTCGTAAAGAATGACTTAAGTTAGGCTCCTAGTAGCCTTAATTTTTAATAGCCAAGTTTGTGTTAATTGGTTTTATAGTACAGGTAACGTTTACCCTTAAGCTTTACTTTTACAGTTTTAATGCCATATCATTAAAATTTTCGATATATCTCCAAATATGTAACAAAATGGTAAGATATAACAAATTTTGACTAAGTACGCATACCCAATACTCCATCCGAGGCTGACACAACAGCCATAGGCCATAAGCAGAGTGACTGAAAGAGTCAACACTTCAGCGCAGTGTAAAATTACTGAAAACAGACAAAGTCCATATTTCAGCAGTCTACCCATTGTTCTCTTATTCTCAAGAGATCAGGATTTACTAGTCCTTATCCAGGTACTTGCGGAACGTAATAGTAAGATACAACGAATTGTAGGAAGTACCCACACCTAATACTCCATCGTAGGCTAACACAGCAGCCACGAGCCGACAGAGTGGTTGACAAAATCAACATGTCAGCGCAGGCAACACGGTTTTTAAGGAGTTGCACTCAGGCATATGTGGTTTAATGTAAACTAGTAACAAATTATGTTCTCTTGTTTGTTGATCCTAGCCCGACTGATGAGACGTGATACTGCGAAACGAGTCTCGGGATGGATTGACAAGTAAGAAAACAGTGGGTAGACTGCGGAAATATGGACTTTGTCTGTTTTCAGTAGTTTTACATTAATCCAAATACGTACTCATAAAATATTGAAAAAAAATAATATCTATTTAAATGCTATGTTTTGTTATTAATATTAAATCAAATTACAGTCACACACAAAATTAAAAGAACGGAATGGAAGGTTGTTAATCTTGTTATTTTAATGTTAGACTACGGTTTTAGTTATCTACACGTATATCTCGGTTATATCAACGACTGGGTTTTTCGTTGGTTTTTCAATACGCGGTTTAGCGATATTGCAGACTTATTTTTTAACTATTAAATTTAATATAATTTCTAAATAATATTAAAATAATTGGTGTTTTTTGAATTGGGGCATAATTTTGCTTTGTTATATTGAACATTAATCAAAATCACTTTACCTAATATAGTCTATATTCTATTTTCAAAAACTCTTTTACCAAAACAACATGTTAAATTCGGAAGAATGATAAAAAGTGCTTTATTCAAAGTATGCTCCATCGCTTGCTATGCATTTTCCCCAACTTTCGGGCAATTTGTGAATACCACGCCAGTAAAAATTTTCCCCTTTTGCTGCGAACCATTCATCGAGCCATTTTTTCACTTCTTCGTACAAACCAAAGCGCTGCTCAGCAAATGCGTGACCCATCGATGCAAGCAAGTGGTAATCGGAAGGAGCGTCTAGTCAGTAAGCCGCATGGGGTAGAACTTCCCAGCTGAGTGCTTCCAACGTGTCGTGAACTGGTTTTGCCGTATGTGATGGAGCATTGTCATCAAGAAAAATGATTTTGTGTTGCATCTTTCAGTATTCTGGCCTTTTTTCAAGCAGTGAACGGTTTAAATCGGTCAATTGTTGTTGGTAACGTTTAGTATTAACCGTTTCCCCAGGTTTTAACAGCTCATAATAGACCACACCCCTCTGGTCCCACCAAACACAGAGCATCGTCTTTCTGCCAAAGCGATTCAGTCTTGCGGTCGATGTGGATGGTGCGCCTGAGTCTACCCATGATTTTTTGCGCTTAGGATTCTCAAAATAAATCCATTTTTCATCCCTGTAACTATACGATGCAAAAAACGACTTCCTTTTGTACCGAGCGGGCAAAATGTCACACGTGTTTTTGCCCTTTTCCATTTGCCTGTCGTTCAACTCGTGTGGTACCCATCTACCGGTCTTCTGAATTTTTCTCATCTCTCGTAGCCGATTGGAAACAGCTTGTTGACTAACGCCCAATTGCTCGGCGAGTTGTTTTTGTGTTTGCGAATCATCTTCCTCCAACAATGCTTGCAATTCCACATCTTCGTATTTTTTTAGCGGTTTTCCACGTTCCTTGTCTGCAACATCGAAGTCACTACTTTTGAAACGCCGAAACCATCGTTCACACGTATCTTACAATGAAGCATGTTCACCATAAGCTTCTCGAAGTAATCGGTATGATTCAACAGCAGTGTTCTTAAAATGAAAACAATAAATTAATGCTGTCCGCGAATGCTCTTTGTTATTGCAAAATCACCAAATATATCTCAGTCTGCACGACTTAATTTACAATAAACTTGTAACTATATCGGGACGAAATTAAATCTCAATTATATTTTAAGATTCTCTAGTTGATGTGATCATCCAATCCATTGGTTAAATAGGATGACCTCGGATCTGCTGGGGTCACCCCTATCAGAAGTAATTACGAGCCTACGAGTTGTTAGGAAATGAATTATGTGCTAAGAAATAGGTTCTCATTTCCAGAAATTTCTCCACAATATCGAAGTATTGACGTACAAAAGGGCATTTCAAGCTATTTTCTTACTAACAAACCCTTACTTGACAATTTTTACTTCCACTGTGCTACCCTAAACAACTTAAGATCTTATCATCTTTTTAAGAGTACCCGGAGGTTAAAATGTCACATAAATTTGTTGTGCTCCAGATAGCTAGACAATTTGGCCATTTTAGGCGCATATTTTGTCGTGTATGAGGTACTTAGTAATATAGGTGTATAGTTTGCAGATTTCTGGAGACCATTCTCTGACTGATAACTTAGAGACCTCAGTTTCAGGAATTTCAGAAATATTTAATAAAATATTTAAAGTTTTCTCCACGTAGTTTGAAAGATAAAAATCATGTTGGTGTGAAAGTTAATTTTAACGGTAGAAAGTGCTAATGAATTTTCTTAACGAACTGTCAAACATATTTTACATGTTTTTAGTGCGGTTTTTGTATGGGTTACTTTTTTGTATATTCATATCATAGTTTTCTTTTAAATTACTTGGAAATTTTGATAGTAAACACCCCTAAATATGACTGGTGCAATCGCCAGGGAGACGTCGAAATCTCTACGTATATGTTATGTATATATATATATATATATATATATATATATATATATATATATATATATATATATATATATATAATATATATATATATATATATATATATATATATATATATATATATATATATATATATATATATATATATATATATATATATATATATATATAAATAATAAATATTTATATACGTATATATATATATATATATATATATATATATATATATATATATATATATATATATAGAGCAGTTTTCTTAAGTTATCTTCATACCTCCATAGCCATAAAAATGACGTCATACAAAGAAATAGCTTGGTTGTGAAATTATTGTCGCTGTGGACGAAATTTTATAGAAGTTACGTTTTGCAGTTTTTTCGATTTTTTTTCGAAAAATAAGTGAAAGTAATTTAAGAACGTTGCACAGTGATAAAATTTCTAACTAAAGAAGGACTCGACTAAAAATTATTTATAGAAGAATGTCTCTGGCGTGCGTCAGTGACAACCCACCTTATTTTCAAGTACAATTTGAATTGAAATGGTTTTGGCCTGTGGACTAGCCGTCCACCTAGTTGTTCATTAACCATATAAAAATCAATAATTGTTTTTGATGAAATAAGAGAGAACCTGCAAAAGACAGACGCCGCCAATACCGAAAGACGAAGCTGGACCCACTTTTTCCAGCCAAAAAATATCACGAGGGCAGACGCCTCGCTTGTACTCGAACGAGCCAGGGCATTTTCAAAGTTCAAAAAAAAAATCGAAATTCTGATAATATAGGCGCTATTATAGGTTCTACATAAAATTCGTACCGGTTGACTGAAATTATTATTATTAGGCTACACTGTTAAAAAAACTTTAGATGAATTTTAAAATATTTACTTAAAATTAAGTACTTGCAACATTTTTGAAGCAATTAAAATGGTTTTAAATCCTAGTATAAATTCAAAAAAATCAAGTAAATTAATGCTTGAAAGATCAAGTAAATGTTTGAAATTTCAATTAAACGCTTCAAAAATTTAGAAAATACCTAATTTTATGTAAATACTTTAAAATTTATCTATAGAACAGATAGAATGAAGAACTAGGCAGACGGTTAGTCGACAGGTGAAAATTTCGGGTCGCCCTCTTGGTCTACTTTTACTTAAATGTCTATAACAAGATGTTAGTAGCCGACAATTTTCCTCAGAAAAAATCAGGTGATGAGTTGGAAGCTTGTGTAACATAGTGTTTTGAGGTATATATATATATATATATATATATATATATATATATATATATATATATATATATATATATATATATATATATATGTATAAGACCGCTTACCCCAAGAACACAATACTGCTATATATATATATATATATATATATATATATATATATATATATATATATATATATATATATATATATATACATATATATATATATATATATATATATATATATATATATATATATATATATATATACATATTATTTTATTTTACGTGTTCTTGGAATTAGATCATTAAAACTATTCTTGGATTATTGACATTTCGACCTTCAGAAGAGGTTTTCCTCAAAATTTGCTCTAGAAGAATTAAATTTAGATAAGTAATTAATCTGATTGTCGTGCATTTCAGGGTTAAAACATTTGTAGCTTTTCGCAGTTTTTAATTTAAAACATTTAACTGTATAAAATAATGAAGGCCTTACCTTAGAAAGTAGTTCATTGTATTGGGGTACTTTCTAAGGTAAGGCCTTCATTATATTATATATATTATTTATTTAAATTAAAAACTGCGAAAAGCTACAAATGTTTTTGACCCTGAAATGTACGACAAACAGATTAATTACTTATCTTAATTTAATTCTTCTAATTTCATCTTTTAGAGCAAATTTTGAAGAAGACCTCTTCTGAAGGTGAAAACGTCAATAAATATGTAACAAATACAAGAATAGTTTTAATGATCTAATTCCAAGAACACGTAAAATAAATAAATAATTAAATATATATATACATATATATATATATATATATATATATATATATATATATATATATATATATATATACAGTAATACCCCGCTTTACGCGAGGGATACGTTCCGAAAAAAATCGCGTTAACTGAAATTCGCGTATATCGAGGTTTATGATTAAACATAGTCAAAATTTAATACAAAAAAATACAAATCATTTTAATCAATCACTTTAATTCTAAGAACACTTTATGCAATACATACTCTTATTTTTTACGGAAAAATACATCTATTGTCTTTTGGGTAACGTTTTGTTTACGTTCTTGTAAAATACGTTCATAACACCCAACACTGTTTTTAATTGTTTGACACACGGTCAAGACACGGTCATCATTATTGTCTATACTCTGCAATATGTCCAAACCTGAATAAATTTTTGAAAGTGCATTTTGTATTTCCCCTGAAGATAAAACTTTCTCTTCTACTTGTTCTTCCTCATCGTAGATAGGATTATTCTGTAACTCGATCAGATCTTCATTGCTAATAGGATCGTCGTGCGTTGCTACAAGTTCTACGAGATCTTCTACCGTGACATCTTCAAGTTCAGACCCCTCAATCATTGCAGCAATGTCTTCAAGCACTTGTCTCTGCATCTGGACAATTCTTCTAGGTGCTTCCACTACATCTGGCCAAAGATTACGCCACACCCCATTCATACAACTCATTTTAACTTCCTTCCAAGCCTCTTCTATGTTGTGAATAGACTTCATAATGTTGTATGACTTCCACCACTCTCGCATAGACTGTCTTCCTTCCCCGTCAGTTTCATGAATTAGTTGGCTAAAAGTGCGGCGATGGTAATAAGCTTTGAAGTTTGCTATTGCTCCCTGGTCCATAGGTTGTAATATTGACGTAGTGTTTGGTGGAAGGAACTTTACGTACACTTTTAAGTCTCTGGGCGTATCAAGTGAGGTTGGATGTCCTGGGGCATTGTCTAAGAGTAATATAACTT
Organism: Pachyrhynchus sulphureomaculatus; assembly: GCA_019049505.1. Taxonomy (NCBI): domain Eukaryota; kingdom Metazoa; phylum Arthropoda; class Insecta; order Coleoptera; family Curculionidae; genus Pachyrhynchus; species Pachyrhynchus sulphureomaculatus. The sequence goes on along the minus strand of CM032454.1, from coordinate 56,556,060 downwards.
TAGGTTCAAGCCCATTTCTGTCACAGTATGATTTGACTGATGGGCAAAAACTATTAGAATACCATTCTTGAAAAATTTCCCGTGTAACCCACGCCTTTCTGTTTGATCGCCACACAACTGGTAGACTTGTCTTGTCTGTGCCTCGCATTGCACGGGGTGTTTCTGAATGGTACACTAGTAAAGGTTTCAGTTTGAAATCACCAGTGGCATTACCACCCAGCAGAAGTGTTAGTCGATCTTTCGCAGCTTTGAAACCACTGGCTTGACGTTCTTCCTTAGAAATGAATGTTCGAGATGGCATTTTTTTCCAGTAAAGTGCGGTCTCATCAACATTGAAGATGAGACAAGCAGGAATTTTCTCTCGTCTAACGAAGTCTTGAAACTTGTCTGGAAACTCAGCTGCAGCTTGAATGTCCGCGCTGGCCGCCTCGCCTGTTATGTGGATATTGTGAAGATTAGAACGCTGCTTGAACCGATGGAACCAGCCTCTGCTGGCAGCAAAAGTCGGAGTGGCACTCCCTTCTCCTTCTTTTGTTTTCAGCATCTCATACAAAGATTTTGCTTTTGTGCATATGAGATCTTGACTTAGTGGTGTGTTCTTCTTATTCAAATCTTCGATCCAGACTGACAGTAATTTCTCCATTCTTTCTAAGATAGATGATCTCGAACGAGAAAGTTTTGTTGCACTTATAGGTGTTGAACCTTCGCTGGAGATTTTAATTTTTTCCCGATTTTTATAAATCGTTCTCACAGTCGATTCTGAGAGTCCAAAATCTCTCCCAACAATTGTTGCTTTGCCTCCATTTTCCATTCTTCTTAACACTTTCATCTTCAATTCCAAAGTGACGCTTTTACGCTCTTTTTTCTTTACAGGCGGCATTTTTAACGTAGGGTTAAATTATGTATGTATGTATCTCCAATAAATATTAAAACAAAACTGCCAGCCGACCGAACTAACATTACGGAACAAATGAACACACGAAACGAACGAGGAAATCCCCATAGAACAAAGTCGAAGGACAGGGAATTCCCAATTCTTCAAAGAGAATATTCAGAGAAAGCGGGGATCCCCCCGCGACCATAGAGAAGTTAATGACTACATGAGCGCGAAATTTGAAATTCGCGTTATAGTGAAACCGCGCGTAACGGGGTCGCGCTAAGCGGGGTATTACTGTACATATATACATATATATATATATATATATATATATATATATATATATATATATATATATATATATATATATATATATATATATATATATATATATATATATATATATATATATATATATATATATATATATATATATATATATATATATATATATATACATCGGTTCATTTTCTGTTTTAATTTATGCAAAGTCACAGTGAAAAATACACCCTCACACTCACATAAAGTAAGTAAGATATTAAGGTAAAAAGCAATAATATTCAAGAAAAACGTACTTACCATTTTAAAACTAAATCTTTTGATTGCATAAACAACACTATTACCGGCGATATAAGCATAACACAAAGATTATTCTACAAAGCCACTTAGTCAGTTAATTATACAATTTCATTTTAAACAGCATCAATAATTATCCAACCACTATGGCATTGTATTAACTAAGAAAACTAAATGACCTGTCCATGGTAGATTGGCCAAATGAAGTCTTATTACTGCTTAAAGCCGCAGACAGGGGCTTCAGTTAATAAGATTAATTTTTATAATTCTATCGACTACTTTGGAATAGCTGCAACGAGCTTACGCTAAATTTGATTTTTCTTTTATAAAAAATTAGGTTATTGGTTAGGTTGATAAGATTTTTTGTTCTGAACAGAAATATGAATAAAGATATAGTTGTTCCACAAATTTTGATTAATTAGTAGGAACAAACAATTAAGGGGGTACGAACATTAATTGGGAATTTAATTTGCTCCAAAATTATATCATATTACTGAGAATATCGGTATATTTTTTTTTATCTTAATTTTTTACGTTAAACTTCCATCGAAAATATAGGTCAAATTATTTCATAAATTACGTTATATTTTAAATTTTCTAAATGTATTAATGAATTTGTAACAAAGGAAATAATTTAAATTTAAAGCCTTATATTCAAAACAGTCAATAGGATAAACTAAACACTACCCAGTTAAAGTCCCAGAAAACAATATCCTGTTGTTCGGCTTTTTTACTGTTTATTCATGCCTATGAAACTCACATAATGTCCTATAAATACGAAAATAATATTAATAATAATACAATATCAAGAATATATCAGTAATAATAAAAACGAGGCTTGTCCCTGCGATTTTTTGCTAGTTTTTTCCGAGTAATGGGGAGCAGGCCCATTGCATGCTGAAAAATCTTGAAAAATCACACGACATATTTTCTAACACGATAATTTTACTTATTTTTAGTGTTCCGTAAGAAACACTTATCAGATCACTTCGATGTCTGTTGACACATCCGATTTTCTCCGAAACTATTTGACGTAGAAAACTGATATTTTTCACTAATATAGGAATTGATTGCTCTATCAGAGCCGTGTAGTTTTGAAAGTTAAATTTTGACTTAAAAAGTTAATTTTTGGGAAGTGAAATAGGAAGTGGAAAAATATTTTTTCACTAGGTCATCAACTGGACTGTCAAATGAAAGCTTGTGACAACATGAGTTCAAAAATATATATAATGCAATACTTGACACACTTTTCTTCGTATTATTTTAAAAAAATTACCAAACATCGCTGTCCCCGCCTTATCTCGAAAAGTACTAATCAAAAAATTTTGAAAAAACTCTGGACTATTCTCCACAGGATGTAGATTGAACGAAAATTATCACGAGTATATAAAAAAAACAAAAATTTCAAGGTCATTAGTTTTCAACAAAGATCGGAAACAAATTTTGTTGAAAACTTATTTAGGGTGTGTTTTGTGAAGTCACTGATGATTTTATACCTCCGTAACAAAAATTCTTATTTTAAAAGCAATCAACGTACGGAACACTAATTGCGCAAATCCAACTTGCACTTGGCCGATTTTTTTTGTTTTGAGGAAGTTCATTATCTTTCTGCTTATGTAGTGTAAAAGTTACAGTGATTGGCTTTATATAGAATAATACATATATTTTCATTTTGAATGAAAGAAAATAATAACACACAAACATAATTTCCAATTAAACTGGAGAAGAACTTTTTAATGGAATTCCTTATATACTAGATCTGCTTTATTATAGCGCATTATTGTTGACTATTTTTAGTGTTCCGTACGAAATACTTATAAGAACACTTCGATGTCCGTCTATTCACACCCAATTTTCCCCAAAACTATTTGACATAGAAAGTTAAAATTTGGTACTAATATAGGAATTGATAGCCGCATCAGAGCCTTGTAGTTTTGAGAGTTAATTTTGACTTACCAGGTGTACAAGTATGAAATGCGGATTTTTTTTCTAAAAAAACATGTTAAATTCGGAAAAATGATAAAAAAAAGTGCTTAATGCAAAGTATGCTCCATCGCTTGTTATACATTTTTCTCTTCTTTCGGGCAATTTGTGAATACCACGCCAATAAAAATCTTCCCCTTTTGCTGCGAATCATTCATCGAGCCATCTTTTCACATCTTCGTACGCACTGCCCAGCAAGTGCGTGACCCATCGATGCAAACAAGTGGTAATCGAAAGGAGCCAAGTCTGATAAGTAAGCCGCATGGGGTAAAACTTCCCAGCTGAGTGCTTCCAACATGTCGCGAACTGGTTTTGTCGTATGTAATGGAGCATTGTCATGAAGAAAAATGACTTTGTGTTGCCTCTTTCGGTACTCTGGCCTTTTTTCAAGCAGCGAACGGTTCAACTCGGTCAATTGTTGTTGGTAACACTTAGTATTAACCGTTTCCCTAGGTTTTAACAGCTCATAATAGACCACGCCCCTCTGGTCCCTCCAAACACAGAGCATCGTCTTACTGCCAAAGCGATTCCGTCTTTTAGTCGATATGGATGATGCGCCTGGGTCTACCCATGATTTTTTGCGCTTGGGATTCCCAAAGTAAATCCACTTTTTACCCCCTGTAACTATACGATGCAAAAACGACTTCCTTTTGTATCGAGCGAGCAAAATGTCACATGTGTTTTTGCGTTTTTGCCTGTCGTTCAACTCATGTGGTACCCATCTACCGGTCTTCTGAATCTTTCCCATCTCTCTTAGCCGATTAGAAAAACAGCTTGTTGACTAATGCCCAGTTGCTCGGCGAGTTGTTTTTGTGTTTGCGAATCATCTTCGTCCAACAATGCTTGCAATTCCACATCTTCGTATTTTTTTGGCGATTTTCCACGTTCCTTGTCTGCAACATCGAAGTCACCACTTTTGAAACGCCGAAACCATCGTTCACACGTATCTTGCGATGGAGCATGTTCACCATAAGCTTCTCGAAGTAATCGGTATGACTCGACCGCAGTTTTCTTCAAATGAAAACAAAAAATTAATGCTGTCCGCGAATACTCTTTGTTCGGTAGAAATTTCGACATACTGAACACTATGTACACACTTTTCCAATTTATCACTCGTGCGCATCTGACACTTGTTGATGACACAACAAAATGGTGCATTGTCAAATCTTTATAGCACAAACTGCATTGGTGCACCATCTGTTCTCTGAAATCCGCATTTCATACTTGTACACCTGGTAAAGGGTTAGTTTTGGAGGTTAAAATCGGAAATAAAAAAAAAATACCAAATCTTCGAGTAGGCTGTTAAATGAAAGTTTGTAAAAACACCAACTCAAAAATATATATAATATAATACTTGCGCACACTTCTCTGTATTAGTTTTAAAAATTGCAAAAAATCGCTGTCCCTCCCCCGTATCTCCAAGACTGCTAATCAAAAAATTTTAAAAAAATTCTAGAATATACGCCACAGGGTGTAGATTGAACGAAAATTATCTGGAGTGCATTACTCTTATTAATTTATCTGGTTTACAAGAAAAATTTCAAGGTCTTCAGTTTTCAGATCGGGAAAAAAAAACATCGTTGACAACTCATTTGGGGTGTGTTTTGTGAAGTCATTATTCATTTTATACCTCTGTAACAAAAATTTTTATTTCAAAAGCAATCAACATACGGAACACTAATTGCGCAAGTCCGACTTACATTTGGCCGGTTATTCCTTATAAAATCTCCTTAGTTTCATTTCTCCTCTCGCGCCCTTAGAACCTGGCTCACCACTACTAGTAGACTAATGTTACTGAAACCTGGCGAATTGATACGTTGTTTTACCATGCATCGGAATCGCGATTTATAGATTTTAAAAAAGCCTTTAATTTATTTGTTTTATTGCAGTTAATCATATTTGCTAGATGTTTTCATTGGTACACTTCATGCTCTATAATTAAAATTTCCTCGTATTTGATGTTAAATTTGACAATTTTATATTTAATATTTGTTTAAAATAAAATAACGCCTGACTGCAATCATATTGGATTTTTTTAATAATTATGTTGGCATTGTTATTCACCGCATTATTTCGAATTATTGAAGGACTTACTTAACATCAAAAAATGTGTACATATATTTATATATATATATATATATATATATATATATATATATATATATATTTATATATATATAGAAAAAATATACAGATTTTTTGTTGTTAAGTAAGTGCTTAAATAATTCGCAATAATCCTGTGAATAACATTATATATATATATATATATATATATATATATATATATATATATATATATATATATATATACATATATAATATATAACAATAGTAAATATGCATTTTGCTTAATACCCAACTCAAAGAATTCTAATAATGTAGGAAAAAATGGCATCTGATTTCAGATATATTTGAGTTCTTTATAAATTTGTAAACAAGTAGACCTACCTATTGTTGTGTTTCCTTCTAATCAACGTAAATGGCTACTTAAGACGTAATTGTTGATTACTATTGAAATAACCGGTCAAGTAAAAGTTGAACTTGCACAATTAGTGTTCCGTACGTTGATTGCTTTTAAAATAAAAATTTTTGTTACGGTGGTATAAAATGATCAGTGACTTCACGCGTCAAAGGAGTTTTCAACAAAGTTTGTTTCCAATCTTTACTGAAAACTGATGACTTCAAAATTTTGTTTTTTTTATATACCAAATAAATTATTAAAGGTAATACACTCGTGATAATTTTCATTCAATCTACACCCCGCGGAGACCATTCCAGAGTTTTTTCAAAATTTTTTTATCAGTACTTTTCGAGATAAGGTTGGGGGACCGCGATTTCTCTCAACTTTTTAAAAATAATACAAAGAAAAGTGAGTCCAAGTACTACATTATATATATATATATATATATATATATATATATATATATATATATATATATATATTTTACTCGTATTTTCACAAGCTTTCATTTGACACCACACTCCATGACCTAGTAAAAAATTTTTTGTCCTTCCAATTCACACCCTAAAACTAATCCCTCAAAATTTAACTCTCAAAACTACACGGCTTTGATGAGGCCATCAATTCATATATTATTACCAAATTTCAACTTTCTATGACAAATAGTTTCGGAGAAAATCGGGTGTGACAGACAGACAGACGAACAGACAGACAGACACCGAAGTCATCTTTTAAATGCGTACGGAACACTAAAAAGCATGTCTACATACATGCGGTGATAACATTACCCTCTTTGCATGAACAGAGGGATGAAAAGTAACATAAATGAAATTCTTATAATAAATACGTTAATACACTGATATTCAAAAATTAACGAGAGTGATTAAATGAAATACAAACTATTAATTTATTCATTCAAACCTATTTGATCCCATTCAGGGTAATCTCTTTCCACTACAACTAACTTATGCCAACGTTCTACCAATCTTCAAAAGACTTGTGATGCTCAATTTCCGGTATTACCTTCAAGGCGACTACCGAATTATCCTTTATAGGCTCTATAGATTCTAAACGGTTACAGTACTTGCGGGAAGGTCGTTTTTTTCATTTTAACTTCAAAAGTTGCAACTAATTATTGCATTGTGCGGTGACGCGATATTATGATCTAAAATTAAAGAATTGTTCTGCCACAATTCAGCTCTTTTTTACGAATTAACTCACCTAAATGACTCATGATTCCTAAATAATACTCGTTTCTACTGTTTAGCCAGTTAAAAATAACTTTCCGCATAACACCACGTAGTCGCAAAAAACAGTTAACACAGTTAATTTTTGACCGACTATGACGAGTTTTTTCAGTTTTGGTTCACTTTTTGAGCCATATTGAACTGGTTGTGCCGTTTTCGGTTCATTGCCAGTAATTATGCATTTCAAAGTAGAGTCATCCAAATCTTTAATGACCTCAATACGACGATGTTTTATTACCAGACGCAAAAAATATGAGTCTAGACCAACTTGTTTCTCAAAATCGATTCTATTTCCAATATTAATTCAGGAAAGTTTAGGATCTTTAATACTTAAATGACAATTTCTTTGGTGGTGGCTAGCCTTTAGCTGCTTTTAGACCCTCTTTTAATGATTTGTATTACCAGAATACTCTTCGTCTTACTATACGTTTGCTATCGGAACATTTTTAAACATTGTTAATGCCTAAATTCAAGAAATTTTGTTTCTTGACAAAAACTTTTAAAATCGCCAACAAGTAATTTTCACAATCACAGAACAAAATTTTGTTTGTAACCTAATTTTAAGAAAATTTTTGTCATATGGTAATAACAGTTTTACCAGCCTAAAATCCAAATACTTGAATACAAAGCAATAGGCAGCAATTAAAAAAAAAAAAAAATAGTCCTAATTTTTGAATATAGCAATATAATTATATATTGCAAGACTTGAACTGCTTTGGAAGAGAACAAACGTTAGTAGATGCAGAAAGTAGTTAATTGTCGCACTTCTTAGAAAAAAAATATAATAAAAATTTTGCATTATATTAACACTCTTGTATTCCATGTTTTAACGCCCTTAAAAGTCAAGTGTGGGTCTCAAATTAAAGTAAATTAAAATTGGCTCTTACGGTGAGTAATTTCTCGGATTAATTAATAACCACGGTTAATGTCTGAGGGCAGCTGATCTCTTACGAGATATGAAAAATGTAGTGTTTGTTATTAAATAATCGTCTCTAATATCTTGATTCACAAAGTGTTTAACAATTTCACCCTCTCCTTATTAAAAATTTTAAATCAAAGAAATCATAAGCGTATAATGACAATAATATATATCAAAAATTGAGAATTATTTTAAAATCATAAAAGTATATGGAAAATTTAAATAAGGAAAAGTTAAGGGGAATTATGTAGGATGTAACAAGTCCAATGTTTGTCACGGAGGTCTCAAAAACGAAGAACAATGCGAGTATGAGTAATTTATGTTTCTTCATGTCTCTAAATCATTAAAAATATAGTCTAAACTCCATTGGTTTGTCGGTCTATTTGTTTGTTTTTATGTCCACCTTCTGAGTATCTGACTGCCTGCCCAGTGCCGGGATATGACTTCTATTTCAAATTAAGTGTACATATAATATTTAAGTTAGGAAAGGAACTTGTCATTTTTCAGTGATATCAGATGAAGGTAAAAGGGTCGTTGAATTTTTTAGAATTTTAGTGTTGCAGAAATTTTTCCTAGTGTTTTATTACGATAGTAAACACACTACAAACATGTAAAATGCATAAGGGGTAAAATAGAGTAATGTAATCTGAAAATTCTATTATTTTTTATTATTTCCAATCTTAACAAAAGTAATATATTAGTGCGTGATTAATAAAGTAACCAAAATTCAAAATTATTTCACTTTTTCCACGTTTTTGGCTAGAAAAAACCTGGCTAGTGCAAGTTGGAGTTGCACAATTAGTGTTCCGTACCACGATTGCTTTTAAAATAAAAAAAGTTAATTAGATGTAAATCTTAAGATCCAATATGTATTTTCACGTTTTTTGTTAATCAATAATGTATACCTAATAGCCAATATATCAATCTAGCTCAATCTAGAATCAGAATCTAGTAATAAAATTGTAAAACAAATATTTACTACCTAAATATTTGTTTAATTATAAACAAATAAAATAAAAAAATTTTGTCTTGATACAATAGCGACGCGCGGGCAGGAATGTACTTGAAAGTATATTAACAAAACGTCGAAATAGAGTTTTCATGTTTTTTTTTAACAGAAAAATTATCCGACGTAATGAACTCATAATAATTTTCGTTTAATTTACACTTTATTTAGACTATTTCAAAGTTTTTTCAAATTTTTTAATCAGTTCTTCTCAAGATAGCGTAGGGACAACGATTTTTGATTATTTTTTAAAATAATACAAAGAAAAGTGTGTGCGAGTATTACATTATATATATTTTTGAACTCGTAAGCTTTCTTTTGACACCCCACTAACCTGAACTAACCTAGTAATTTTTTTTTCACTTCCGATTTCACCCCCCAAAACTAACCCCTTAAATTAAAATTTAACTTTGAAAACTATACGTCCATCAATTTCTATATTTGTGCCAAATTTCAACTTTCTACGTCAAATAGTTGCGGAAAAAATTATGACCGACGGACGGACAGACAGACATTGAAGTTAATACATAAGTGTTCCGTATGGAACACTAAAAAGCTTATTTTAGTCGTAATTGCAATTTATATCTTATTATAAACGACCAATCATATGAAATAAACCCTGGTAGTGCTTCTATAAAGTTATTATTTAGCGTGAAAAAGTCAAATGCAGTACTTAATTCAAGGGAAGTACTGGTTAAATTATTTTATCAACGTTTACTTCTCTTGCTAAAAGGCAGTATCATCCTTGTAAAAATATCATAGTCCGAGGTATTTGCATTTCTTCACAATTCAGCATCCCTAAATTGGGAAAAACATTGGTCCGATTTCCGTCAGTCTGGCGCTCTGTCGATACAAAAACCAACGAAATTTGATATCGATTTTAAATTTGGTACAAACATATAATATTTGATATAGAGATGGAACATATAGTTTTTGAACAATATCGTTTTACAGGAAGGGATAAAAGAGGTTGTGTTGATAAATTTTGAATAGGACCAATAGTATTATGATTTTTTTTTTGGTTGTAGTAATGAACAAAATTTTAGCGTAATTATTTATTACACAGCCCCACAAAAAAAAAAAGTGGGGTATACTTTTGATGCGATATATCAGATCCGTAGTATTTTTGCCCGCTGATCACGAATCTGACGTCAGAATATCGCCATCACATCTCAATTTTTTTCTAACCTCAAAAAATAGGTAAAAATTAGTAAAAATTAAGAAAAATATACTCCTAAAAAATTGATTCAAGCTTTTTCATGAATCCAAAGATGTATTAATATGTATTCGGACACGCTAAGCTAATATTCATCGGTTGGATTGAGCCATACAGTTCTGTTTTCTTTCTAACCTCAATAAATCAGACGAATGCAAAAACGAATTCAAATTAAAATTCAACCGATCCTTACCAAATTTGGTACACGGGGATTTTTTTGGGTCGCCGATCACGAATCTGAGGTTGGATTTGCAAAATTCAAGATGGCAGATGTTTTCGCGCCATTTTGAACGCCGAGAAAATTCATTGGTCGATTTTTATTCTTCTACCTGCATCCAGGGCACCTCCACGTGGTGACGGTGGGCAACGGTGTTACTCCACTAGCCGGCAGAGTCCCTGGATAACGGCTTAGATGCCGTCATGGCAGGTAGAAGAAAGAGAATTACGATGCAGGGACTCGGAAACCCAGTATCGGCGGTTGGTCAGGGTGGGAAAGCGGGCCCGCAGCCGTCGTCATCCAGCGACCGTAGCTCTTCATGTGTGGGTGACTTGGCTCATGTAGAGTATAATGCTACAAGAAAACGGTCTCACGGTACAGGGACTTTTCATAAGTGCGATAAAAACAGTGATTCATTTTGTTATATTTGCTGTCAACACGTATTGAGTAAAATGGGGTCACCGATAACGGATAAGATTAAAACCTTATATAAGGATTGTTTTTTAACATTGAAATACAGCACCAGGATACAGATTGGGTTCCCCACATCATTTGCAGTTCTTGCAAAATAATGTTGTACATCAATAAGAAGGCGATTAAATATTCCAGACCAGCAATATGGAATAGACCATACAGTGAAAATGATTGCTACTTTTGTATGAATGTTGTATCTAGGCATAACCGAAAAAAATAAAAGCACTATTACTTATAACGATGTTTCGACAGTACAGTGAACCACTTGATGCTGATGTCATGGAAACAAATGATTTCACCTTATCAGTTCATGCCGAAAACATTGAGACTGTCGAAATAGATTCAAACACTGTTACTAATGAATGTTCTAGTGACAACCTATCATATACTAGTGACACAGATAAAGAATTTCTACCATACAACCGTAAACCAGAACCAATACTCGTATCACAGTCAGAACTTAGTGATCTAGTCAGAGATTTAGGCTTATCCAAAGATGGTTCGGAGCATCTTGCTTCCTTTTTAAAGAAAAGACATTTACTTAAGCCAGAAGCTACGATTTCTTATTATAGAAACAGAGATGAAGAATTTCGAAAATATTTCACAATGGACGAGGAATTGTCACTTTCATATTGTACCGATGTAAAAGGTCTAATGGATGAATTTCAAAATAACTCATACGATCCTGAAGAATGGAGACTGTTCATTGATTCTTCTAAACGGAGCATTAAGGCAGTTTTGCTGCATAATACCAACGTTTACGCTCCCATTCCGATTGCTCATTCCACAGTTATGGAAGAGCAATATGAAAAAATGAAGGAGCTTTTGATAAAAATAAAATATGCTGATCATAACTGGAAAATTTGTGGAGATCTGAAAATTGTAACAATATTGCTTGGCCAACAGTCAGGGTTTACACTTTATCCCTGTTATAAATGTCTGTGGAATAGCAGAGACAGGGAACGTCATTATAAGAAAAAAAATTGGCCAACTAGAGAATCGTTCACTCCTGGTGAAAATAATGTATTGTTTCCACCATTGGTAGATCCAGGAAAAGTTCTTATTCCCCCGCTTCACATTAAGCTTGGACTTATGAAGCAATTCACGAGAGCATTAGATACAAACGGCCCATGTTTCAAATATTTGCATAAAAAATTTCCGAAATTTTCTGAAGCTAAAATTAAGGCAGGCGTATTCGACGGGCCACAAATAAGAAAATTGTTTCAAGATTCATTATTTGTTACTAAAATGAATAAAGTTGAAAAAGCTGCTTGGCTTAGTGTTAAAGAAGTCGCAACAAACTTTTTGGGAAATAATAAAAGTCCTAAGTACAAAGAAATAGTCGAGAAAATGGTAAAAAAATTTCAAACATTAGGTTGCTTAATGAATCTAAAATTACATTTCCTGGACTCCCACATCGATGATTTCCCAGATAATCTTGGTGACTACAGTAAGGAGCAAGGGGAACGTTTTCACCAAGATCTGAAAATCATAGAAAATCGGTATCAAGGACGATGGGATGACCATATGCTAGCGGACTATTGCTGGTCGCTAAAAAGAGAATCAAGTCCTCAAAAGCGTTTGGGCAGAAAGCCTTTGAATAGGTCATTCGCGAAAAAAAGAACAAGATACAGCCAAAAAAAGGAAAGTTAAGCGCGGGTCTAACCTTCGCAATTCTAGGGCTTAAGGGTCTACTATTTGAGAGTATATGGTTTAAAAGTCCTGGTTTTGAGTTTATTGGGTCTCATTTTTAAAGTTACAGGGTTATTGAGGTCTATTTTTTGAGGTTACAGGGTGTGGGAGTCTAAAGTTTCAGGGTTTAGGGTTTAAGAGTATCAGGTTTGAGATTTCCCCAACTGTATACCAAATTTGGTAGGAATCGGTTGGTTTTCAAAAATTTTGTCCGCCATCTTGGATCCGCCATTTTGAATTTTGCAAATCCGACCTCAGATTCATGATCAGCAACCCAAAAAACCCCCGTGTACCAAATTTGGTAAGAATCGGTTGAATTTTAATTTGAATTCGTTTTTGCATTCGAGAAGCACTATATCTGTCTGATTTATTGAGGTTAGAAAGAAAACAGAACTGTATGGCTTAATCCAACCGATGAATATTAGCTTAGCGTGTCCGAATACATATTAATACATCTTTGGATTCATGAAAAAGCTTGAATCAATTTTTTAGGAGTATATTTTTCTTAATTTTTACTAATTTTTACCTATTTTTTGAGGTTAGAAAAAAATTGAGATGTGATGGCGATATTCTGACGTCAGATTCGTGATCAGCGGGCAAAAATACTACGGATCTGATATACCACATCAAAAGTATACCCCACTTTTTTTTTGTGGGGCTGTGTTATCAAACTTACGAGGGGTTAAAAATGTGTGAGAGGAGATTAGAACGATTGTTTTGAATATATCGCACTTTTTCCAGGGTTCTTGTAGCTGAGAAATACGAAAATTATGTTATTTTTTCATTATTTACCATTTTACCAGAAATAGTATCTCTAAAACCCTTACTCTGTTCTAATTTTTTTTTGTGATTAATATCTTACGATAAAATAGAGTGGTATTGCTAGTATTAAATTATTCTTTAGTATAAGAAAGTCAGAGTTAGTGCTTATTTTACTGTGTTATAGTCATACTTATCTCGAAATTTCTTTTCCTTGAACACCATCTCTCCGAAAATGATGTAATTTTAGATTAGGTTGGATACTCCCTTAATATTCTGACCTTAAATTTTATTTTCATAATTTTAAGAGTTTGATTACTTTCTTCAATTTTTTCCCCTGGGAACATCAGCATATTTCTTGAATGTATAAAACCGCAAGTGTCAAGTTCATTGAAAATATTTTCTTAGATAACTTTATTTCGTGGTTGCACCATCGTTGTTATCACTTTATTGTGTCTGAATTTCAGTTATCCGTTTAATATAAAAGCCGAACAGACAAAAAGTTTTTCACAGTTCAGTTAGGTAGTACCAGCTGAACTTGAAACTCTCCGCATAATTTCAAATTTTTGTAAATTTATTTCTAATTCTAATTCGAAGTTTCTTCATATTTCATATTCAAAAATGTCAGATTCTAACAGAAATCTTTTACTGCTTTATGATCGTCCCAAAGAACCCGTTTTTGTTCCTAAAGGTGAGCAACGAGCAGTGTTTGATGTGCCACCAAATTATCTGAATGATAAATACAGACCCATTGGTACCCAGGTGGTAAGTATGGCATATTTTTTATAAATATACCTTGCTAGCGATAAGATCTACCCAGTTTTCTTTTTTTTTCTTAAGGGGTAAAGAGCACATATCACTTTAGTTATTTGTGGCTCCTGAGTGTCATACTATAAAATAAAAAAAAACTTAAAATCTCTTTAAAACTTAAAAAAAAAAGTTTTTCAAAAAAATATTTATTAATATTTTTAATTATAAAATGAAGAAAGTTTCTATATTATGCTTTTGATCTATTTTTGTAAACATTTCAATATGTAATCTTCCCTTGCTAGACGACAATATTACGTTCAAGAAAACATCGCGCTGCGAGATTTTGGCATTTCTTTACGTGTCACGAACCCTAAATTACAAAAAACATATTTGGTATATTTCATCGATATGTTTGTTGACAACATAACTTTTGAATAAAACGAAATATCAATTTAAAATTTGGTAGACATATGATATTGAAGTAAGAAGGAAACCTATTCTTGTTGAGCCAGATCGATTTATGTGAAGGGATGAAACGAATGCAATTTTATATCGCTTCAACAATGTTATGGAAATTTTTCCTGGTTTTTGGCTGTGAAAGTGAACAAATAAAACTTATAAATGTTTAAAACTGTTAAAAAGGGAGGGAATTTAAAATATTTTTGAAGCTTTTTTCTGCTCAATTTTTTTGTGATGGAAAAAAATTTTAGGACTGACAGAACAGCCACTTTCCATATAAACAAAATTGCAAACAAATAAATGATTCATACTCAACAATAGTAGCGCTTTAAAGCGATTGTTTTTTAAAACGAAAAAAGTGTTTTTAAATGGACAGTTTCGACGAACAGACGACTTAACAAGATCTGTTCTAAGAATTGTTCCTTTCTTTCATTTTTCTCAGGAACATAAAAAACATGAAAATTTAGTTTCACACTTTTCACGTATGTTAATAGCAAAAAGTGTATTTTCTGCACTCGACGGCTTGAATGAAGTTCGATCCTCATCTTACTGAAGAAATCTATTTTTAAAAATTTCAATTAACCCTATTTTGGTGTTTTACTTCAGTAGTAAAAATATTTTTACACACATCCATCAAACTTTTTTTAGAAAACCTTGATAAGTTTAAGTTTTTTTTTATTTCCCTGTATTTGACAGGTTTTTACATGCCTTGCTAAAGGCAAATATTCTATTCGTATATGCATATGTAAGTGTTTGTAAATACGATTGCAATGTGTTATTTTATCTCAAAAAAACTTAGACATTATTCCAAATAAATTAAGGCGAGTTCACAACTTGCATTTTCTGACATAT
Organism: Pachyrhynchus sulphureomaculatus; assembly: GCA_019049505.1. Taxonomy (NCBI): domain Eukaryota; kingdom Metazoa; phylum Arthropoda; class Insecta; order Coleoptera; family Curculionidae; genus Pachyrhynchus; species Pachyrhynchus sulphureomaculatus. Next base: position 56,540,572 of record CM032454.1, on the reverse strand, counting down.
TAAAACTGTATTTTAGAATATCTCAACAAGAAAGAAAAATTCTAAAGCTCACTAAGTATTTCTTCTAATGTTAAGACATGATTCAGAATTTATCGTTAATAGTTAATTTACGTACAAAAAAATAAATCTAATATATACTAGAAAATCCCATAAATGTCTTAAAATTTTTAACATGTGAGTGATTTTTATATTGGTAACATTCAAAGACCATACGGCCCACAAACTGATATAACCCAGCCGCCAGGGGTTTTGAGCTCTCATTAAATGTTAACAGGGTGCATTTTGGCACACAGGTAGTTTTTTGGACGTAAAATACGATAAAAAAAAGTTCGCTAAGGTTCGATAGACGCTAAGCCCACAAAATCCAAAATAAAATCAAAAATTCGGTTTTTCGGTAATATCTCAAAAAATAAAAAAGATATCGAAAACTAACAGCACCACGTGAAAGAGTGGAAAATTTTACAAAAAAATAGATTTGTTTCATATTTTTTTTAGCATGAGAATTTATTAAAAATTCGGATAGGTGATTCAAAAAGTGTAGTTCGCCAAACGGGTGAATTTGAAAGTCTTCGCGCACCGCTCGAAGGTTAATCGATATTACTTGTTTTCAGAGTGTAAAAAAAAATAACCAGTCAAGTGCAAGTTGAACTTGCGCAATTAGTGTTCGGTACGTTGATTGCTTTTGAAATAAAAAAATTTTGTTACGGAGGTATAAAATGATTAGTGACTTCACAAAACACATCCTAAACGAGTTTTCAACAAAGTTTGTTGCCAATCTTTACTGAAAATTGATGATCTTGTTTTTTTATATACCAGATAAATTATTAAAGGTAATGCACTCGCGATAATTTTCGTTCAATCTACACCCCGTGGAGAATATTCCAGATTTTTTCAAAATTTTTTGATAAGTACTTTTTGAGATAAGGCGGGTGGACAGCGATTTTTCGCGATTTTTTAAAAATAATACAAAGAAAAGTGGGCGCAAGTATTACATTATATATATATTTTTTACTCGTTTTTTCGCAACCTTTCATTTGACACCACACTCGATGACCCAGTAAAAAATTTTTTTTTCACTTCCGATTTCACCCCCCATAACTAGCCCCTTAAGTCAAAATTTAACTTTCAAAACTATATGGCTCTGATGAGGCCATCAATTCCTAGATTATTACCAAATTTCAACTTTCTGTGACAAATAGTTTCGGAGAAAATCGGGTGTGACAGACAGACAGACAGACAGACACCGAAGTGATCTTATAAGTGTTCCGTACGGAGCACTAATAAAATATAGCTTTTTGAAGAGGAGACTTTCAGGTTTCCAGTGATATAGTTTTTATTTTTGTTGCTTCATAATTTGTAAAAGTTAAAACGAAATTTTTGTTTGCATGATTTTAACGGGTATACAGTAAATTAGAAATATTGAATAAAATATAGTACTGTAAAAAAATCGTTATGCATATATCATTATTACAGCTTAAGTTTCAATATAAGAATAATTTAAAATACTCACATTGTCTATGTTATTTAAAAATTGAGTTTTAAAATACGAAAATTTGCCTGGTGTAATGCGCCTACGGCAATTTTACTCTCAAAGCAGTATGAAATGGTCAAAAAAGTCGGACATTTTTTTAAATTACAAGTTAAAAATATACTTGATATTAAAAAGTCAATAAAAAATTAAAAATAACTTTTTTTTTGTAATTTTGCTCTTAAAAAAGTGTTCATGATAAATGTATTTTTTGCTTATTATAAATCATACAACTTAAACTTAAAATAAAAAAAATATTTAAAGGTGGGAAATGAAAGATAAAAGTCTAAGCTTTAAGTATAAAGTATTTATATTTCATTTAAACATACAGGTACAAAGAAACAGTTACTGAAATTACAAAAATCCTAACTTACTCGAAGAAATTAAATGAATTACGTACGGTCTGGCCGTCATATTGGATCTGCCATTTTGAATTTTTCAAATCTGTCATGGAATTTTTATTCAGCACCTCGAGAAAACCCTTAATAGACAATTTCAATATATTTAACGGTATACAGAAACGTTAATTTACTCATAAATGAGGGATTAAACCAGCCATTTTATTTTTAATATTTTTTTTTAATTACGGTAAAACTAAAAAAAAATAATCTAAATGCTAGTTCTTTGTAAAGTTTCCCATTCTTTTACGTGTGTGTCTTTTTATTTTTGATTTTGTAGGCTTAGCGTACACTTTATACCAGCAAACTTTTTTTTTGTCGTATTCTACATCCAAGAAACTACCTGCATGCCAAAATGCAGCCTGTTAACATTTAATGAGAGCTTTTCGTAATAATTTGCCTCTGACGACCAGGCTTAGAGCATTCATATGATAAATTCGACATAATTTGTTCGGAATATTAACTCATTTCCATTAAAATAAAAAATTGCAGTCGCATTTAAAGCCAAGTCCACATCAATAAAATTTGCCTTGTGCTCGGTGTTCGGCGAGAGTCTACGTGTGTCGATGCACAAATTTTTGTGAATGAGGACGTACGGACGCACATGTCACATTCAATGTAAACGATCCGAGCACTTTCTGTTGTTTGACACAAAAATTATAGACACAACTTCGTGGATACATCAGAGTAAACAATTCAAACAGCACATGGACAAGTTTCTGCGCACAGCTGAAGCGCCCACGCACGGTACCTAACGCAAAAATTAACTTGCAAATCAATTGAAATTTGCAGGGAAAATATTTGTACCGATGCAGCGTTCAACACACAACACCTTTTTTATTTGTGTGGACCCGGTTTAAGAATGCAAGTACCACTTGCATCACAAAGAAGATTCTAAGTCATTAATGTTAACCCTTCAGCAATAGTAAGGAGACATCTCTAGAATATATCTAATAACTGATGAACATTAATAAGTTTATTTTTATTTTTTTTTTTAGGTAAGTCGTTTTGGTGAAGAAGCCAAAGAGAAGATCCAAGTTAAACAAATCTCGATTCCTCCCCTTGGTGACATCACAGACCTTGGACGAGATGATAATTTCTCTCTTTTCATCTCTAAACATCGTAGACTTGCTGGAAGATTGATAGACATCTTCATGGGAGTCAGGTAATCAAAAAAGTCATATCTATATTCGCATATCTCCTATAATGTAAAATAAAAATGATCCGTTCAGTTAGAGAAGAGATATCAAAATTTTCAATTTTTTTAAATATTTCTCAAAATAATTGAGGAAATACAAACGTTACAAAAATAATTTTCTAATTATCCCTACAGATTTAAATTAACGAAAAATTATTTTTTTTAAAGTTGTTACATATTGGTTTTGTTCATCTATAAGTTTCATATTGGTCGAAGACAATGGGATTGATCAAATCCAATCAACAATTTAGGTTTCTTTTAATACCCTTAACTGGTTTAACGCTGTCTGCATGAACCAGCCCGTTAAAAAAAATGTTTAGGAAATGTTTTCCTCCAAATTACCAACAGGACGTTTACCTAGTCAACAAATAACATATTTATAAAAATATAAAGCATGTTGTGCCTGAAACAGTTCAAGTTTTATAGTTCCAACTCTTTTTGCAAAATTACAAATCTCTTAATGCCAAGTTACGACCTTCTTGTAGCTCTTGTTTATATAGGAGGTTGAAATCGATATTTTCTAGAGTCCAGAGGAATTAAGGGAAAATAGTAATAAATGGTGCCTATTACAAGTACATCAGAAAATTTAACCCAAGATACCATTAAACTACTACCGGCAATAAATATCATATACATAAAATACCTAACTGGTTTAAGTAATCAACTAACTGATATTTTATTTTAATTGTGCATCAAAATAAATAAGAATAATTGTTTTCTTATTTTTCAAAATGAAAATCCATCTTAAGAAATGCGTTAAAAACATAATTTTAAAATTGTACCATTAATTAAACCTAAACAAAAATAATCATAACCAAACTTCAAAATCATTAATTTTTTAAGAAAAAATATTTTTATTAACACTATCAAGAATTGAGAACTAACAACACAATGGAGCTCTGTCAGTGCCCCCTATTTGAAAGAAGTAGCGTCACAATAATGGGGCAAATTATATGATCAAATATATTTAGAAAAAGTATGAATTCAGTCACCATTTAATCACTAGAGTCCTACTTTTAATGCATTAAAGTACTTTATAACGCAGTTTTTCTATTTCTGTTACCAGTTTTTTTCCCGGACAATAAAGCATATTCCAATAGCAGAGGTGCCACCTTTAACATTATTCCATACTTGGAGGCTTGTTTTTCAATTAATTATTATTTTCAGATCTACTGACGACCTTCTAGCAGTTGCAGTTTTCGCCAGAGATCGAGTCAATCCTTACCTGTTCAACTATGCCTTTTCTGTAGCTATACTTCATAGACCGGATACTCAAAATTTAGATCCTCCAGCTGTAATTCGCTTTTTCCCCGATAAATTCGTAGATAGTAAGGCATTTACCAAAATTAGAGAAGAATCTTTTGTTGTACCACAAGTAGCTAGGCAACCGATTGAAATTCCCAAAGATTACACGGCTTCTGATTTGGAAGAGGAGCATCGATTGGCTTACTTTAGAGAAGATATTGGTAAGTGGGAACAATTTTTATAATGTTAATAAACTAGCACGGATCCGCGACTTTACTCCGTTTACCCTCACCTTTACTCAAGGCATCCTTAATACCACTGCTCACTCTATTTCCAGTTGTTTTTGCCTTATTTCTCGTATGGAAAGAGGGACATGTTTTATATAAACCCGCATATATGTAGTATAATTTTCATGTAAAACATACGGTAACTAAACAAGTAATTACCTCTTAATTTATAGGTATCAATCTTCATCACTGGCACTGGCACTTAGTCTATCCCATTGAAGGAGCTAGACAAATAGTTAATAAAAACAGGAGAGGAGAATTATTTTACTACATGCATCAACAAATTATTGCAAGATACAACTTCGAACGTCTTTGTAATAAGATGAAGAGAACCGAAAGATTGATCGACTGGGATGGGACAATTAAAGAAGCTTATTTCCCAAAATTGGACAGTTTAGTCGCTAGCAGGTAATAATATATAAAACTTTTCAGATACAAAATTGTTAATTTAACAATAGTTGAGTTTTCCCGCTCTAGAAATTTTTTACACATCTAGTCAATTATATATACCCAAACATTTGATTCCATTAAGAAACAGGTGCAGCAACTTTTTTTGTTACAGTCTTTAGTGTTAATATTTATTCGAAAAAAAAAAATTTCTGAGAGATATTCTAAAGTAAGCTGTCGACTATATTTAATAATAATTAAGGATCAAACTTTTTTTCATTTAGACCATGGCCAGCCCGTGTAGCCAATCAAAAACTTCAAAATTTAAAAAGAGAAGTTGATGATATTATAATTGATTTGGATGATCTCAAGAGATGGCGTGATAGAATATATGCAGCCATTAATGCTGGGGTTATAAGAGATGACCGTGGTAAAGAAATACAACTTACCGAATTTGAAGGTATATATTTAACATTAATTTTTTACATATTAAAATCTACAGCAACTGAAAAACAGTTTACCTAACACTCGACCCCTACTTCAATAACTACAGTAACATCATACGCGGAGGATTAAAGTAGTTTTAATATTTCCCCGCTGATATCAACACTGTTACTAAAACACGCTTCAAACTTAAACAATCAGTTTGATACGTAGCGAAACTGCAACTTAATTCATATAGCGAGAAAGAGTTCAGTTTTCTATCTTTTATCTACAATATAAGAAAACTAACCTCTTTTCACACTTTGTAAGGTATTGACACTTTGGGCAACATGGTTGAATCCAGCCAGATCTCTCCCAATCGTGCTTTTTACGGAGATCTACACAACAGTGGTCACACTCTTCTTTCCTACATTCATGATCCTGATCACAGGCACTTAGAAACATTTGGAGTCATGGGAGATACTGCTACAGCAATGAGAGACCCTGTATTTTACAGATGGCATGCCTACATCGACGATCTATTTATGGTAATTACTAAAATAATTCTATAAATTATTTAAAATATATGATTTCAAAAACTATTTTTATCTTTAGGATAGATCATCACCCTTTCTTTCTTGATTGTTTTACAAATTTCAGTAACTAAGCAATAATCTACGATTTTAGAAACACTTAGTCAAAATTTAAAAACCAATCAAGTGCACGTTGGACTTGCGCAATTAGTATTCCATACTGTAATTGCTTTTTAAATAATTGTTACGGAGGTGTAAAATGACCAGTGACTTCACAATATTAAAAGAATATAAAAATAAATCAAGAAAAGAATTACCATAAGAGCCCAGATTATAAACATGTCTAGTCAGCCACTGACTCAGCAGGCTAATCAGACGAACCAGAATAAGACAAAAATATCCTCATATGTATATATCTTAAGATCCAATATGTATTCTCATGTTTTTTCTTATAGACAAGGCGAAATCGGCGCCATCGTTGGAAAAAATTTTCTAATTGAATTTTTTTTCATAACCTTCTCCAGGAGATGCCCCTGAAAGAGGATCAACATGTTGCCGGGCAGTAACCTGGTCCGAATTTGTTTTTAAACAAATTTTTTTTAAACAAAGTCCAAAAATTGAAATTTTCGCCCCGGAACAAGTTTTTTTTAGGTAAATTGGACCATTTTGAACAAAAAATATCTCTTGTGAATTTTCTCTAAAATGCACCATTTTCGAGATATCGGCGATTTTAGGTGCGAGAAAACGCGAAAATGGCCACTTTCACCTCCCAATATCGGGGTCAAAAATTAAAATTTTCAATGTTGCCAAGTGTCCAAATTAAAGTTTGAGATCTCCTCTACAAATTACCGTAGGAAATATTGCAATATCTTCATTTTTAAATATTGTTTTTTAACAGTTAACAAATTGCGTTCGAGCGCCCGCGGCTGCATCGAAACTGTATACATAGATATATACGCAACGCCCGTACGTAGGCGCACGGAACTGTATACGCACTGCGATGCTCTATAAAGCTTTGTTTCTTGATTTCTTATTAAAATTAATATATTTGAAAAGTATGTAAAAAATATTTATTTATTAAAGAGTAATTGTTATATCAAATTTAATTATTATAACAAATGAATATAAATAAAAATTCAATATTCGATTAGGATGGTAGAAGAATTAAAACAATTTTATGAAATATAACTTATATATATTTAATAGAATTTTCGCAAATATTTAAATTACACCCACACATGAGTATACAACTTACGTTGTTGCTTTTGCAATTACATGCATTAGTTTTACAATTTTTGAACTAGTAATGACGTAGTTGAACTATATATGCAAATTTTCGTATAGACTTTGTCCATTTTAAGACGAGCTGTTGCCATTAGCTTTTCCGCTGCATTATAATCAGAAAGTGTATAAGTTGTACTGTCTTTATTTTTATAAATTTTTTCACAGATCATGCACTCTGCTTTTGACACACTTTGTGATCGCAATGTTGGTTTTTCTTTCTCTTCGGGTTCAATTGATAATAACTGTTTTTCATTATTAACAGCTTCATTATTTTCTGCTTCCAGTTTTTTGAGAGCATTTTCCCGACGTACAATTTTTTCTTTACTTACATAGGAAGCATAACACTTTCTGTGCCAAGAAAAAGTTTGTTCACTGCTACTTGGATTATATAAATCGTTAAATTTTGTACTTATGTCATCTTTCCGACGATTAGCTGCTTGTTGAATTTTTTGAAATGATTCAAAATTTGGTTGTTGTACAACATCATCACACTTACCACAGAAAATGCACTTATGATCACATTTAATTCGTTTAATAGAAAAAGACATAATTACACATGTACATACTTGTAAGGGCGGAAAAGAAATGAATAAACTATTAAAGTGTCCGACTCTTATTTAAGCAATAGCATGTTTGAACTTTTGCATGATACTTCACGTTACAGCGAGTTGCAGCGCGTATACAGTTCCGCGCGCCTACGTACGGGCGTTGCGTATATATCTATGTATACAGTTTCGATGCGGCCGCGGGCGCTCGAACGCAATTTGTTAACTGTTAAAAAACAATGTTTAAAAATAAAGATATTGCAATATTTCCTACGGTAATTTGTAGAAGAGATCTCAAACTTTAATTTGGATACTTGGCAACATTGAAAATTTTAATTTTTGACCCCAATATTGGGAGGTGAAAGTGGCCATTTTCGCGTTTTCTCGCACCTAAAATCGCCGATATCTCGAAAACGGCGCATTTTAGAGAAAATTCACAAGAGATATTTTTTGTTCAAAATGGTCCAATTTACCTAAAAAAACTTGTTCCGGGGCGAAAATTTCAATTTTTGGACTTTGTTTAAAAAAAATTTGTTTAAACAAATTCGGACCAGGTTACCGCCCGGCAACATGTTGATCCTCTTTCAGGGGCATCTCCTGGAGAAGGTTATGAAAAAAAATTCAATTAGAAAATTTTTTTCCAACGATGGCGCCGATTTCGCCTTGTCTATTAATCCAAAATGTATAATACTTATAGCTCCTAGCTACCTAATAGCCAATAAATCAATCTAACTCGGTCCAGAATCAAGTGGTAAAAATTTAAAATAAATATTTACTACCAAAATATTTATTTAATTTTAAATAAATAAAATAAAATTATTTTGTCATGCTTGAAGCAGTAACTCTTCGTCCCCGTTCAATTTACAGTTCTCGACGAAATAAACCTTTACCTTTTTGTCAGTTAAATATATTTTTTTTATATACCCGGTAAATTATCAAAACGTAATGCACTCGTGATAATTTTCGCTCAATCTACACTTTATGGAGACTATTCCAGAATTTTTTCAAAATTTTTTCATCCGTACTTTTCGAGATAGGGTGGGAGGACATAGATTTTTGGCCTTTTTTTAATAATAATACAAAGGAAAATGTGCGCAAGTATTCCATCATATATATTTTTGACCTCGTGTTTTCACAAGTTTTCATGTGACACCCCACTCAATAACCTTAAAAAAAAAATTTCTTTTCACTTCCGATTTCGCCTTCCAAAACGTCAAAATTTAACTTTCAAAACTACACGGCTCTGATTGGGACATGAATTCCTATATTTGTGCGAAATTTCAACTTTCTATGTCAAATAGTTTCGAAGAAAATCAGATGTGACAGACGGACATACAGACATCCAAGTAATCCCGTAAGTATTCCGTATGGAACACTAAAAAAAAATTGTAAAGATGGAGTGCGCATAAAAAATAGAAAACTAGGGTAACAAGTATGTTGGTCACCAGTCTTTAACATAAACCCAACATCCTCCTCATATCCTCAGATATATTGGAACATCTGTAACCATTTTACTGCTCATAAAGAAAGTCTAGTCAATATTGGTAATATATTAAAATAACCATTGCAGATCCTGAATGTTTTTCTTCCACTCGACCTTTGTAGTGACATTGTTATGACATTATTGCATATAATAAAAATTTGAAATAACTTCAATATTTGATAGATCAGGTTAGTTCAGTACATATATGCTAGATTTATCCTTCAACCATGTACATTCTGTTGTTAAGTTATATGGACCACCTAGTAATCAATAAAAAGTCTTTCACATACGATTTGTCGCGTAGGGTAAATAACATGTTTTTCCGTCATGGCAACGTTACCATGAATAAATTCATTAATGAATTATGTAACAGTCATCGTATAAAAGCAATAAGGCTTTCAAAGTCCTGTTGAATGCAAAGTCACAAACGTCATGAAATATTGCTCACCATTCGTTCAAGGTCGAACTATAAGGACTCTCCAAATAATGATTTATCTTTTTCAGGAATTTAAGAACTCCTTGCCACGATACACGGAGGCTCAACTGGATAATCCAGGCGTAACTGTTAGTTCAGTTCAAATTCAAGTCCAGGGAGGTAAACCGAATGAATTGCAAACTTTCTGGCAACAGTCTGACGTAGATCTGTCGAGAGGCATGGATTTCCAACCCAGAGGATCTGTATTTGTTAGATTTACTCATTTGCAGAATAGGAACTTTACTTACAATATTAAGGTAAATATTAACAAATTAGGAATTATGAAACTTATTTAGTGAAATATGCTATAATTCCAAACGATAATAAAGTATATATTGTGTACATAATACTTAATAAAAAAATATTATAGGTAAAATTCTTCTGAATTTCTCCTGTGTCGATTCAATAAATAAGGCAACATCCATTGTTCCACCGGTTTCTTCAGAGCTTGTTTCGAGTACTCTTCGGAATCCAACATGAAACTGTTTCGTGCTAGAATCCAAAGAAGTCAGTTCCCCGCACAAACGCTGAAGAAACCGTCAGGATGATCGGCAAACCATCAGCCTTAGTAGACACAGGAGAAGCCCAGAAGAATTATACCTATGAGCTCTATAACCTCTGAAAGTTCCCTATAAAAATTAAAATATTTTATACTGCCAAGAGAATTGTCGTGATAGACAAATCATGACAATTCATAGTTAGGAAGGAATCGCGCTACAAACATTTCCATCCAGAAAAAGTAACTTTTTTACAAATTGTAATATTGACCTAATATATACAGGGTGATTTCCCAATTGAAGCATTCTTGTAACAGACTGTAGTAGTCACTAAGTAAAATGAGCCACGTATTGCCTATATAAAAATTAAATAACACGTAGGCTGAAAAGTTTTTGATCTGACACATAGATGTCGCCCGGTTCAAAAAATTCGTAAGATTTTTAGGAAGTTCCAATCTGCAAACGATACGTGTCAAAATTTCATGACATTTCGACAATTTGTTTACAAGTTAGGGTGGTTTGAGTAACGCTACTTTTGATATTTTCAAAACAATGGAAAAAATCGAATTTCGTGTGTAAACACTGTTTTTTGATGGGCAAAAATACCAAAGCAATGGCTTGATAAGTGTTACGGAGGCTCTGCCCCTGGAAAATCCTTCATCGTTTACTACTAGGCTGAATTTAAACGCGGTCGTACGGATACAAATGATGCTGAATGCTCTGGATGCCCATATGAGGTGGTTACACTAAAAAACATTAAAAAAAATCCACAAAATTATTTTGGATGACCGTAAAGTGAAACTGCATAAGATAGCCGACATCAAAAAAACGTGTTGGTCATATTTTGCATGAACATTTGGGCATGAGAAAGGTCTGTTCGAAATGGGTACCGCGTTTGCTCACAGTGGCCTAAAAACAATAATGTGTTGATGATTCTGAGCGCTGTTTGGACCTGTTTAGGCGCAATAAAAATGAGTTTTTCATGCGATATGTGACAATAGATGAAACATGGATCCACCACTACACACCGCAATCAAATCGACGGTCAGCTGAGTGGACAGCAGCCGGTGAGCGCCGTCCGAAGCGACCAAAGACACAACAGTCGACTGAAAAGGTTTTGACCTCTATATTTTGGGATGTGCACGAAATAATTTTCATCGACTATGCTGAGAGAAAAACCATCAATAGCAAATATAATATAAAGTTATTGGTGCATTTGAATGCAGAAATCGCAAAGAAACTGCCCCAAATGAACAAGAAAAAAGTGCTTTTTCATCAAGACAATGCACCGTGTCACAAGTCAATGGTTACGATGGCAAAATTGCATGAATTGATGTTCGAATTGCTTCCTCATCCACCGTATTCTCGAGATTTGGCCCCCAGCGACTATTAGCTTTTCACAGACCTTAAAAAAATGCTCGTGGTAAAGAGATTTGGCTCCAATGAAGAAGTTACCGCCGAAACTGAGACCTATTTTGAAGGCAAAGACAATGCTTCTACAAGAAAGATATACAAATATTAGAAAAGCGTTGGACTGATTATATCGCTCTTGAAGGAGACTATATTGATAAATAAAGTCGAATTTTTCAACAAAAAACGTGTTTTAAGTAGCTAGACCAAAAACTTTTCAGTCTACGTGTTATCAAAGGAGATATGGCTTTATATATATATATATATATATATATATATATATATATATATATATATATATATATATATATATATACCCATTTTTAATATTAAGTACTCTAGTAGTTTTATGAAAACAGAGTAAAATAATTTGACATCATTATGCGGGATGAAGTGTTCTAGCTCTAAAAATACTGATTTTTGATTTCGTAGGAGAAATTGAGTGATTCTTCTAAAATATTCCTAGTTTCATAGTAATATAATATTAAAATCTTGAAAACTGTAGTTTTTAACCAAAAAGCCTAAGTTTTAACATGTGTTAAGATTTTTAGCTTTTACAAACATATGTGTACCATCTAAAAACAACTTTAAATTTATATCATCAGAAAAACACTAGTTAATATCATTAGTGTTTAATAAAAGTAATAAGAATCTTTGAAGCATGAAATAAATATATATGTATACTTACGTTTATTATATTTGTAGGTCAGAAGTAACAGTGCTAAACAAGGTACATGTCGTATCTTCCTTGCTCCCAAATTCGATGAAAGGGGCAACCCATGGCTCTTCAGAGACCAAAAGACCATGTTTATAGAACTTGATAAATTCAGAGTCAATTTAAAACAAGGAGAAAACACCATAACTCGCCAATCTACTGATTCATCTGTTACCATACCGTTTGAGAGAACCTACAGAGATTTGGACACTAGCAGGTACCTATAAGCCTTTACACTGTTTAAATTAAATTATAAAACCGCCAACAATCTAGGACTAAACCATTTAGAATAAAACTATGTGACAAATCTCTATTAACAAGAAGGATATTTAATTATGTCACTTTTTATTTACAGACCAACTGGTGGAGCTGCTTTAGCTCAATTCAACTTCTGTGGTTGTGGATGGCCTCAAAATATGTTAATTCCTAAAGGCAGTCCCGAGGGATTCGTCTGCCAATTGTTTGTAATGATCTCAAATATTGCTGACGATCTCATCAATCAAGATACGAGTGGAGAATGTAACGATGCTGATTCTTATTGTGGAATTAAGGTAATTTTAAGTATCATTACGGTGTTGTTTTTACACGTATCTAAGCTTGTTAACTAGCGATGAATATGACCAAGAAAATGGACTAAATATTTAGGAATAATTATTTATGCATCAAAAGTAGAAGATGCATTTATGTTCAAGCAATAAATAAAATCAGCAAAATATATGAAAGGTATTTAAAAAAACCTACATCCCGAGAAGCATATAATATTTCTTCCACTCCTATGAAATTTGAATAAAAAACGCATTTTAATACGTGAAAATTTCTAATGGTATTTTGAGAGTTACAATAGTTATTGATATTATTTCTTTTTTAGGACAAACTGTATCCAGATCGTCGCTCCATGGGGTATCCATTTGATCGTATGCCAAGAAATGGAGTGGACACTTTACAACAATTCTTGACTGGGAACATGAGGGTGCAAGACGTCATTATTCGTTTTGAAAACAAGACGTACAAACCTAGGGAAATTTAAATGCGAATTAGTTTAGTATGACTTATGATGAACGACTGGTGCCATTTACTATTATTAATCTTGTTGCCTTACCTGCATTAATTTCTGAAAATATATGTATACTTTAAAAACAACCATGTTTTTTTATTTTTCCTTTTAGTTTTTCTTGTAATCTTTTGTTTGTTCTAAAAATGGTTTGATATAAGCTAATATTATTTTGGATCTTTCGGAAAAGATCTAAAAAATTTTAAACGCAAAACGAAAACTTGTGAAAATTAAAACAAGTTAGCTACTCAAGAATCACCCTGAAGGATTTATTTCGCACTGACATAAAAATAATCAATTATTCGAAATTTCATTCGCGTAATGAGTCCAATAATTTGGGCCCACATATGGAAACTATATTGTAAGACCTTTTTCAACATTTGTAATTTTTCCGTAAACGTGTCATGCTAAATATATATATATATATATATATATATATATATATATATATATATATATATATATATATATATATATATATATACCATATACATATACCAGGTGTACAAGTATGAAATGCGGATTTTTTTTTCTAAAAAAACATGTAAAATTCGGAAGAATGATATGTTACACATTTTTCCCATCTTTCGGGCGATTTGTGAATACCACGCCAGTAAAAATCTTCCCCTTTTGCTGCGAACCATTCTTCGAGCCATTTTTTCACATCTTCGTACGAACCAAAACGCTGCTCAGCAAGTGTGTGACCCATCGATGCAAACAAGTGGTAATCGGAAGGAGCCAAGCCTGATGAGTAAGCCGCACGGGGTAGAACTTCCCAGCTGAGTGCTTCCAACGTGTCGCGAACTGGTTTTGCCGTATGTGATGGAGCATTGTCTTGAAGAAAAATGACTTTGTGTTGCCTCTTTCGGTATTCTGACCTTTTTTCAAGCAGCGAAGGGCTCAAATCGGTCAATTGTTGTTAGTAACGTTTAGTATTAACCGTTTCCCTAGGTTTTAACAGCTCATAATAGACCACGCCCCTCCGGTCCCACCAAACACAGAGCATTATCTTTCTGCCAAAGCGAATCGGTCTTGCGGTCAATGTGGATGGTGTGCCTGGGTCTCCCCATGATTTTTTGCACTTGGGATTCTCAAAATAAATCCACTTTTCATCTCCTTTAACTATACGATGCAAAAAACGACTTCCTTTTGTACCGAGCGAGCAAAATGTCACACGTGTTTTTTGCGCTTTTCCATTTGCTTGTCGTTCAATTCATGTGGTACCCACCTACCGGTCTTCTGAATCTTTCCTATCTCTCGTAGCCGATTGGAAACAACTTGTTGACTAACTCCCAATTGCTCGGCGAGTGGTTTTTGTGTTTGCGAATCATCTTCGTCCAACAATGCTTGCAATTCCACAACTTCGTATTTTTTTGGCGGTTTTCCACGTTCCTTGTCGGTATAAATTTCGACATATTGAACACAACAACACAACACTATGCACACACTTTTCCAATTTATTACTCGTGCGCGTCTGATACTTGTTGATGATACAACAAAATGACGCAATGTCAAATCTTTATAACACAAACTGCATTGGTGCACCATTTGTTGTCTGAAATCCGCAATTCATACTTGTACATCTGGTATATATATATATATATATATATATATATATATATATATATATATTATATATATATATATATATATATATCTATATATATATCTATATATATATATATATATATATATATATATATATATATATATATATATATATATATATATATAATCCTTGAATTTAATGTTCAAACAGTGGTATTATTTTTAGTATCATTAAAATGCTGATTTTCTCACTGGATGCAAAAACCGATTTGGTTTTCGTGATTAATGCGACTCGTAGCGGTGGATTAACTGCCCACCGGTACATTGAGGAGATTCCTTACTCTGGGTTTGTTGACGATAGCTTCATGCTAATGCACAACAATGTGAGGCCACATGCTGTTACAACTGTGCGGCAATACCTGGCGGAAGTGGAAATACCCACATTAGACTGGCCTGCGCGGAGTCCTAACCTCAATCCGATCGAGCACATGTGGAATGAGCTCAAAGGAACGGTTAGTGCCAGAAATCCAGCCCCTGCATTGCTGAGGGACTTAAAGGTTGCGATGGCGGAAGAGTGGCGAAGAATCCCACAGACAGTGGTGAAAAAGCTCAGCCGCTCCATGAATAACCGGCTGGAAGCAATAATAAAGGCTAGGAGTGGTAATACAAAACATTGATTTTGGTTTTTATCAATAAATTTAATTATTAAACTTAAAATTTGAACATTAACACAACATGGAACACCATTAAAAATTGTATAATCGAAGTCGCCGAAGAAGCCTAAGGAAAGCGGAAGGTCAACGTGAATGCTGAGAACAACATCAAACCTTAGTTCACGCCAATGGTTAAAAACTGGTCGAAGAGAAAAGGAAATGCGACTTACATTACACAAGGTCAGCAATACCGGAGAAATACAGCCGCTAGTCGAAAATTTACCACCGATATGGAATCCGATCTATATGGAGCTCAAAAAAGGGTCTGGAAGATGCTAAAAACAGGAAAAAGCCAATCAACGAATACATACGAACCAAATCCGTGACTATAGTTGAACGGAAGAGATACTTCAAAACCCTATATCAGGGGTGCTCAAACGGTCGATCGAGATCGACAAGTCGATCGCGAGTGCTTTTTGAGTCGATCTCGAGAAAAAATTCCGATATAGAACTATTCATAGATTTTGTTTTAGGTAACTAAAACAAAATGTAATGAATAAACTACTAAAATTTATTCGATCCACAATTAGGCCAGAATAACCCCCTCATCAATTTCTTTTATCGTAATAACCCCCCTACTAGCGGCAAAAGGCGACTTTATCAAAGGAACGCGCGGTACTTGTCAAAGAAAAGCCGCGTTTTTGATTCCCGCCGATTTTTCTAGAAACTTCGGGCGGCTTGTTTGACGAGAACATTCGAGACTTCGTTCGCGCCGATATAAATGTTGCGCCTGCAGGAATAGGAGTCAGTCTGAGTTGTAACTTGAAGGCGATACATCGATACAAAGTTTATTAATAAATAGTCCAAAATGAGTGCGGCGAAGAAAAGTAAAATTTATCATAACGATTGGGAGGAAGAATTTTTCTTTTGTATGGTAAAGGATAAGTGCATTTGTCTCATTTGCCGTGTGTCAGTTGCAATACCTAAGCGTGGGAACTTAGAGAGGCATCATAAAACGGTTCATAAAAACTATGAAAAGGATTTTCCGTCAGAGTGAATTAAGAAAACGAAAAGTACGTGATTTGATAACTTGTTTGAAAAAAGAACAAACCATGTTCACAAGACCAGCCAAACAATCAAAAGCTGCAACGATCGCGTCATTTAAAATATCTCATATATTGGCTAAACACAAGAAACCATTTGATGATGGATTGGTTGTGAAGGAAGCATTTATTGAAGCGGGTGAGACTTTATTTGAAGATTTTAAAAATAAAACAGAGATTATGTCTGCTATTAGAGAACTACAGTTATCTCGTCCGACTGTCACAAGGCGTGTTGAAGTCATGAGTCAGGACATGGCAGATAAACTGAAACATGATATCATGGAATGTACATACTTTTCTTTACAGTTCGACGAATCCACCGATATGACAGACACTGCCCAGCTGTGTATTTTTATTCGAATGGTATTCAATGACATGTCGGCTAAGGAAGAGTTTTTGACAATGATTCCTCTGAAAGGAAAGACCCGTGGCGAAGATATATATGACGTTTTCTTCAATTTTGTAACAAACTACAAGCTACCAATATATAAACTAGTGTGCATTACAACCGATGGAGCACCAGCAATGACTGGAAACGAAAACGGTTTTGTGGCATTGTGTCGAGCTAATGATGATTTTCCGTTCACTTTTCTCCTTCCATTGCATTATACATCAACAAGTTTTATGTTCAAAAGTTCTAAACATGGAGGACATTATGGGCATTGCAATAAAAATTGTGAATTCTATCCGTGCACGTAGCTTGCAACGACGGCTCTTTAAATTGCAGTTGGAAGATAGTGAGTCAGCTGAACACACTGATTTAGTTCTTCACACGGACGTCAGGTGGTTGAGTCGCGGAAAATTCCTAGAAAGGTTTCAAGAATTATTGCCTGAAATAACAGCTTTTCTGGACGAAAGAGGTGATGACACTCAGATGCTGAAAAACGGAAAATGGCTGATTGATTTGACATTTTTGACAGACATCACAATGCATTTAAACACCATTAATTTGGAACTTCAAGGTAAAGGAAAAACTATTATTGAGATGATTGGTGCAATAAACGCATTCAAAAGTAAATTGCAACTTATGATAGATCAACTGAAAAGAAAGGATCTGAAAAATTTTCTGTCTTTGAAAGCAAGGATTCCTCAGTTGAATTATGATATTTATGAGGCAGAATTATCAAATATTTTGGGCCAATTCGAAATACATTTTTATGATTTCAGTAAATTGGCAAATATCGCATCATTTATGAGTTATCCTTTTTCATGTAAAAACATTGAGGAATTAGCTACTGAAATAGCAAGTCAGTTTAACATGGACTCATGTTCTGTTGAAAATGAGTTAGTGCAGATTATATCAGATATACATCTCACAGCCACAGCATCTGATACGAAATTCTGGTGTTTTATATCTGAAAATAAATATCCGAATCTAAGGCAAATCGCCCTTCAACTGACGGCAATGTTTGGGTCAACTTGCTTGTGCGAGTCTGCATTTTCTGAAATGAAGATAATTAAGTCAAAATATCGCAATCGACTAACTGACGAACATATGTCATCATGCTTGCGATTAGCACTCGGTAATTACATACCATCTTATGAAAAGTATGCTGAAAACATGCAGTGCCACGATTCAACATCCAAAGTCACTCTTTAGTTAAGTTTAGACACTAGGACTCGTTTGTTTTATAAGAACCAATAAACCCGCAATTTGGAATAATTATGAGTTTTTTCATTGACATTTTAGAGCAGACCTACACTTACCTTGACTAAAAAAATGCATATTGTGCGGAAAACTAATATCTATGCCACGATACACCCTACCTAGACGACAATCCTGCATCATACTTACTTGCAGCCTCTCAGAGTCGATCGATCGTAGTCTAACAATATTGAGGTAGATCGCCAGCAGTTCAAGTTTGAGCACCCCTGCCCTATATGATACAAAAGACGAAGCGGAAGCACAGCTGTATGAAGGAGAAGAAGAAGAAGCAGCATTTAACGAGGAGGAAGTAAATAAAAAGATAAAAAGGCTTAAGAACAGAAAGACTCCTGGGGCAGATAACAATCCCATTGAACTTCTAAAGTACGGAGGAGTTAAACTTTGTGAACAACTAACAATACTTTTTTTTTTTTTTTTTATTGGGTCTAGCACACGTGCTGCAGGGAAGTCCCTAAAGCGCTCCAGGAGCGGCACGAGTACGGAAATGTCCGCACGAAATGGAACTATTTAACAAAATTATAGAATCATCAACGATTCCTGATGAATGGCACAAAAGTATCACTATTCAAAAAAGGGCAAAAAACTATTCCACAAAACTATATACTCTTCTGCCCAAAACTATAAAGCCTCTTACGTCACTGTTAAAAGAATATCTAGAACACCGAATCGAAATCAGAGACGAGCGGCAAGGCTTTCGACGAAACAGATCGACAAGTGACGTCTTATTCGCAGTAATACAAATCCCATCAAAAACATAAAATGTAAAAAAAATGCCAAGTCTCGCAACACAGTCCTTCCACCACAAAAAGTTGTGAGATCTCATGTAAAACCAAGTCGGTTATTTTAGTTAGTATCTATGGAAGCACCTATTCAACAACTTTGTCATAAATTGTTTTCTATTTAGTTACCTACCAACATTTATAGTGACCGTATCAATATTAGACATCTTTACTTCTATAATAAATATAATGACTTGGTAATCGTACGGCAACATAATGACATAAGAATAATCTACTATTTAAAATACTTTATTCCTAAGTGCACTGTTTAGACTTACTTAGCAATCGAAATAGTAGATTATTCTTATGTGATTATGTTGCCGTGCGATTGCCAGGTCATTATATTTATTATAGAAATAAAGATGTCTAATATTGATACGGTCACTATAAATGTTGGTAGGTAACTAAATAGATAACAATTTATGACAAAGTTGTTGAATAGGTGCTTCCATAGATACTAACTAAAATAACCGACTTGGTTTTACATGAGATCTCACAACTTTTTGTTGTGAAAGGACTGCGTTGCGAGACTTGGCATTTTTTTACATTTTATGTTTTTGATGGGATCTCATTTTTTTTTGTAGGTAGTCCTCTTTTTTTTTCTTCTCGAGTAATATTTCTTGTACGTCAGCTATGCATTTTCTTAAAGCCGACCCCTGTCTCTATTGGTTTTTCTCAAAGGCTATGATGTAACAATTTTTGACAAGTCTGGACGATAAGTGCTTCTAAGTGGATTATGTTCAAGGATTGCGGACTCCTGAGCTTTGATACTACCGAAGTCGACATTAATTAGATGTAATCCGCCCAAACTTGTCACTCTCGAAAGTGCCACGTATGCTTGACCGCATGTGAACACTGAAGAACCGATGGCCATCAGTGCAGTATTTAGACTTAGCCCCTGACTTTTGTGTATGGTAATAGCATAGGCTATACATATCGGAAACTGTTCGCGATGAACATAAGCTCTATTAATAATTTCAAATTTAGTTTTGACTGGACCAAGCTCGTTAAGATGTTCATTATTAAATGTAATATGTATTTTTTTTATTTTATTTGTATTTTCAGGATCAACCTTTACTCGTTGTACTATACCGATAGAACCGTTGACTAAGCCAAGACTCACGTCAATATTTCGTCTTAACATGACTTTTGCTCCTATTTTAATAACTATATTCTCTTCTAGCCCTGCTGTCATGGAAGCATCAACTTCATACTTTTTTATAATTAAAATATACTTAAAGTATTTCACTTAACAATTTTTTAAATACACGAAGTAGATAAGTATTATTAAACGAATCTATTTGATAAATGAAAAATATTATGAAATATAATATATTAATTAATAAATAATACAAATTATTCATAATTATGGATTTTTTAGAGATTAATTAATTTTATACAACGTATTATTTACCGGGACTCATGGTTGACCTTGCATTATGCTATGTATGACTGAGCACTGCGCGCTCTCCGCGCTTTATCTCAAAAACGGTTAAGCGTATAAAAAAATGTTTAGAATAAAATTTATAAAGAATTTTATGCTCTACAATTTTCGTAATAGATGCAAATATCATTGAAACTATAGGAAGCGCGATATTTGCAAAAAAAACCGATTTTTGTGACCTTTGACCTTGAATATCTTAAGACGCGGACACCAGATTTTATGAGGCTTCTGAAACAACTTTTAGAATGCCAAAATAAAGGTTTATACAAGTTTACAGCTTATTATCTCTCATTCCGAGGTTGACCCTCTTTCTTGGCTTAAGTGACTGTACAATTCAATTTAGAAAACGAGACTGAAATTTCAAGATGTTTCAGTTTTTCCTTCCTTTATTGGCTAAACACTAACTAAATTCAAAATTTGAAGTTTATGTGTCTGCTAGAAGTACCTTAGAATTTTGATGATCGGTGAGTGTGTCAGTGACAAAATTAAAGAATTTCGGCTGGCGATAGTTCGTAAACTATAAGGTATAAATAGTAGGTAATTTAGGACTATAGCTAGTATAGTATGTCCTCTTGGTCACTGACAATTCAGGCTTCTAGCTTTATCCACAACGAAGTTACAGGGGGGTCGAAAGTGTCGTGAGTGGCTTCGAGAAAAGGATGGTACGGCTGTGCTTTCCGCTCGACTTGGCGGGGGCACTACCGTGCCCCCAGATAAAGTAGTAACTATAACAAAAAATTAGTAAAGCAATCTCACCTAAAATTTTATTATTTATAAACATATGTAAAGATTTATACAATATATTAACTTAGGGCAGTGTGTATGTAAGTATGTAAAACAATATACAAAAAGTACATTAAAATTAAGTAGGTATCTTAAATTTAGGAATATGTGATAAGTATATTTAAAGCTACTACCATTTCTATGGGTAAAAAAAAATTACGACTTAGATATAACTTAATTTTGGCACGTAGAATTAAATTTACAAAGTTATGTAGTAAAATATATTATAGAGCATAGCTTTGTATTTCTTAAAGTAATTATTTTATTATTATTAGCTACAGTAATATAGTAAGTAATTTGTTAAAAAGAGCACCATGTTATTCTGCACAAAACCTTAAAATATCTAAATTAATATTAAACTATCATTTAGTCTTAATTACATTAAAAAATGTACAAAAATTTCCTTTATATTTGGTTTATTCATCTTCAGTGCTAGCCAATTCCTCACACTTGTCCTCAATGTCATCCTGAAAATATAAAACATTCTACTAAATTTTTGTCATATTATTTATCATTTTGTCACAAGAGTTATAATAAAGCGCCATTACATACGAAGAATACAGAAAAGAAAAGTAATATAATTAAAACTGTAAGCACAGGATTATTAACGTAGTTTTAAGGTGGCAATTGGTAAATACTATTTGAAATATCAGTGTCAACTAAAACACGGCTTTAATTTAATTCTAAATAGCTATTAAATGAAATAAGTGAAAATGTATTATATATTATATTTTATGCAGATGACGTTAAACATGTAATTTTCTTTTTAATACTATCAGCGTTACAAAATATGACCCCATTGCCAACAAAGTTTCCTTTTAAATCACCTATCGTTGTATGTTTTCCTACCAAGGGATCAACATTTTTCTCATACATTTTGTAAATAAGATAATATAATTATATGAAATTCGTAGACTGCAGGTTGTTCAACTTAACAAAGACTTGAAGGAAATTCTATCTTGTGGTGACAGTAACCAACTAGAATTTAATACTACAAAAACCCAGACGGCAGTTTTTTCTAAAAAAGTTAACGTTGCTAAACCCGACATAGTCAAGGACACCCCATCCCTCTAGTATCGTCATTTAAATTGCTGGATGTTAATTTGAGAACAAATATGTCTTGACATGGATACATTGCAGGCATAGTAAAGATAGCTTCTCAAGAGCTGGGAATTTTTTTTCGAACTAGAAAGCTTTACACTCAACTCCTCCACAACAACTGTTAATTCTGTATAAAGCTCAAATTCAACTAACAATAGAATACTGCATCCATGTTTGAGGTTCTGCTCCCAAACATACACTGCATTATTTAAAAGAGAGATGTTCGCCTGATTGGAGTCCCAGAACTCACCAGCAACCTTGATTCCTTGGAACATCGAAGAACGGTTGGCGACTTTAGTCTATTCTACAAGTATTTTCATGGAAAGTGGTCCATGGATGTACCCCGCTGAATTCCGTCCAGAGTGGTGTATGCTAGGAATATATGTCGTATGAGATTCAGCTTGTCACTCCTCGTATAATTCTTTTCAGGCAGTCTTTTATATGGAGAACCTCATCCCGTTCTAATGATTTGCCCAGGACTGCGTTTCTAACCGACTACAACTTACAGTGATTCAAGACTAACGTAAATCGCTTTTTCCGCACACGTGTCGCTTCTGCAGCACTTTAAAGGTTTCCTTGCAGCACGTGTGCTATGCCCATAAAAGAAAAGATTCAGTGTTATTGGAATAATATCCAGATGTCTTATGGTACTAAGTTCTAAGATTGAACACATTCTACTTAGGATAGATAAAAAGGAAACTATTTAGCTCAGTTTTTTTTTTAATTGAATGTTTAGCGAACTTCCTACTGGCATTACTTAGGTAGGTTATCCTATTGCAAATGTTATTACAGTTAGCATTGTAAGGCCCAGATGAGTACGTCCGAGGGTTGTCTGATACGTGCCTGGCTTTGACAAGAAAAAAACATTTTTATGTGTAAAATTTATTTTATTTTTCTACATAGTCTCCTTTTAGCTCGATATACTTAGCCCAACGTTTTTCTATCATTTGTAACCCGTCTAAAAAATATGATTTCTCTAACCCTTCAAAATAGACGTTTGTTTCAGCAATCCCCTCATCGCTTGAGCCAATTTTTTTTTTCGCCGAGTCAGTTTTTCATATTCGGAAATAGAAAATAATTGCTGAGGGTAAATCTGGCAATTATGGTGGACGCGGAAGCAATTCGTATCCTAACTCATGGAATTTTGCCATGGCTATGACACAAGCGTGCACGTGTGCATTGTCTTGATGAAAGAGAATTTTTTTCTTCGGCAAATGCGGACGTTTTTCTTTCACAGCATGGTTGAAACGATCTAATAGATTTACATAATCCATTAATCGTTTTGCCCTTTCCAAGGTAATCGACGTGGATTATGCCGCGTGTATCCCAAAACACTGCGACCATTATTTTATTGGCCGATAAAGTCGCCTTGGCCTTTTTTGGCGCCGGTTTACCGCGGAAAATCCACTGTTTGGATTGTTCTTTGGTCTCAACAATTACGAATCGACGCAAAAAATCATTCCGATTATGCTTTAACATCGCCGAATATTCTTTTGAAGTTGACACACATGCGTGTTTATTATCAGTTGTGAGCAATCGCTGCATCCACCTTGCGGAAAGCTTTCTCATATCCAAATGCGTTGTTAAAAAGTTCTGTACCCGTTCAGTTGAGATGCCCACACTCTCAGCAATCTCATGAAGTTTCACTCTCCCACCATTTATCACTATATCGTGGGTTTTTTCAATCATTTCTAATGTATTGACCTCAGTTGGACGACCTGAACGTTCTTCATCAAAAATGCTTGTATGGCCGCAATTGAACTCAGCTGTCCAATATTTTATGGTCGATGACGAAGGTGCACAGTCCCCATAAACTTCGGTGATTTCCGCTTTTATCTCATCATTCGTTTTCTTGTTCAAAAACAAATATTTTATCACTGCTCGATATTCAGTTTCTTCCATTATTGTAAAATCAAAAAAGTTGTTTTATTTAAATGACTACCACTCACAAACTAAATCACGCAGCGACTTAAAAATTTGGCAGGATTCTTGTGAAAGGTGATGTTTACGAAAAATACAACTTTTTAAATAGGAGTAGTGTTAACTCTAGCCGAGGCCAGGTACTTATCATACAACCCTCGTATCTACATTTTTAGATGCAAACATACAACATACACTTATTATTGTGATGTCTAGACTAGTAATATACAAGAAGTCTAAAAAGTATAATCTATATTATCTCGAAAATAAGACCACTATGAAACTGGAACCAAACCATGTTTCTCTTTTACTTCATTTTTTTTTCACTTACCTCTTCTAATTCAAGACACTTGGCCCATTCTTTAATAGTAATTCTGTGGTCATTGTCAGAGTCACAAGAGTTGAGGAACGGTGCAATGCAGTGTTCTAAGGCCATCAAAGGAGCACGAATTGGGAAGAGTTCATGGCGAGATACATATCTGAAATATAATAACATATTAAATTAAATAACTCAAACGTGGAAACAAGAAAAAATTAAAGGGATGCATCTAGGACTTATACTTTTCAAAACATGTACGAACGAACTTAGGTTTTGATTTCATTTTTGGAATTTCCTTCTTTACGCATATCATTAACACGTAGGCTGAAAAGTTTTTGGTCCAGCGACTTAAAACACATTTTTGTGCAAAATTCGACTTTATTCATCAATATAGTCTCCTTTAAGAACGGTACAGTCCAACGCTTTTCTAACATTTCTATACCTCTCTTGTAGAAGAATTTGTCTTTGCCTTAAAACAGGCCTCAGTTTTGGCTTCCTTGGAGCCAAATCTGTTTCCCGCAAGCATTTTTAGAGGTCTGCGAATAAATAATAGTCGCCAGGGACCAAATCTGGAAAATACGGTAGATGAAGAAGCAATTCGAACTTCAATTCATACAATTGTGACACGGTGCATTGTCTGGATGAAAGAGCACTTTTTTCTTGTTTATTTGGGGCCGTTTCTTTGCGATTTCTGCCCTCAAACGCACCAATAACTTTATATAATATTCACTATTGATGGTTTTTTCCCTTCACAGCATAGTTGATAAAAATTATTCCATGCGTATCCCAAAATACAGAGGTCAAAACCTTTCCAGCCGCTTATTGTGTCTTTGGTCGCTTCGGGCGGCTTTCACTGACTGCTGTCCTCTTAGCCGACTGCCGATTGGATTCTGTGGTGGAGCCATGTTTCATCCATTATCATATATCGCATGGAAAAAAGCCTTTTTATTGCGCTTAAACAGGTCCAAACAGCGCTCAGAATCTTCAACACGTTGTTGTTTTTGGTCCACTATGAACAGACGCGGTACCCATTTCGAACAGAGCTTTCTCACGCAAATCATGCAAAATATGACTAATATGTTCTTTTGTTATCTTTAGGGTGTCAGCGTTCTCACGCAATTTCACTTTACGGTCATCCAAAACAATTTTATGGATTTTTTTGATGTTTTCCGGTGTAACCACCTCATATGGGCGTCCAGTGCGTTCAACATCATTTGTATCTGTACGACCGCGTTTAAATTCAGCATACCAGTAAATGAGGAGTGATTTTCCAGGGGCAGAATCCCCAAAACCCTTATCAAGCCATTACTTTGCTTTAACGGTATTTTTCCCATCGAAAAACAGTGTTTAATCAACACACGAAATTCGATTTTATTCATTTTTTTTGAAAATATCAAAAGTAGCGTCACTGAAACTACTAAAACTTGTAAGCTAATTGTCGAAATGTCATAAAATTTTGACAGGTATTGTTTGAAGGTTGTTACTTCCTGAAAATCATATGGATTTTTTGAAAAGGGCGACATCTATGTGTCAGACCAAAAACTTTTCAGCCTACATGTTATATGCTCCACCAGTTGTGAGGATTGCAAGAAGCTATAGAGTGACTTGGATCGCCTGGATAAATTCGGCGACAATAGCTCATTTCTAAATTTGACTAGGTGCACCTCTATGACATTTACCTGAATCACATAATGAAAAATTATCAAATTGAAGACACATCGTTAAAAATAGTCACTTCGACAAAAGGTGAAATTTTCAACATACACATTCACGTTGCCTGCTCTATTTTTAAAATGTTAGGATATATAATGAATGTGGAGCTTTTAGGCAGGGAAAGTCGATCGCTTTTGCTGGTATCGTTTAAAATCCTATGCAACTTAACATACATTGTCACAGTAGAAAATAATTTTATAAAATTGCTCTTTTTAGAAATAATATTTTTGACCCAATAATAATCTTGCTAAGGTTAGAGATCACTTTATTGGAATGCCTTTGAGCATTCTGATGTTTTTGCACATGTTTTTAAGAATAACCCTCGAAGATGGTGAATCCCCGTTTCATCTACAGTCACAAAACGATATCAGGAGTCCCTCGGATTATGCCGCAACTTTTCCAAACACGATTTTGAAATGTCCTTCCTTGTGCGTTTTTCGTCTGGAGTCAACAAACGCGGCACCCCTCACGCGCTCAGCTTTTTCATTTTTAGAACTTCATGCCAAATATTATGTACCCCTTCATATGAGATGAAGCTTAATGCGACGATCTTCTATCACGATACCATGAATTTTATCGTCCATTTCTTCAGAAGCAGTCGCAATCGAACATCCTGAACGTGTAGCATCTGCACAGCTCATACAGCCACGTTTAAATTCATTTATACAGTAATAAATGGTCTTGAATGATGGTGCAGAGTCCCTTCTGTTCAGTTTTTATCTTGGTCGCAGTCCATTTTTTCAAATAAAAATATTTTATCACTGCACGATACTTGGCTTTATTTATAAGAAACGTGTAATATCGATCACTTACGATAGCTGCCAACAAACAACTACGCGATTTTTCTCTTTAAAACTTTGAACACAACTATTACAAGAATCAGGCTTCCCAGTAGTCATGCTGTTTAACATAATTTCCCGCCATTTCGTAAAAATTTACCCGACTTATCAATGCATCTTCGTACTTGCTTATAATTATAATTTTAATACTATGGATACTTTAGTGGGTGACTATCGTGTTTGTTTTTATTTAAATTAAGACTATAAATTGGTTAAAAGGGTTGGATTGCTTTAGTTTCAGATTTACCCGAATATCCTACAAGGTGCTGCTTTTTATTTTTATATGACAATTTGAAACAACAATTATGTATTTTTACACCTGCTGCCTCCGCTACTTTGATCTTGTATATTACACAACTCTCCAAAAAAATTTTTAGGTTTTGTCCTAAAAATTATTTTATGATTTTTTCTATTTATTATGCTCCAAAATAAAGGAAAAGTACCCATATTCCATATAAAGTTTGCTTTTGTGGTAGTTATGATAATAATACATTTTTTTGAGTTATTGTAGAAATATTAAATAGTTCTGGTATATTTAAAAATACCGCGAAAAAATAAACGGGTCGTAAGTTTCACACAGTGTCTACAGATGTCACTTAAGTGATAAACAACAATTGACTAGTTTGTAGAATACTTAAAGAGGTTAAAATGTCGTCGAGAAAGTGTAAATATGATGCTGATGCATTTTCTTATATATGTGGTATATTTATTAAAGTACGAGATATATAATTTTATTTAAACGCATGTGAAAAGCTTTGTGAAGCCTGCAAAGCCTATTTCAACTGCCCTGTTCGGAATCTAGACAAGCCCTGGGCTCCACATGTTGCTTGTAGTAATTGCAAAAGATGTTTAGAAGGTAAACAATTTTTAGTAAAAAAAAATATAAATATAAATATGTTTATTTTTATCTTTATTTATTTCAGGTTGGTATCGAGGTGAGAAACGGAGTATGAAATTCGCAGTACCGAGAATTTGGCGAGAGCCAAGAGACCACGTTAATGACTGTTATTTTTGCGTAGTAAATCCAGCTAAAAGACGTAAAGGCAAAAATGTGAAACCCATCGAATATCCTGACCTTGCTTCATCTTCTGCTCCAATCTCACATAGCCCACAACTTCCAGTACCTGAACCTCCTAAAAAATTGTCTCAGTCAAGCTCATCTCAGAGTTCAAATAAAAATATTGAAGATGAAGAATTTGTACTGTCACAGGAACCACCGAAACCCCATTTTCTTACCTCAGAAGACTTTAATGACTTAATAAGAGATTTGAATTTGCCGAGGAGTAAGGCAGAGCTTTTGGGTTCTCGTTTGAAGCAATGGAATTTGCTTATTGATGTCAAAATAACAGATCAACGAAATCGGCATGAGACATTTGCTACGTTCTTCACCAAAGAAGATGGACTTTGTTATTGTAACGATATAAGAGGTTTGTTTGAAGCAATTAGGATGCCCCGTGTTCCCAGTGAATGGCGTTTATTTATTGACAGATCGACGAAAAGCTTGAAAGCCGTTTTATTACATAACAGAAAAAAATTTCCATCTCTTCCAATCGCTCATTCTGTACATCTAAAAGAAAACTATGAAAGTTTTCTTTTAAATTTTTAGAATTTTACTCGAAGCTTTAAAATATCAAGAGTATAAGTGGCAGTTCATTGGATTACATTTGGGGTTTAGTGAGAGAAAGCACTTATGAACGTGAAAGAAAAAGTAATAGGGTTTACTTTTAAACTTTTTTCCACTATTTTGTAATTTGATATGATAGTAAAGTTGACAAAAATCATATATAAATATATTTGTTTCGATTTATCAATAAATAAAAATTTAAACTATGGATTTTCTAAAATACTGTTTAAACCGTTCTATATATATATATATATATATATATATATATATATATATATATATATATATATATATATATATATATATATATATCAATCGGTTTTATAACGTCTTCCGTCTTCCGATGCCTAATTTCCACTCCTTCCGGTTTCTCCATCCCTCCTCCTCCAGATCTCTCTCTAGTACTTCCTTGTTAATTCCTGCTCTCCAGCTTTGGCGTGGTCTTCCTCGCTTTCTTTTTCCATGAGGGTTCCAATTTAAAATCTTTTTAGGTAGTCGGTCTTGTGACATTCTCTGTACATGTCCGTACCATACCAACTGTTGGGTTCTGATTTCGTCCACTATATCATGCTTTATTTCTAAAGCTCGCCTTATCGTGTCATTTGGTATGCGGTCTTTTCTGGATTTTTCTGGCTGCTCGTCTCCAGAAATCCATTTCTGTAGCTTTTAGTATTTTTTCTGTTCTTTCCTTTAATGGCCACACCTGGGAGCTGTAAGTTATTATACTTTTCACTATTGAGTTGTAAATTCTCTTCTTATTTTCAGTGGTTATGTTTTTGTCCCAAGTATACTATTAAGCATTACAATCGCTTTTCTTCCCTGGATATTCCTCTCGAATATTGCTTCTTCCAGTGTTCCGTCCCTAAATATTCTTGTTCCCAAATACTTATAACTGGCACAGTGTTTGATGGTGTGGTCCTGTGGCCAGTTTCAAGTCCTGCTGTTGTCCTCCGACGCACATGTACTCGGTCTTTTTAATATTGACTTCTAGGCCCCATTTTTCATATTCCTCCATAAGTTTTCGTGTCATGTATTCCATATCATCGATGTCCTGAGCGACTACTACCTGGTCATCTGCGAATGATAGCGTGTACAATGTAGTATCGTCATCCAGTGGTAATCCCATACTGCTGCATTTCCTTTTCCAGTTCTTCAGTGCACTCTCCAAATAGATTTTAAATAGCGTTGGGGATATACAGCAGCCCTGTTTGAGACCCTTTGTGACCGGGAAACCTGTTGTTATACCATATTTGGTTTTCATACTACTTCTTGCGTCTTGGTATAAGGATTTTACGGCTTTAATTATTTCGGTGCTTACATTACTCTGTTGTAGTGTTTCCCACAATCTCATTAGGGGCACGCTGTCGTAGGCCTTTTTTAAATCAACAACCAAGACATGGACTTCCTGGTCAAATGCGGTTTTCTTTTCTAGGATTTGTGTCAGTGAGAAGAGATGGTCTATTTTGGATCTTCCTGCTCTAAAGCCTGCCTGTTCTTCAGCTTCTACGTCCGCGTATTCCGTTTCTATTCTATTTTTAAATATTTTTTCTGTATATTCTGCTAATAGATCCTGTAACCGTTATTCCCCTATAGTTATCCTCCTTTCTTATGAATTGTTGATATGTATGATATTTTCCATTCCTCAGGTACTTCTGATGTGTTAATGCATCTTTGGAATAAGTTCCTCAAAGCGCTAAATAGCTTTTCAGTTCCGTATTTTACTATCTCTCCCGGGATGTTTCCTGGTCCTGGAGCTCTACCATTTTTTAGCGTTTTACATACTTCTTTAACTTCTGATGTTGTTATCCTTATTGGGGATCCTCGTATAACTATATTTGGGTTTCCATGTTGGGTATTTTTGAACTCTGGTCTATCTTCTGTTAGCATATTTGTAAAATATTGGTTCCATTTTTCTGGTGTTATTGGTGAGAAGATTTCTCTTTTCCGTTCTGTTCTCATATTTTTAAGAAGTCTCCAGCTTTCTGTGCTTTTTCTTCCTCCTATGTAAGTGTTGAGTCTTGAGCATGTCTTTTCTCATTGGTTGTTCTTTTTGTCACTAATCATTTTGCGTACTCTAGCTTGGGATTCTTTGTATTTTACTTTGTCGTTTGTGCTCTTTGAACTTAAGTATTTGTGATAGCTTTTCCGTTTTTCTTCAATTTCGTATTTAATTTCTTCATCCCACCGTTCTCCTGGATACAAAAGCAAACTTTTTCAGGCCATATATATTTTTTTTCGTCTAACTGTCGAGAAATCTATCGAAATGTCATACCCTCTTATCAAAGCCAAAATTCATGTTGACCTGTGTTATTAAAACACTTCTCTTATATCCTTTATATAAGTAATTGCAGAATTAAGTAATTACTTAATCTGTGGTAATAATTTTCCGTGGATATACAATTTTGATATCTGTGTTATTCTATATCAGTCATATAAATATAGGTTTCCTATTGTACATACCTGTCTGGAGGATGTCCGTCCAAGTCGCAGAATTTCCATACCGCAGCATTGGTCCATCTCCTGGTCATATTAGATTCAGCATCTTTTTCCATAGAAAGGAAGTGAGGCGAGAGTTCACGTCTGTCAGCTAAATCACGCATCACATTGAAAAGCCAATCGCGCATACGCCTGGGGAAGTCAGCCATTTCTTCGGATTTACATTCCTAAAAAATAAATACGTCTGAATGTACTACCATATGCATTTGAAATATATCAATATAAGAATGAAATAATCCGTTCAGTATGAGGGCTACCTTTTAAGTTTTTACAAAAACAATGAAAGAAAAAAAAATTTTTGGTAAAATCATTTTAGTGTTTCTCAAAATGTTCGCCATTAAGATTTATACACTTTTGCATGCGTCCGACCCAATTCTCGAAACATTTTTTTCCCCTCTGAAGTTGGTACCTCGAAAACATAGTTTTGGAAGGAGTCTACAGCTTCTTGAGATGATGAAAATCGCTGTCCACGCATTTTTTTTCACATTTGGGAACAAAAAGAAGTCTAGGCGATAAATCAGATGAATACGGGCAATAAGACATTAATTCGATGTGATTTTCTTTCCGTCGAATAATCAATTGTTTGACATGCCGTGTGAAAGCTGACATTGTCATGATGAAGAATAATACGACGGTTTCGGTTGTTTTTCCTGATTTCATCGATGACTCTTGGCAAACAAATTGTTTACCATTTAGCATTAACTGTTCTTCGATCCTCTAAAGTAGTGGTTGCATCATGTCCAGTATAACTAAAGAAACAATCGATCATTTTCTTGGAAGTGCTTTGCGAACCAACCACTTTTGTTGGATTCAGTTCATCTTGGAACACCCAAACAGTTGATTGTTGCTTAGTTTCCTACTTGTACGAATATATTCAAATTTCATGTCATGTTATAATGCTGTAAATGGATTTTGTATGTCCTCGGGCGAATTTTTTGAGCATTTTCTACATCAATTGACAAGAACCTGATTTTTAGTTTTGATCAAATTATGCGCAAATCCATCGGCAACAGATCTTTTCCACAGCTAAACAGCATCGATGTTTTTTGGAAAAGCTACCGATTTTGGTCGACTTTCACAAAATTCATCACTGACGGAAGCACCATGAGGAAACTCTGGAAACCAATTGTACACAGTCTGCTCTGATAGTGATTCATTGCTTCATTGCCAAAAGTTGAACGCAGCGATTCGATGCATTGTTCTTGAGTTAGGTCTTTACTAAAATCGAAAAAATCATTCGACGAAAACCTGTATGTGAAATTTTCATTTTTTCACAAAACTGTTTTTTTACACGCCCACTGTAAAGAAACTACTCGGCCAATTTCTAAGCTGCCACTGTTTTAACAATAACAGGTATCAAATTTTTCAACAATGGTAATGTCACATTTCAATAGCGCCATCTAGTGGTCGTTTGTAAAAACTTAAAAGGCAACTCTCGTAGTAGAGTTAGCGAATAAATTATTTAATGATTTATAATAAATAAACGTAGATTTTTAAAACAGATTGTTCTTTTTAGAAAGCATTAAAATATCATTCTTAAAAAAAAAACTTGTTTCGACTTACTGGCATCTCTCTACAAGAACCATAATATTCAATATGGATGTGACCATATTTCTCCCCCTTACACTGTGGGTCGTTGTTACGGCACCAGCATCTGTGTTGGTAAACAGCACAATCTGATGGCCAGGTCTCATTCATGTTTGAACAAACCTAAAAATTTTAAGATTATAATCTAGTTTTTCTGAAAAAAAATGACATAACTTGTATAAATAGTAAATTTTTAGGTTGGTGTTCGGATATTGCTCTATTGAGAAGATTACTTCTGCCGTTACAACAACGGCATTGAGCACGTCTGCTGCAGAAGCAGACGAAAGGACAGGTAGTAAAACCTCTAGACAAAGGAGACACAATATCAGCAAGTAGAGTAATCAGTTGATACTTGTAGAAGGATGACTGCGGCCGCACAAATACTATTAAACTATATTGAGAACTTCTTCACACCTGCTACCTAGTTTCAGCAAAAGCAATATTATATACTTCAAATACATCCTTGACAGAAAAATTTTCCTAAATAAATTGATTTCCAAAAAAGGTGACTTAAGCTGACCCCCACGTAGCCCTAATTTCGCACAGATGGTATTTATCCTTGTGGGGATATCTCAAAATTAAACTTTACAGTAACAATTCCTGATCCCTGGAACAATTAAATAAAATATCTCACAAGAAACGACATCGATCACGGCGACGACGTGTAAAGTGGTGATTCACCGCTGACTTAATAGAATACCGTAATATGCATCTCCTGAAACTGTCAAGCTTCTTATTATAGGTGCCATATCAGGTCCCCCTGACTTTGGTATTCACTCTGGCATACTCATCCCTGTTCCCTGCGACTCGGAATAACTCTTCGACGCTATGAATTCTAGTCCAATCTCGTATTTTTCTCAGCCAAGAGGCTTGTTTCCTGCCAACGCCACGCCTGCCCTCAATCTTTCCTCTCATTATGTGCTGCAATAACTCATAATGTTTGCCACGAAGAACATGTCCCAAATAATCCAGTTTTTTGCACTTTACCGTTGACAATAACTCTCTGACTGCATTAGCTCTCTGCAGTACTTCCTGATTGGTAACATGAGCTGTCCACGGAATACGGAGAATCCTTCTATGCAGCCACATCTCGAAAGCCTCCAAGCGATTAATTGTCGGAACCTTCAATGTCCATACCTCAGTGCCGTACAACAAAACCGACCAACTATAGCATTTTAGCATTCTCTGACACAGTTTGAGATCATCGCTATCATTACAAAAAGAGAAAACTTTATTTTATTGAATGTTGTTCTCACTGCTTCTATTCTGCACTTAATTTCTTTGTCAAGGTCTAACTGGTCAGTAGTGTAGCTTCCAATGTATTTAAAATGGTGAACTATCTCTATCGCTTGATCGTTGAGATATAGATCAACATCTGCATATTGTTGGCGGCTAAAGACCATAAATTTGGATTTAGTTATATTGATGTTAAGGCCCATATCCGCTCCTGCCTGCTCAACTCTATCTAACAGGTCTTCAATACTGTCACTCAAGATAACAGTATCATCCGCATATCTGACTGTGTTAATGAACTCTCCATTCACCTTCACTCCATATGGTTGTTCATATAAATCTGCTTTGAATATTTTGTCGGAGTTAAGGTTAAACAGCAACGGCGAAAATATGCAGCCCTGTCTGACTCCTCACTATCAATTTTTATTAAAATATTTTATCAATTTTGAAAAATGTTGATTATAAGTTAGTGATTCAATTTAAAAATGCGAACCTTGCGTCTAGATTCTGTCTCTTCCGGACAGGTGGCAATACAAACACATTGAGGTTCTCCTGCTTTGTCCAACTCGCAGACCATGCCGGCTCCACACTGAACATCCAAACATGGATCTAAAAACACAAATGAAGTGGGTATTACTCACATAATTCAATTTGCTTATAAATTATATAAAGAAATAACCGGCCAAGTGCAAGTCGGACTTGCGCAATTAGTGTTCCGTACGTTGATTGTTTTTAAAACAAAAATTTTTGTTACGGAGGTATAAAATGATCAATGACCTCCCAAGACACACCCCAAATGAGTTTTCAACAAAGTTTGTTTCCGATCTTCGTTGAAAGCTTATGACCTTGAAATTGTTGTTTTTTATATACCAAATAAATTATTAAAGTTAATGTAGACACGATAATTTTCGTTCAATCTACACCCTGTGGAGAATATTTTAGGATTTTTTCAAAATTTTTTGATAAGTACTTTTCGAGACAAGGGGGGAGACAGCAATTTTTGGCAATTTTTTAAAAATAATACAAAGAAAAGCTTGCGCGAGTATTACATTATATATATTTTTGAACTCGTGTTTTCACCAGCTTTCATTTGACACCTCACTCGATGACCTAGTAAATTTTTTTTCACTTCCGATTTCACCCTCCAAAACTAGCCCCTTAAGTCAAAATGTAATTTTTAAAACTAGACGGCTCTGATTGGACCATTAATTCCTATATTTGTCCAAATTTCAACTTTGTATACCAAATAGTTTCGAAAAATATCGGGTGTGACAGACAGACAAACGGACATCAAAGTGATCCCATAAGTGTTCCGTACGGAACACTAAAAATTTAAATAAATAAGGCGAAGAATAAACAGGCAAATGAGACCCACTAGTAAACTGAAAAATGATATACTTTTCTTTCATACTTATTTTTAAGTCTCTTCCAACACGAAGTTGAACCAGTTCTCAATCAATTCTCAATTTATTGAGTTTTTGTACAAAAATTCAGAAAAGATTCAAAACGGATTCGCCATTATGTCGGAACATATATTACATACAGTACGTTAAAACGCTAAAAAATTCCTAAGCAAACACAAATTTCTTAGTCCTTAAATAATTTTCTATAAATTTTACCTGTAACAGGAACTCTGTTGTCAATCATATCAACCCCAGCAGCCATTGGGGGTAAAGCTTCAATTTTCTCTTCATTTTGTTCAATTTCTCTAGAAGTTTCAGTAGGAATAGCGGGCTTTGGTCTTCTGTATTTTTTATGTTTTCTCTGGAAAATATCATATTCAAAAAAACAATGTTCAAATTACATACATATATGTGCATAAAAAATATACTTACGGGTTTACCATCAGCTAGGGTATCAGTCACCAAAAAGGCTAATATTACAAAAGTGGCGACTTGCAGGAACTTCATTGTGCCTGGCTTACACCATGCAGTTCACAGAATCTGAAAAATACGTATCGAATTATTTTTTCGGAGAAAATAAGTACTAATATAGTCATAATTACTATAATTTTTACTTTGTGCCATAGAAAATTAATATCACGAGGTTTTTTTATTAATTGCAACTAAAACTACATACGAAATTCATTTTAAAAAAATGATACTCTTTATCAATGAAGCGACCAAAAATCAGTAAAAATTTTCGATATACAATAGAAACTATGAAATATTTAACGAGCGTAATCTCTTTCCGAAAACTATAGGTTTGGTTTCTACTTCAAGTATTTCTCGTACTTCTTGAAATCGACCTCTAATTTCGTTCGAGAGTTACTGTGTCCCAAACTGACAGACAAACCAACGAAGATAGGAAACTATTTTTTATGATTTAGGTACCCTGAAACGTAAAGAAATGCAAAAATCTCGGAGGGTGATTTTTCTAGGAATACGGTACTTCCTTGTAGCAAGATTTATATAAAACTTTGCCCTATGCTCTCGATAGTTATTAAACTTTTACTTTTATTAAAAGCAACTAAGGGAAATATTATCTCTTTTGATGATGTAAACTTAAATTTTGTACCATCCGATATGGTTTAATGGGAATAATTTTTATTCATTTATTTTAGATGATTTGCGGTCTTAGTTATCACTAAGGAAACCCAAATATGCAAGTGAAAAACTTTAAAATATGCGCATAAATATGCAAATAATTTTCTCAAAATATGCACATACATGTTGTAAATATGCAGTAAAAAAAATCGAAATAGACTTGAAAAATGTAAATTTATTGTTCCACATTACATGATACGAGTACTATACAAATGTAGCAATAAAAAACCCATTTTAAATTTTCAACATACAGGGCGAATGAACTAAATCTAAATATAATATTATACAAAGTAAAAAATAAATATAAATAATAATGTATTCTATTACTTTACTTAAAGATGAACATATAATAATAATAATAATGTAGGTACATATTATAAAAATTTATATACGTAATAAACAGCATAATAAAAATTTGATACATACAGGGCGATGCAACTAAGTAAGCGGAAATATGCAAACATTGCAAAAGACAGGGTCGCCGTTAGTTATAAAAACAATAAACTACTAAATGTTTCTCAAAATTATTATAAATTCCTTCAAATATGCAGATATATGCTATTTTTAAAGCATTTATGCAAATATTTAGAAAAATGCATATAAAATGCAAAATATGCAATATATGCGCTTTGCATATTTGGATGTCCTTAGTTATCACCATTCGCAATTTAAAATAATTTAGAATAAGTGTTTGAGCGAATGTTAATGTAGCACAAAAAAGATTCGATTACTATAAAGGGCCTAAGGAACAATTGTATCAAATTGGAATTATTTCATCCCAGATTGCATGAGGTACGTTAAGGAGGATATGCACACTAAATAAAGGTATTCAAATCTTTATCCACTCAATTATTGAGTATTGTAACCTCGATGAGTTAAAACCCCTGAAAAAAACACCAGCCAAGTGCAAGTCTGACTTGCGCAATTAGGACGGCGATTACTTCTAAAATAAACATTTTTTATTACGGATGTATAAAACCACCATTACTTCACAAAACACACCCCAAACGAGTTTTCACCAAATTTTGTTTTTTTTTATCAAAGAGAATATTCCACAATATTTTCAAAATTTTTTGACCAGTACTTTTTGAGATAAGGAAGGGACGGCGATTTTTGGCAATTTTTTAAAACAATACAAAGAAAAGTGTGCGCGAATATTATATCAAATATATTTTTGTACTCACAAGCTTTCATTTGATATCCCACTCGATAATCTGGTATTTTTTTTTATTTCCGATTTCACCCTCCAAAACTAACCCCTTAAGTCAAAATTTAACTTT
The DNA here is from genome assembly GCA_019049505.1 of Pachyrhynchus sulphureomaculatus. Lineage (NCBI taxonomy): Eukaryota > Metazoa > Arthropoda > Insecta > Coleoptera > Curculionidae > Pachyrhynchus > Pachyrhynchus sulphureomaculatus. Next base: position 56,502,479 of record CM032454.1, on the reverse strand, counting down.
CAAAAGTACACGGTTCTGATTGGGCAATCAATCCTATATTTGTGCCCAATTTCAACTTTCTATGTCAAATAGTTTCGGAGAAAATCAGATGTGACAGATGGAAGGACGGACGGACAGACAGACACCGAAATGATCCCATAAGTGTTCCGTACGAAACGCTCAAAAGCCTATTTAACCTCGGTGAAGTGTCTATTGGCGTCCAGTGCAAGTCGGTTTAAAGAGAGAGATTGAGAAAATACAAAGAAGAGCTGCCAAGTGGATTTACGTAAAGTTCAGAAGATATTTTGATATACATATCTTATGGTAAGTAATCAGAGATTTGAATTGTGTGAACTTTTTGTTTACACAGGGACTATCTTATAAAATATGCATGCACTGCGTGTATACAATTTACAATGCAATTTTGCCAACAAGTAAGGAATATTCTTAAAAGACGATATATATACAGCTCGAAGAAACCACCCTTGTAATATTAAATTAGCCTTGTTTAGAACGAATATTGGTACTTATTCTCTTGTTGGCATCGGTGTTAAACTATTTACTAGTGGCATGCCCTATTTCGGCACATTTAAAAAATTAATAGGGAAGTAATTGTAATTCAACAATAACAATATTGATTTCCAAAGGGTTTATTTTATGTATAGTACCAGATATAAAAGAAATGCTTCTTTAAAACTTTAATTATACTTCGCCTCTCTATTTTTAAAAAGTCTAGGCTCACAAAACCTAACTTTCTATACAAAAATATTATAGGCTGGCATAAAGAAAATATATCTTTATAAATTATTTTCTATTGTATGATTATTTATTATTTTTTCTGGACGTAGATAGTCTCACTGCATTTTTTTTAAATTTTGACTTAGACAGTTCTGCCATAGAGCCAGTCGCTAATTGGAATGAATTTTCAGTGTATCAAAAACTATTCACAGAGATTGAGCCGTTACCACTTATCAGAAAATGATTAAAAAAAAACCGTCCCTTCCGAACGGGAATATAGACACTCTTCTCATTCTTCGCCGATCAGAACATTTTTTAACAAACAGGTTGGCCCGCGGTAACATAAATTTAGAATTACATGAGGATTTTTTACAAGCAAGACAACAGTTATATCCAGAATTCAAAGTTTAATATTGTTTTCATGTAAATAAGACATGAAAAATTCGAAACTTGTTTAAAAGTGTGAGTACAGGTAGAAAGTTTGACGGTCCTGATGTACAGCAGTTCTTTATTAATTTTGAGTATAAATCATTACTATCTTTGCGGCATTCAAGAAAAATATGATTCAAGTTGCCAACAGCTCCACATAACTCGCATACGTCGGTTCCTATGATATTATTTTTTTTAATAGAAGCAGCTAATATACATGGGAAAATATAAGTCTTATAATAGTAGTAATATATTTTTTGGATACGTTCAATTAACTGTACCAAAATTTGATTGAAATACCTTGATAGATTTGAGCTAAATATATATTACACAGCCCCACGAAAAAAAAAAAGTAGGGTATACTTTTGATGCGATATATCAGATCCGTAGTATTTTTGCCCGCTGATCACGAATCTGAGGTCAGAATATCGCCATCACATCTCAATTTTTTTCTAACCTCAAAAAATAGATAAAAATTAGTAAAAATTAAGAAAAATATACTCCTAAAAAATTGATTCAAGCTTTTTCATCAATCCAAAGATGTATTAATATGTATTCGGACACGCTAAGCTAATATTCATCGGTTGGATTGAGCCATACAATTCTGTTTTCTTTCTAACCTCAATAAATCAGACAGATATAGTGCTTCTCGATTGCAAAAAACGAATCCAAATTAAAATTCAACCGATCCTTACCAAATTTGGTACACGGGGATTTTTTGGGTCGCTGATCACGAATCTGAGGTTGGATTTGCAAAATTCAAGATGGCAGATGTTTTCGCGCCATTTTGAACGCCGAGAAAATTCATCGGTCGATTTTTATTCTTCTACCTGCATCCAGGGCACCTCCACGTGGCGACGGTGGGCAACGGTGTTACTCCATTAGCCGGCAGAGGCCCTGGATAACGGCTTAGATGCCGTCATGGCAGTATCGGCGGTTGGTCAGGGTGGGAAAGCGGGCCCGCAGCCGTCGTCATCCAGCGACCGTAGCTCTTCATGTGTGGGTGACTTGGCTCATGTAAAGTATAATGTTACAGGAAAACGGTCTCACGGTACAAGGACTTTTCGTAAGTGCGATAAAAACAGTGATTCATTTTGTTATATTTGCTGTCAACACCTATTGAGTAAAACGGGGTCACCGATAACGGATAAGATTAAAACCTTATATAAGGATTGTTTTAAACATTGAAATACAGCACCAGGATCCAGATTGGGTTCCCCACATCATTTGCAGTTCTTGCAAAATAATGTTGTACTTCAATAAGAAGGCGATTAAATATTCCAGACCAGCAATATGGAATAGACCATACAGTGAAAATGATTGCTACTTTTGTATGAATGTTGTATCTAGGCATAACCGAAAAAATAAAAGCACTATTACTTATAACGATGTTTCGACAGTAACAAGACCAACTAAACTAATTCCGCCTCCTGAACCACTTGATGCTGATGTTATAGAAACAAATGATTTCACCTTATCAGTTCATGCTGAAAACATTGGGACTCTCGAAAAAGATTCAAACACTGTTACTAATGAATGTTCTAGTGACAACCTATCATATACTAGTGACACAGATAAAGAATTTCTACCATACAACCGTAAACCAGAACCAATACTCGTATCACAGTCAGAACTTAGTGATCTAGTCAGAGATTTAGGCTTATCCAAAGATGGTTCAGAGCATCTTGCTTCCTTTTTAAAGAAAAGACATTTACTTAAGCCAGAAGCTACGATTTCTTATTATAGAAACAGAGATGAAGAATTTCGAAAATATTTCACAATGGACGAGGAATTGTCACTTTCATATTGTACCGATGTAAAAGGTCTAATGGATGAATTTCAAAATAACTCATACGATCCTGAAGAATGGAGACCGTTCATTGATTCTTCTAAACGGAGCATTAAGGCAGTTTTGCTGCATAATACCAACGTTTACACTCCCATTCCGATTGCTCATTCCACAGTTATGGAAGAGCAATATGAAAAAATGAAGCAGCTTTTGATAAAAATAAAATATGCTGATCATAACTGGAAAATTTGTGGAGATCTGAAAATTGTAACAATATTGCTTGGCCAACAGTCAGGGTTTACACTTTATCCCTGTTATAAATGTCTGTGGAATAGCAGAGACAGGGAACGTCATTATAAGAAAAAAATTTGGCCAACAAGAGAATCGTTCACTCCTGGTGAAAATAATGTATTGTTTCCACCATTGGTAGATCCAGGAAAAGTTCTTATTCCCCCGCTTCACATTAAGCTTGGACTTATGAAGCAATTTACGAGAGCATTAGATACAAACGGCCCATGTTTCAAATATTTACATAAAAAATTTCCGAAATTTTCTGAAGCTAAAATTAAGGCAGGCGTATTTGACGGGCCACAAATAAGAAAATTGTTTCAAGATTCATTATTTGTTACTAAAATGAATAAAGTTGAAAAAGCTGCTTGGCTTAGTTTTAAAGAAGTCGCAACAAACTTTTTGGGAAATAATAAAAGTCCTAAGTACAAAGAAATAGTCGAGAAAATGGTAAAAAAATTTTCAAACATTAGGTTGCTTAATGAATCTAAAATTACATTTCCTGGACTCCCACATCGATGATTTCCCAGATAATCTTGGTGACTACAGTGAGGAGCAAGGAGAACGTTTTCACCAAGATCTGAAAATCATAGAAAATCGGTATCAAGGACGATGGGATGACCATATGCTAGCAGACTATTGCTGGTCGCTAAAAAGAGAAACAAGTCCTCAAAAGCGTTTGGGCAGAAAGCCTTTGAATAAGTCATTCGCGGAAAAAAGAACAAGATACAGCCAAAAAAAGGAAAGTTAGGCGCGGGTCTAACATTCGCAATTCTAGGGCTTAAGGGTCTACTATTTGAGAGTATATGGTTTAAAAGTCCTGGTTTTGAGTTTATTGGGTCTCATTTTTAAAGTTACAGGGTTATTGAGGTCTATTTTTTGAGATTACAGGGTGTGGGAGTCTAAGGTTTCAGGGTTTAGGGTTTAAGAATATCAGGTTTGAGGATTCCCCAACTGTATACCAAATTTGGTAGGAATCGGTTGGTTTTCAAAAATTTTGTCCGCCATCTTGGATCCGCCATTTTGAATTTTGCAAATCCGACCTCAGATTCATGATCAGCAACCCAAAAAACCCCCGTGTACCAAATTTGGTAAGAATCGGTTGAATTTTAATTTGAATTCGTTTTTGCATTCGAGAAGCACTATATCTGTCTGATTTATTGAGGTTAGAAAGAAAAAAGAACTGTATGGCTTAATCCAACCGATGAATATTAGCTTAGCGTGTCCGAATACATATTAATACATCTTTGGATTCATGAAAAAGCTTGAATCAATTTTTTAGGAGTATATTTTTCTTAATTTTTACTAATTTTTACCTATTTTTTGAGGTTAGAAAAAAATTGAGATGTGATGGCGATATTCTGACGTCAGATTCGTGATCAGCGGGCAAAAAATACTACGGATCTGATATATCGCATCAAAAGTATACCCCACTTTTTTTTTGTGGGGCTGTGTTATCCTCTAAAGTTTTTTTGACATTCTATTATGATTTTTTACGGGCAATTATATAGGTATCTGATAATCCGATTGGAAATGGAAAGTAATCACCGTCAACAACTGGCTACTTTACAAAGTGGTCAACCTTTTCATTATGTGTAAGACCATGCGTAACCCACATAAAGACAACCTTTTTTCTGCTCAGAGTTAATTTATTTTTTTAATTTTATATAGGATGTTCAATTTTATGTGGTTCCTAAGGCTTTGAATACTGGTAGTGTATCCGTTAATATCAATATCTTATTACAGTCTAATTTTCCGCAATAGCTGCTTTGGCAAACAGCGAATTTTTTCAAGCAGACATCTCATTTTCCATCAGACATGTAATGACGCTAAATATGGTAGATGCAAAAGTGTACAATCCTGCTACTTCAACTACTTCAACGATGAGATGCTACATTTGTGATGCTAATTCAAAGCAGTTTAATGACCCCAATGTAAAAAATAACGTCGACACAGATGCATTACAGTTTGGCCTGTCTATATTGCACGTTAGGAGCCGATTATTCGAAAGTATTCCGCATTATTAATACAAGCTTCCTGTGCAAAAGTGATAGCTAAGATCAGCCAGTGACAAAGAAATTGTCAAATAAAAAAACCGGTCAAGTGCAAGATGAACTTGCACAATTAGTGTTCCGTACGTTGATTGTTTTTAAAATAAAAATTTTTGTTAGGGTGGTATAAAATGATTAGTGACTTCACAAAACACACCCCCAATTGAGTTTTCAACAAAGTTTGTTTCCAATATTTACTGAAAACTGGTGACCTTGAAATTTTGTTTTTTTTTATATACCAAATAAATTATTAAAGGTAATGCACTCGTGATAATTTTCGTTCAATCTATACCCCGTGGAGAATATTCCAGAATTTTTTCAAAATTTTTTGATCAGTACTTTTCGAGATAAGGTAGGGGGCAGCGATTTTTTAAAAGTAATACAAAGAAAGTGTGCGCAAGTATTACATTATATTTGACACCACACTCGATGACCTAGTAAAAAAAAATTTTTTCACTTCCGATTTCACCCCTCAAAACGAACCCCTTAAGTCAAAATTTATGTTACAGTGGTATAAAACGATCAGTGACTTCACAAAACACACTCCAAATGAGTTTTCAACAAAGTTTGTTTCCAATCTTTACTGAAAACTGGTGATCTTGAAATTTTGTTTTTTTTTTATATACCAAATAAATTATTAAAGGTAATGCACTCGTGATAATTTTCGTTCAATCTATACCCCGTGGAATATATTCCAGAATTTTTTCAAAATTTTTTGATCAGTACTTTTCGAGATAAAGTAGGGGACAGCGATTTTTTAAAAGTACTACGAAGAAAAATGTGCGCAAGTATTACATTATATATATATATATATATATATATATATATATATATATATATATATATATATATATATATATATATATATATATTTTTACTCGTGTTTTTACAAGCTTTCATTTGACACCACACTCGATAACCTAGTAAAAAAAAATTTGTTCACTTCCGATTTCACCCCTCAAAACGAACCCCTTAAGTCAAAATTTATGTTACGGTGGTATAAAACGATCAGTGACTTCACAAAACACACCCCAAATGAGTTTTCAACAAAGTTTGTTTCCAATCTTTACTGAAATCTGATGACCTTGAAATTTTTGTTTTTTTTATATACCATATAAATTATTAAAGGTAATGCACTCGTGATAATTTTCGTTCAATCTACACCCCGTGGAGAATATTCCAAACTTTTTTCGAAATTTTTTGGTAAGTACTTTTCGAGATAACGCCCGGGACAGCGATTTTTCGCGAATTTTTAAAAATAATACAAAGAAAAGTGCGCGTAAGTATAATATTATATATATATTTTTTTACTCGTGCTTTCACAATCTTTCATTTGACACCACACTCGATGACCTAGTAAAAAATTTTTTTTTTTTCACTTCCGACTTCACCCCCCAAAACTAACCCCTTAAGTCAAAATTTAATTCACAAAACTACATGGCTCTGATGAGGCCATCAATTCCTATATTATTACCAAATGTCATCTTTCTATGTCAAATAGTTTCGGAGAAAATCGGGTGTGACAAACGGACAGACAGACATCGAAGTGATCTTATAAGTGTTCCATACGGAACACTAAAAAGGCAGAAATACAAGCAAAATTCAGAGAACAAACAGGCCTAATCATAGATATGCCAAAAGCTGAATTTGATAACACCAATGATTGCAATACAAGTAGGAGATTTTTTGCAAATCCAGAGATGCCCGCTGAAATTACCGGTATCCACTTCAACCTCATAAATCACTTTAAAGAGATTTTGGAAGTGGTCATAGGGTCGACTTGAAAAAATTTGTAGACTATGGATATGAGACTGCTAAAATTTATGTGGAGTTGTATCCCTAGCATCCCATGACTCCTACGATGCACAAAATATTAATTCACGGTGCAACAATGGAGAAGGTACTTTTGTCCATTGGATTACGGTCCGAAGAAGCAGCAAAGGCACGAAACAAACATTTTCGCCGGTACCGACAAAATTTTGCTAGAAAATTCTCAAGAGAAAAATGCAATTTAGATGTCCTCAACAGATTATTGCTCAGTTCAGATCCCTTAATATCTAGTATATAAACCTCAAAAAAAGGTCTAAGCCGTCTAGTAAAAAAGCAATACAAATACTTGTTTCTGCTGAACCCAATTTTAACTACGAAGTTACGAAGAAGAAGCTAACTCCGCGGAGGAATCTGCAGAGGAAGCCGAGGAGTGGAGCTCGGGCGCGGATGATGAGACCTGGGATTCTTGATTCTTGATCGTGAATAATTATTTTTGTAATTTTTCTTTAAGTCAACATCTTTTCTTTTTTTTTCAATATCCTGTTTTTTAGTGTTCCGTACGGCACACTTATAAGATCACTTCGGTGTCTGTCTGTCTGTCTGTCTGTCTGTCTGTCTGTCTGTCTGTCACACCCGATTTTCTCCGAAACTATTTCACATAGAAAGGTGAAATTTGGTAATAATATAGGAATTGATGGCCTCATCAGAGACATGTAGTTTTGAGAATTAAATTTTGACTTAAGGGGTTAGTTTTGGGGGGTGAAGTCGGAAGTGAAAAAAAAATTTTTTTACTAGGTCATCGAGTGTGGTGTCAAATGAAAGCTTATGAAAACACGAGTAAAAATTATATATATAACATTATACTTGCGCGCACTTTTCTTTGTATTATTTTTAAAAATTCGCGAAAAATCGCTGTCCCGGGCCTTATCTCGAAAAGTACTTATCAAAAAATTTCGAAAAAATTCTGGAATATTCTCCACGGGGTGTAGATTGAACGAAAATTATCACGAGTGCATTACCTTTAATAATTTATATGGTATATAAAAAAAAATAAAAATTTCAAGGTCATCAGATTTCAGTAAAGATTGGAAACAAACTTTGCTGAAAACTCATTTGGGGTGAGTTTTGTGAAGTCACTGATCATTTTATACCACCGTAACATAAATTTTGACTTAAGGGGTTCGTTTTGAGGGGTGAAATCGGAAGTGAAAAAAATTTTTTTTACTAGGTCATCGAGTGTCAAATGAAAGCTTGTGAATACACGAGTAAAAAATATATATGTAATGTAATACTTGCGCACACTTTTCTTCGTATTACTTTCAAAAAATCGCTGTCCCCTACCTTATCTCGAAAAGTACTGATCAAAAAATTTTGAAAAAATTCTGGAATATTCTCCACAGGGTATAGATTGAACGAAAATTATCACGAGTGCATTACCTTTAATAATTTATTTGGTATATAAAAAAAAATAAAAAATTTCAAGGTCACCAGTTTTCAGTAAAGATTGGAAACAAACTTTGTTGAAAACTCATTTGGGGTGTGTTTGGTGAAGTCACTGATCATTTTATACCACCCTAACAAAAATTTTTATTTTAAAAACAATCAACGTACGGAACACTAATTGTGCAAGTTCAACTTGCACTTGACCGGTTTTTGTATATTAAAATGAATTTTTCTTCAAAATATCCACTCCAAAAAGCTTTCACTGCTATATTTAGAAATAAAACCCGATTTAAAATATTTAAAAACAAAAAAAATAATCTTGGCCGTATAAAACGCTGAAATACCCCTATGTGCTCCGTTTTTGATGTATTTCTGTATATGTGCGGTAATTAGATAAACTAACTTTAAGTATGAAAGGATTCATTCTAGAATGGTCAGTAAAGGTTGAAATTGTCAACCTGATATTCTGAGCTAAGCTGTACAAATCAACTTCTAGTTGGGAAATATCCGGAATACTTCTTAGTTCTTCATTATATTTTTTAAAAGCACATAAAGGTGGACAACGGATATTTGGGTAACTATTCCCAGAGAAAAGTCTCTCATTATATCGTACAATACCATGTTAGGCGTGTACTAGATTCAATTTTATACCATTTTAGGGTTACTTTTCAAGTAGTTTCTTTAACTCTTATACAGGGTGTCCCAGTCTTCCGTGTACATAGAGTTACTGTAAATTTCTGGCATGAAAATATGTCCATTTAATCCAACTTACCTTAGTCCAAAAATTCGTAATTTTTGAGATACAGGGTGTCAAAGTTATACTTTTATATTAGTTTTTCTTAAGTAACTTTCTTAATAACTTTACTATTTGTACAAGATTCGGTGCTAAGGGATTTTCTGAGATGGGAAATCGAAATCAGCTCACAGTGTTGTAAATTGTAGGGTGCGCCACTAATTTCACTGTGTATGTATACTTGTCATATTTTTTTTATACCACTCTGTATGATATTTTTAATTAAATATTCGTATTTTCCGCCTCCTCCAGTCTAAAGGAGCTCTCTTGGTAAATGTTGCTCCGAGCAACAGTTTCTGCGATCGTGGGATGTTTCTTTCTATTTTTTAATTCCATTGTCAAATTCGCAAATGTGTTCCTTCACACGTTTCTTCGCATTGTATAGTTACTTGGCAACGCTCAAAAATGATATAATATATCATAGGTTCTATGACTTAACTGTCTTGTGGTAATACTGACAGAAAGTATTTTTTACAGATATCAAACAAATTTTACGAGTATTAACGAGCATTAATCCCTTCTCAAGCTCAACAGTGGTTTAAATTTAGATTATTATGAAATACACTTTTGGGTGAGCAAATTGATATGATTTTAGTGTTTGGTTTTTGTAACGGCAACGGTCACAAAAGTGCTCGCGTATATCACGAAAGATTTCTGCATCGTCGGACTCCTACCCATAAGACTTTTGCCAATATTGAGAAGCGACTTCGAGAAATTGGACAATTTAAGCCGATCAGGAATAATGCTGAAAGGTCTTCACAAGCTAGAGCGCCCGATGTTGAAGAGGAAATCCTTGAAATTGTACACGATAATCCTGGAATCAGCACTCATTTAATTGAACATCAAACGCGAATATTAAAAAGTAAAACTAACCGGATCATTGGACAACAAATTATTCACCCCTTTCATATACAGTCCATCCAGGAAGTCTTACCTCAAGATCTCGGATCCCGTTTGCATTTTTCACAATTTATTCGAGTACACATAGCGATTGTTCCGGCTTCTCACACTAAAATCCTGTTTACAGACGAAGCACGCTTCACTCGACGTAGTATAACAAATATGCATAATAATCATGTTTACGCTGAAGAAAACCCACCTGCTGTGGAACAAAGACAGTTTCAACGCGAATTCAGTATTAATGTCTGGAAGGGATTTGTCGCGAACGGGCGGTTTGGATTACCAGATCGTCTTGATGGTGACATTTACTTGAATTTCATCCGTGAAACTATTCCTGAATTATTGGAAAACTTACCCATTAATTTACGTCGCGACATGTTTTTCATGCACAATGGTGCACCACTCCATTTTGCGCGTAATGTGAGAATTTTTTTGAACCAAAGTTACCCAGGTAAATGGATCGGAAGAGGTGGCCACCTGGTTCCCCAGACTTAAATCCATGCGGTTTTTTCCTTTGGGGTGCATTGAAATCGAAAGTTCATCAAGTTCAAATCGACAACATTGAGCAATTCTGGAATAGAATTTAAAATGCTGCTGGCGCTTTACGAGATGAAGACATTTTAAGAAGAGTACATTTAAATTTCCTGCGACGTATTAATTTATGCATTAACCAAGGTGGCGGCTGTACTGAACATTTATTGTGAAACCAATACCTTCTCAGTTGAGCGATAAAACTTTTTTCGAATTTATCAATTTTTGGGTAATCTTTTATGCCCTTAGCCAGTTGGTTTTTACATTTTTACTGTTGTTGGCCCGTTGGTCTTTAAATTTATTATTTATTGTTGTTAGCCTATTTGCCTTTAAGCATGCTCCAAATTTCAAAGACTATTCTTTTGGACCTGTCCTAAGCCTGGATGAAGTGTGAAGGAACGCATTTGCGAAATTGAAAATGGAATTAAAAAATGGAAACAAACATCCCACTATCTCAGAAACTGTTACTCGGGGTAACATTTACCAAGAGAGCATTTTTAGATAGGAGAAGGCGGAGAATACGAATATTTAATTAAAATAAAATACAGAGTGGTATAAAAAAGTTATGACAATTTAAAAGTATGCACAGTGCAATAAGTGGCGCCCCCTAAGTTTTACAACAAAACTGTGAGCTCATTTTGATTTCTCATCTCAGAAAACCCCTTAGCACCGAATCTTATACAAATAGTACAATTATTAAGAATCATTGATTGTGTTAGCCGATACTGGTTGGAAATTCATAATAAAATTATATAAAAACAACACTATGTTTTAATTTCCAATATATTTAAAGTCACTTGACAATTGTTTCACCATACAATGGCTTCTTCAGAAGTAAATAAGAAAGAAAAATATTTGGTAGTAATCCTGGTTAAATGGTGCTTAAAACTATCCTTAATTACCTAAGATTATGCTAATCATTTTCCTTTCCTTAAAATCAGAAGTTTACTTATTAAATTGTGGATCTTGTACTAAAACCTACGTAGGACAAACTGGTAGATCTTTTGAAACTCGCATTAAAGAACATAAACATAGTTATTTAAAAAATAAGAACAATTCACATTACGCAACTCACATAATAAACGAATCTCATAATTTTGATGATACGTTAAAAATCCTACATGTAGAAAATAAATCTAAAAAATTAACTTTGCTTGAAATTAACAAACGGAAAAACTTCAATCAATTATTAAACGAACAGGTAGACTTAAACCATTCACCCTTACTTAATCTTTATTAGATCTCGGAAATAGTACCACAGATTTGCATTCTTAAAATAATTCTGTCTGTAAATAATATAATAAAATGATTAGCATAATCTTAGGTAATTAACGATAGTTTTAAGCGCCATTTAACCAGGATTACTACCAAATAATCTTTCTTTCTGAAGAAGCCATTGTATGGTGAAACAATTGTCAAGTGACTTTAAATATATTGGAAATTAAAACATAGTGTTGTTTTTATATAATTTAATTATTAAGAAAGCTACTTAAGAAAAACTAAAATAAAAGTATAAATTTAACACCCTGTATCTCAAAAATTACGAATTTTTGTACTAAGGTAAGTTGGGTTAAATGGTCATGTTTTCATTCCAGAAATCTATAGTAACCCCATGTACACGGAATACTGGGATACCCTGTATAAGCTATATTTGATGCGGGTATTTATTTTAGAGTACCACCAGTAGGTAAAACTAATACATCAACTTAAAATATACCCTTCTGAATCAAAATATAACGTTGATATATATGTAATTCGATCTTGCCATAGTAAAAATCCAAGAAACATGATGACAAATAGCAGTTAATAAATGAAATAAGGATTTTATATCTTTTTAGAAAGCCTTGACTCTCTGCGAACTATTTTAAGCAGTTTTATAGCAAACCGAACATAAAAGTATAATGTGGTTACAGCCAATGTTTTATATTATATATGACATCATTTCGAAATCGTGCTTATGTAATCCTACGCAAAATAATTACTAATGTTATTGTATCTTGAAAGGCAACAAATATTTAGCCAATATTTAAAGTGAAATTTAAAAGCTTTGGATTAGTTAGACAACTTTCAAATTTATTAATTTTTTACCTCATTTTCAAAAGGCGAGTATTGTATTCGTGAAAAAATCACCCTTTCGGATTTTTGCATTTCGTCACATTCAGGGTCGCTAAATCAGTCTATCTATTGGCGCTATAACTTTCGAACAAAATATAATATCGATTTCAAATTTGGTACATTTACACCGGGGAGCAAAAAAATCGACTCAAACGATTTTGTTTAATTTAACACCGATCCTTGAATTTAATTTTCAAACAGTGGTATTATTTTTGGTATCATTAGAATGCTGATTTTCTACTCTTTCCAATAATATCAAAAACATGATTAAACGATTTTACTCAATAGAATAGTTTTTGCTCGCTCCGCAACGTACTCATTGCGCGCTATTCATCCCTATAAAAACACATGCAACTGCATTTTTCTATCATTTCTTTATCGCAACTTAAACCATCAACATCTCTGCTATACCTGCTCACTAATTACGGAAAATGTATATCACTCCCAAAGAAACATTGTCCTATTGTAAGAAGGGCATAGCCAACGTGTAGTCGCTGCGCAACTGCACCTGAGCCAGTCAGCTGTCTCCAGAGTCTACAGACGTCACCAAGAGACTGACGCCTTTACACGGAGATTACGATCAGGAAGAAAAAGGTGTACCTCGAAGCCAGACGACCGCTTCATTGTCAACACAACTCTAAAAAATTATTACTTGACCGGCGTTGAGGTCCAGCAGGAGCTCCGACAAGTTCTTGGTCGGGTTGTCAGTCATTGGACAGTCAGAACAAGACTTAAAGAAGCTAATCTAACTCCAAAGAGGCCAGCTAATGGACTCAAATTAACAACAGCCCATCACCAAGCGCGACTCAGATTTGCGCGAGAACATGTCGACTAGCGGAAGTAGGAATATTCACATTAGACTGGCCTGCGCGGAGCCCTGACATCCAATCAAGTACATGTGCTCAAAAGAAGGGTTCGAACCAGAAATTCAGCCCCTACATCGCTGAAGGACTTAAAGGTTGCAATGGCGGAAGAATGGGGAAGAATCCCACAGACAGTGGTGAAAAAAGCTCACTCGCTCCATCAAAAACCTGCTGAAAACAGTAATAAGGACTAGTGGGGTAAAACAAAATATTTATTTTGGTTTTTATCAATAAATTTAATTGTTAAACTTAACATTTGTTTAATTTTTCCTTTCTCTTACCCCTATTTTCAATCCTTGTTCTCCTTGTTTCCCATTTCAATCATTTTATTCAGTAAAAAGCATGAGATATGCTATGAAATTTGGTATCATTAGAAAAAGAATAGAATAGGTCTCAAATGATACTAAAATCCGTAAAAATGTATGAACACTAAATTCTAGGATCCGGGTTAAATGAAGCCAAATAGTTTGAGTCGATTTTTTTGCTGTTTATAATAGTTGAAGAAACTAAATTTATATTTGGAGAGAATGAAAGGCAGGTAGAAAACTTTTATATAGTTTCAATATTATAATAAGGATTTTTTCCAATTTTTGATTGAGATAATGAATAAATTTTAAGCATAATTACTTATACTCAAATATATAAGTGACTCAACGGGTATAGGAGATAGTTAGAGGTGTTAAGTAAATAATACATGTTCATTTCGAAATTCTTAGAGGAAAGGGGGTTGAAGAATCTGAAAATGTTGTATTTTTCTTTATTAACAATTTTCATAGAAATAGTATGTAGAGATAAATAGGGGATTTCAGTTTTAGTCATCTTCAGAGATCGTCCTCTGCCTAATTTTTTGTTAAGAAATTGGTTAATTGGCTCATGACGAGAAATTTCGAGTCACATTGAAGAAACCGCTACTGTTCGGCAAACTCGTCAAAAAAGATTTACTTGAGCGAAAGAAAATTTGGACCGGATCAAAGTAATTTTTTCGGACAAAGCTTCTGTTTGACACATTCTTCCATCAGTAGTACCTAGTCTACTCACGCCAGTAAACTCATCCAGGGGACCATTAAACACACGTCTAGGGCTATTTTTCAAAAATACTTTGCACATATTCACAGAAAATTTGAAGGAAGTTAAAATATATCAGAGTACTTTGTTATCATCTGTCCAAAAGGGATTTACGAATAAAAGTGAAAATTGACTACCGCAAGTGGACAATGATTCAAAACATTGCAAACGTCAGAATACAAGAAAATGACGGGCAAATCCCATAGAAATCCCATGCTAATAAATTTCAAGCACCAAGTAACGAAATATTCTGGACAATTACGCTGTTATTTCGACTCATTCTATTTAAATGGAATTCTTTTCCTCGAAATTATACTATAAAATTAGTAGAAAACCTTGAAGACAATCATATCACACTAGTGGTGACGACTTATTAATATTAAATAATTATAACAATTAAATTATGCAGTATGTCGATATATCAAAAACTATGTATCACTATAATCTATTTATAATTTCAAACACCTTATTTTGGATTCAATTATTTTTAGTATTCAATATGGAACACTTATGAGATCACTTCGGTGTCCGTCTGTCCGTCTGTTTGTCCCTCTATCACACTCGATTTTCTCCGAAACTATTTGACATAGAAAGTTGAAATTTGGCACAAATATAGGAACTGATGTCCCAATCAGAGCCGTATAGTTTTGAAAGAAAGGGAGTGAAATTGGAAGTGAGAAAACAATTTACCAGGTCTTCGAGAGGAGTGTCAAATGAAAGCTTGGGGAAACACGGGTTCACAAATATATGTATATGATGTAATACTCGCGTAAATTTTTCTTCATAATATTTTTAAAAAATTGCTGTCTTCTCCTTATCTCGAAAAGTACTGATCAAAAAAAATTTTGAAAAAGTTCTGGAATATTCTCCACAAAGTGTACATTGAATGAATATTATCACGAGTGCGTTACCTTTGATAATTTACTTGGTAATTAAAAAAAATTTCAAAGCCATCAATTTTCAATAAAAACCCCTTTAGAGTGTATTATGAAGTCACTGATCATTTTATACCTCCGCAACACCTTTTTTTATTTTAAAAGCAAACACCGTACGGAACACTAATTGCGCAAGTCCGACTTACACTTGGCGAGTTTTTTAATTTGTGGTAGGTATATTTAATATTGAAGATAGAACTGCGTGTTTGCGAGGGAAGTACGAGGTCGACCTTTTAGTAACATTGCCATTTTTTAATTTTTTAAATACATATAAAAAGTTGTAGCCCAATGTGCAAATCTCAAACATTTGTCATAAAACTATAATTTAAATACAACAAAATATCCTGGGATACAAGGTCACACGAACCGATTTGCATTTGTTTTATCAAAATAAGCGCTTCCTGCGGATGGCATACTTATAACATTTTAGATAAACTCTTTTTCAGGCCAAGCCACACATTAAAATTATTCCATCTAAATAATCCAACCAAAATTGGACACCCCATTCGCTATCTTTAGAATTATTAAAAATGTTTAATACAAGGTGTCCCATAACAAAATCTAATTGAAAAATATTTAGTAAAAAACAAATTGATAAATAAAAAACAGAACTTTGTGGGCCTAAATTAATATCAATTATAGTCCCTGGAATATTATTTCTTAAAAAAAAATAATCGGCCAAGTGCAAGTTGGACTTGCGCAATTACTTTCCGTACTTGATTACTTTTAAAATAAAAATTTTGTGTGGAAATATTTCAAAATTTTTTCAAAATGTTTTGATCAGTACTTTTCCAAGACAAGGACAGCGATTTTTGGCAATTTTTTAAAAATAATACAAAGAAAAGTGTGCGCAAGTATTATATTATATATATTTTTGAACTCGTGTTTTCACAAGCTTTCATTTAACTCCCCTCGATGACCTGGTAAAAAAATTTTTTTTTTTCACTTTCAATTTGACCCACTAAAACTAACCGCTTAAACCAAAATTCAACTTTCAAAACTACACAGCTCTGATGAAGCCATCAATTCCTATATTAATGCCAAATTTCAACTTTCTATATCAAATAGTTTCGGGGACAATCGGGTATGACAGACACCAAAGTGATCTTATAAGTGTTCCGTACCGAACACTAAGAATGTCATCTAAATGAATTTCTGAAACCGTTACGTTCATTTTGCGTTTCCGATATTCTGTTGAACGGGCGGTGACATTATTGATCACGGTGATATTATTGATCACTACTTGACACACCGTTTTCGTAATCGCTGTCATGTGCTGCGGAATATTCTGTTTTAGTTCTTCCAGGAAGCAATGATTTTTAGTGCAAATTTTATTTTTGGGATATCCTCACAAGAACAAATCCACCAGTGTCAAATGATATCGGTCCATCGTGCTGAAACCCAGGCTTCCTTATAATCATCAGAGACAAAAATTCTAAAAATTGTGTTATTTTTTCCCTGTTTTTAATTATTTTTGATCATACATATAAGAGATTAATGAGGGGGGAGAGGGTTGGAGGGGTTGCTTCGTATAAATCGTGTTAAGGGTCCTTGTCAGGGTTCTTGGAGATAAATAATCTGAAAATTGTGCTATTTTCACGTAATTAAACAGGTAAGGAGTTAATGAGAAAAATAAAGAGTTAGAGAGGTTGTTTCATTCGTCTCTTTCAGGATGCTTGGAGTCAACGAATCTAACAATTTTTCAAAAACATCCATCCCATTAGTGTTAGACATAATAGACCTTTTACATATAAGTGATATCCGGAAGAACAACATAGTATTGTTGTGGACTCCTAGCCATATTAACATAAGGGGAAATGATCTGGTGGATAATAATGCCAAATTGACAATCACCTCTGGAAAAATCTTAAATCAAACCTTATCAACAAAAGACTTGATAAATCATTTCAAGGATATCATCAAAAATTTATTTCAACTATCTTGGGACTTGCAAGAGGAAAACAAATTATGGGAAGTAAAGCCTGCGGTATATCCGCCTTTCAAGTTTGACACGAAAAGAGAATATCTGATGGAGAAGAGTATCCATAGGTCATACGAATCTAACCCATTCTTATCTATTAAAAGGGGAACCAACAATGTAATACAGCCCTCTAGATAAAACATATCCTTTCGCATGATTATCTCCTCCAAAGAACAAAACATAATTTACTGAGACCCCTACATCAAATAGTTGCACTAAATACAAATAACATAAAATGTCTAATAGATTTTTTAAAGGAATCTAATCTTTACTCTAAATTATAATATCAACATAATCTGGCGCTAAATGATCTTAGCTATCGATGCGCTACACCTAAACATACATACATACATCTAACAATGGTGCTATTTTTTAAATGGTTTTAATTGATCAAACATGTATAGGGTTATAACGTAGGAAAGCGGGGTAGAAGCGTTTCTTCGTGTATCGTATTACGTGTATATATCTTTCCCACAGTTCTTGAAGCAAAAGAATCTGAAAAGTGTGTTATTTGTTTATTATTTTTAATCCATGAAATATAAAAGGCGTTAATGAGATAGGTGAATGGAATAGACGAGTTGTTTCATATATATCGTCTTATCCTCCGTTTTTAAGGTTTTTTGAGTCGAGAAATTTGAAAATTGTATTATTTGTTAATATTGTCATATATTTAAGAAACTCTTTCTGTCTCAACCTTTCTTAGTGATTAATATTTTCTATAAAATACCTATTACTTAAAATATCATTATAGTGTTTAGATTAAGTTATTTTTAGTCTATGAAAACCAAATTCAATACCTATTTTAGAACTAAGTCTTTCCAGGAAATCCTGAGTAAATTATACTACCGATTTTTTTCAGTAAAGGACACTATACACTATGTTAATATAATCGACGAACTAAAGATTGTTGTGTCTTGAAAATAGTTTGTTGGATGTTTGTAATCTGTTGGTCATGCTAAAAATTTTCCTTATGGTCCTCAAGAAGAAGAAATATTTTGACATCTCGCTATTCTCGTTTTAAGAATATATAGCAGGGAAACACTATGCTTTGTCATACTAGCCAAAATAAGTCCCAAATTTTTACATTTATTCTTGCATTGTGTTATCCCAATAATACATTAGGAAGAAATTAATTTTTGTTAAATGGAATACTTGCATTACACTGTGCAACATTTTCAAGGTCATCGAATGTAAACTAAATTCTGACTTCAATTTCTAGAAGTGCCCACCCAAACTAGCAAAACCCTATTTGGGTTTTGATGGTTTAGTTCGAATTTTTTTTTGCCACGGCTATATCTCGTAAATTATTGGGAATTTCTCAATGCAGTCTTCAGACGAAATGTTCTTCACACTAAAATACACAATTTTTGTAAACATGTCGAGGCCAGAACTCTTTCGGTTGTTTTTAGTGCAGGAAGTCCGAAAAAATGGCATTTTTTCACATTTTTGACCATAACTCACAAACTGTGCATATTTTAGCATAACTGTTTTCGACAAAAATATTCTCTGCATAAACACGAGTAATTTTGCTGAACATTGCAATAACCTACAATCGATCCTTATAGTTCTTTTGGCCGTTGTAAGGAATTTCACACCAAAATTTCAGCTTTTTTCAGGTTTTACGTTCAAGACACTGGTTTTTAGCTCACTTTTGAATGTTTACTAACCATTAGCATCTATTTTTGGAAAAGAAAATGAAAAAGAAATTTTTGTTTGTAAACTGCTATGGTACACACACACACACGCTGGAATAAATACACACACATTTGAACGGGAAATCGCTGGTGTGTAGTATAGAATTGACGCCCACTGTGCTAGTATTGGTACAGTACCATATATCTAACACGTGCGCATGTTAAGTATATGGCACTGTACCAATACTAGCACAGTGCGCGCCAATTCCATACTACACACAAGCGATTCCCCGTTCAAATGTGTATGTATTTATTCCAGCGTGTGTGTGTGTGTGTGTGTATGTGTACCAGAGCAGTTTACAAACAGACATTTTTTTTCCAAAAATAGATGCTAATAGTTAGTAAACATTCAAAAGTGAGCTAAAAACCAGTTTCTTGAACGTAAAACCTGAAAAAAGCTGAAATTTTGGTGT
Organism: Pachyrhynchus sulphureomaculatus; assembly: GCA_019049505.1. Lineage (NCBI taxonomy): Eukaryota > Metazoa > Arthropoda > Insecta > Coleoptera > Curculionidae > Pachyrhynchus > Pachyrhynchus sulphureomaculatus. The sequence continues at coordinate 56,482,702 of CM032454.1, read as the reverse complement.
GAAATGTACTATTTGGTGGCGAAATTCCTTACAACGGCCAAAAGAACTATAAGGATCGATTGTAGGTTATTGCAATGTTCAGCAAAGTTACTCGTGTTGATGCAGACAACATTTTTGTCGAAGACAGTTATGCTAAAATATGCAAGGTTTGTGAGTTATGGGAAAAAATGGCATTTTTTCGGGCTTTCTGCACTAAAAACACCCCGAAAGAGTGAAAATCTGGCCTCGACATTTCGGTGTGAAGAACATTTCGTCTGACGATTCCATTGAGAAATTCCCAATAATTTACGAGATATAGCCGTGCAAAACCAAAGCTCGAGCAAAAAAATTGTTGATGGCAAAAGAAAAAAATCGAACTAAACTATCAAAACCCAAATAGGGTTTTGCTAGTTTGGGTGGGCACTTCCAGAAACTGAAGTCAAAATTTAGTTTACATTTTATGTGTTGCACTGTGTTATGATAATAACACAGTGCAATGACTTAAAATAGTTTTCTTTATGATTGTAACAAAAAATTGTCGTTCAGTTACTATCATTTTAAACATAGAAAACCAGTAATGCGGAAGAATAACACTATAATTTTTAAAATTTTAGCCAACAATAGTTTTAACCCAACCTTATAATGAGTTATCCCTGCATTTATTAAAATTAGATATATTAACTTTTGAAACATTTCTTGCAAATATTACAAAATATTACATATTTTTTTAGAAAACCAAAAGGCAATTTTGATTATTCGTTTGTTGAAATCAAGCGAATGACAAAAAAAACCCTAACCTCAAAAATGTAAAAAAATGTTTCAAAACCAAGTGGGAAATCTATATACGAGGGTTGTATGATAAGTACCTGACCTTAACAAGAAAAGAACATTTTTATATGGACAATTCATTTTATTTTTCAACACATATACATTCTTTTAGCTCGATACACTTAGTCCAACGTGTTTTTAGTTTTTGTATCCCATCTAAAAAATGCGATTTCTCCAACTCTTCCCCAATGACCTCATCGTTTGAGCCAAATTTTTTTACGCCGAGCTATTTTTTCATATTCGGAAATAGGAAATAATTGCTGGGGGCTGAATCTGGCGAATATGACAGATTCGTATCCTCATACTCATGGAATTTTGCAATGTCGATGACACAAGTGTGCACGCGTGCATTGTCTTGATGAAAATTTTTTTTTTTTTTTTTTCTTCGCTAAATGCGGACGTTTTTCTTTTACAGCATGGTTGAAACGATCCAGTAAGTTGATATAATACTCTCCATTAATCGTTTTGCCCTTTTCAAGATAATCGATTTGGATTATGCCGCGTGCATTCCAAAACACTGTGGCCATGACTTTGTTGGCCGATAAAGTCGCCTTGACCTTCTTTGGTGCCGGTTCGCCACGGAAAACCCACTGTTTGGACTGTTCTGTCGTCTCTAGTGTGCTGTGATTAATCCATGTTTCGTCAACAATTATGAATAAACGCCAAAAATTAGTCAATTCTTTTGAAGTTGACACACGTACGTATTTATAGTCAAATGTGAGCGATTGCGACACCCATCTTGTGGAAAGCTGTCTCATATCCAAATAATTTGTTGGAATGTTCTGCACCCGTTCAGTTCAGATGCTCACAGTCTCAGCCTTCTCACGTACTTTTACTCTCCTATTATTTATCGCTGTATCGTGGATTCTTTCAATCATTTCTGATATGGTGACCCCATTTAAATGACCTGGACGTTCCTCATCGGAAATGCTTGTACGGCCGCGTTTGAATTCAACATAGTTTATGGTCGATAACGAAGGTGAAAAGTCTCCATAAACTTCGTTGAGTTCCACTTTTATCTCATTATTCGTTTTCTTTCTCAAAAACAAATGTTTTATCACTGCTCAATATTCAGTTTTTTCCATTGTTGTAAAATAACAAAAGCTGCTCTATTTAAATGGCTGCCACTCACAAACTAAATCATGCAGCAACTTGAAAATTTGACAGGATTCTTGTAAAAGTTATGTTTATGAAAAACATAATTTTTTAATAATAATTGAGCCATCTCTAACCAAGGCCAGGTACTTATCATACAACCCTCGTACGATTGAACAATACGGTAAGATTCGAAATTATATCGATATGTTATCACAATTACAAGTCTACATATGATTGAAAACTATATTTTTGTAACTAGCTTCATAAATTTATAAAGTAACTAGCCGTGCCCGCGGCTCCACTCGCGTGGACTTGATTTATTATTATCGGCACTGCTTATTCCTTATGTTGCCTAACGTAATCAAATATATCCTATCACCTGGCCAAAGAACATAAGTATATATGTATTAAAAAAAAACACGTAAATCGGATAAGTGTTTCTCGAGTGATAAGCACAGTAACGGACAGAGACACAGAGAGAGACGTTGCATTTTATATATATTGTATTCTTTGCTATAGTAAATCACAAGATATAAGATCCTGCTTTTTTCCTTTTTCAATGGGGCAATAAACGACTCTATTATGGTTTTGTGCATAGTTGCCAGGTATTACGATAAACGTATTTTTATTTTTCCTGCTTTGTATACCGCCCTCACTTGCACCTGCAATCATATTGGATCTATGTTTACCTATATATTTACTACCTGGCAACCGGGTTTGGAGCTCTTTAAGTCTTTGATAATATAGGCCTAATGACCACAGATTCGAAAGATACTTTTTATTATTTTTATTGTTAGTTTTACTTACAACTTACAACGTAACGGTTCTATTTTAATTATGTGGCGTCCGTGGGAAAATTGCAATAGTGGCTATCGCAAGAAAAAACATTTATCACTTGACGCTAAACAAATAGTGAAAAATGTTTACGAAACTTTGGTAAAAAGAAATAAACAAAGTGCTTTGCAAGAAACCAGTGAACTAACGAAAACCCCAATTTCTACGATTAAAGGTATTATAGGAAAACCATCACGCAGGAACAGGAAAAAACGTAAAGATTTTCAAAGGCATCATGTAGACGATTGTGAAAAAGACGTCATCAGGAGAAAAATATATTCTATGTATGAAGAGCAGTTGGACCGACACTAGACAAAATAAAATTAAGACCGGTGCAGGACGGGACCAATATACAGTCCCTGGACAAATTAATAGACGCACTGCAAGATTTCATATAAAATATTAATTACCGAGTGATATTGTACCGTTTTATTATTTTAAATTGATTTGTTTTTTATTTTTATATTATCCAATCAATTACCTATTTATTTGACATAAATAAAACAGCATTAATTTAGAAAAGCATAAGTTTATTAAGTTTTAAAGAAAAGTGAAATTAATATTAGTAAAAGTCAATATTTAGTTGAGCCACCTTTAGCCGCTATCAAAGCTTTAATTCTGCGCGGCATGCTATCAATGCAAGATTGTACTGTCTCCTGCATTTGAGGATGATGATTCCACACATGAATAATCTTTTCTAGGAGCTGGGTTTTGTTGGTAATCACATCTTTAGCCACTTCTCTTTTCATCAGCTCCCACACATTTTCAATGGCGTTCATATCAGGGCCAATCCAACAGAGGGATATTTTTTTCTGCCAAAAAAGCTTTAACAGACCGAGCAGTGTGGCAGGGAGCTCCATCTTGCATGAAACTGAATGGTTCCCCATTTGGAAACCATTCTCTGAGCTGCGGAATCAACCGATTTTGTAATACTTCTTTGTACTGATCTTGCCTCATTATTCCTTTGACGACGTACAGACGTCCAGTGCCCTTGCCGCTGATGACTGACCAAATCATCACTTTGGTGGGATGTTTAACCGTCGGGACGACACAATCAGGATGAAACTTTTCTCCATGACGACGACGCACATACTGAGCTTTATTCTGCAAAATTTCGAATGTGCTTTCGTCACTGAAGCAGACCTGTCAAAAATAGGAAAAATATATAAACTTCCATGTTTATTTGCTTTATTTAACTGAAAATGATAATAATGTATCAATTATTGATTAAATTGCTGTATCTTACCGATCTCCAGAAGTCCACATCTTTGTCTTGCCATTGTTTGGCCCACTTCAGGCGCTTTGCTTTCATTGCAGCTGTTAACTTGGGCTCCCTGGCGGGGCGACAGGCCTCAAAATCTAATTCTTTCAATTTTCTTCGAACAGTGCGCTCAGAAGCATTTACGCTAGCATCCTCGAGTTGTGATTTTATTACCTTTGTGGTAGCAAATCTGTTTTCTACACAAATTTTCTTCAAACATCTCTCTGACCGTGGAGTGAAAATTGGTTTTCTACCGCATCTTTTCTTTCTTTTCGGGCTTAATTCCTTCCCTGACTCAATTTTCTTTTTTATGCGTCGTACACTAGCTTCAGAAACCTCCAATCTTCGTGATATTTCTCTGTTTGTAAATGTTTTCGCAATCACAAGGGCCTTCACTTCAGCTTTTTTACGTGGTGAAAGATCGCCTTTTCTACCCATAATGAAAATAGTCCAATGACTTTTTTAAAACACTGCATACAAAATAAACTAACAACTGAGTAGTATAAAACTGTTAAACAAACAATCACAGTCCATAAAGCCACAGAAACACGTCCGTACCTGACTCGATTCCGATCGCGACTGATACAGGTTTGTACTTATTTACGTTCATGTATCACTTTGTCAACACAGTGTTACCATATGTTAAAAATAAATACAAATATGTAGTCTACAACAATTCTTTTAAATAAAAATCAATAATATTGTAGTTTAAATATACCATTATTGCATAAAAACTCTTAAGAAACATAAAATTACTAAAAAAAAATACAGTGCGTCTAATAATTTGGCCAGGGACTGTACATTGTGGCCGATCAACCCTTCACAGAATTCTCTTAAGAATGGGATTCACGTTCCGAAAAATCAACAAGTATTGATGGAGTCACAAAGATTACGAATCTTGCGATATACTTATTTACGAGAAATTAAAAAGTATCGATCAGAGAATTGGCCAATAATTTACCTTGACGAAACATGGTTCGATACCCATGGCACTGTGCAAAAAGGGTGGGTTGACAGCAGTACAAAATGTCAGACTAACGCACCTTCAAATAAAGGTAAACGAAAAACCATTTTGCATGCTGGATCTGAAAAGGGCTAGATTTCAAATTATCTACTATTATCTACAAAAAACATAAAAGATTCTAGTTTGGACTATTACGAAGACACGAACGCAGAACTTTTTGAAAATTGGTTTGAAAATTTCCTTTTGCCAAATGTTCCCGAACAGAGTGTTATAGTTATGGACAATGCAAGTTGCCATAGTCGCCTACTAAATAAGGTTCCTAATGTAGCCAACGCCAAATCGGAAATACAGGAATATATGTTAGAAAATGACATTTATTTTGACTTTAGTTATAAAAAAAGTGATCTTTTGGAATTGAAAGACTATAAATTGAAAAAAAAATATGTTTGTGATAGTATGGCTGAGAAAATGGGACACACTGTTTTGCGGCTTCCTCCGTATTATTGTGTGTTTAATCCAATTGAACATATTTGGCATCAAGTTAAATCCAAAATAAGAGCACAAAATTTTTCTCCTACATTAAGCGTGTCAGTGGTTGAATTAGTAAAAAAGTTATAAATGATATACCTTGTGAAAGCTGGAAGAATTCCATCAAGCATGTTGTGAAAGTTGAAGATTCATATTTTTATGTAAATAACATAAAACTACTGATAATTACCTCAGCTGATGACAGTGATAGTGAAACCGAATTAGGCCTAAGTTAAAATATATTTTTATTTATACAATATGTTCCCTCTTGTAAACCCCATTCATTCAAACTGTATATTTCTACTTCTTATCCATCCCGGCAACCTATCATAAACAAAAGGTCAGAATTTTTATATTGCCCACTTAAAACGGCAAAAATCAGGATCTTATATTTTGGGACAAGCTATACATGATATCGTTCCATATTTAACGGTTTAGACAGCGTAGAGTGCGCTAGCGGCAAACTTTTTGTCGACTTGATTTACTATTATCGTCACTGATTATTCCTTATATTACCTAACATAATAAAATATATCTTATAACCTGACCAGAGAACATATATATGAATTTAAAAAAAGAAACACGTAATCGGATGATCGAGTGAAAAGCGCACTAATGGACAAACTGACAGACAGAGAGAGAGAGACGTTGTATTTTATATATATTATAGATGATGAAGGCTATAAGATTAAATCCAGTTTCATCGGAAGGTGCAAAAGACATTATTACTTTATTCTTCCTTATACCCATAATTGAAAAGTGCGTAAAAAATCTTCATGGCCAATGGATTTGTTATATGGACAAATCAAAAAATTTTGATAACCTTTCAGAACTGCTAACAAAACAATTATGTAGAATTTGGGGTCACCCAAATAAACGCTTTTAATTACTTCAGTCGTATAGCAGAATGTTGTTTAGTCGCTTTTAATACAAAAATTTAGTTCGACGAGTTAATTTTTGGATGAACGATACCACAATATTATAAGTCTTAACATGCGTCCTAATTAAAAATAATATATACGGTTAACCTACCTGTAAGAACAAGATCAGGACTAAAATTTCTACTTAAAAAATCAAATGTTAAAAATTAACTGATATCCTAATATTATCTTCATCTACTTTCTATTTATCCTTGTGTCCATATTACTCGAATACGGAAGTAAATCGAAAGATTATTGCCATCCACCAAAGTATTTTGTTTTTTAGGTTAGGAGAGCTGTTATTAACATCACTATAAAAAATTTATATTTGCTGTACTAGATTAGAAATAAACTCGTGTTTCGTAATATGAAAATTGCTTGTTGACGATTTTGAAAATATATCATGCACAAAATTTGCATAAAATTTTGTCCTAGAAACGAAATTTATGGTACGGATACATTAAAAAGTAAAAAAGACAACGTTACGGTGATAAATTTCTAACAACGTTTTCAAGTAATAAAAATCTTTTAATGAAAGTAAAAAAACACTTAAAGACGAACCGGCTTCTCGAAGATAATCTACTCTAACCGTAGAAAAAACATCAACAAAATCAAGGAACTTGTACTCAGCAATAGCCCTTTACCAGGTGTACAAGTATGAAATGCGGATTTTTTTTTCTAAAAAAACATGTTAAATTCGGAAGAATGATAAAAAGTGCTTTATTCAAAGCATGCTCCATCGCTTGTTATACATTTTTCCCATCTTTCGGGCAATTTGTGAATACCACGTCACTAAAAATCTTCCCCTTTTGCTGCGAAGCATTCATCGAGCCATTTTTTCACATCTTCGTACGAACTAAAGCGCTGCTCAGCAAATACGTGACTCATCGATGCAAACAAGTGGTAATCGGAAGGAGCCAAGTCTGGTGAGTAAGCCGCATGGGGTAGAACTTCCCAGCTGAGTGCTTCCAACGTCTCGCGAACTAATTTTGCCCTATGTGATGGAGCAATGTCATGAAGACAAATGACTTTGTGTTGCCTCTTTCGGTATTTTGACCTTTTTTCAAGCAGCGAACGGTTCAAATTGGTCAATTGTTGTTGGTAACGTTTAGTATTAACCGTTTCCCCAGGTTTTAACAGCTCATAATAGACCACGCCCCTCCGGTCCCACCAAACACAGAGCATCGTCTTTCTGCCAAAGCGATTCGGTCTTACGCTCGATGTGGATGGTGCGCTTGGGTCTACTCATGATTTTTGCGCTTGGGATTCTCAAAATAAATCCACTTTTCATCCTCTGTAACTATACGATGCAAAAAAACGACTTCCTTTTGTACCGGGCGAGCAAAATGACACGTGTTTTTGCGCTTTTCCATTTGCCTGTCCTTCAACTCATGTGGTACCCATCTACCGGTCTTCTGAATCTTTCCAATCTCTCGTAGCCGATTGGAAACAGCTGGATGACTAGCGCCTAAATGCTCGGCGAGTTGTTTTTGTGTTAGCGAATCATCTTCGTCCAACAATGCTTGCAATTCCACATCTTCGTATTTTTTTGGCGGTTTTTTCACATTCCTTGTCTTCAACATCGAAGTCACCACTTTTGAAACGCCGAAACCATCGTTCACACGTATCTTGCGATGGAGCATGTTAACCATAAACTTCTCGAAGTAATCGGTATGATTCAACAGCAGTCTTCTTCAAATGAAAACAAAAAATTAATGCTGTCCGCGAATGCTCTTTGTTCGATATAAATTTCGACATATTGAACACAACAACACAACATTATACACACACTTTTCCAATTTATCACTCGTGCGCGTCTGACACTTGTTGAGGACACAACAAAATCGCGCAGTGTCAAATCTTTATAGCACAAACTGCATTGGTGCACCATCTGTTGTCTGAAATCCGAATTTCATACTTGTACACCTGGTAAGTGTCAGAGATCTAGCAGACCTTATTAAAATATCACTGGGATCAATACAATTGATTTAAAAAAACAATTTGGGTCTCTCGTATTTTATCTCGTCTTGTTTCCAAACAACTGAGTTTTTTTAAAAAACATCGTCGTATTGATGTCATTAAAGACACACTTTCTTTGAATGACTCAGCTTTGAAATACATAATTATTGGTGATGCGATGTGGATCTATTCATATGACCCGAAAATAGAGCAACAGTCAAGTGAGTATCGTGCTAAAAGTGAACCAAAACCGAAAAAAAGCACTTCTCAAAAATTAATGTCGTATTATTTTCCTCTATTATCACGTAGTTATGATAAAGATTTCCTTCTAACCGACCAAGCAGTTAATAAGAGATATAATTTAAGCAGCGTTATGTGACAACATGATGATTCGTTATTGTGCATACCCTGTATGTAACTTTTTAGAATTACCATTACCTTAGTAATAGTTAAAGCTTACTCGTTGTAAAAAAAATTTTCACATCCATTCCCTAAAAATAATAGCCCATTATTGTCGCCCACTCTGTATATGAGTTACATAACTATTAATTGTAGTACGTATAATAACTTTTTTTATTTCATATAAATAATGATTTGTGAAAGGACTTTTCAACATTTTAAACGATAATAAGCTATGACACGCTATTTGGTAGCCAGGGGGGAAGGGAAGAAAGACGACATAAGCCCCGTTATGGATGTAGTACGTAGCGTTCAATCAAAAGTAAGGATTCTTTTATTTAGGGTTCTTTTATATGAAAAATGTTCACCTTATTCATTGATTTTTAAATCTGGTATAAATTTATAAGAAAAAAATATATTTTTGTGAAAAATCTTCCCATCTTCCTAGGTCATTTACTTTAAAATTGAGTATAAATTTGTAAGATTCGACTGTACAAAAGGGTTTTTTTTTGTTAAAAATCTCCTCCCTCCAAGCACCAATTTTTAGTTTACTTCGTTAAGTTTTTTTAGTTCCCAGTGCAAGAGAAATTTTTTTGTCATTAAAGATGTTTGCTCCCCCCTCTCACGATTGCCGTTTGGGGATTCTTCTATAAGCATTTCCGCCTTTAGTGTATTCTTTTTCTTCCTTAAAGAAACGTTCTTTGTATTCATATGCCCCCCACCCATTGAACCTTGCTACGTTAATAGTAACACGTCCTGTATATAAAACATATAAGTTTTGTGTCTATATTAACACCAATCACGTGATCAAATTTGAAGTAATTTTTTAAATCATCTTGATACAATCAATCATCTTTATTTTGGAGATAAAATGTAACTTAGAACCTGGCTCAAGTGTAACTGACTCTTCATACAAAATTTCATCGTTCACCTGTTAAGTGAACAAATAGTCACTGTGTAAACACAACGTCGGTAGACTTTATTATACCATATGTATAGATTACCATAAAAATAAATTTCACCCCTAATATCCTTCATTATATAATAAGTTATGATTATTACGCCATATCTTCCACAATCATAGGGCATAGGACTAAATATCAAATGCCTTCGATAAGAAGAATTGAATATAGCAGAAATACAAATTTTGGCGTTTAAGAATCATTTGAAAAATCACAATAAGTGCCTTATCTCCAATACTAATTAATTGCTGAATTTTGTTGTTGAGAATAATTCTATAACTATAAAATAAGAAGCAAAAGCCAGTCAGTCAAAACCAACATCTGTTCAGAAATGTTTCGGAAGTTTATACGAAGTATAACATTTGTTTAGATCATCTTCATTAATAGTTCATCCAGATTGCCGCGTTTGCATCATTAATAACCAATTTAACTTCTACTGCAGGATTAAAATACAGCACGAGTAGTGATACATACTAATTGTCTTAACAAATGCTAGTTTACGATGATGACCCAATATTTATAGCTGGTGACCCACCACTTTATCCGCATTTATCCGCAGTTACATTGCAAATATAATTTCATATACCTACCGCTTTATCTGCAGGCACACTGCAAATATAATTTTATATTTTTATAAGTATTTTTGTAGTACAGTTTGATATAGATGTATTTTTATGCATCTACATTGCCTATTCCGAAATAAAAAAAAACGTTCAAGTGCAAATGGGACTTGCGCAATTAGTATTCCGTACCATGATTGATTTTAAATTAAAATAAAATGATTACCTAGACTAAGTTAATTAGATCCAATATGTATTTTCACGTTTTTTGTTGGTCAATAATCTATAATAGTTATAGCATCTTCGCTACCTAATAGCCAATAAATCAATCTAGCTCAGTCTAGAATCGGGTAATTGTACAGTCACTTAAGCCAAAAAAGAGGGACAACCTCGGAATGAAAGATAGTAAACTGTAAACTTGTATAAACCTTTATTTTCGCATTCTAAAAGTTATCTCAAAAGTCTCATAAAATCCCGTGTGCGCGTCTTAAGATATTCAAAGTCAAAGGTCACAAAAATCGGTTTTTCGCAAATATCTCGCTTCCTATGGTTTCAATGATATTTGCATCTATTATAAAAATTGTAGAGCATAAAATTCTCTACAAATTTTGTTCTAAACATTTTTTTATACGCTTAACCGTTTTTGAGATAGAGCTCGGAGAGCACGCAGCGCTCAACCATACATAGCATAATGCAAGGTCAACCGTGAGTCCCGGTAAATAATACGTCGTATAAAATTAATTAATCACTAAAAAATCCATAATTATGAATAATTTGCATTATTTATTAATTAATACATTATATTTAATAATATTTTTCATTTATCAAATATATTCGTTTAATAATACTTACCTACTTCGTGTAATTAAAAAATTGTTAAGTGAAATACTTTAAGTATATTTTAATTATATTCTAATATATCTTAATTATATTTTAAGTAAAAAAAGAATTAAGTACTTTTTCTTTAAAATGAATAAACTCTTAAATACTTATATTACTATTAAGATTAAACCTGGGAATACGGACCCCTATAATACGACCTTGTCTATTTATAGTCGGTTGGGACAGATGTTCCATTGTATAGTTAAGACCGTTTTCTTTTTCAAGGGACCACTTTCTACGAACCAAGTTTATTCGTTAGTTTTAAATTGTATCTTGGCAACGACGGACGTACAATTTTAAGAGTTATGGCTGATTTGTATTTTATCTGTGATAAGTCACTTTCAGGAGGTGATTCTGTTAATGTGATGCGCGGCTTACCAACTTTAAAAACCGCAAGTATTGAAAGAAATGACGGTCACATAAACTATTTAAATACTTTAACCTCTGTGAATGTGTATGACGATTGTCGAAAAGTGTACATCAGTAAAAATTCTATTGCAGCATCGAAACGACGCCTAGAAGAAGGTGAACCTTCACCATCATAATTGCTAAATAAAGATATAATTAAAATGTATTTACTTTATTTCTTTTCTACTTAAAATCTAATTTAGATATTTTCGAATATAATTAAGAGATACATAAAGTATTCTACTTAACAATTTTTTAATTACACGAAGTAGGTAAGTATTATTAAACGAACATATTTGATAAATGAAAAATATTATTAAATATAATGTATTAATTAATAAATAATGCAAATTATTCATAATTATGGATTTTTTAGTGATTAATTAACTTTATACGACGTATTATTTACCGGGACTCACGGTTGACCTTGCATTATGCTATGTATAGCTTAGCTCTGCGCGCCGTCCGCGCTCTATCTCAAAAACGGTTAAGCGTATAAAGAAATGTTTTGAAAAAAATTTGTAGAGAATTTTATGCTCTACAATTTTTATAATAGATGCAAATATCATTGAAACCATAGGAAGCGAGATATTTGCGAAAAAACCGATTTTTGTGACCTTTGACATTGAATACCTTAAGACGCGGACACGAGAATTTATGAGACTTTTGAGACAACTTTTAGAACGCGAAAATAAAGGTTTTAACAAGTTTACAGCTTATTATCTTGCATTCCGAGGTGAAACCCCTAATCTGACTGGACTATAATAAAAGTGTAAAACAAATATTTAATACCTATATATTTGTTTAATTATAAACATATAATTTAAAATTTCATCTCGGACGAGAGTGACTCGCCACTCGGTTACAGTAATGTGCTTTTAAATCTTCACCATACGTCAAGAAACATAGTTTCCATATTTATTTTTTTTCTTTTATACCATATAAATTATCAAACGTAATTCACTCGTGATAATTTCGTTCTATGGAAAATATTCCACAGTTTTTTCAAAAATTTTTGATCACTACTTTTCGAGATAAGGAGGAGTACAGCCATTTTAGGAATTTTTTTTAAAATAATACAAGGAAAAGTGCGCGCAAGTATTACATCATATATATTTTCGAACTCATGTTTTCACAAGCTATATACCCTACTCGTAAACAAAAAATTTTTCACTTCCGGTTTCACTCCCCAAAACTAACCTTTTAAGTCAAAATTTAACTTTCAAAACTACACGGCTCTGATTTCAACTTTCTATGTGAAATAGATTCGGAGAAAATCGGGTGTGACAGACGGACACACGGACACCAAAGTGATCCCATAAGTATTCCATACGGAACACAAAAAATGACTGGACAATTTTCAAAGGGGGGTGAGGGAAGGAGACTCCATATCATGTAAGTCCTCCATATAAACTTCGAAAGATAAAAATTAATCATACTAAGAAATGCATACGATGGGGTGATTGTTACAGAATACCGCTTGGAATTCCAAGATGTGTTAAAAAGAGGAAATTGGAGTATACATAAATCATAAATAATAAAAGATTCTCCCATCACAATAACGAATCTATCATGCTAAATGGACTCAAGATAGAAAAAGTAACACAATATGTATTCCTGGGACAAAACATAACAATAGACTGAAAAATGCAAACAGCAAATTTATGTGGATGCATATGGCTTGCATGGAGAGCTTTTGTTTCCAAGCATACAGTACAAAATATTAAAAAAAAATATATTTAAGACATACGTGAAAACAAAAATATTAATGATGAAACTTGACCAATAACACACACTAAAAAAACAATGAGTCAGACGCAAACTGCTCAATGCAGCATGAGTAGAGCGAAAAATATTATGGTAAAAAATAAAGAATTTATAGAATAGATTGGGGATCATACTAAAATGATAGATTTTAAACAAACCTAAAAAAGCTAAAATGAAGATAGGCAGAACATGTAGCAAGAATGGAAGAACATGATGGATAAGGAAAACGACAGAATGGAAACCACGAGAAAAAAAAGAAAATCAATACGGTTCAAACTAAGATGGTATGATGACCTCAGGAAAAAAAGAGAAAAATATGGAGCGTAATTGATGATGAACGCTGGATTATTTGATTAAGTAAAATTAACAATTAATTAAGAGAGATGATTCTTTTAGTTAAGTAATGAAGCATCCATCCCTTTTCTTTCTAAAATCCCACATTTCAAAAAAAACTTACATTTACCAACCCTCTCGGACGCCGATAAGTTAGTTTACAACATATATAGACATTTTTTTTTTAAGGAAATGACTTTTAAATAAATATATTTTCTTACAACAATCAGATTTTCAAGTTAAAAACATATAGGCTGCTATTAATACAAAATAATAATAGTTAATGTTTTTAACAATAACATATTACTAGTTCAGCCAAAATCTTGTAACAAACATTTAACATGATAGTCACTTAATTTCTAAGAAATTGAACAAGAAATATCTGAAGATTTTTATGTGCGTGCAGGTAACTGTAGAAACTTCGGGCTTCCTGGTAGTTTAGTGCATGTGGGTTGAGAGTTCTCTAAATTTTGTAAGTAAATGCAATTTTTCAAAAATTTTAACTTTCTAAGGCTCAAATAGCCAAGTTTCAACATTTTGTAAAGTTAAGAGTAGATTGTAAACCTTATGGTACTTATTCCATATAAAAAGTGATTTATTTTTCTTTTTCTACAGTTTAGACATTCTCTATGTATTCCTCAAAATTATATGCCGAGTCTTTTGCGCTATGTTGGTAATGATAATGTAATAAAAGTTATTAATTAGTTTAATTTTTTAAGCGAAAAGTATAAGGATTGAATAGAAAATAGTTTTTGTATGCTATTTCCATTGGAGAATTTTTTTTTAAACACTGAAACTCAAATAAATTCTACTTCTGCAGCGTTAGGAACTTTTAGTAACCTGAAAAAGTTATATTTATTTAATTTTCTATAGCACCCATACAACAAAATGTTGATTTTAATCATGACAACACTGCAGCTGCCTAGTTCCAAGTTTTTGTCGTGTTTTTCTACTGTTCCCATTGGCGTACATACTAATAATCATAAATCTCCAGGATTGATTTTCTTATTAGTTACAAAGGAACACCATTTATCGATACGATTCCGCAGTTGGATCGATAAAGGCATTTACTGATTTAAACATACTAACAAATTCTCATAACATCTTGTATATCCCAAAACGACTATTGAAATATTTTTTGTCTGATCTGGAATTACTTAAAAAAGATTGAGTGCGGAGTGGAATAATATTTGATATGAAGCATATCTCAAAATTGCCGACGTCTAGTTATAACAAATAGAACGTCGTCAGTAACTTTTACTACATAGACAATGAAGCTTCGTATAAGGATAACATTCAAGGAATAATGAAGAAACTCACCATATGAGCCTTCTATGTGCTGACAGACAATCTTTACATTTTTCACTCATATAATTGATTTTTAATTGAACAAAAATCGATATACAACGCCTTCAATAATACCCAACTCTCTGACTATTTCTCAAGAGCTTATCAATCATCTAATGTGCATTGAATCGACTAAAAACCAATCTCTAATGCTGCCAGACTGTAAAATTTCTTCCTTAGACCACCGGCCTTCATAATATCATTACAAAAAGTCCAACCTAATTAAGTGCGTGGTTTTAAATAATTATTATAGAGAAGAAAATAAATAAGTTTATATTTATAATTAAGAGTTAAATATTTTCTAAATTTGTATTTTAATAAATTATATATAACCACACAAATACAACCAGCCATTAAAATAAATTAATATAAATTGAAACACTTTTACGGTATCCAAAGCGGTGTGTAATACAAAACAACAATTAGGTTTCTTTCGGCGTTGCATAGAGATAGACTACAGTAACTTTTTGCATATTATCATGATGCGACTTTTTCTTCTTGTCTTTTTGCATTTATTGAAATTTGAACTGGATGATTGATTTGGCGGATAAGGTTCTATGAGTAACATGCATAGTCTCCTCTTGGATATAAAACCTCTGTGCTTTTAACTTAAAAGGAACATGTCGAAGAATTTCTTTATACTAACCATAAATCCAGAGATGGAATAACAAATTTTAATAAAATAGGCCAACAGTAAATTCAATAATTTTTAGTTAACTA
The DNA here is from genome assembly GCA_019049505.1 of Pachyrhynchus sulphureomaculatus. Classification (NCBI taxonomy): domain Eukaryota; kingdom Metazoa; phylum Arthropoda; class Insecta; order Coleoptera; family Curculionidae; genus Pachyrhynchus; species Pachyrhynchus sulphureomaculatus. Next base: position 56,466,953 of record CM032454.1, on the reverse strand, counting down.
TAACTTTAAAATATAGGTTACGAACGTTTCAGTTAAGCTCAACAAAGTCAACCTTGAATAAAAATACGTTTTAACGTTGCTACGGATAACATCTGTATAAATATTGCGATTTTTCAGAAATAAACATTTTTAATTGATATTGTAACAAAATAGAGCACATCCACGAGGTTTAACAAAGAGACACTCCAAAAATGGAAAACTAGCTTTTTTGTTCGAAACAAATTAGAGTTCAGTCTTTTGAGTGATTCTTTTAAATTTAGAAATGTCATAATTGGTGCCATAGCCAAGCCCAAAATTATATTGCGAGCTTGCAAAAATCTAGTTTATAGTAGTAGAATATAGAAGAATCAATTTTTTGAATTTTAGAAGAATCATGACATATAGAAAACATCTGCTATAAAATGAAGCATTTTAACAGCATCAAAATAAAATGTAGGCCAACAAATAAATAAAAGATACTTTAATATAATAAATTTATCTTTTGATATAATAATATTTACCAAAATTACCGGTCACTCAAATAAATTAATATCCATATTAGGTCAAAGATATTTTTTTCCATTTATTACAACTTAAACAGCCGGTACATCAAATACAAGAAACAGGAATCCTATGAAAGTGGTTACATGGATACTATATGTTAAAAATTATTAAAGTTGTAGTATCAAAATACGTTTAAAATATTAAAATTTTAGAAGCCTGTTGTACGGTAATTATTATTATTTACATTTTATTTCTCTTCTATTTGTACTTAACTTTAAACAAGAAAAAGTTTAAAAGCCCTATAATTTTTTTTTCAATGTTTTATTTAGTATTACATGCAGAAAAAAATTTGAAAGTTATTAAAACATATGTAAGTTAACTAACTAAACATCAAGAATGGTACTCACCCAATAACTTCTTTTGGTGCCGCCTGTTGATTCCACTACACTGGAAGTCAAATCTGGCACTGAAATCAGTATAGAAATTCAAATAATACTTAACAAGTTTGCATGCGATGGTGCCGGTTTTTATCTTTAAATTGGACTTCCAACGTGGAAGTTGTGATGCTGGATATAAAGCTATTTTTAGAATTTGCAAAATCAAATATTGACCTATTTTATAGAATAAATGTCAGTTTAAACATGTGTCGGACAGGCGAAAAACATGAGATGAATATAATTAAGATTTTTTTCAGACTCAAAACCGCACGCAAAAATTAACTCCTTGTCGGGTAGTGTTACTTTTTCTTACGTAGTAGTTTAAATGAAAGCTTATTAGGAGTATTTATTAAAAAAAAATAACTAAAGCACCGAGAAGGTCAAAAACCGAACGGTTCTATTAATTTTGACCACTTTAAATGTTTACATCTATGGAACGTTTACCCATTCAAGGAATGAAGATAAATTTCAATAATTAGGATCAATTTTTCATCATTTAAATCATAATTTAGAAAATACTGGAACTCATCAAAAGAGCGGAAATATCAGCGTAAATTTGTCCAGTCCAACATTTACTGATCATTAATAACAGTGACAAAGAACACAAAGACAGTGGACTAACTAGATCATACAAATGTCACAGCTGTTAATAGCCAATGATTGGTGTTCAATGTTGCTCAATCGACTCATGATGGATATGCTTTTCAAGATTAGCTGTCCAAACTATGGCCTTTCACTTAATATCTCCTAAGTATCAGAAGCGAAGAAAGATTTCTTACTTGGGTCACATTGTTCGTGGTGAACGTTATAGCTTCCAATGCCTGATTCTACAAGGTAAAATTCAAGACGACAGGGGATTAGGACGAAAAAGACTGTCATAGCTACGCAACATCTGCCAGTGGACAGGAATAAACGATTTTTAGGCACTCCAAAATGCGGTTTTAAATACTCATCTGATGAAAGAAGTTTGGTAGAGACGCCTACGCAGGAATCTACACGGCACCTTAAGAAGAATCAGACACAAGTAAACATTGTATACTTTTTACTCAACCAAATTTTTATTTTGAAACTGATTTAAAGACCTACTAGAAAACTACCTAGACAAATTTGATCAAATCTTCAGCAGTTGAAGGTACTGAACGAAAAGTTCATCAGAGACTGGAATGAGACTAAGTATACCAGATCCCTGTTGAAATTAAGTAGAAAACGCCTGAATATGGTAATAGCGATCCGTAGGGGGCCCTGCCATCTTAATAGGCGCCTAACTTACATCAGGGTCGAAGAGTTTCCCAAGTGATGGTACTTGGGGGGGGGGGAGACAGCTCGCCACCTATCGGGCTTTCCGGCACTCTTATGAGCAAGACAAACTCAGCTGTGATCTCCAGTAATCGTGGAGCTAGAGTATATTAAGGAGATTAAGCCTGGAAATCCGTTATAAAGATTATCGGCCTTCCTCAACCCTTAAGTGAGGTAGGTGCGCAATACTTATTACAGTAACATAAAGTGATAAAGATAAAGTGCCAGAATTAGGTCAGTGGGCTGTAATGATATCACATGTCCACTATCTTAGGATAAACTATACATCAAAATCAAAAACATAACATGAATTGAAAAAATGAAGCTACAAACCAGAATTTATCGTTAATACAAACTAAATATTTTATGTTAAGTAGAAAGTTAGAGTTTGCAAGTAACCCTATTCAAATGTAAGTACAATACTAATGTCATGTTTCTAAGGCCCTGCTAATATTTTTTGTTTATTTTTATTCCTAATTGTTCCATTTTCTTGTGTGAAAATTTTTTAGCTAACCTACCACCAGTAGAAAACTAACCCCTTAAGTCAAAATTTAACTTTCGAAACACACACTCAATTCCTATGTTGGTGCTAAATTTCAGCCTTCTATGTCAAATAGTTTCGAAAAAAATCAAGTGTGATAGACGGACACCGGGGTGATCCCATGAATGTTCCGTACGGAACACTAATAAATAATATGTTTTTACATAGAAAAGTTTACTACCTACTAAAAATAAAATACTATTAATACACCGTGACAACATCGCTAAGTTACATGACCCCACGCCTATTGGTCACATAAACATGTTACTTAAGCTGCTGTTACAACTATCTCTTTCTGATTCATTCTGGACTCTAAAAAGAAAAAGAATAATTCACTTTGCTAAAAGACGATTTATTTTAGATTAATATGCCATATGCTTTTGCATTCTCGTGAACAAGTTTAATATGTAAAAATACAGTTCATATTAAATTACAAGTTTATGGCAGTCCTAATGGATTTGTATATTATTTTTTAGCATATAATTTTAGTGTTCCGTACTTATGGATCACTTCGGTGTCCGTCCGTTTGTCTGTCTATAACACCCTATTCTCCCCGAAATTATTTGACATAAAAGTTGAAATTTGGGACAAATATAGGAATTGACCATTTTAAACGTTGGCTCAGAAGATTTTCCTGACATTACCATATGCGAGGTAGAATTAGCCTTATCACAAATGAAGAATGGTAGAACACCCGGAAACGATGGTGTGACAAAAGAAATGATAAAATTTGGCGGTGTCATTGCTATAGAAGCACTGACATTACTCCTCAATAAATGTCTGATGGAAGGACAAATACCGGATGAATGGCGAAATGCCGAAGTAATCCTATTATACAAAAAAGGTGATAAATTAAAACTTCATAATTACCGGCCTATAAGTCTACTCTGCCACCCATACAAACTCCTAACCAAGATTATAACAAACAGACTCATAAAACAAGTTAGATACTTACCAACCTCCAGAGCAGACTGCATTCCGGAAAACATTATAGCACAATAGAACATATACAGACAATTTGTACACTAATAGAAAAATGCAATGAATATAACGAAATATTACATCTCGCATTCGTTGATTACAATAAGCCTTTCGATTCAGTGGAACTGTGGGCTGTTTTTAAAGCCATGAACATCGAAGAATCGACTTTAGGTATAAAAAGCTTCTTAAAAATATATATGATAACGCGACAATAACAGTTAACATTGCAGAGGACATTAAAACAAACAAAATTGCAATCAAATAACCGGTCAAGTGCAAGTTAAACTTGCGCAATTAGTGTTCCGTATGTTGATTGCTTTTAAAATAAAAAAAAATTGTTACAGAGGTATAAAATGATCAGTGCTTCACAAAATACACCCCAAATGAGTTTTCAACAAAGTTTGTTCCCAATCTTCACTGAAATCTGATGACCTTGAAATTTTTGTTTTTTTTTTATATACCGTATAAATTATTAAAGGTAATGCACTCGTGATAATTTTCGTTCAATCTACACCCCGTGGAGAATATTCCAGAGTTTTTTCGAAATTTTTTGATAAGTACTTTTCGAGATAAGGCCCGGGACAGCGATTTTTCGCGAATTTTTAAAAATAATACAAAGAAAAGTGCGCGCAAGTATAATATTATATATATATTTTTTACTCGTGTTTTCACAAGCTTTCATTTGACACCATACTCGATGACCTAGTAAAAATTTTTTTTTTTCACTTCCGACTTCACCCCCCAAAACTAACCCCTTAAGTCAAAATTTAATTCACAAAACTACATGGCTCTGATGAGGCCATCAATTCCTATATTATTACCAAATTTCACCTTTCTATGTCAAATAGTTTCGGAGAAAATCGGGTGTGACAGACAGACAGACAGACAGACAGACAGACAGACAGACAGACAGACAGACACCGAAGTGATCTTATAAGTGTTCCGTACGGAACACTAAAAAGGAGTCAGACAGGGAGATACCATTTCCCCAAAGCTATTTACCCTCGCATTGGAGGATGTTTTTAAAAAACTGAATTGGGATAAAAAGGGCATCAAGATAGATAGTAGGTACCTAAGCCATCTGAGCTTTGCGGACGATATTGTACTTATTAGCCAAAAGATAACGGAACTACAGACAATGTTAAAAGAACTTCAAGAAAAATCCGTAAAAATTGGACTAACAATAAACACGAATAAAACTAAAATCATGACAAAGGATGAGGTAGATGCACATATAGGAGAACAAGTTATTGAAAATGTCGAGCAATATATATACCTAGGTCACAATATCAAATTAGGTAAAGAAAATCAAACTGCCGAGGTAAGCAGACGTGTTCGGTTAACATGGGCAGCCATAGGTAAACTGACACATATTTTAAGAAATGAGAAAATTCCGATAAATTTGAAAAGAAAAGTGTAACACCTGCATATTACCAGTAATGACATACGGGATGGAAACCATGACGCTCATCATTAGATCAGCCAACAAAGTCAGGACAACACAAAGGGCTATTGAACGAATAATGTTAGGAATAAGTCTCAGAGATCATATCACAAATGAGAATATTAGGAATAGAACAAAAGTTGAAGATTTTATAGAACGCATTGCTCAATTGAAGTGGAACTGGGTGGGTCGTGTTGCACGACAAGACGATTCAAGATGGACAAGGCGTATTGTACAGTGGAGACCTCGCCTTCATAAGGGCAGTGTTGGCAGACCTCAATTACGCTAGCTAAATGACATCAAAAACAGTGTAGGGAATAAATGGCATCAGATAGCGCAGGACAAAAGACTATGAAAGAGTATGGGTGAGGCCTATGTCCAGGAGTGGACTGTGAAGGGCTGTTAGAAGAAGAAGAAGAAGAAGATAGGAATTGATGGCCCAATCAGAACCGTGCAGTTTTGAAAGTTAAATTTTGACTTAAGGGTTTAGTTTCATGGGGTAAAATCGGAAGTGAAAAAAAAATTTACCAGTGGGTTCAAATGAAAGCTTATTAAAACAAGAATTCAAAAATGTATATAATGTTATACTTGAGTACACTTGTCTTTACATTATTTTGTAAAAATGGCCAAAAATCGCTGTCCCCCCTCCCCACCTCGAAAATTTCTGATCAAAAAATTTTGAAAAAATTTTGAAATATTGTTCATAAAGTATAGATTAAACGACAATTATCACGAGTGCAATACGTTTGATAATTTATCTGGTATAAAACTATGAAAACTATGTCCCTTGTGTATCATTGAACAAATATTTAGATAGTAAATATTTGTTTTACAATTTTATTACTAAATTTTAAATTCATCTATATTGATTCATTGGCTAAGATGTTATAACTATTACATATTATTGGTTATGAAAAAACGTGAAAATACGTATTGGATCTTAAGATATAAACATGTCAGGGGCCTAATTAACTTAGCCCAAGTAAGGAATTTATTTTATTTTAAAAGAAATCACAATACTAATTGAGCAAGTCCGACTTGCACTTGGACGGTTTTTTACTTTGTATTCTGAGGTCAAACTTCATTTTGTGATTAATACCGGAGTAATAGGTAATATCTAAATCAAAATGTCAACCAAAACTTTATACGTTATAAACTGGGAAAAGAACTCTTAATGATAGCACTATTGATGACATCTCAGTACTTTTTATTGGCTATTTCAGAAAAAACTCCTTGACACCAAGAAAACTGAAATTGAATTCTCTAAGATACCTTTCTAATCCCTTCAAAACCCCTTGTCTTGTGTGTACGATTACAAATAATTACAAAACCCAATTAAGATATAAATAACCGGTCAAGTGCAAGCTGAACTTGCGCAATTAGTGTTCCGTACGTTGATTGCTTTTAAAATAAAAAAAATTTTGTTATAGAGGTATAAAATGATCAGTGACTTCACAAAATACACCCCAAATGAGTTTTCAACAAAGTTCGTTTCCAATCTTTACTGAAATCTGATGGCCTTGAAATTTTTGTTTTTTTATATTATTAAGGGTAATGTACTCGTGATAATTTTCGTTCAATCTACACCCCGTGGAGAATATTCCAGAATTTTTTCGATATTTTTTGATAAGTACTTTTCGAGATAAGGCGCGGGACAGCGATTTTTCGCGAATTTTTTAAAAATAATACAAAGAAAAGTGCGCGCAAGTATAACATTATATATATATTTTTTACTCATGTTTTCACAAGCTTTCATTTGACACCACACTCGATGATCTAGTAAAAAAATTTTTTTTTTCACTTCCGACTTCACCCCCAAATCTAACCCCTTAAGTCAAAATTTAACTCTGAAAACAACATGGCTCTGATGAGGCCATCAATTTCTATATTATTACCAAATTTCACCTTTGTATGTCAAATAGTTTCGGAGAAAATCGGGTGTGACAGACAGACAGACAGAAACCGAAGTGGTCTTATAAGTGTTCCGTACGGAACACTAAAAATATAGTATACAAATCTGCTAAATGGAAAGAACTCATGGAATACTCGTAAATTCGAACTTTCCTTTGGTTAGAAATTTGTTTTAGATCCGACGGCCCAACTGACTGTGCAGTCGATGGATTTCGTTCTAACAACTTCATTGTTAACGCTGGTGTGCCCCAAGGCTCATGCTGTCTCCTACTCTCAGACAGGAGGTCAATCAACTTAACAAAGAACTGCAAGAACTTCTATCTTGGAGTGACAGTAACGAAGGAGAATTTAACGCCACAAAAATCCAGGCGGTAGTTTTTTCTAAAAAAGTCAACGTTGCGGGGCGTCAATTTATGTTTATACGTGTATGTCTTGGCATGAACATGTTGCAAGCATAGCAACGTGAGCTTCTCAAAAGCAGGGAATATTATTTCGAACCAGAAAGCTGAACTCATTAACAAGTCGAAATATTACACATCTAAATTTAAACGTTTACTGTTCAAAATTTCATTTTATTATCGATTGAATCCTCCTCAAATGCAACAGTTAAAAATTTCCATCTTCCATGGCTCTTCAAACCAGGTATACCATTCTTCATTGATAAGTATGGTTGTCGTTCTCCGGAAGAAAAAAACCAGTATAGACTTCGAAATTTAGTAACTTCAGGTACTTTGCTATTAGACTAGACATTCTTTAATTCCTACATCTTGGTTTACGCATATTTTCTTTTCATATTTTAAAAACAAACGTCGGCTAGTCGTATGATTTCGACGAAGTACCTCATATTTTCAATACAGCTCGATATAATCTAATTTGGACACTGCCAAAATGTGTTGTATGTTAGAATTTGTATCAGCAACTTTCACAAATAAAACAGAATACTTGTCTTTTATATTATCGACGGTCATTTTAGCTAGTTCTTTAAGATGACAAGCATCCTAAATACCAATACTTCAAACAGAAACATTTTGACAACATGCATGAAATTAAACAATAATTAAAAATTGTATCTAAATCATTAAATCGATTCCATCATTAAATCGATTCCATAATCTGACATTATGAACTGATTAATTTAGTCTAGAGTTAAAATCTTAGAATTCTTAACACGGCGTCCAACCTATGACCTATTTGGAATTTTTTTTAATATTTAGGTTTTCCTTAAAGTCAAGTGTTAATTTTAGCCTAGAGTAAACAATAGATGAAACTGGACAAATCCCTCTTGACTGGCTAAAGTTGACTTTCATCCCAATTCCTAAAAAGTCAAAATCAATGAAATGTGACGATTATAGCTTGATAAGTGTAATATCTAACGTTCTCAAGATATTCGTGGAAATCATCCATACCAGAATATATAGAAAATTTGAAGCAGAAATAGATAGCACACAGTTCTGATTCCGAAAAGGCATGGGTACACGGGAAGCTTTATTCTCATTAAATGTACTGGTCCAGCTTTCGACTGTGTGATGGACGAAAAATTAATAAAAATTCTAGAAACAACAAATATAGACAAAAGGAATCTAAATATTATTAAAAATCTGTCCTGGAATCAATCAGTGGAAGTTAAAATTGGGCTGGAAAAGTCCAAAAGCATGAAAATAACCCAAGGTGTAAGACAGGGATGCATTCTCTCACCACTTTTGTTCAGTCTTTGTTCTGATGCTGTGTTTAATAAGGCCATCTATGAATTCAAGGAATAACAGTCAATAGAAGTACACCAACAATATACCATGTGCTGATGATACTGTTCTTTTAGCAAATAATATCAAAGATCTCCAGCAACTGATCAATCGAGTCCTAACAGCCAGCGACAGATTGGAATTAACCATGAATATAAGAAAAACCAAGTGGATGGTAATAACAAAGAAAAATCTACCACCAGAATCCCTCGAATCAGGGAAAACGCCGTAGAACAGATCTCCGCATTTAAGTATTTGGGAAACAATGACAAGTGAGACCCAAGAAATATATTCCCGAATTGAACTGGCCGAGTAACATATATGAATAAGAATAAATTTTTCCATCGCACAAATCTCAGTCTCGAACTTCGAATGCTAGTATGGATGCGGGAGCTGGACCCTTGACCCTGGCTCAGAGAAACGACTGGAATCTTTTGAAATGTACATTTATAAACGCCTTCTTCGCATCTCCGGGGTACAGAAAATAAAAAACACAGAAGTACTGGAAAGAATGAACAAAATGAAGGAATTACTAACGACCATAAAAATAAGAAAAACTCAATACTTCAGGCATATAATGACGAGCCCAAAGTACGTCTAATTATTGAAGGTAAAATAAAGGGCAAACGATCGATCGGAAGACGACAGAATTCTTGGCTGAAGGACACGAGAAGGTGCTTGGGATGTGCTTCAAGTGATATTTTTCGAGCAGCGGTTTCTAAAGTTCGTTTAGCTATATGGCTGGCCAACTTTCGCGACGAGACAGCCTCGTAAGAAGATACAATAAACAGAATAGGTATAGACGAAGATAAGAATATAATGTAGGTTTAATTTTCATGGACTTCTTCGCAAAATCCTTGCAGTATTTATATTACACCATTATTTTACTTCTGATACCTATCTTCATATTGCTGCCTGCATTTGTACAATAGATGTAAAGTGGTATTTGCTAAACCTGCTACAATTCATAATTCTAAATTCAAAAACCGGAGCATGTCACTTTAGAACCGTACTGACAACCTATGTACCTAAACCTTATTGTTTTCATAGTAACAATCATAAACTACTGTGTAATTTAAATTTAAAATAAAAATTTATCTCAGTTCTGCGATTAATTAGCTCTTATATTCATATTAAAACACAAAGGTTGTAGAAAAAATATTGTTCGCAAATCATGCGCGAAATCTCTTTGGTGTTTTTTTCTCGACCACCAAAGTAGTATTTAGCGCACTACATACAATTGTAACCATTTTTTTCTCAACCAAAAATATAAAACAAGACTATTGAATATATTTTTTAAGATCACTATTTTAATCAAATCTCTGTCCCCTCTACATAATTTTTTAGTTATAACTGAAAATATTGAAAAAATAATATAAATTTCAGATTCCTCAGAATAACTTATAACATAATATATATCTATGTGGAATTACCCCCTCTTCCACCCCTTATATGTTTGTCTATAAATAATTATGCATAATATTTGTTCAATATCTCAACAATGAAAAATTCTTATAGTACAATTGAAACTACTAAATTTATCGACTCTCTTGTACTCCTACTCCTAAAGCGATATTGATCAAAACACCTACTATACGTGGACAAAAATTTGAAATCAATATCTCACTTTATTGTGAATATATCGTGGCAACAGATAAACAGGGGTACAGAGCCACAAAAATTGTTTTTCGTGGTCTAGAGGCTTTAATATCTGAAGAAATGCAAGAAATCTCGAATGATGAGTTTGTCACTAATATACCACATTCCTTAATGAAAGGAGTAAAAAAATAGCCTTGTTTAATATTTATCATCAAAATTGTTCGGTTTTTATCCCTACTATTGTCAGTAACGCAAAAGAGGCTGCCATTATTGGCACTCGGACACCTTTTACATGAATTTAAAACTAAGTTGGGAATGTGGAATCTTTGGCACAATGATACTACTCAGTATATATCACCACTACACCAAACACTTTATTTTTGCACTCGACGCGCGTTTCGCTAACCATGTTAGCTTCATCAGGAGCGATAATTGACTGATGAATTTAAAAACAAAAAAAAATCGGTTAAGTGCAAGTTGAACTTGTGCAATAAGTGTTCCGTACGTTGATTGCTTTTAAAATAAAAAAAATTGTTACGGAGGTATAAAATGATCAGTGACTTCACAAAACACATCCCCAATGAGTTTGTTTCCAATCTTTACTGAAAACGGATGACCTTGAAATTTTTGTGTTTTTATATACCTACCAGATAAATTATTAAAGGTAATGCACTCGTGATAATTTTCGTTCAATCTACACCCCGTGGAGAGTATTCCAGAATTTTTTGATCAGTACTTTTCGAGATAAGGGGGGGGAGACAGCGATTTTTCGCAATTTTTAAAAAATAACACAAAGAAGTGTGCTCAACTATTACATTATATATATATATATATATATATATATATATATATATATATATATATATATTTTACTCGGGTTTTCACAAGCTTTCATTTGACACCATACTCGACGACCTAGTAAAAGAATTTTTTTTCACTTCCGATTTTGCCCCCCAAAACTAAACCTTAAATTCCAATTTAACTTTCAAAACTACACGGCTCTGATGAGGCCATCAATTTCTATATTAGTACCAAATTTCAACTTTCTATGACGAATAGTTTCGGAGAAAATCGGGTGTGACAGACGGATAGACACCGAAGTGATCTTATAAGTGTTCCGTACGGAACAGTAAAAACCGTAATAAATTACCCCATTTTACGTTCTCAAATAAAAGACGAATTCTTTAAAAAAACTATTAAATTTATTTTGAATAATTTGCTAAGTACAAGCTAACATAAACAACTGCATTTAAAATCACAGATTAAAAAGTAAAAATATAATTATTTTATTTAAAATTTTGTCCAATAAAAAGAATATTCAGGTAGTCGGCTAAAAAATATTAATATTTTAATGAGAATATTAACATTTATTAAATTTTTATAATAATGCTGCTCGAAAAATAAAGAAAATATATTATATACAGGGAGGTCATAAAGTCGTAAGTTTGTAACCATATTAAAAAAAATTATTTGTAATGTGTCAGAATTATAATGTTCAGTAAAATTTGGAGCATTAAGAAAACCGTTATCCACTTAAATAAAATCCTGAAAAAAATATACAAGATATGTAAACATTTAAAAATGTGATCGGACTGAATACTTAAAATTGGGATTGTCAAGACAGCAACTTGCCTTACATTTTTCACAGAAAGTACTCTTTTTAGAGACATGAAAAATTTTCAATAGTCAGGCTTAAAAATACTAGTAATTATAACTCCTCTGGCACTGAAATGTTAGTTTGCCTATCGTATATATCATTTCAGGTCAAAAATGGTTTTGTTGATGTCTTCAACTTTTGCTGAATAATTTGGATTCACGAAAATTACAAATAAAAAATTTACCTTTAGCACACTTTTCTCCCACACTGTGCATTATTAGAAAAATGATTTTACAAAAATAAATGGGTATACTCATGGTTCTTTTAATATTTTCTACAATACTTGGCTAAACATATGAGCATACACATACAATATAAATGAAAAAATGCATTTTAAATGGAATATTACATTCCAATTGTGTTACAGAGTTGAAAAAGACAAAATTTAACCGGGAAGCAATAATATTTCACATAAAATTGAATATATAAAATCGTAATTTTAAAGATGGCATAATTTATCCGAATTCCTAAAAATGAACTGGCCTCCAAGAATATTTTTAAAAATGGTTTACGTAACTATACAGAGAAAGTTCAAAGGAGAAAACCGACTTATAAAATGTTTATTGTATTAATTATTTATTCTAAAGTTTTCTAAAGGCCTAATTAACCAGTCATATACGTAGTTGTTT
>CM032454.1:56329236-56449236 GCA_019049505.1 Pachyrhynchus sulphureomaculatus | reverse complement strand
TGATGTTGGTATAATGCTTATTATCTATTTTTTTTTTAATATTACTCGAGAAAAACACAGGAAATGAAATCTAAATTTAAGCAGGAAAATGATTTCTTCTCGTTTTTTGTATTCATCCTACATTTTAAATTTAAACTTGCATTTATTCTTTTAAGAATGTACGAATGAAAGAAAATGTGAGTAAGAATCAACATACAAATATATAGAATAGTATAAAATACAAGTTTAAACACGTTATCATAGACACGGATGATGACTCTAGTTTTGCACCAGCAGCTGAAAACAATTCCAAGGAATTTGCAATTGTACATAGTTGTTAATCACTGAAATAGTGGAGGAAATCAAAAGGCTATTTCTAAGTTGGTAGAGTGGAACGGAAATTAATAACAATTCGTCACCATCTTTTTCGTTGATTTAATTCTAAAATGTTGACAGACACGTAATTACTTATTTTAAATCATGGGACTGTCAACAATTGATAATAAAAAAATAATACCATTTGGAGATAATAGAATTTTGCACCTGTATGATCCTCTTTGCCACCTCGACTTAAATCAGGAAAAGGCTCTTTGAGAGCCATTTGCGGGAAAGCCATTTCCCCAGTTCCCTTTAAATGGAAAAAAAAATATTGCAACATGTCAATATATCAAAACTAACATGGCCAAACGTTTTGTTTTCAATACTTCTATAAACAAAACTCTTTGAACAACGTAAGAGTAACCTCCAAAATAACCTATTCAATTATTTCTATTATCAAAAAGTTGCGACATATACTAAAAATATTTTGTTTATTTTTTCCCCTGATAACAACAACGCCTTTCTGCATGTGCTAAACCTCATTTACTATATAGGGCATCTCAAAAGTAACAAAAGGTGGTTTGGAAAAAATGAATATTTCAACATTTTAATGTTTTAAAACATGCAAAATAAAATTCTCCCCAAATGAAGAAACAACTTTTTGCTAAAATGTACCACTACGAAAATAATAAGTAACATTAGAAAGATAAAAAAATCTTTCAATTTTAGAATAATGAACAAATTTCAAGCATAAATAAATAATATAAAGAGTAAAAGAAATAAGGGGTTATAAGCAGGACGCAGGACAATATTGTTTCAATAGTATTGTGGGAAGTTTTCCTGGTTTTTGGTTGATATTGAAAAAAAATTAACATAATTATTTTTAGTAAAAGATACATGGAAGTAAAGGGCTAGGGAAGGGCTTTAAAGGCTATTTGCGTATACATTATTTATATAATATACGTCTATATGATGATTCTTGGAGTAGAGGATCTAAAGATTATATTATTTTTTTATTATTTTCAATTTTATTAAAAGTCCTTCCTATACTTAACTTCCTCTTTAATATCTTCCTATAAATTATCTCTTGTGCGAAATACCTAGTTGTAATTTTTGCACGTTTGCAAAAAAATATTGAGTAAACCAATTTTAAATAACTTGTAAAATTCTATGTTTGTCGGATTTTTTAACTTAATATTTAGAAAACTTAATCTTCACAACAAAAACATAAAAAAATTGAAATCTTCATTTTTTCCAAGTCACGTCGTATTATATATGAGACAAGTTATCTAAAATATAACTATACCAAATAAGGTTTACCCGCATGAAGAAATTCATACCATCAGAAGGGGCAAAAAAAAGAACAAAAAATTATCCCATACGCACAGCTTTTATAAAAATAAAAAAATGTTATGTATAAGATGTTAGATTATGTTTTACCCTTGGTACTTCTACTAGAGTACTTAACTGACCCTTTAACCCTGTAAAAATACCTCAAGTTTATTGTTTGCCTTTACTGCTTTAAAACTCCCACATATCAAAATAACCAAACAAAAAGAAATCATATGTTGAGTCACTACTCGAAAAAAAAACAACAAACTGTACTAATTTTTAGTCCCTAGTTTGGGCGCGGTCGCGGCACACACTTTACTCTAGCGAACGAACGAGTGGAGAGTCTCTATTTTTAAATTATCATAATATTACGTGAGAGGCGATTTTACGTCATCGCGTCCTAGCGGCGTCCGTAATTGTTGTTTGGGCCGCCACGGTTCGCTGGACCTCCGCCGCTTCTGAAAATAAGAAAATATTATTAACAAAACTCCTCTGGTCAGGAAAAAAAAAAAAAAAAAAAAAAACGGTTTTGACACCAAAATTATTTCTTTAAAAATCGTTTATGAGAAATACCTTATTATTATTAATTACCAAAACTCTATTTCATAAAACACAAGTAACAAGCATGCACCCAGTGTATTTGACTGGGTACCCTCTAGCATGCCCCTAGAAAGAGATTTGCTCTCCAAACAAAACTTTAATTTTTTACGAACAAGGTGAGTTTATTATTTACTAACCTGTTATATCTGTTGTCTCTGTCTCCTTGATTTCTGTTTCTGTCACCAGGGCCGCCTTGGGGACCACCTGGTCCTCGTGGTCCACCAGGGCCACCCATGCCGCGCCTTTGGGCATCTCCTCGTCCCCCACCAGATCTGTAAATATGAAAATATATATAAGGCACACAACGAATAAGTTGAACTTAAAAAAATCAAATCATTATTTCACGAGAAATGTTAAATTTTTATAAAACCAGAAGAAACCACAACAGATGAACTTGAAAAAGAAATTTTCGAGATTATAGTACCCGATAAAAAAACTAACATTTCACTGAACATAGCCTACAAGAAAGTTTTAAAAAAAACATCCTATAACAGAACTTAGTCCGGACCCAGAGAAAGTATTTAAACATCTCACTTCTTAATGCATACAATTAACCTTTGCGTGCTATAATATTAACATACTTTTTATTTAAAAAAGTACTGTAAACACTATTTAAAAGGGAGATGTGTTTTAAGTGATATGAGATCTGAAAATGTGTTGACGCAGATATTATTAAAAATTTTGTATGTGTGATATTTCACGATATAATCAATTTATTTGTTGAATAGTACAGTCTATATAAATTAATTCAATTTAGGAAACACTCCGTACGTAAATATAAAAAGCTGACTAGCTTTATAAAAAAGAAGATTTTAAGTGAAAAATTAAAAATCAATTGTGGGCCAGATATTATGTCTCAAGTGAAAAATAAGATAGATTTAACTAGTAACTACTTATTACCATAAAGGTAAAAACAAATTTAAAAAAGAAGGTTTGAATCTTGATCCAGTTTCATTTGTTAATTTCCGACCGTTAGTTACAACGGTATCATCTACAAAATTTTTACGCCACTGGTTAACAAACAAATATATCTTTATTTCACAAATTAGGGAGTAAATTCACAAATAACACCGTCGCCTGCTTAATCGGGGGCATGCTTAATCGGAGATAAGATTACAAGTGCGTCGGAAATTACTGGTAATATTACCGATGATGAAATTTGTGAAAACTGAATTGTTCTTAGGCTTTCTCTAAATTTTTTATGGGCACGGCTCACATGCAACAGGGAAATTTCTAAAGCGATACAGAAGAGGCGCGTACGCAGAAAGAGTATTTTACGTTAATCTTAAATCCCTGCAATTCTTTGGATAGAAATCACAGTGCTAGGAAATTTATTTCATAGGGATATTTTCTGCACATAAAGGAATTCTTGACAAGGCTGGTACGCTCTCATATCAATAGAATCTAAATGTGGCGTATGTTTGCAGAATCCCAAACACGGGAGTAGTATTTCATCATTGGTCAAATTTGAGCTTTGTAAAGGATTAAAATTGTTGTGAAGTGTAAGGCTTTCTAGTACGAAATATTCTCAGATTTTGAGAGCTTTCTTTGTTAAGCATGCAACATGATCATGCAAAGTCATATTTACTTCCAGTTAACGCCCAGTAAGTTGTGTGATATGTGATGAGATAACTATGACGGGTTCGGCACGTTAACTTTTCTAGAAAAAAGTACTTCTTGAGTTCTTGTAGTGTTAAATTTTACTTGGTTACTGTCACCCCAAGATAGAATTTCTTCCAGGTCTTTGCTAAATTAAATAACTTTGTACTGTCTGGGGATATAAGTATGAGTAGTTGATGTTAGAGCGTTCAAATTAAATGAAAAGACAAGTGTACTATCATCGGCAAAGCGGTAGATTGAACTAACAATGATAAATTGTAAATCTCATATGAAACAAACTTCATTTTAAGCTTTACAGGTCAGCTATAGAAAAATAAAGTTAGCGTCTTCACGAAAAAATGAGTAAGTGATTCTGCATAGAACGATCACAGAAAATATAGCTATCGCTACAGAAAGCCAAACACGTGGAATAAAACGTTGCTTACTTATACTTACACGGCATCTCTGCAAAACTCCACGAGGTACATTTTAACGATCTGGCGATGGTCAGCCGGCTTCGTTTTGCGGCGACGTTTCGTTCCACCCGTCTGTCATTCTGTAGCGATAGCTATATTTTCCGGGGAATTATGTTTTTATCTGCGTAATGAGGTCAGGGCAATTTATTGATTAAATGGATGGTTGTGACTACCATATATTTACATACTACCATATCTTACCTGTTATTATCGGTTCCGGGTCGACCACTATTGCCACCGTAAGACTGTCGGCCTCCGTCTCTATCCTTGTTTTTCTTTTCTTCAACATTCAGTAACGTGCCACTGGTGTCCTTTCTTGGATAAAATATGGGCTGTAAAGAAAAAATAATATTAATGATGAATTTCGATTATTTTATTATGGTGTTATAATAAAAGCGCAAAAATTTAATTTTATCTAATTAATACAAAAACCACGAATATAACTGATGTTCTCAATAGTTGAAGACCTAAGTGAATAAATATGCTAACTGGCATTTTTGAAAAAAATTGACGTATTAGCTTTTAAGATTCCTGAAAAATTAACATCCCAAAAATAAAAAACTGCTAATTTTCTGATTTTTACTATTATAATGATTTGTCAAATATATAAGATAAACGAACAAAGACTATTTCAAACAGAACTACACAATTACATCTATCAATCTAGAATTTTTGCTGCTCTTGTAATACCAAGATGCAGAACAATATTTGGCAGATTTTGCTGCCCTTGTAATACAAAGACGCAGAACAACATCCGAACGATCGTTGCATTTCTGCTGTATCAAAATTTTCAACGTAATACCAGAAAGCATAATATAGTCAAGATTTTGAAATATTTTAAAGAGACTTAAGGGCTTATATAAAAATGTGTTTTATAATAAACAGAGTTTAGTTACTTTCAGATATAATGTAAGTAGTTTAAATAGAGTTTGTGTTGGAAATAAATAGCTTGTTTTATAGTCTTTAATTTTGTCTGGGTTTTTACACTTTATGCGTATATTTTCACATATAGTCCGATCAATGATTCTTTGCATGAACGTCATAAATGTCTGAATATAGTGTAAACATCCGTCTATATTACTCTTCTTGTCAACATGTTAAGTATATTTAAAATCTTAAAAACAAAGGTCTTATGTCAGCGGAAGTTATTTACGACATTCGCTCTATTATCTGTCTTAGTTATTTGTACATATGCAAGAAAGACAGCGAACAACCTGGAATTTGGGTATAGCTTCATGTTTTAGAAGCCAGTACCGCCGAGTTTATAGGCAATAAAAATAATGGATAATTCTTTGACGGATTGAGGTTACGTCATCTTTATGTTTAATTTTTGGAAGTGTCTAATGCACGGTTCATTGGACGTCAAGATAATAAAAATTGCTGCACCGTCCACGTTTTGTGTGGGAAATTTGTGGTATCCAGGGAGGGTGTTTGTAACAACTTTTTTTAAATAAATAAAGCCGCGTTACGGAAGTTTTACCATAAAATCAAACATAACCAGAATTTGCCACAAAAAACGTGAACAGTGCAGAAATTTTTATTCAACGTATATTGGATCATGCAGTAGGCACTTCCTTAATTTTTACGGTAAATGGTCACTATCGTTTCGATCCCATTATTTAATTTTGGAATATGCTTGCTAACTAATAAATAGTTCTGTTCAAAGCTCTAATATTTGTGGAATATTGACCAAATACTCTTCATATGAAGCCGCCAAAATGCCTGGAAAACATTTCAATAGTCAAGCAATAGATTTTGTGGCGAAATTAGTAGTGTATTTTACATCGGAAAGGGATAACAAGGGTCCTCTTATATCTCTTAATGCTGTACAAGAGGTAAATAAATAACATAGGTATATCTTTTTAATGTGTTTACGATGTTCTGGTTCCAGAGAGTCGCTGCTGCTTTACAGATTAGTACGAGAACTGTAGCGAGCATCAAAATTCGTAGTGATAAAAATGAATAGCTTTCAACACCTGGAAAATCACGACCAAGAAAACAAGCTAAGACCCATGATCTGAGTGAAAGTTCTAAAATGGACGTTCGTAATACATTATATGATATGTATGCACAAAGTAAGTAGCTATATATATCTATTCGTTTAAGTGAAATCGAAAGTAAATCATATTGTACTTTTAGAAAAAACATATTACTATTAACAACTTACGTAAAGAACTGCGACAAAAAGAGATAATTAATGTCAGTTATGGAAGTCTTCAAACATTACTTCTGCATTTGGGTTTTCAAATTTAAGAAAGATGAAAACAGACGAGGATTAATGAAGATACCAAGAATTTTTCAATGAGAGCAGCTTTTCTTAGAAAGTATATGGAAAACAAAAATGCATACATTGCCCGTCAGCTTGTTTTCATAGACGAAACATGGATTTTTTCAAAAGGCAGTCAAAGGAAATCATGGCAGGATGACAACATTAAAAGTGTTCGTAAGCCCGGGGGATTTGATGGTAAAAGGTTTATTGTTTTACATTCTGGACACAGTGGAGGTTTTATGGAAAATGCCAATTTACTATTTGCTAGCAAGTCAAAGTCACTTAATTATCTTCAGTTGAAGTAGAAAAACAGCCATCTTCAGCATGGAAAAAAGAAGAAATTCTCGAGTGGTTACAGAAGAATAGTTTATCTCATAACAAACAGATGTTTAAGACAGAATTGTTAGATATTGCAAAAGCTCATAAAAAATCAAAGGAATATCAAATTGATAAAATTTCTTAAGAGCATGGGCATGAAGTATTGAGATTACCTCCTTATCACTGTCAATTTAATGCAATCGAGCTGATTTGGCCAAATGCAAAAACATTTTATAACAAGCACATTGGTGAAGAGGGATATGGAGATAAACAAGTACTTCAGATGTGGAATAGAGCCTTAGAAAAGTGTATACCATAGGTATGGCATGCCAGCGTACAAACACACAGAAAACCTGATTCAACAGTGGTATGATTGTGAGGTAATAATCGAAGAGATTCCAGAAATCATTATTCGTGTTGGGAATGACGAAAGCAAGAGTGAAGAATCTACTTCTAGTGATTAGTGTCATTATTCGGTTAATAATTTAAATATTACTTATTGACACGTTCCAAGCTCCTTGGGCAACATTTATTGTAAATTTTGCAGGACAAATATAGACTTATCCATCTATCTATTAGTTTGATTTGATAAATTATATTAAAATTGGATTATGCATTTTATATCTCCTATTCATACTTTATACCCTCGTCATAAAATATCTTTCTGTTTTTAAAAGCATTATATTTCAGTTCTGTATTTTAAAATTTTATTTAATGAGTTCTATGGTGCAACTTTTTACAGTTTTTACAATGCCTTATTTGTAAATTTGATAAAACTGTATTAAGTGTTTATTGTAATTTCCTTACAAACATTACACAAACTTCAAATAACTAACAGATAACAATTGTAAACTTTTCATATAATCTAATAGTAACCTGAAAAATAAAAATAGGTGATATTAGACGTTGGATTTATGCAGAGGTAAATGTCCTTCACAAGTAAGAACTAGGGTGTTTTACACATCATACATATTTAATATATCCGTAGTTTTCGTTAATTACCAAACCGGATGAAAAATTTTAAATTCTATTTTGACTCTTGAAATTATCATTTAAAACTCAAATCGCCGACACTGAATTAACAGCCGATTGAATCACATGACTGCAAAGATCCACTGATTAGACAATATCTTCGTTTCTGAAATGCATTTTTTAAATATTATTCTTGAAAAATGTATGATCTGTCCTGGCAAGATTCACACTTGGCCTCGATAAAAATCATGCTGAATAATACCATACCTATGTCTCTCTCTAACCTTGAAAAATAATTACTCTAAAATGAGTGACTTAAAGACGCCAATAAAGATAGGTCTGTAATTAGTAATAATATTTTTAAGGCCCAATTTATCCACGCAATTTGTGTAAGTTTCAAAGTAATTTCCAAGAGAAGTTTAATACAAGCAAACCAGTCGGATAATTGGCGGGTCCCGTCATTTTCAGCCACAAAATTCTCTATTAGTGAGAGTGTAGCAACCTGTTTATGAGAGAGTTATTTTTCTCGTCTGGATCTGTACGAGTGAGAGTGCTTGGCCATACACCTCTATAAGCGACAAACTTTAAGGATCTTGTCCATGTCTTTGCATTCTTCATATCACTGCTTTTTACCGCTTTTTAAATTTCATGGAATGACCAAGACTTGTGCAACACACGTGTGCGCCTGGGCCACCTTTTTATCCTTTATAGCCAAATTAAAGCTAATAAACGTCTTTGTTTTCTTCAAGTCAGTTTTTTTATACCGCCTTCTAAATTCTGTAGAATGGTCAACACTTGCGCGGCGTACATATTGTTTTGGGTTAGCTGTTTATCCTTAACACTCAAATTACAGTTGATCAGTGTCAATCGCTAAGGAAGAAGTACTTACGTAGCGCCTTCAGGATGTCAATATGAAAAATTAAATTGTTTTCATTGAGTGACAAACTTAATATTGTGAATGCATTCGAAGGTGGGAAGCTTTCCTAGGTTCAACTGTATATTGAAATGGGTGACTTTTCAAGTCAATTGGAGACATAACTAATACTTATTTTTATAAATTTGAACAGAGTTGAAAATTTCATAAAATCTCTGGACTATGTATTTCAAAAGGAATTGCACCGAGGAGGTAAACATTGCAATGCATAAATGGAAAAGTCAGAGAGGAAGTTTTTATGGCGAGATAAAGAGAAAAAGCCACTGCCAAAGATGTTCTGTCTTGTAGACGTCCTTAAATGTGAAAAAAATATACATATATTTTTTTAAAATGTTGCCAATTGGTAATGCTAGAGGTAATTGATCTGCCGGAAGTTTTACGACGATTACTGTTATTTTTTAAGCTGTGTATAATATCTAACTGTTAAGCTGTACCTGATGTGTTGAATACATTTCTTACTAAACAATGTTTAATTGTCGAAGAGAAACATTTTGTTTGATATTTATGTTGACACAAACAAATAATAAACTAAATGTACAGATAATAGGTAAGTAGTTGCCAGACAGCAGCGGTGTGCTTTTTATCAAAATTTTTCTACAATTCGGTTGGTTCCAGAAATATACCAGTTTTAATATAATCACCGATTTCCATATCACCCTATATACAATAAAGAAGGGTTGGCCAAGAGCAGGAGCATTTAGAAATGGCCTGAAAGCTTCATCGCATCAACAGAACTTAATGCTGTTTTATTTCTACGGGTTGAGGGACGATTTAAAGTTACTTACTTTAGACTGCAAACAATTCATAACAGACTGCTGACTTTCGTATGTGATGAATCCATAATTGGGAGGCACCCTTCCACCTTGACCTGGTTTAGGTCCCACCGCTGCCGGTTTACTGTGCACCCTCAAGTCCAAAACCGTTCCGAACTCGGCGAAGATGTCTCTAAGCTCCTCTTCAGTCGCCGAGTGAGGCAAATTGCCCAAGAACAATTGGTTAGCGTCCGATGGTAGGCTGAATGTTGAAGACTGTGAGCGACGTCGGTCGTCTAAAAATAGAACACAAAGTTTTTGAATTTGATATTATTACTAATAACCAACAAGAGAGTGTTTTTTAAGATAGGGTATAATTGGTTATTAGTTATTCTACTCACTAAATAAAGTAATTTTATCAAATACAGCCTACATAGAAGTATTAATATTTTAAAAGCTAACGTTAACAATGTACTTTTAATAAGCCTTGCTCACTATATCCCAGATTCAATATCTATGATTAAAAAGAAGAATAACCTCCAAATTTATCTGCGATGTTTTCTATATATTCCCATACCTCTTACATTGATAATTTCGGTTTTGTATACTAAACTTTTAAATCCGCTAATTGCAATCTGGGAATTGCATCATTTTAGACAAAAAAAACTATTTAGGTGCACAAACACGAATTCTATTCTATACCTGTGTGATTTCAGATTACAACTAACTGTAGGAATACCCACGTAAATGTTTCTACTAACCATCACTACAGCGTCAACATGTCATAATCCATTTAAAGGAAATAAACATTCAAATTTCTAAAACCATCTGCACGGTTATTAATTGAAAATATAAGTGCCCTTTGTTGGCACAAGGAATAATATTGTAAAATAGCAATAAAACATACAATTTTTAACCCCAAAACTGAAATGTATAAGTAGAAAATAAAGTACAACTAAAGACAATCGAGAAAATATACATTGATTTATTTGAAATAAAAGTGATAATCTTGAAGTGAAGCTTTGGCGTCGATCATCTTGTCCATAAATACCCCGTTTACTGACGTTAGAAGAAAAAATATCTTAAATATCCATATTTTTTTCTATTAGTTTTAAGGAAAATCTAAACTCACCATCATCTGATCTAGATGCTCTATTCTGCGGCGGTCCGCCCGTTCTGGGTGGTTGACCGCCCGATGATCTGGACCCACTCAACCTTCCACCTACACCGTTCGTGGATGCGGGCCCTCTACCGCCCATATTGGGCGGTGACTGCGGCCTGTAAAGGTTGGATTGTGGTTGGTAAAAAGGTGGAGTCTGGCCGGAGGAAGCTGATTTTAAGAGGTTGGCGTAGGTTTTAGGTTCGTTGGAGGCTGAAATGTAGAAGCATTTAATGATTATGATTCTTAGATGTTTATTCTTGTTGAACAGGATTATATATGTTATTTTTCATAATGGAGGCATACTTAACAACAATAGTGAAGTAGAGTAATTTTATCTAACTAGTACTATAAATAGCCACTTTAGAGATGTAAAAGTACGCTATAAACAGTACCGGTTTAATTCAATCACATATAAAATGCATTTCATTATTTTTAAGTTATAAATAAAGTTAAAATGATAACAGAATATGCAGATGCAAGAATAAGGCAGATCTGTTAGCACTTATGGAGCTTTGGTGCAAAGCATTGTGCTATTAAGAGGGAAATATACTTTAAAGACAACAATTCCTATATTAAAGTTTGTTTCTGTTATACTTTTTCACCCCAATGTCTAATACGCCAACAAAAATGACATTCCGCAAAACTGTAAGAAAAATGAGCTTCAAATACAATGTTTTACTGACAAATATGCAGTCAAATTCTTCCCTAGTTGTAAAGCCGATCCTTTTTGATATTAATTACCGAATGAACAAGCCAATTTTTGAATTCAGGTAATATAAGTGTCATTATTTTATTATTAATTTAGTTCTTCCATGATAGATCTTCTCCACGTTTGTCTTAAGCGTCCGCATCTTCTATGTCCTCATAGATTCGTCTAGGGAGCTTTTGGTCATATCGTCAATGTGCAATGTGTGACCTATCCATCCGAATTTGCATAGTAATAAATCCCGGTGTATTTTCTGTTGTTGTGCGAGATGCTAGAGGTCTTCATTGCGAATGGTGTTCGGCGAGAATATGGGAAGATTTCAACACAGACATTTATTAATAAAAGTTTGTATTTTGTCTGTTAAGGTTTTTGTCACTTTCCAGGTTTCATAATCATATAATAGCACAGACTTAACATTGCTGTTAAATATCCTCAGCTTGGTGTCTGTTTTGATTTGTCTTGGTGCCCATATAATTCTTAGTTGGCCAAAGGCTTGCTGAGCTTTTTAAAATCGATTATGTATTTCTGCTGTAGCACCTCCTTCTTTGTTGATAATACTGCCAAGTATATGAGTTCTTCCACGTCCTCTGTATTAAATCCAGAGATAATGAATGGTTTATCTATGTTGGTGTTAATTCTAATGGGCTTAGTTTTGGCCATATTTATTGAAACTCCACATATTTTCGCTTCACGTTCTCAAGTTTTCCACTATCTTTTGCACGGCAATGGGTGATTGCGCCATCAGATAGATGTCATCTGCATACCCTAGATCAGTGAAAGATGATGGTCCAACGTATGCCCCGCATATTTTCCAGTGCCTTCTTCAGCACCGAGTCCAGAACAATATTGAACCGTAAAGGACATAAAGTGCATCCCAGTCTGGTCCCTGTTTTCACCTCAAAAGAACTGTCTATTTTCCCGTTATGAAGGACTGTCCTTGTTGAATAATTTTGTATTATAGTGGTAATTTTCTTGAACATTCCTGCTTTCATTAATGTTTTCCAAATTGCTGATTGTAATATGCTATCAAACGCTCTTTGAAAGTCTATGGAAACTAGGTAAAGTGGTGAGTTCCATTCAATAGATTGTTCAGCAATGATTCTGATGATATTGATGTTACCTATGCAAGAGTGGTTGATCTGAAACTGGTTCTTTCTGAGTATGAATTCTATAGATGCTGATGGGCGGCTTTGTATGATTTGTGCCATTATTTTGTGTATGAAGTTAAGAAGTATGATTCCTCTCCAATTCTGACAGAGGGTGAGATCTCCTTTTTTGGGAAGTTTTATGATGGTACCCTGTTTCCACTGGTCTGAGATTTTGCTGTTCTCTCATGCTTCCTTTATCAGTGGATATATTATTATTATTATTATTATTATTATTCTAAAAAAGTTCTTCTTTCTCACATTTGATCAATGTGGTTCCATGTTTGGCTGACGGGCCAAAACCAAGTCAGCACAAACGCTATTACCATTCCGTATTAAGGAATGACCTGACAATGTTACATGTTTTCAAAATCACTGACTTCTGAATGTTTCTGTGTATGTCCGTGTTGAGTCCCAATTGCACTAAATGTGGTGTGAATGTTATTGGTGTAAGGCCTGTGGCTGATATAATGAGGGGGACAATGATGACTTTTTCCTGTCTCCATAGCCTTTTTATTTCCGTTGCAAGGTCTGTGTATTTGGAAATTTTTTCTGTGTATTTCGCTTGGATGTTTGTGTCGTTGGGGACAGCTATGTCAATCAGATAGGTGACTTTTCCCTTTTTGCACTGAAAAGTAATATCGGGTCTATTGGCGGAGACTGTTTTATCTGTATGGATACCGATATCCCAGTAGAGCTTGTAATCTTCATTTTCAAGTATGGATGTTGGCGTGTATTTGTAGTAGGGATCTGTGTTTTCTATAAGTCTGTATGTTGTGGCCAGTGCTTGGTGAACCACTTTGGCAGCTGAATCATGCCTGGCTGTGTACTCCATTCCGGCCAATAGTTTACATCCGCTCGTTATGTGTTCGATCGTTTCTTTCTGCTGGTGGCATTTCCTACATCTGTCCTCTGCAATAGTCGGATCTTTGATGATATGCTTTTGGTAGTTTCTGGTTAATATGACTTTATCCTGGATGGCAAGTAAGAAGCCTTCAGTCTCAGGGAATAGCTGCCCATCCCGTAACCAGGTGTATGATTGTTTTTTATTTACATGGTCTTGTTCTATGTGGTATCTGTGTTTTCCGTGGGGTGTTTTCTCTGACCACGTTTTCATCTTTTCCTGTTGTAATTGGGTGTGACTGTGTGTGTCTGCTGAGTGGTCTGCCCGGGCTAAGTCGAGAGGTGTGTAGTTTTTGTCTGCTTTCACTGTCGCTGTGTGGAGGCTGGTTTGCTTGCTGTGAAAGAATTTCCTAAGTGTTTGTATTTGTTTTGTGTGTAATGATCTGATGTCTATAATTCCTCTTCCTCCTGCCTTCCGCTCGATGGTAAGTCTTTCTTTGCATGCGTTGGGGTGTAATTTCCTGTATTTGGTGAATTGAGATCGTATAAGGATGTGAATATTTTCTATGTCTGTTTGTGACCATTTGATGATACCAAATGAATATGTGAGTATAGGTATAGCGAACGTGTTGATGGCTT
The DNA here is from genome assembly GCA_019049505.1 of Pachyrhynchus sulphureomaculatus. NCBI lineage: Eukaryota > Metazoa > Arthropoda > Insecta > Coleoptera > Curculionidae > Pachyrhynchus > Pachyrhynchus sulphureomaculatus. The sequence continues at coordinate 56,435,192 of CM032454.1, read as the reverse complement.
TAGTGAGATTCTTAGAGTTGAGTTTTGTTTATTATATTACTGTCATACTTAAAAGTAATAAAACCCAAAATTTCTACTTAAACTTTTTCTTTCCTACTTAACCTTATATTTATCTGCTAAGTACTCAGAGATAAATTTGGTTAGAATATACTTATGATTTTCGGCCAATAAAAAAGTGTTATACGACGTTAGGCTTTAGGATAAAATTACAATAACATATTATTTGTTTTAATCCAAGTGATGTCAGCAGACAAAAGCCTAAATATAACTAAACTTTTAATTAAATACAAATAATTAAATACTGTCTAAAAATCGATGAGTAAAAACTCGGTACTACCTTGTTTCTTTTTTTATTTTACATTTTATTATAATATATTTTTTTTTGTTTTATTTTTTATTATAATATAGTTTCCTCTTTTTAAAATATGCATTACTGAAATAAAACTTAAAAATATAGGGGAATAAGAAAAATAATAAATGAACGTCATGATTCGTTATAAATTATGACAGATATCTACAAATTAAATTAAGGAACGTCTGTCTAAAAATCGATGAGTAAAAACTCGGTACTACGAGGCATGTTTTTTAAGTAAGTACCGTTTTGCGATTCCGCCGCCGCAGCGATACGGTCGGCGTTCCGCGCATGCGCGCTGGTAACCTACATCTCATGTCTACGCACTGACGCCATTACAGTCTGATTCTTCATTGTATACGTTGTTTACTGAGTGTTTAAGATGCCTCCGACAATCGTGAGTCCCGCCGATTGTGAAGTACGGGCTGTTATACGATTTCTTAGTGCTAAAGGCGTAAAACCGATCGATATTCATCGTGAGATCTGTGAAGTTTACGGACAAAACATTATGAGTGATGGAATGGTAAGGAAATGGGTGAGAGCATTTAAAGATGGCCGCACAAATGTGCATGATGAAGAACGGAGTGGGCGTCCTTCGGTCGTTAATGAAGATTTGGTGCAGAAAGTGGACGAAAAGGTGAGAGAAAACAGACGCTTTACAATTTCATCATTGTGCGACTGCTTTCCTCAATATTCTCGTAGTGTTTTGTATCGCATTGTGACCGAGAACTTGAATTACCGGCGGCAGAATTTTATGAGGAGGGTATTCAAAAACTGGTGCCACGTTATGACAAGTGCCTCAATATTCACGGAAATTATGTAGAAAAGTAGATTAAGGTACAGGCTTTCATGTAAAAATAAAATTATAGCGATATCTTTGCACGTCTTTTTTTTAATTCCAAAACGGTACTTACTTAAAAAACATGCCTCGTACCTTGTTTCTTTTTTTGATTTTACATTTTATTATAATATATTTTTTTTTGTTTTATTTTTTATTATAATATAGTTTCCTCTTTTAAAATATGCATTACTGAAATAAAACTTAAAAATATAGGGGAATAAGAAAAATAATAAATGAACGCCATGATTCGTTATAAATTATGACAGATATCTACAAATTAAATTAAGGAACGTTATTTTTTGCAGTGCGCAGGGACATATATGCCGAATATTTTTACTTCAGCTTCAGGACAGACCCTGATGATACTAAATACCATCTTATAACATAGTGTGTAAATATATCAGATAGCTGAATACCAAATTTGTTGGTTTCCTGTCGATAGTCAAGTTTTGAGTTTGTAAAGTTTATTTTAGCATTTTCTATTAAATCCTTGTAATTATTTAACCATAAATACTGAACACACCTTAATGCTAATTTAGATCGAAATCTAATGCAATGCAAAAAAATTCATTAGCCAAATTGCTTTAATTGGAATTTAAAAAATTTAAATACTGACTGTCAGTCTACATCCAGATATGACATTTTGAACTCAAAAAAATCTCTGTCAGTTTCATATTCTACACCGCCGAGGGTAGAGTCGTAAGAGTAACAATTTTTTGTCGAAATTTGAGATAAAATAGTTTTACTTCTCCATTTTTACTTTCTTCACTAAGGGAAAAATTTAATTACAGTCTTTTGTAAAAATATATGTAGTATATTTTATTCAATCACCTAAAACGAATTGACTGAATTGACTCTTATTTGTTAAAACCCGATCCAGTAATTTAGTCTCTACGATGAAACATCTAGACATTTACTCACAAAATGATCGAAGTAAAACCAGTCCTGCGTGGCTGCGATATAATTAGATAAAAATCGGAATTTTTTCGTTTAGGTTTTAATTGTGTAAAACATAAAATTGGCGATTATAAAAAATAATCATGAAATAAATTGAGTCATCAAAATAATCCTAAAAATAATCTGACATAAAAATGTTCGTTACCTGGTTCTGCTGGCATTTCTTGTTCAGGTTCCGTTTCTGCAACGTCTCCGTATCCGGTGTCGACATTTTCCTCGATGTGTTCCTCCGGTTCCTCTTGTTGTTCCTCCACGGGTACTGATACAGGTAGATTTAGAGGTTGATTGTCAAGTCCTATAATAACATTTATAAATTTATTTCTCATACAGTAAAAGAAAAATAATTTATTTTCGCATTGTAATTTTTTGTAATAGAACATGGACAAGTATAAATGAACGTTACATCTTTTTACGTTAAAAACACTGACCTTGCTGCTGAATGTTGGGAAGAGGTGCTCCAAGTTGAGGTTGTACAGTGGGAGGAATGTGACTGCTTAGAGGTTGCCCTAAAATAAATTTTATATAAGGATTAATCACAAAAAATTTGAACATGGAGAAGTGTACATACAAAAGTTGTAGTGAATGTTGCATATATGGTACAGGAGCCTCGAAAATGCATAGCAGAGCACAATTGCATTTTTTAATTGAATAATTTTTAATTGCAGTGTATTTTTTATTTAACAGATTTTTATCTAAATTAAACAGTAAATATTCGCACCTATATATCACAAAAACTAATTTAATTAGTTATTGGGTATATTACATTAAATATATTTAATTAATCATTTAAAATACTACACATTTTTACAACATTCTGTATATACAAAAACTTGTTAAAAAGGTTTCACTTTATTAGCTCATCTTTCATATTTACTATTTATTTACAAAACTTAAAATAAGCAACATAAAGGGATGGCTAAAATATAACAATCAACTCTGTATTATATATACTACCATCCAAAACTTCGGAAACAATGACTATTTTCAGTTGAACAAGAACATTTTACACAACAAATTACTTCACCTTCACAGAAAGCAAGTAACAAATGAAAACAGAAAAAGGTCTGGTCTGCCCAAAGCCCCAACAACGTCCATCACAGTAATATCTAAACGAAATCGACGCTTAATTGCTCCTAAAAATTTCCACCGCTTTAAATGAAACCCGTGTTGGTTGGTTGGTTTTAAGCGATCGTGCCTGTTTGTGCACTGCAGCTAGCGTGTGCTCCTCTCTCTTAGAAACATGGGCGTGGTCCCTCTAAGGTTTATTAGCTTCCATCCAAACCCTTTATATGGTATATACGATGTGCATAAAGGTTTGTTCCCCCTTCACCATATAGTCTGTATGTCATCGGACCATCGTGAATATCCATTTTCTGTAAATATTTTCTGAGGTAATAGTGGCCAGTGATCAGTCCCACGTCTAGTTTAGTCCAGGCCCTTGTTATACAAAACCCGTGTTGATCCAATTTCGATTATCTCTATTAAGAGGCTGCTGTCTGCAGGCCTAAGATGATGTGTAACTGCCAGGAAACTGCGGCTAACAATCAGCCACAAGTAAAACGGATTATAATGGCCTAAAATACATAGAAACTCGACGATAGAGCAAAGGAATAAAGTCGTTTGGATAGATGAACCGCTATTCCAAAATTTTGGATACAATAAAAAAATATTTGTTCGCCACTCAACTAACGAAAAGGTTTCAGAAGTTTGAACTGTACCAACTATCAAGCATGAAGGTGGCAGCGTTATAGTTTGGGGATGTTTTGGTGGCAATAAGCCAGACAATTTGGTGAGGACTAAATATCATTGGTGGCAATTTTACCTTTCAATAAGGTAACCACTCTAAATACTCATCAAAACTACGCCAAGGGTTATAGGTATAATTCTTCTGGATTTCTCCAGTGAGGATTAAAAAAGTGATGCTGACTTTTCACCAATCATTCAGACAGCTTCTTCAGAGCTTGCCTTGCACTTACTTCTTCAAAATTTGCCTTCTTCTTCTTCTTCACATGACTAGCATTACTCATGTTTGTCTGCCTCCTATTCGAATTTGGTTGTTGTTAGCAGGTTATCTTTCCATCTCTTCTTTGGTCTTAGTCTCGATCTTTTACTGTACTGTAATTTTTGCAGATGTTGGCCAGTCTGTCAGGCGCCCTTCTGTCCACATGATCATCCCAGCCTCTTTTCCTAGCCTTTATCCATTTAGTACCATGGATGTTACATTATTCCCGTATGTTCTTATCTGTGTGTCTGTTTCTGAGTGTTATGCCTCGTATCATTCTTAAAGTATTCATTTCTACATTACTTATTATCAGCTTTGTTCTTTTAGTGTCTGCTCGGGTTTCTGCGAAGGTTAAGATCTGTATACTCTCATTTTGCTTTCTTTGGACATATGTTTATTATTCCATATGGATTCTCTTAAGCAGCCACTGACTTTCAACACTTTCATTGTCTGTCTTTTCACTTCTGTTCCTGTCGCTTGTTATGTTAATTCCAAGGTATGTGAAAATCATTACCTGTTCTATGCTTCTGCCTTCCACTTCCAGTTTGCACCTTCTAGGCTCTCTACTAATCACCACCCATTTTGTTTTTTCCACAGAGATTTTCATGTTGTATGTTTTCGCTATTGTGTTAAATATGTGGAGTTTCCTTTGTAGATAGTCTTCATTGTCTGTTATCAGTAATGTGTCGTCAGCGTATATTAATTTTCTAAGGTCCCATTCTCTTTCATTCTTGTTTTTTTACTTTGCCTATTATTTTATTCATTACTACTTGGAACAATAGTGGACTAAGTGAGTCTTCTTGTCATATCCCAACCATTTATAGGTATAGGTTTTGTTTCACCTCATTATAATTTTCCTTTTGTTATTTTTATTTATCTCCGATTGTCTCAATTTTTACGAAATCTACCATGAAATGGATTTCTACTAGTATGTGCCTTACATATTAACAGACCGGGGTAGGAGGAGCTTCGTGGATAAGCTGTTCTCAGATTAGAGAGAGGTAAAGAAAAGTGTCCCGATTAAAGTTGTTGGAATGTTTAAATATTTTGATGGATCCGACTATCAAAGAAAAAATCTTAAAGAGAAAACCTATAGATACAAAGTAATTATAATCTTAATGCTCTGATCTCTCTCTCTTTTAACTAGTGTAGAATAGGCTAGATTGGAGGGTTAAAAATCGTTGAAGTGAAAATGCCTGCAAAAGAATGGAAAAAGTTAGAAACTGATGATTTTAATAAATTAATAAATGGTATGCCAACATTCGTGAGGCAGTAATTAAAATCAAAAGTGGTCAACATGGAAGTACAATTTGATGTGAATGTGATGGGTATATAGTATTTTATAGACACCTGATTGTATAGTAAAAGTAGGTATTTATATTTTCATAAAACCTTTTTTCATTTTGTATTTTAATTAGGAATTTTTTAATGCTTCCAAACGTTCAGAATTCTAATTTAAACCAAGTTTAACATCTCTGCCATAATATGTTTCAAAACACTAAAAATTTTGTAAATAAATATCACATTTTCGTCTTTTATTTTATTACTATTATCGAGCTCGTGGTTTTCGCAAAAGTTTAAAAAAAATTGTGACGGGCAATAAATATAATGATGTTTAACAGGAAAATGAAAATAGATTTTTTTTCTGAACAAGATGGAACCTGTTTTAGTACTCAATAGCGTTTCAGTGACTTTCAGTAAAATTGTTTATTTCCTTTTTCCTGATAAGTATCCAAAAAATATCTAAAAAAACTTTTTAACTTGTATAGGTCACTATACCTTTATCACTCCCTTTCAAAATTTACCTAATCAACTTACCAGGCAAAACATTGATATCATCGGGATGACCGTTCAACGTCGCCGCCGGTTGAGGAGATTGCCCAATTTGTTGAGGAGGTGGCAACACGTGGGTAACAGGCTGCACGGGAACCTGATGGGGAGCCGCTGCAGTCGGTTGAGCAGCGAGGGCAGGAACAGGTGGTGCGGCAGATGGCACAGCAGCAACTCCATAGAAAGGCTGTAAACCGGGAGCGGGTGCGACGGGCTGAACTAGAGGCTGAGGGTCGTTCAAGGGTGGGCGCTCGTGGGTTTCTTCTTCCGGTTCAGAACGACCATCGCCATCACATTCTTCGTCGGAGATTATTTCGTCCTTCAGAAAACAAATAAAATAAACTAATAATTACGAGTACTCCTGATGATTTGATATATGACAACAAAATATTGGCAAATATCCATCAGCTGTTAAAGGAAAGGTTTTTTTTTAAACTAATGTGCGTCAATTACTGTACTAGTTCGGAAAAGCAAGTTGAACCCAAATGACTCAAGTGTTAACTAAGAAGCAACGTCTAACTGGTATTTTTGATCAATATAAATAGTCAGAAATATATCTACATACAAACTGTGTTTCTACTTAGATAAAAAAACAATTGTATCCTAGAGTGGACATAATCAAATTCTCTTCTTTGTGACCGCATCCTTATATTATTTATTGTAGTACGCTAGACGAAGGAACTGACATACACTCGAAACTCAAGTGACAGTTACTCAATCGACGTAAAATAAAAATTCCTAGAACACGGAATTCTAGTAGTACATCCTATGGTGAATTCTGCGTACGCAAATACGAAGTCTTGTCTCGTGTTCGCAACGCCTCTATAACTGCAGAGTGTACCGCTCATTTTTGGTAGTCTAAAATTTACACGGAGTTACATAGACTCGTCTATGGTAGTACCGACCACATACCATTTTAATTTGTTACATATATTTTATAAATTAGCTAAATGTTAACAAAAATTTGTTGCATTTACCCAAACAACAAAGTTAAATTAGGTTACGTGCATATAGTGAGGAATAACGGGGCAAAAAGCCAACTGTGAAGTTCATTAAAAAGTATATTATTCTAAACTTGAAATCAAAGTAGGATGGGCCATCCAGACTGTTATCCGCTTTAGCGTGGAAGCTTTTAGACATGTTCCGAAATCTCTAACAAGCGCTGTCGCTGTAAGATTGTCTTTAGTTTATCAAGAACGTAAAGGTACAGAAAATATAGTTATCGCTACAGAAAGACAAACACGAGGAACAAAACGTCGTAGCAAAACAAAGCCGGTTGGCTACTGCCGGATAATTAAAATGTGCATAGTTGAGTTTCTCAGAGATGCCGAGCATATTCTTTCCTATTATTATCATATATAATACAACTTCTACTTTGGTGGCAACACTAAGAAACTCAACGAGGCACATTTTACCGATCTAGTGGTACCCAATCGGCTTCGTTTTGCGGCGAAGTTTTGTTCCACGTGTTTGGCTTTCTGTAGCGATAGCTATATTTTCTGTACCTTTACGTTCTTGACAAACTAAAGACAATCTTACAGCGACAGCGCTTGTTAGAGATTTCGGAAAACATCTAAAAGCTTCCAATTCTCTAAATCTTTAAAGTCCGAGAACACTACATATTTGAAAGCAACTTAGAAGATTGCTCATGTTTTATTATAAATATGGGGAGGCTTGGAGCATCACTTATGGGCGTGGAATAACGCCGGAGTCAACCTAAGCTGCGTCCTCCCGATTTGAGCTGGCATCATAGGAGAGCAGAATTAAATAACCGGTCAAGTGCAAGTTGGACTTGCGCAATTACTGTTCCGTACGTTGATTGCTTTTAAAATAGCAACGCATCCTAAATGAGTTTTCCTTTCCAATCCTTACTGAAAACTGATGACTTTGAAATTTTTATTTTATATACCAGATAAATTATTCAAGGTAATGCACTCGTGATAATTTTCATTCAATCTATACCCTGTGGAAAATATTCCAGAATTTTTTCAAAATTTTTTGCTCTATTCTTTTCGAGATAAGGGGAGGCAGCGATTTTTCGTGATTTTTTAAAAATAATACAACGAAAAGTGTGCGCAAGTATAACATTATATATATTTTTGAACTCGTGTTTTTACAAGCTATCATTTGCCACTCCACTCAACCTGGTAAATTTTTTTTCACTTGTGATTTCACCCCCCAAAACTAACCCATTAAGTCAAAATTTAACTTTCAAAACTAAACAGCTCTGATGAGGCCATCAATTCCTATATTAGTACCAAATTTCAACTTTCTACGTCAAATAGTTTCGGAGAAAATCGGGTGTGACAGACAGACGGACGGACGGACCGACGGACGGACGGACGGACGGACAGACAGACAGATACCGAAGCAACCTTATAAGTGTTCCGTACGGAACATTAAAAAGAAGAAAATAATGAAGAATATTTTTTATGTTGGAGATAAATTATAAGAACTAATAGTTCACGTGTTAGATAGCCTAAAATTTTAAGTACATTCTAAACCTATAAATCAGAAAACAACATAATCATACATTTAGTAGCAGAAACCTAAAATTAAATTCCCTAAAATGCCGTAACAAAGTATGACTAAACATTACTACTACAACAAATACTATTGGGATCTTACCTATTCAATACATCTCGCGGTTTTTTCAGGAATTAAACTTGAGGTGTATTTTTAAATCTGTCATAAGAGTCTGTGTAAATTAATATTACAAATTTTCTTAAAAATGAACACCGAAATTTTTCCTTTTTCTTGAAGAATCAGAAAAAAAGACTTTTATGCTGTGTTTACAATTGTGAAAGTGACTGCAAACAGATTTAAAGGTAGTTTTTCATGCATTTCCAAAAGCGAATGAGGGGTATGTAAATATTACTAAAGCATTTGGGCAAGTGGAAAAAGTTGAGAGACTGAAAGTGTGTAAAAAAAGTTCCCCGAATTGAACGAAAAACCCCATTTGATGCTAAAGTTTGTTCTAAACATTTTAAAAAAGAAGATTACATTCTTCCAGGTGGGTAAAATTATTTATTCTTGAATATTCATTTTTTTTTGTAATTTGTGTACGTGTGTCAAACAAAAATTCCTTATTAGGTTTCTCAGATTTTATTTTGATAAAATACTGTCTCAATTATTTGGTATTCATTCCAAGTAATAAACAGTTAATAAATATTAGCCTCTGAAGTGAATTGGCATTTGATTTGAAACCAGTTAAAATTTTTCCGGTTCGAATGTTTCCAATACCTCTTGACGTTTTACTTTCCAGGTACTTTTGACATCAGTGCAGGTTAAAACACTTAGCTCGTTACTATATTATTCTAAAATTGAAATGCAAATATTAGATATTTATAGGTAAGAGTCTTAACGGTAACAATACAAAAGAGTTGCGAGGATATGTTTGCATTTTTCACCTTCACCGGCTTAACAAGAGCATATCATACATAAAATTTTCCATTCTACTGTTGAATGTACCATCTCAAATACTACTGTTCGCAATTGGGCCGTGGATATACACGCTGCTTGAATTTTCGTTATGTTGGGCGCGACGGTTTTGTCATCGATTATTCTACACCCAAGGTTTTGATTTTAAAAGTTTTTCGCCGAGTGTAAAATTCCTTTGGGCAGGATTTGTACCGGCCCATTTGCAAATATTACCAATTGTTAATAATATGTTTAAAAAATACCGTCACACTTTCTATGCTTCACACGTTACAAATTTTAATCTGCATCCATAATTCGGCCATCTACACAGGTAAGATCCCAATAACGGATAAAAAGTTTGGAATAAACAATTATAAATATTTTTATAGGCATAATGTGTATAACACTTAATATATTCAAAAAACTATCGGCTTTAATGTAAAAATTACCTTAAATAATCATTTTTGCAGGTATTAATTTTATTTTTATTGCAAGTTATAGCAGAATAGCTTAATATAATTTTTAAATGCAATAAAAAGCAGGAATTTATTTATTAATAATAATTCTTCGACTTTCTTCATTACTAGTCAAATAACTTTAAAATTTGCAGAAACATAAAATAAAAATTATTAAAACATGTAACAAATATAAATAACATATTAAAACAGCAATATAACAAATTAATCACCAAATACAGTTTAAAAATATGGTCAGTAATATGCTACCAAGCAGAACATTTTTCTTTTATTCGTATTTGCGAATGGTAGCTCTTTAAAAACATCAGGGATACTATTGTATAAGTAGCCTAGTAGCCTGATCCAGCCTAGCAACGTTTCAACCTCCAATGATTTAGAACAAGATCTTGCCTGTTCCTCATGACACAGTTATGCATATACTGCTATGTATAAGGTATACAGAGCAGTAGGGTTTGAAGCTCCCACAATACGCCGAACTGAGCTTGAGTATATCAGCCCTTCAATCATATACATGTCCTCTATGAAGTACAAATGCCGCAAAGCCAATTGAAATCCCGCAGAGATTCTTAAACACTGTAAATGTTAAATTACCACATTTAAAGCAAGAACCGCCAGAGGAAATCCATCTAGAATGGAAACATGGAGGAGGCTCAATCGAAGCAGAACCGGCGTCGCCCCAGTGAAAACCAATTTAGCATTATAGGTGAAGATGTGCTTTGGGAATGAGGCGAAGAGCGAACAATGGAGCACATTCTGAGGGGCAGAAGTGGTCCATAAGCATGCAGACTCGAAAACTTTTGACTCGTCAAAAAAAATGCGATTAACAGAGCCTGATACTGGGCTGAAATAGTTTGCCAGCCAGACACGAGAAAGAAAGAAAGAAAACTGTCATGTGAGTTTCTATGTAACACAGTTTCCACAATTAAAAATGATGGCAATGTTAGTATGTGTTTGTTTCTCTACAATTTTCTCTATCGTAGGATCACGCGCGTCTAAAAAATCAGTTCAATGGAATACTCTATCTATGTATACAGTATATTTTTGTTACTAAAGAACTTACCTGATAGCGGAAAATATCATTGTGTACATAATATTTCTTGGGACTTTGAGAAGCCAGAACGAAAGTTTGTGTAAAACGCCGCATTGGTTGACCCGCATTCGAAAGTTCACCAGTCACTTGAACCACAACGCCGCTTCCAAGAGTAGATTGAGAGTCAACCTATTAAATAGAGTATACATTTTAAAAAATTAAAAACAACATTGAAAGAATGAGGACTTCACAAGTAAAAAAAAAAAACTGATCAAGTGCAAGTTGGACCTCCACAATTAGTGTTCTGTACCGTGAGTGTTTTTAAAATAAAATAAAATCCTTACCTAAGCTAAGTTAATTAGGTCTCTGACATCTTAAAATCCTATATGTATTTTTACATTTTTTTCTTAGTCAATAATGTATAATAGTTATAGCATCTTAGCTACCTAACAGCCAATAAATCAATCTAGAATCTTGCAATAAAGTGTAAAACAAATATTTACTACCTAAATATTCGTTTAATTATAAACAAATAAAATAAAGCGACTCGCCACTCGGTTACAGTAACGTGCTTAAAAGTATATTAGAAAAACGTCCACCATACGTCAGGAAACAGTTTTCATAGCATTTATTTATACCAACGTAATATACTTACACTTTAACGTAAAAGTTTTGATCAGTACTTTTCGAGATAAGGGGAGGGATGACCCTCCCCTTATCACTTGAAAAATATTCCAAATTTTTTTGATCAGTACTTTTGAAATAAAGTGAAGCTGCGATTTTAGGCAATTTTTTTAAAATAATAGAAAGAAAAGTGTGCACAAGTATTACATTATCTTTGAACTCACATTTTTCCAAGTTTTCATTTAATACCCTACTCAATGACCTTGTAGCTTGTAGAGGGAAGTGAAAAAATCTTTTTCACTTCCTCCTACAACCTAACCCCTATAGTAAAAAATTTAACTTCCAAAACTACACAGCGCTGACTGGGTCAGCAATTCTTATATTTGTACCAAATTTCAATTTTCTATGCGAAATAGCTTGGGAGACAATCGCATGTGGCAGACGGACAGACACCAAAGTGATCGCATAGTGTTCCGTATGGAACACTAATTACACAAAATTACACAAAAAAAAGTTCAATACCACAAACCAAAATACATGGATCTAGTGTATTTTTCGACGCTGAATTCGAATCAGCAGTTGAAATGGGGTAAAACTAAAGTAAATATGTAATGACTCATAATGAAGTGTGAAAAATGGTAGATATTTTATAGTTTAGAGAGAATTGCATTCAAATCACAGCAAGCTATTTCTATTAATTAAACCAAAATCCACCCTTATAGAGGGTACCACTAAAACTCAAATAACGCACGTGAATTTAAATAATATGTACCAAGGACAAATTCCTGTAGCTCTTAGGACAAAATATTTGAATCTAGTGTGACAACCAGACATAACTCTTGAAGGATTGAGACTCACCCCTATAGGGTGTAAAAACCACTTCCACCTACAGAGGTATCTCATAAATTTCAATAACGACGAAAAAAGTTCAGACTTTTGTAGTTTTAGGCAGGGTGAGCAAATATGGAGTAGATTCGCTTGAACCACCGATACACGACTACGAACTACCCTTAAAGGGTGGTAGAAACTACCGCTACGCTCTAATGATGCACATGGATGTTATTGAATTTTGAAAAGGATCAAGTACATTTATCTCATTGTGCCAAACTTTCAAGACAACTAGATCATCTTCCTAATAAGGTAGAATATCATCCCTAGGAGGGGGGGAACTACTCCTGTGATTAATGGATCTTAGAAATTCTAGCATCTGAGAAAAAAAAATACAGGCTATATTTTTCCATCCTGCCTGAGACTACGAAAGCCTGTATTTTTTTTCTCAGATTCTAGAACTTCTAAGATCCATCAATCACAGGGGGTAGTTCCCCCTCCTAAGGATGATTTTCAACCTTATTAGGAAGATGATTTAGTTGTCTTGAATGTTTGGCACAATGAGATAAAAGTACTTGATCCTTTCCAAATTTCAGTAACATCCATGTGCATCATTAAAGCCTAGGGGTAGTTTCTACCACCCTCTAAGGGTAGTTTATAGTTGTATATCAGTGGTTCAAGCGAATCTATTCCATATTTGTTCCCCTACCTAAGACTACAAAGCCTGAACTTTTTTCGTTGTTACTGAAACTTATGAGAGGTGGGTGGTTTTTACACCCTATAGGGGCGAGTCTCAACCCTTTAAGGGTAGTGTCTGGTTGTCAGATTCACATATTTTGTCCTAAGAGCAAGAATTTGTCCTTTGTACGTGTTATTTAAACTCACATGCGTTATTTAAGTTTTAGAGGTACTTTTCACCCCTTATAAGAATGGATTTTGGTTTCAATAAGCTTGTTATAGACTATAAAATATCTGTAATTTTTCACACTCTATTAAGAATCATTCCATTATTTATAGTTTTACCCCATTCCAAGGGATTAAAAAAAAGACACAAATCTTTTTTTTAAGTACGGATTCGAATTTAACGTCGAAAAATACACTGGATCCAAATATTTGGGTTCAGTGTCATGAACTTTAACTTGGCTATTACAGATTGAAAAATTCAAAACCAGTGTCAGTAGCATTGACTTGATATATACATTATTGCATAAACTGTTCTACAAATGATTTTTCTAAAGAAATAATCATAGATATCAATTATGTTTTTTCGGAACTTTAAAGGGTGGTTTTTTTGTTGTAAGTTTGCTTAGAAGTGTAGTGACAAAGTTGATACCAGTGTCGCTTAATGTAAGAATTTTTACTCTGAGTACACCTTTTCATTTAAGATAATACTTTAGATATGTTTGGCGATTTGAGGTTGGCTTATTTTTTTAATAAGATATTTGTGAATGAGGCGTCAACGGGACTACTGACATTACGCTAATAAGATGCAGTGCTTTTTTTGAGTATGTACTGTGGGCACATTGAAATTCAATGTTTGCCCACCTTTTGTGTCCCTGTGATGATTTTATATAAATCAAAACAAAGCAATGAAAACAAAGTTATTAGTTAATCTCGACGACAATATTCCACAATTTTGATATGCATCATATTAACTGGCCACAACTTCATTTAAATTTTAGTTGTATTTAGTCAATTTGGAATTCATTGTTTACAAACAGAATAAACAATACCTGTGTAATCTTGGCGTGGCAGTCGCGGAAGTTAAGCTGTTGAATTTTCTGATGGATCTGCTTCTGACCGATGACTGGGCTGGTTTCTCGGTTAGGGTCCAATCCGCCATGAATGAAGGAGGACTGATGGTTGTAGAATCTAAAAAAAAATTAGATAGTGCAGAGATTTCATACAGTTTATATACAATAATCCTTTTGAGTCGCCCAAACATACTTAAAAAAAACATTACAAATAATTATTAATAATATACGAGGGTGAATCAAATGAAAACCATAAAAGTGCAATAAAATTCCGAAAAGTTGTATGATTGATTCAGTAGAAGGCAGTAGTTTTCCTTGAGTTTCACAAAATGACCGACAGGTGGCAGAATGATGCTGTAACAAAGAAGGTAGCAGCATCAGTAACAAGACGACTGCCCCACTGTCAACATGCACCGAGTTAAAGCAGCAACCTGTGATGCGTTCTTTGCATAGTAAAGGTGTCAAACCAATTAAAATTCATCAAAGTACCACAGCGCAGTGCGGTAATTCGTGTTTGTCCCTGCAGCAAGTGTAGGAGTGGTATAGAAAGTTTAAAACCGGCGTAACTTGCTGTGGAGAATGCCCCACGACCGGGGCAGGCTCACCGCGTAGTGACGGACGAAAATATTGCGTTAGTGGAACAGCTTGGTAATGAAAATAGGTGTATTACTCTGAACGAAATAGTCACATTTTGGATATTGGTTTTGGTTTAGCGCAGAATACTGTCCTAATATGCTGCAATTCAATAAAGTGTCAGCAAGATGAAATTCCGCACTCAACCATCAACGACAAAAGTCACGCTCACTCTTCCAGGATGCAAAGAGAGGAAAATAACATTACATGGAATGGGGAGTGTTAACAGTTCAGACTATCGAGGATATCAAACTTGAATGTCTTATACACCCACCTTATTCACCAGACTTCGCCTCTAGTGACTTTCATGAGTTCGGAGAAGCGATGGGAAGCAAGCATTTCAGAAGTGATGGATACTTGCATTCGACGTCATGAAGACTACGTCGAAAAATAATATGTATGATTTTTTCTTAATTGTTACAATATAAAATTTATTGCACTTTTAAGGTTTTTATTTGATTCGCCCTCGTACTATAGCCAAACTTTTATGAGGGAGAAACATTCTATTTACGGAAGAGACGAAGTATCTAGGTTTAAAGCTATATAAAATACATGATTGGAATTCAAATATGGAAAGGTATGATACAAAACAACCTTATCTTCATAAACCTGTCGCACTCCAAACATAGACTGTAATATATGACTAATAGTATGCTATAGGTTAATATTATGTATAGCACCACATTTAATTTACGTAAGAAAATCAAAGAAGCTGCTGGACTAAGGTTACAAAGGCAACCACAAGTAACAGAGGATAAAGAAGGTAAACTACTACTGAATATATAAGAAAGAATTGATAGATGGGAAGAATATATAGGGGAAATGTATAATGACACAACTAGACAACATAATACAAATAAGCTTAATACAACAGGCCCCCCCATAAATAAAGACGAAATATTAGCAGCAGCAAATCAGCTTAAAAACAAAAAGGCAGTAGGAAAAGATAATATACCTAGAGAAACTATTAAAATATTTCTTGGAAAACATATGGACATCATACAGGACCTCTTCAACGGCATATACAACACAGGTGATGTACATGGTTGCCATCAATTTCTATACCATTGCCAAAAAAGAATAACACTAGAAAGTGCGAGGAATATCGGAATATAAGTCTAATGAACCACATCTTGAAACTCTTCCTTAAAATAATCCACCAAAGAGTATACAAAAAGCTAGATGAACATACTGGACAAACACAGTTCGGCTTTAGGAAACGACTAGAAACGAAGGACCCACTATTCTCCATCTGCGTTTTGATTAAAAGATGTAGGGATCTCAACTCTGATGTTTATTTATGCTTCAAACATTTCCAAAAAGCCTTTGATATGGTAAATTATGAGAAAATGATGGAAATACTACAATCGTGTAACACTGATGACAAAAACTTTATACTGGAAGCAGACTGCCAAAATAAAAGTTGAGAATCGCATGTCCAAAGAAATAAAAATAAAAGAAGGCGTATGTCAGGGTTGTATATTGTCATCCCTGTTATTCAATGTCTATTCGGAGGAAATCTCCAATAAAGCACTTTCTGATAAAAAAGATGGAATTACAATTAATGGTGTGTGTGTGTAAATAACTTCCGCTACGCTAATGATTGTCATCATAGTGGACAGTAATGAAGGCCTACAAAGGCTCATGAATGGAATTGTTGATGCATGTGAGGAATATGGAATGAAACTGAATATGAACAAAACAAAAACAACGGTGGTCAGTAAGAATCCTAATACAAACATAAATATTAAAGTACATCAACAAACACTTGAAAGGGTAACAGAAATAACATACTTAGGAAGCGTAATTAGTGAAGATTAGGACCACTCTATTGAAATACGCTCAAGAATTGAAAAAGCACAAAGCTCCTTTAATAAAATGCGCAGCATACTCAACTGCCAACTAAACTTAAAAACAAGAACAAAAGTGCTAAGATGCTATGTGTTCTTGGTCATGTTATACGGTACAGAAGCAACAATCACAGAACACAAGAAA
Organism: Pachyrhynchus sulphureomaculatus; assembly: GCA_019049505.1. Lineage (NCBI taxonomy): Eukaryota > Metazoa > Arthropoda > Insecta > Coleoptera > Curculionidae > Pachyrhynchus > Pachyrhynchus sulphureomaculatus. The sequence goes on along the minus strand of CM032454.1, from coordinate 56,418,450 downwards.
GAATCGAAGCATTCGAGATATTGTGCTATCGCCGAATGCTGTGTGGTCCTTGGACAGCGAATACCACAAACGTGGAAATACTTGATCGGATGGGAAAAGAACGAGAGTTGATTCCAGCTGTTAAACAAAAAAAAAAGCACCTACTTTGGCCATATTATGAGAAACCAAAAGTATGAGCTCTTGCAACTTTTAATTGAAGGAAAAATAATCAGTAAGCGAGGACCACGAAGGCGCCGCAACTACTGGTTAAAAAACTTACGACAGTGGACAAACTACTGAACTATTTAGAGCGGCAATAGATAAAATTAGATGGGCAAATGTGATTGCCAACGTCCTTAGAAGATAAGGCACACTAAGAAGAAGATAGCACCTTAACTCACCGTATACAGGAAATATCCTTTTGTCAACAAAACAAATAATAATTTGCCTTACACTGCAATCATCCATCCTGGTTTGGTACAAATCTGACCTACTTAAGGCAGGGAGTAGTGCTGAATGTATAAAAATAAGGTCATTCAGCCTGAAATATTTCAAGTGGGAGAAGTGTCATTGAAATGTGTGCAAGACTGGCAAAACATCATATATGAAAAACAATAAAAAAATATTTTCTGATAGTCAGGCTGTTTATTAAAGAACTTGTAAGTTATTTTCTGGCAGTCAAGTTGTTCTAAAATGACTTGCAATCAGCTAATGTTACTCAAAGGAAGTCTGCGACTACCAAGAGGATTTTATGGAGTTGAGCAAACAGAATAAAATCTTCCTGATACCTGGGCATACCAGTCTAGAACAAAATTAGGCCACCTAACTTCTGGACAAGAAAGGGGGAGACATCACATGCACAGGATTCGTTTAGTAAATAATGTACAGTGACAGCTATACATGAGGGATGATTAATCGGCAAGGCATTTTCAATGAAATTGCCATACAGTGGAATAAAATATTCCCTGTTTGGTGTGAAAATGCTGACGTAGAAAAGTCTGAAAAACGTCTCTCCCAACTCAATAAGAAGTTTTATCCAAAAGCTAGATTTGTTAAAAGAAATCTAATCTAGGTATAGGTCCTAATAAATGATGACAGTGGAGGCTCAATTAGTGACTCACTCACTCTTCAACATAACCCAAACTAATCTTGGGTAAATTAATAAGACACAAAGTACATACAATATTAACCTGACAATGCTTAAAAGGGCCAAACATGTAACTGTTTTATTATACTTTTAAAAAAATGTTTAGCTTTTTATTTTATGTTACCTGTGAAGATGTGTGGGTGCCTTGTTAAGCAGGGTGTAGTATTGCCTGACGAATTCCCGTCCGACGCTTTGGGGAGATGGTGGTGCCTCCATTACCATTCCTAATGATTTTTTTTAGTGCGGTGGAAAAGTTGGAGTTTGAAAAGCAGTAATCTGTAACTAAAGAAAGATCGTGTAGAATAGCCGCAGGTAAGATTTAATCTTTTGGCTTTCCTAGATTTAAATTTGGCATATGTCTTACGTCGAAAATGTCGATAATTAATTAACTGCCTTACTACCTCACCAGCGGCGTAGAAACATCGCAAGAACAATCCACAGTATAATTATAAACATGTTTGAAGTTGCTGTACATATTAGTTTTACTAAATATGCCAGATGTTACTTAGCTCGACATAAGTACACACACCAAAAATAGCATTGTAATCCTCCAAAACCTCCAAGGGTTTTGAAGGAATAATCGATTAATAAGCATAATAATCGATGAAACTTTAAAAGGACTCTAAAGGATGTTTGGATGCCTAATCTAGATGATTCATCATTTACCTTTATAACAATAATAATAAAAGAATTATTTAACAATTTCGATAAAAAATATTTTTCCACATTAATCAGGGAAAGACCATTTTCAGTTTAACAAACCAATTAGACAGTATTAATTTTTCAGACAAAGGAGCAAAAATATATTAATTTGCCGTTACCTGAGCAGTCTATCTACAAATATTTAATAGACATAATACCAGAAGATAAACTGGGTAACCAGAGGTATAATAAAAATTATTTTAAAACAATCTGGTTTATGAATTTTTAATAGAAGGCTAGACTACAAAAAAAACACTACAGTAATCAAAACACTTTGTTACAACTTAGCGGGAATGAAAAATCTTAAAACTAGCTGACCCTACAAACAAAATTCTTGACCCATTATTAATTGAACGTATGTCAGTTCAGATATTTTGGGTCATAAATTCATTACCAATTGACGACAAAAACTACCTAATAATTAGAAAATAGTACTTAATCTATTCCTACCTCCAAGTGATGATCTTACTGTCTGGACTGTAAATTTCAAACTAGTCACTACATGCTAGATAATAACTAATTAGTTTTATTTAAAGAACGAAACGTTATCTAAAACTTTACTCATTGATAAATTTAATAATAAAGATAAAATCCAACCTCTCATGAGGACTTATTTTGACAAGAGTTTTGATGGCTTTGAATTTTGAAGGGGATTCTTTAAAATAAGGCTCATTTTAAATTTTTCAATAGGTAACAGTATCCTTTTTAGCAACGCTTTTCTATCGTTTCTATGTTGAAAAAATATATAAATAAAAAAAACTAAATTTTCTTTACGAGGGGTACCTTTTAAGTTTTTACAAAAACAATAAAAGAAGAAAATTTTTTTGGTACAAATTATTTTATAGTTTCTCAAAATATTCGCCTTAATAAGATTTATACACTTTTGCATGCGTTGTAACCAATTGTTGAAACATTTTTTCCACTCTGAAGTCGGTACCTCAAAAACATGGTTTTGGAAGGATTCAACAGCTTCTTGACACGATGAAAATAGCTGTCCACGCATTTTTTTTAATATTCGGGAACAAAAAGAAGTCGTTTGGCGATAAATCAGGTGAATACGGACAATCAGACATTGAGTTGGGAATGTGGAATCTTTGGCACAATGATACTACTCAGTATATATCACCACTATACCAAACACTTTATTTTTGCACTCGACGCGCATTTCGCTAACCATGTTAGCTTCATCAGAAGCGATGATTGACTAAAGCTAAACTAGAAATCTACCCTAGCCTAACCCTTGAATTACTCAGGCTGAACTAATGGCATAGGAAAGGCCATCAGTTCCGGTCAAGTAACCAGTAGAGAGGATTATAAGGAATAGGCCCTCTGTCTTTATTTAAATTAGTTTTACATTTTATAATTTCCATACTTTCGTATGCGTTCAACAATCTCCTATCAGATACATTTTTTATTAATCTTAGAGTATCCAATGTTACAATATGATCAGCTTCAAGGGCTTGTTCGGCAATGCTAGACTTTTCTGTTCTACTGTATTTTAAGTATGCTAAATGTTCTTTAAATCGTGTTTTAATTGACCTTTTAGTTTGCTCAACATACTTTTTGTCACAATCATTACAACTAATTTCATAAATTCCACTTTTCTCACAATTAGGAATCTTATCTTTGGGATTTCCTAAGATATTCCTCAGATTATCTGATGACTTATAGACTAAGGTGAGGCCTACCTTATTAGATACCTTATTGAGTCCCTTGCTATATTTCGGATTATATGGTATGGAGACATACTTGGTGTTATTCACTTCGCGTGTAAAAAAGGTGGAATTCTGAATATTAAACCTAAACTTATGTCTATTTATTAGCTTATTTACTAAGTCATCGTCATAGCCATTAACTCTAGTTATATTCTAATACGATTCCTTTTTGAATAGAGTAAACTTTAATAAAGAAAGGAATCGTATTAGAAATATAACTAGAGATAATGATTATGACGATGACTTAGTAAATAAGCTAATAAATAGACATAAGTTTAGGTTTAATATTCAGAATTCCACCTTTTTTACAAGCGAAGAGAATAACACCAAGTATGTCTCCATACCATATAATCCGAAATACAGCAAGTGACTCAATAAGGTATTTAATAAGGTAGGCCTCACCTTAGTCTATAAGTCATCAGATAATCTGATGAATATTTTAGGAAATCCCAAAGATAAGATTCCTAATTGTGAGAAAAGTGGAATTTATGAAATTAGTTGTAATGATTGTGACAAAAAGTATGTTGAGCAAACTAAAAGGTCAATTAAAACACGATTTAAAGAACATTTAGCACACTTAAAACACAGTAGAACAGAAAAGTCTAGCATTGCCGAACATGCCCTTGAAGCTGATCATATTGTAACATTGGATAATCTAAGATTAATAAAAAAATGTATCTGATAGGAGATTGTTGAACGCATACGAAAGTATGGAAATTATAAAATGTAAAAGTAGTTTAAATAAAGACAGAGGGCCTATTCCTTATAGTCCCCTCTACTGGTTACTTGACCGGAATTGATGGCCTTGCCTATGCCATTAGTTCTGCCTGAGTAATTCAAGGGTTAGGCTAAGTATAAATAGGGTAGATTTGTAGTTTAGCTTTAGTCAATCATCGCTCCTGATGAAGCTAACATGATTAGCGAAACGCGCGTCGAGTGCAAAAATAAAGTGTTTGGTGTAGTGGTGATATATACTGAGTAGAATCAGACATTAATTCGATGTTTTTCAATTAATTGTTTGAAATGCTGGGTGAAAGTTGACATGATGTGTGAGAGCTGGCATTGTCACGATGAAGAATGATGCAACGTTTTCGGTTGTTTTTCCTGATTTTCTCGATGACTTCTAGCAAACAATATGTATTGTATACCATTCAGCATTAACTGTTCTTCGATCCAGTAAAGCAATACTTGTAACATGTCCAGTATAACCAAAGAAACAAGTGATCATTTTCTTGGAAGTGCTTCGCAAACAAACCACTTTTGTTGGATTCGGTTCATCTTGAAACACTCAAACAGTTGATTGTTGCTTAGTTTCCGGCTCGTACGAATATATCCAAGTTTCGTCTCCTGTTGGATTATGCATGTCCTCGGTCAAATTTTTTGAGCACCTCCCTACATCAATTGACACAAACCTGTTTTTGAGCTTTGGTCAAATTATGCGGAATCCAACGGGAACAAATCTTTTTCAGAGCTAAATGCTCATGAAAAATTGAATGTACTAGTCTTCGATATGCGATGCGATCTCACGGTAAGTCACATGCCGATCCTCTTTAATCATATTGCGCATAGCATCGATGTTTTTTTTTGGACAACAAACAATTTTGGTCGACCTTCATGAAATTCATCGCTGATGAAAGCACGATCATTGAGAAATTCTACAAACCAATTGTAAACTGTCTTTTCTGATGGTGATTCATTACCAAAAGTTAAACGAAGCGATTCGGGGCATTGTTGTTTAGTTAGTCCTTTACTAAAATCGTAAAAAATCATCCAACGAAAAACCTTCACATGAAATTTCCATTTGTTCACAAAACTGCTTTTTTTTAACGCTCACTATAAACAAACTACTCAGCCAATTTCTAAGCTGCCACTGTTTAACGATGACAAATGTCAAATTTTACAATGGTAAAGTCACATCTCAATAGCGCCATCTAGTGGTCGTTTGTCAAAATTTACAAGGCGTCCCTCGTAATAGACTTCCTTAACCAGCAGAAATTTAGGAAATTAATGAAGCCAAATAATTACTGGTATTGAAATTAAAATACTAGATCTATAAAAAATAAAAATAGTTTATTTTTCATCAATTTAATAATAACCAAAATTGTTACAAAAACGAGGAACAGCCATTCTGATATCAAAATGAAACAGTACAAAAAAAACAACTTTTTTTATTTTACGTCATTACTCTCAAACGCTAATCTCGTAGCACCACTTATATATTAAATACACTTAAACCATTGCCTTCCAGATTTATTTATCAAAAAAGATTTTCTCTATGCTTCTTAGCAAGACTCTCCTTATTTGTATCTAACCGCGATCCAAGATTAACAGAGGACTCAAGGAAGAACGAGTGTGGGTTACGATTTGGTTGAATGTAAGTGTTCGCGTTTGTATATCTGGGGCAAAAAAATCCAACTTTCAAAGAACAATCTGCCAGCAGATTTACAGAGAAGAATATCACTGGTCTGGTCGGCGCAGTGTGTCGCGTAGAACATGCTAGGTGGACAAAATTCATGTTATGATTTCCAGGAAATCTTATTTGCAAAACGTAAACAACACCACCAAACCCCGAATTTCGAAAAAAGGTTGTTTATCAAATTTGCAAGTGGCGATCATAAGCGTCAGAAGTCAGGTAATGAGTTTAATGCAGCTCTTTCAATCAATTACTTGCAATTTAGCGACACTTTCGTGCACATCTTATAGTGACATATTGTAATATTGTGAAAGTTTTTGTGATGAATATTAATACTGAGGGTAAGTACTATTTTTTAATGTATTTTTTAAATCAGAATCTATTAATTTGAATTTTTAGTATTTTTTTTAAATAACCTATATATTTTAGCGTGTTTTTTAAAAAAAAAAAAAACTTTAAAAGTTCAGAATATACAGACATTCACCTCTATCCGGGCTAGTTTTTAGATATTACACAGAAATAACTTTATTCTTCGTAAAAACACACATATTGTTTAGCACACTTCAGTACATGTTTTTTTTTCTTTTTTTCCAGAACACGTTTACTCTATTTCAAGGGTAGCCTTTTTTGAGGAGTGGTTGAAACACACGAAGAATGAAAAAAACTCGCGTGTATATGACTTTCTTTCTTCAAAATTTCACTTTGGTGACATTACTGAAAGCAGCCAAAAAGAAATAAAGTTGAAGATATCTAACTTGTCTAATAAGTTTGGTGCCAAATGGTTGGCTTCAGGAAAGTCGAAGGAGCGTTTTTTAATTAAAAATAAGAATTGGTTGGATGAAGCAGACATACAGTTTACTGCGAGTTCTTTTGCGCCACAACCTTCAACATCAAGTGAGAATGTGACTCCTGCAGGAAGACTTCGCAAAGATTTCGAGAAATCGTCGTTTAAGACGAAGAAACGTCGCGTGGTGGATCTCGTAGAATCCCGAAGTGTCAGTGAATTGGTGACTGCTGCCGAAATTGCTGTGCGTTCAGCAGGGCAAAGGAAAATTGCCAATGTGATTAGAGACATTAGTGAGAGCCCAGATAATATTATTAAGTCTAAAAATACCAGTTCCGTTAATCCTAGGCAATGAAGTAGTGACGAAGCCTTAGCTTACTATATAGATTCTAAGTCAACAACGCATTCTTACAAACAAACTAGGAAGTGGTCCATGAAGGCGGGGCATAATGTGTTTCCGTCATATTTTCGTTTAAAAAAGTTCAAACAGGCATGTTACCCTGCAGAGGAGCACATTGCTATAACAGAAACTCGTGCTGAAATAAATTTGCAAGCCTTATTAAATAAAACAGTGGAACGTCTAGTATTAGCACAGAATGAAGTTATCAGCAGTGTGCTCCCAACAAGTTCATCGTTTACACTTGTTAGTAAATGGGGATGTGATGGAAGTTCTGGGCACAGCACATACAAACAGAGATTTGAGAACACTGAATATACGGACGAGTTTCTTTTCGCATTTTCTTTAGTTCCCCTTAAGTTATATGATGGGTCCAAAATTATTTGGCAAAATCCTCGGCCTTCATCAACTTTGTATTGTCGCCCAATCAAATTTATATTTGCCAAAGAAATGAACGACTTCACGTTAGTGGGGACAAATAGATTGTTGGAAGAAGTTAATGCTCTTCTTCCAACACTTATCAACTTTGGTGATTCTCAAATCTCTGTAAAACACGAACTTTTGCTGACAATGGCAGACGGAAAGCTGTGTAACGCCTTAACGGAAACTAGTTCATCCCAAAAGTGTTTCATCTGTGGCGCCACCCCCAAGACGATGAACGATGACCCCGCGATGTTTAACAGCAATCAAGAACATTTTGGCTTTGGTTTATCTACACTTCATGCTTGGATTCGTTGCTTCGAATGTCTTTTACATATCAGTTACAAGTTGAATATTAAGAAATGGCAGGCTAGAAGCAACGAAGACAAAGCAGATATCAAGGTTCGTTCCGAGGAAATCAAATTGAAATTTAAGAACGAGATGGGACTCATTGTAGATAAACCAAAGCCAGGATTTGGTTCTTCAAATGATGGAAATACAGCCCGTCGCTTTTTTAAGAATGCTGAGATGAGTGCTCAGATCACAGGGTTGGATGTTACAATTATAAAAAAGTTTGATGTTATTTTGAGAACATTGTCTTCTGGATTCGAGATAAACTTAGTTGAATTCAAAAAATTTTGTCTTGAAACCAGAAAACATTATCTTAGTCTCTATTCGTGGTACTGTATGCCTGCTACTGTGCATAAAATATTAATTCACAGAAGTCATCAAAGCGGCATTGCTTCCAATTGGGCAGCTTTCCGAAGAAGCTCAAGAAGCACGGAACAAAGATTGCCGCAGATTTAGGGAGTACAACACCCGCAAGTGCTCGCGTGTTGCCACGAATAGAGACTTACTGTGCATGTTAATTATAACATCTGATCCTTTGATCAATAGCCTTCGAGAGATTCCCAAAAAAAAGCCGGAAAAAAAATATGTACAGATGTATTAAAGTTAATTGTAAGCCCTAGCATAGAAGAGTCAAGATTGGAATCGTCATCATATTGTCGCACAATGCCACAAAATGATGACGATTATACAGTAAACGACTCATCAGAAGACTCTGATGATGATTATTAGGTTCAGCTACTATTTTTAGTTATGTAGTGCTTGTACTAAGCATGTAAACCTTGACTTGTAAATTTTTCTTTATCAATAAATGAGTATTTTTATTTTACATATAATTACAGTCAGTGTCATTATGCTTAATTTATTACAGAGCATTTATAACATTTATTTTAAAATTAAACAAAAACAATTTTTGACTGGAATTTTCAAAAACAATTTTTTTTTGAACCGAACAGCAAGAAATATGTACCTTAAAAAAAATCAAAAACATTTTAAAATACCAACTACTTATGTATGTATAATGCACAAGTTACCTACCTGAAAGGCAGGTATTATTTGAGTTTATCCTTTTTGTGTCAATAAAACTAAGTAATATGGATTAATTGTTTTATTTTTAATTGACAAATGCAATAAATGATTTTTCATCTGGTTATTATTAAAAATAATAATACAGTGTCTTTCATTTAGTTGCACATTCAAGTTTGTAGAAAAATTCGTGCACATACGCAGAATATTTTGTTTTTGTTATACAATGTTTTGTACAGCTGGACAAAAAATACAGGTAAGCGAAATGCAGCTAAATGAAAGACACTGAATTATAATTTTTAATTCTAATAACCATACAAAATACCCTTGCCCTTTAGTTCCGTTATCTACCTGCTAAGCTGATGCAATCCTACCGCGATATGCAAGGGTGGCTGTATTACACAAATTTTATCGATATTGAGTACCTGCGGTAAATTGTGAATAAAACCCACATTTATTAACCGATTTTCATGATTAATACCTTATTTTATTTTCCAGATACGCAGCTGTCAGAAAAATGTATAATATTTTGTTTTTCTTTTGTTATTGCGCTTTTTTACCGAAAAAAATAATGAATTTTACACGAAAAAATTTTTTTTCTCTCCATTAATTTCTAAATAACTCCAAAACGATAAAAGATAGAATAAAATAATATTCAATCAACTTTAATAAAATTTTGTTATGCATTTTCTAATGTTTTATTTATAAAAATCTTACAAGTTGTTCCCGAGTTATCGTTAAATATGTCTGCGTAGCTGACTAATTTAGGGAAAAAAATTAGCCACGCCCATAAAAAAAAAACCAACGCGATGAATTTTTTCTTAAAATAACTTAATATGCCTAGAATATACATAAACAATTAAAATAAGTGAAAAAATAATTTTGTCCAGCTAACTTGTACTAGTCGACACACTGTGCGGCGTTCGGAAAACTACAAGACGTACTCCAGTCGGAAATACCAAACACGCTGAAAGCAAAGACCTTTGACCAATATGTGTTGCCAGTTTTAACGTATGGCACAGAAACTTGGGCCCTCAATAAAAATATCGTATATAAGCTCCAGGTAACACAAAGGTCCATGGAAAGAAAGATGCTAAACGTTAAACTACGAGATCATATACAGAATACTGAAATACGAAGAAGATCCAAAGTAACCGATGTAATAGAAAGACTGTGTACCCTAAGATGGAATTGGGCTGGACACTTAGGGAGAATGCAAGATAACAGATGGACGCGTAGGATCATAGAATGGAGACCCAGAGAAAATAAGAGAAGTAGAGGAAGACCGCAGACCAGGTGGACGGAGGATATAAAACGGATGGCAGGGCACGATTGGATGGGGAAAACACACAATAGAGAAGAATGTCCGACTCTGAACAGAATAAGCTGCAGAAAAAGAAGAAGTGTTTTAGAATTTAAAATATTCAATGATTCATCGGCTTTCGCTATATTATTAAAAGTATAATCTAATGAAGTAAAATTATCGCGTATACTAATAAAGAAGAAAGTAAATAACATTATATTTATAAGAAACAGCTGAATATTTTCTAAATTTGTACTTAACAAGTCATATATAACCACATATAACCTGTTTTTAAGATAAACAAATATACGTGAGAACACTGGTACGCATTCCCAACAAATTTTACTATCAGAATTTTACTATCAGACCTCATACGATTACCCAGGTTTTTAACGACGCTACACAGATATGGTAATTTTTTGCATAAGATATTGTTGAAATTTTGTCCGATGTTTTCTAGTTATTCTTTCCGCACTCATTGCAATTTCTAATGGATCACTGATTTGGCGAGAAATAATATTATGAATGACTTATTCTGTATATTATTTTTTGTGTCTGGGCTTCTTAGAATTGTGGAGTCTCATCAGACGAAATTATGACTCTCTTTTTTTATCACTTTTTCCATCACTTCGATTGCAAGCAAATTCAAATTCAAAAACAAGCTTTATTAAGGTTTCTTCCTTGTTGACGAAGCTAAATAATAATCATAACGGAAGGTAAAAATAAATAAAATAATAAATTAAAAACGTGTGAGCAGGCGCATTGTCCTGGCGAAGAAGAACATTTACGCACTAACCTTGGTCGCTTCTGCTTCAATTCACTAGCCAAACGTTCCAATAACGTTGCGTAATAAGAGCCAGTCACTCTTTTAGCATTTTTTTTTTAAATAGTCGGGCACGATGATACCCTGTAAGTAAATGAATCTGATCCAGCTTCCGCTTTAAGAGCAACGTTAACGACTTACACGCTCAAATAGATCGCAGAAAGACAATACTCTGAGTTACAAAAAAATAATAAGACAAATCAATCTTCAGCTCTCTTCTCTCAGCATATATTGTGGCTGTTACATAAATTGGTAGCTTATTAAATAATGCTTTCTTACTATTATAAACAACATTTTTATTTGGGTGGATGTCGGATACTAAATTATACTAAAATACACTTCATTGTTAAAAAAAAGTAAATTTTGGTTAATAAAGCTATTAAGAGATTGGAATAAAATTCGTCAAAAATTTACGAAAGAAAAAATAAATAGCAGTGTTAGTCTTCAACAAAAGTACAATTTTTCAGGTTAGAAATTAGAAGAAAATTCATTGTAGCCAACCTAAGAATTACCAAAATACACAAAAAAAAAAAACCGCCGAAGTTCGGTCAATGGAGACACAAAATATCTTTTGTACGTATCCATTGGGATTTGGAAATATATTTCTATAACAGAAAGCAACCAATGGAATAGTACTTGACACAAAGTCGTACTACAGTACCATGTAACAATATATTATTAGAAGGCGTTCTCTCTCGTTCGAATACACTAATATTGTTTTTGGTAATTTAGTAATTTGAAATCAGTAAGAAGTCATGTAAGACAACGCATCCAAGGCATTCGACCGTGTTTGGCACGATGGACTGTTGGCTAAGCTACGCTCTTATGGTATGTCTGAAAAGTTCTGTTTGTGGCTCTCATGTTTCCTCAGAGAGCGTTCTTTACGAGTGGCGGTCGACGGATTTCTTTCTAACATTTTCACTATCAACGCCGGTGTGCCCCAAGACTCCATATTGTCTCCTACAGATTTGCAGATGACAGTACGCTTATCTCTTCATTCACTTTAAACGCTCGGACATCGGCTACTCAGGCGAATATCTGCAGACAGCAGGAGGTCGTAACTTAACAAAAACCTGGAAGAAATTCTATCTTGGGGTGACAGTAACCAAGTGGAATTTAACGCTACAAAAACCCAGGCAGCAGTTTTTTCTAAAAAAGTTAACGTTGCTGAATGTCGGGGCACTCCATTTCCCTAGCATCGTCACTCAATTTGTTGGGCGTTAATTTGGGAGCAAATATGTCCTGGCATGAACATGTTGCAGGCAGAAAGCTTTACACTCCATAACTGTTAATTCTTTACAAAGCTCAAATTCAACCAACTATGAAATACTGCTCCCATGTTTGGGGCTCCGCTCCCAAACGCATACTGCATTTGTTGGATTCTATTCAGAGAAGAGCTGTTCCGTCTAATTGGAGACCCGGAACTGACCGGCGGCCTTGGTTCGCTGGAGCATCGGTTGGCGACTTACGTCTGTTCTACAAGTATTTTCGTGGGGGGGTGTTCAAGGGATGTGGCCCGCTTGGTTCCTCCTGGAGCGGTGCATGTTAGGAATGCACGTCGTGCTGATACTTCGCATCCGTGTGGGGTTCGGCTTGTTACTCCGCGTACAAGGCTTTTCAGGCAGTCTTTTGTGTGAAGAGCTTCATCCCTTGAAATGGTTTGCTCAGGGCTATGTTTCCCGCCGAGTGCTGTTTGCGGCGATTCGGAAGCAACGCGAATCGCTTTTTCCACACACATGCCGCTCTCGGAACGCTTTAGGGACTTCCCTGTAGCACCTGTGTTAGACCCATAAAAAAAAAAAAAGAGGATGGATTGAAAAGTCTCGTGAAAAACAAGGTAAATAACATTTTGTTGCAAAAGCAAAATATTTTTTCTCAACATAATCTCCGTGCAATACACTACAATTGGTCCAGCAAGATTAGAATTTTTTAAGTCTCTCAGAAAAATTGCTTCGAACTGTGCATCACAGTCCTTTACAACATAGATAACCTCTTTATTTAAGGAAAATTTCTTCCCCCAAGCCAATTTTTGACTTTAGGAAAAAAAGTAACTTAGGATCAAATCTGGGAAATAAGGTGGGTGGGGAAATATTTCGAAGCTCAGCTTGTGTTCTTTTGCCATTGCAACGGCCGATGTGTGAATAGAACATTATCCTGGTGAAGAACTTTTTTACGCGCTAATCTTGGTCGCTTCAACTTCAACTCATTACGCAAACAGTCCAATAACGTTGTGTAAGAAGAGCCATTTACTGTTTTTCTCTTTTTCAAATAGTCAATCATGATGATACCCTGTGAGTAAAAACAATTGCCAACACTTTTTCAGCAGATAAAACTGTTTTCGCTTTTTTCGGTACACTTCACCTTCGTCAACTCAGTGTTTTGACTGTGTGTGTGGTCTTCACTGCTGGTGGAGAGTCCTCATGAACTTCTTTCAGTTACATCTGTTCGAAACTTGGAACACAAGGGTTACAAGAATCACGCTTACCAACAGTTATGCCTCTTAACAAAATTTCCCGCCATTTTGTAGAAACTTACCAGAGTTATCAATCCACCCTTGTACATGACCAATAAAAAATTTGGTTAGTTGTATATAGGCATTTCTTTTTTATATGTTAAAAGGCAAGTTATTAACTTCTTATATTCACCTATAAATTTGCAATTTAATATTTTGCAACACAGAGGAAAATTCATTTAACTTTTATATTTGAAGTCCTCGTCTTAAAATATCTACGTGCGATACAAAATATGAAATGAAAAACTACATAACTATGCCAAATGCACATCATATAATAAATTATTAATTAGGTGAAAAGTTTGACTTTTTTTTTATTTATAAAAGATGTAGAATGCAAAATTAAGATTGCAAAAGTTATTTCACTCATAGTTTCATCATGTGGAAATGTAAAAAAAATCATTTTTAGTGTTCCGTACGGAACACTTATAAGATCACTTCGGTGTCTGTCCGTCTGTCCGTCTGTCACACCCGATTTTCTCCGAAACTATTTGTCATAGAAAGTTGAAATTTGGTGGTAATATAGGAATTGATGGCCTCATCAGAGCCATGTAGTTTTGAAAGTTAAATTTTGACTTAAGGGGTTAGTTTTGGGGAGTGAAATCAGAAGTGAAAAAAAAATTTTTTTGCTAGGTAATCGAGTGTGGTGTCAAATGAAAGCTTGTGAAAACAAGAGTAAAAAATATATATATAATGTAATACTTGTGCGCAATTTTCTTTGTATTATTTTTAAAAAATCGCGAAAAATCGCTGTCCACCCGCCTTATCTCGGAAAGTACTTATCAAAAAATTTTAAAAAAATTCTGGAATATTCTCCACGGGGTGTAGATTGAACGAAAATTATCACGAGTGCATTACCTGTAATAATTTATCTGGTACATAAAAAAAAAACAGAAATTTCAAGGTCATCAATTTTCAGTAAAGATTGGAAATAAACTTTGTTGAAAACTTATTTGGGGTGCGTTTTGTGAAGTCACTGATCATTTTATATCACCGTAACATAAATTTTGACTTAAGGGATTCGTTTTGAGGGGTGAAATCGGAAGTGAAAAAAAAATTTTTTTTACTAGGTCATCGAGTGTGGTGTCAAATGAAAGCTTGTGAAAACACGAGTAAAAAATATATATAATGTAATACTTGCGCACACTTTTCTTCGTATTACTTCTAAAAAATCGTGAAAAATCACTGTCCCCTACCTTATCTCGAAAAATACTGATCAAAAAATTTTGAAAAAATCCTGGAATATTCTCCACGGGGTATAGATTGAACGGAAGTTATTATTACCTTTAATAATTGATCTGGTATATAAAAAAACCAACATTTCAAGGTCACCTGTTTTCAGTAAAGATTGGAAACAAACTTTGTTGAAAACTCATTTGGGGTGTGTTTTGTGAAGTCACTGATCATTTTATACCACCCTAACAAAATTTTTTATTTTAAAAACAATCAACGTACAGAACACTAATTGTGCAAGTTCAACTTGCACTTGACCGGTTTTTTAGGTATATACAATATATGGTTGTCTCATTTGTCAACCTCTATGCAAACATTTTTTCAAAAAACGTGCAATAAAAATCCAACATGGACAGGTACAGGTATTTTTTGTTAAAAATGTAATGTAATTTTTGATTGAATTTGGGCCATACATTTGTCCGTCATTATATAATCCTTCCATTTAAAGACGGTTAAGTTAAAAAAGAATAAAACATATAAGCATGCTTATTGTTTAATAAGATATCTACCAACATTGCTGAGCTTTAGACTACTGAGACTAACAGGATTCTAAAAAAATTCAAATTTAGCAAATATAGTCTAGAAGCCAGAACAAATTACTAAAAAAAAAAAAAACGTCACCACCACCACCTTACTGCAACTTACTAAGAACTACCTCTTAACCTTTCGCATTGTTTTTGTACATTACAATATGTGAGTCAAATAAATGAAGATCCATTACAAAATTAAGACTGTGATTGGTGACGCATATATTGTAAGTTAAAACGAGCTTGCGATAATTGCGTTTGTTCAGTGGCAGATATGACTCCAAGACGTGAAGAAATCCGATGCAAAATTTTGCACGTTTATGCTACTAACTCTCGAAAAATAATTTTCTCTTATTGCTAAAGAAATAAAATTTACCGACAAAATTGTTAAAATTAATCAGACACCATACCACGAAGTTGAAAACATCCTAAGGATAAAAAAAACTAGAAAATTAACTTTTAAAGTAAACAACAATGTCTAGGAGACATTGCATTACAAACTAAAATCACTAGGTCAGTGGGGGAAAGAGTTGAAAAAAGAAATAGTATAAAAACATAGAAACCAAAGTACCAAAAATGGACTGCCGACCAAGAAAACCTAAGCAACTGTTATACTCTCTAGGTGAATGTATCCATCAAGTACTTAAAAATAGATGTGTATGTATATTTTTAATACAATTTTAGCACTCTAGCAGAGTCACCGTTCCACAACGTAGTAGGTAAGGAGAATGTTCCAGATAATGTAAAATGAATTGCTGTAGAAAAATTTCAAACCACGGTACTTGTCTGACATGCTATCAGCCAATGTGGTCTTCACAATAAACAATTGTTAGCAGAATGAACAATAAATCACAATTTACTTTATTAAATATTTGCAGAAATGATTACTGCCTTTAGCCACACAAATTTTTTATTGGTTTCAAGTTAGGGTTTTGAGCTGGTCACTCAAAAATCTGAAATATTTATTCACCTAACTAAGTTTTTACTAACTTAGGACCACTGTTACATAATCTTCAGAATATGGCACATTTTAAACAGTCACACTAATATACAAGTACATCCGAACAATTTTTTTGGTACAAATCTTTAGTCATATTCCCTTATATTTTGTGTGTTGATCGAACACTGAAAAAAAAACCCACATGTTTAGGCTATCCCCACCATACTTCACATCCTGCAGTGATTCACACGTTTTTTTCCAGTCCCACTGATGTCCATCACCAAATAAATTTCATCCAATTATGTCCAAAGCATATGATTTTTCATGAAAGACTTTTGAACTTTAATATTTTTTTTAGTAAGAAGTGGTTTCTTTTTAACAGCTCGAAGAATTTAGTCTTCGATGCTTGGTTCACTTAATTAAAATTTTATTAGTATCTCTCCTCACAAGAACAGTCACTTGAGAAGCTGAAGATCCTTCACCTAAACACAATTACTGTATAACTCTTCTGAGGTCTTTCTCAGAGAATGCTCTAGGTCAATCTACACTCTTCTTTAGAACAGGGAAACTTTTTTTTTTTCTAATTCATTGTACTATACATTCACTTGTATAAAGAATCTGTGTAATACTTCATGTAAAATCACCACTTTGAGTTAAGTCTTTACCTAAATTCACATCTCTTAGAATAGGTTTCCCTTTCAGAAAAGAAAAAAAAACCAGTCAAGTGCAAGTTGAACTTGCACAATTAGTGTTCCGTACGTTGATTGCTTTTAAAATAAAAAATGTTGTTACAGTGGTATAAAATGATCAGTGACTTCACAAAACACATACCTCAAAGGAGTTTTCAACAAAGTTTGTTTCCAATCTTTACTGAAAACTTATGACCTAGAAATTTTTGTTTTTTATATACCAAATAAATTATTAAAGGTAATGTACTTGTGATAATTTTCGTTCAATCTACATCCCGTGGAGAGCATTCCAGAATTGTTTCAAAATTTTCTGATCAGTACTTTTCGAGATAAGGTGGGGGGACAGCGATTTTTCGCGAGTTTTTAAAAATAATACACAAGTGAGTCCAAGTACTACATTATATATATATATTTTACTCGTGTTTTCACAAGCTTTCATTTGACACCACACTCGATGACCTAGTAAAAAAAATTTTTTTTCACTTCTGATTTCACCCCCCAAAACTAACCCCTTAAGTCAAAATTTAACTTTCAAAACTACATGGCTTTGATGAGGCCATCAATTCCTATATTATTACCAAATTTCAACTTTCTATGACAAAGAGTTTCGGAAAAAATCGGGTGTGACAGACAGACACCGAAGTGATCTTATAAGTGATCTGTACAGAACACTAAAAAGAAGAAATATACTAATTATGAAACAGGACTAACGAATATGAATATTTGTTCCTCTACTCTTGTAAAAACATGTTTATACAAGTTGCAAAATAGTGTAAATAGGAGGTATAAGAATTATTCACAAAACAAAATGTTGTTTTGTTGTTATAATAAACATATAGTTATACACTATTAACACTTGTAATATAATTTTTAACTTAACAAAAACATAAAAATACATGTAGTATCATCAAAGCCTCAACTAATGATGTGTAAATCATAGATAATCAGAAAATATAAAACCATGGTTCAGTTTTGCACCTAACAGTATATATTATATTATTGTGTAACCTAAAATATCAACTTAAAAAATTACATAACATAATCTCTAATAAAAAATGTTCACATCTCTAAGAACACTGAACAGTGGTTAATGTGTAAAAGTTATCCAGTGATGAAGTTTTAGTACAAAATCTGCTAGTTTAATAATCAGTGAACATTATCTAAAAGTCACCTGCAGGGGATTTTTAGAAAATAACGAAATTCAATGATTAAATCTAATATAATTTAATATCGCCACTTAAAAATAAAAATTAAGCACAATGAAGGCTGTGATGACTGAAACATATCTACTTATCATATAACATATCCAGCTAGGACTGACTTCCTCTACTATTTTAGACTGTTATGACAAGCCTTTTTTAAAAAGTCTATATTTTATTATTTGTTTATAATAAAGTTTAAGGAGAATAATTCAGCTATTACTCAAAGAAAAAATCCAAGGCATCTGCATGCAATTTGAATTTTAATTTTTTTTTGTATGATACCCAAAATAATTTCCTAAAAAGTTTTTAATGGCTGCAACCCTGAGTACCACCAAATCCAACTTTTAACCTTACAGAAGCATTACTGCCTTGCAAAAATAAACTTAAAAATATTCGCCCCTTTTCAATAATGCAATCTTGTGAGAAATATTAATAAGGGTTCCTATTTAAAACCTATTAATATTACCACTTTTAGATACTACCACCCTTGAGTCATCAATATTATTAAAGTAAATATATTCTAATTTTATTTTACAAAACAATGTAAAACTGAACCCCAGGCTTTTAAATAAACAGTATAAAGTTAACGACGAAACTTAATTTTTAGCTTTTTCTAGACAAAATACTGAAAAAAATACTACGCCACATTAACCAAAAACATTCAACTACGCCTCAACAAATCCACAGTAAATCTATATTAGCAGATTTTATTTGATTAATCCATTATCTGATAAGGATTAACGACTACTGTATTACTCATTACGATAAGATGTATTAATTTGGCCACACAAACAAAGGGGATTCCGTTAAAAAATCGCACGTGCGGCCCTATAGTCAAAAATAGAAGTAAACAATGTTTTCGACGTAGAGATCAGTGACCTCAACTAGGCCCTAAGACAGAAATTAAAGAAAAAGACTAGGAAATACCAACTTTTCTGGCTTTATCTTAAACGTTTTCCATGATGTCCATGTCGATGGGACACCCGGCACGCAAAAAACGCTACATGTCAAAAAAATGGAAAAAAGTCTTACCTTTACAGATTGATGGGAAATCAATGGAACGTAAACCTTTCACCGAACTCCTTAAAACTTAAGTTACAAGAAATATGCAAGTTATTTAAATGTTTTTAGCTGAAAAAGCACACACTTCCAACTTGGGGTGTAAACTTGATAAAATTGGCAAGTCGAAGAACCGACGTTGTCAGATTTCGGGATACAAAATCTAAGGAATAGGTAAAAATTGTGCACATTCGCCAAAACAAATTACTGTAGTATTTTTTAAAAAATCAGGTAAAAAAAGCTTATTTTTACCCACATAATTATAAAATTTATTGTTTTTAACCGACTTGAAGAAAAGAAGATTCACAATTTGGTATGTATTTATTTATTTGTTGGTCTACATACGCTTCTGAAATGACATAGCAAGTTTTGGGAATGAATGTATGTTTATCCTTATATATCTACTCGTATAATACTGGAAGACCGATTTTAATATTAAACGTTTTGTGCTCGATCAAATGTTTTTTTTTTATGTTAGAAATTATAAAAATTTGAAGTGTTTCTATGATTTTTTTTCGACTTTTGTTAGTAATATATTAATAGCAGTCATCAATATTTAGTCTGCAAACATTTTGGATGATTAAAAGTTTATTTTAATTACTCATTTATTACAGTTGAATTTATTGCAACTTACTGAAAAATTTGAATAACTTGATTTTTCTTCCGTAACTTAAAAAATGTATTTTTAAGAATTATACTTCACTTCTTATTTCTTTAGCTAAGAAAATTATTGATTTATAGTTCAAAATAGGTTTAACGATATTAAATGAGTCATGTCAAATTATTTTCTAGGATTCTAAATTGTTATTCTTAAAACTTTCTTAAGACTGAGCATCTCGGCAATACAGCAATTTAATTAACAGTTTCGCCGAGGAAATAGAATGGCGTATTTCAAGGTCGTCGTTTTCCCGAGGACCATGCTCGATCTTAAATTATCGATTGAGTTGGCATGCGCAACAGGAAGTGACGTAATTTTTTAGAAAATACTAAGCGCGGGAATGTAAACTCATTTCTTTAGTTTCGAAATAATAATTAGCGTGTATTTATTTTTCAAATAGTTCTTTTTAATATTATTTTAGGATCTACCTTCGTGTTCAAGATATACAAATTGGAAAACGAAAAATTTACGTATATATGTTTAACATTGTTTAAATGGTTACATCATGTAATGTTATTGACTTCATTAAAGCCATTTTTCAACGTTAAAGTGTTTGAACCAATCGTTTCAAGGCACCCTGCTAATAACGTGACGTCAACCATTACTTTCCAACTTGGGAGCTCTTTACACTTCATAGGAGAGCGAGTTATTTCACTAACTGACCACTTTCTAATAATATAGAACATGAAAATGAATATTACATTGTGTTACAGTCCACTAAACTGGTATAAATACTTAGCTTGGATAACTTTGGGCCGATTCAGTGTTATGATGAAAAGTAAAGAACTCGAAAAGTAAAAACTTCAGAAGTAAGAAGGCCTGATTTCATGATTTTTCATCTTAATAATTTATATCAATAGTTGTAAGTGTATTAATGATAATTCATTATATTTTTTTATCTCTATTCTAAATAATTTAGTTAACTTACTAACACGATCATATTAGGTGTTTTTAGAATTCACCCGAAATACCCAGTTTCACTTTCTTCTATATATTTCCGCATAAAATATTAAAGAAAAATGACCGATTGAAAAGTTAATCAAAAGTAGACTTTTCTGGAACTGTGATTGTTATCTCAAAAACTAAGCACTTCCTCAAAGATTATTAACTCGTCTTTAAAACACTGAAATATTAAAAAAAAAAAGCAGTCAAAATACAAGTTAGAAAAAAACACACGTAAATAGTTGCAGTGTTTTTAATATCACCTTAAACCTGTTAAAAAATATAAAATATTACAATATTAGGACTAAATAAGCTATTTAAATACTTAATACTAATATTAAAAATACTATTTTTACAACCTAACTTAGTTAAGTACAAAATGGTACAAAGTACGGTTTAGATAAGACGAATTATTGCCTTACTGATCTATTTCGACTTTTCAACACCAATAACGTTTTGACAAGGTTAGTTTTTACAAACAGTTTCAAACCAGTTCAAAATATGATCAGTGAATCAAGTGGTGAGTAATAGGGGTAAATAAGTTTCTCATTAATCAAGATTGATTTATTTGTCTGATTTAAAGCTGCAGTAAAAACAAAAAAAAACATTATAATGGCAATGAGGTGATGCAACAGTAGAGATATTGAAATTTAAAAAATTCCTTGTAATAATTTCAAAACGTTGTATGTTTACCAAGGTATTTTAATTTTTCATCAATGACTATGGGCATATGTAATGATGAAAAAGGCCATTTTACACTGTAAGCAAAAGAGAGTGGGGAAGATGTTTATACTAACGAGAATTTGACAGGATTAACAATTCCAATCAAAACAAGCAATAGAATTTGTCGGGATTAATTGTCTGTTTTGATTGGTATTCTTAATCCCGCCAAATCCTCGTTGCTATAAACATTTTTCCCGCGCTCCTTTGTTTATAGTGTTGTAAAGTGATGTTTTTCCTTAATTACAAATGCCCATAATACAACTTTGACGAAACTATAAAATATAAAATGGTTTTATCAATGTTGTGTTCTGTGTCTGATGCATATATGATCAACAACATAGGAGCTCAGGACAAAACAGTATCCACCAAATTCCCTTAAAATGTCTAAAAGTTAAACCCAATATAATTTTCCTGTTAGTTTGATTTTTTCGTTTCTATTTGTATTGTCAAGGCCCTAACAAAAGTGTTTACAAGGAAACTTAAAATAAAAATCAGGGATTAAGATTATGGACCAGGTAGGATAATTAATCATTTTAAGAATTTTGACATCATTTTTAATAGTACCGGCTTAATCTAAATTTCGGAATGTCCTTCTCTTGTACTATTCTAATCGGACCAATTTTAAACTTTAACCTTCTTAGTGAAGAGAGAGTTTGAATTCAACTATGTACAGATAAGTGTCTTATTTCTGTGACAAGTACGTTGCAACACAAAATTATGTAACACATAATATGGTACAGTGAAAAAAACAAAACTATTATGATAATAATAGTTTAGTTTATAATAAGAATCTACAGACTGTTCTCTAGTATGCTTAACTAGCCACGTGAAATCTCACAGACTTTGGAACTACTTACGATATATATGGGATCATAGAAATATTGACCCTTGAAATCATGTAAATATATACGTATGTACAGACAATTTCACAGCCAATAACAAAATTTTTGTTATAGGGGATAAGCTTTCTATCCACTATACTTACTTTTTCATAGAAAGTGTTTTGGTTCTCAAACGCGAAATGGTCCTTAAAAAATTTAAAATTCTGAAGAAACATCTTTTATTAAATATTTCCTACACAAGGTAATAATTTATCCGAATGAAAAATACATGTAAACATACAATAAATAGCAAGGAAAATAAAATTATGCAATGCAGTTTACAGAAGGTAGTAAAAAAGTATTTTTTTAGAAGAAAGGTCTCTAAAATGTAGTAAAAAAATTAATACACAAAAAAAAATAATCACCGGTAAAGAAAAGAAATCACTAGCTTTTCTATCTAGATATTCTGTTGCTGTATTCCTTTGATCTAAAATAATCACTTGCTGAGTACCAATAATGTACCAAATAATAGTATATGACTAGATAGTGATCCTCACGGACACTTCAGACGGCATGTTGGTGGAGGCAAAAAAGATTGGCGATGGAGACAGTGTCCTTCTCGTTCTGTAGTGGGATGCATATCTGAATTTGAGCTGAATGCCAAAAAAACCTTCACGAGTAGTACTCTGACTCCCGTCAAGGTCCTTAGTACGCTAAAAGTTATCCTACACTTTTGAAGCGTCCAAATAATTTTATTGCTGAAAATGTTTTGGTTCAAAATGAGATAACCTGAACACGATTTTAACCCTTCATATCTTTCAAACGAATTCTAGACTCAACATGAAATTTGTCTATTGTCGAATAGATCACACACTATCATTTGAAAGATAACTAATATTAAATTTTGAAGGTAAAAAATCGAGCTAAATTTGTAACTCGGTAATAATAATAATAATAAAAAAAAACATACTTCTCAAACAAATTAATAATTTTTTAAAACTCAATAGTATCACCAGCTACTTTGTTATAGGTTTATGAGTACATAACCTAACGTGCTATAAAATACTTACCATAGGAATAATTAAGCACTGACAAACTTTTTAAAAGAAACTAAACCTTTATGTCTTATTCTCGTAAGACTATTTACAAAAGTACAACCTAAGCTTAGAAAAGTCTATCCTACTTTCATTCCACCAACTGAAAGTATCAGCTTGTAGGTAAACTAACTTTACCAACTTTATAATTAATCATTGCATATAATATTAAAGTAATGAAAACACCGTATAGTAATCATAGTAGAACATTAAAATATTTTTTGGAAACATTTTTTCAGCATTACGTTAGATATTGTAAATGACGTTGAAAGTGGTACTAGTGTTTGAAGGAAACGATCTTTTTACTGTACATTGGAATTTCCAAGGAAAAAATTATGGGCCTTGTAAAAAAAAACAATGTAAAATTTTTTATACAGTACTTCCCGTACTTTCGGTACTTTTAAAATGAATACTAAATTTGACTTTTTCACACTAAAAAATAATCTATCTTTAAAGGATACTATGTGGTGAATCACAAAATATTCGCACCTATCCCTGCTTCCCAAATTCGTTATATTTCTTATATTTGAGATTGAAAATAAATATTATAATAATTTTTTTTTCATCGTAGCGATATTACACAAGAACTCTAGGTTTCTTTTCTACAGCAGTGTATCAAATTTTAAATCTCTGTTCGTTTCGTAATAATATTGGCATAACAAAAGACAGAGAATCTGACAACATGTCGAATTAATTTTTTTGTCGTAGTCCAGAGAATCCCACGAGTATATCCAATAGTGCAGGAAGTAAAAATGGCATAAAACGTTATAAACATATCTAAAAAATTATGGTAAGATCTGGATTATAAAAAAAATTTAGAAGAGGGCAGACTTCAGAAATATTTACAATTGAAACCTTCTATACACTATTTCTGAAAAAATTGAAAATAATGAAAAAATAATACAATTTTTAGATTTTTTGACTCCAAGAATATTGGAATCTATATATAACAGACATACAATATTCACAAAGCAACCCCTCCCCTACCTCATACCATAAATAATTAAAAATAATGAAAAAAATTAGATTATTTTGAGATTTCTCGATTCGGACAGTTTCAAAAAATGACATATAAAATGATATCTATGAAGTAACCCTTCTAACACCCTCACCCAATCCTTTAACCTCTTACGTGTTTAAATATAAATAATTATGCATAAAAATTGTTCATTATCTCAGCTAAAAACCAAAAAAAAATTTCAAATTGCTATTGAAAATTTACAAAATCGACCCTCACCCCTTTCATGACCTTCCCGGAAAGTGATGCTGCTCAAAAATTGTACTTTCCATTCCTATGTCAATTATTATGTGTACCAAATTTGAAATCGGTATCTCAATTAGTGCAAGAGTTATCGTGCCACCGAACAGACGGAAAGACCAACGAAAATGAGTGCTTTGAAACGTTAAGGAAATGCAAAAATCTCGGAGTGTGATTTTTTTTTTTTTTCAAAAATTGTATTCTTGAAGCAATGAAAGTAAAAAAATAATAATAAAAAAATATTTCCAGAAAAAATGTTGCTTAATAATCTTACACCGAGGCTACCACTAAAAAATAATTAATTGCAGTTCTCCAACGCAAGGAGCATTTTTTTAAAATTGATTAATAAAAGAAAAGTTTACTAGTTTATACTGGCATTGGCAACTTACTTTTATATCCTCTTTAATGCATAGTAATATATACAACTTAGAAAAAAATAAAGATTATGTATGGTGTTATAAAATATTGTAGCTCCGATCAACAGAATTAACCTGAACCAAGTAATTAATTTGAAAAAAGTCTTAATAAAAAAACTCACAGCTATGATAAAGACATATGTACCATATTTTCATTTATATGTAGATCCCTATATAAACATTAACCTAAGAGATAGCACTGTAAAAAAAAACGTTTCAGGATTTTTAGTGAATCATCTGAATCTTAATAGAGGTATAAACACACTATTAAAAGAAAACATACAGATTATGTTTGGAATGTAGCTTTTCAAAAATATATAACGCCTCGGAATTAGCACAAACCATTTTCCGAGATATTAGCGATCAAAATTGTACCCAATCCATATTATAAGAATTATGGTTTTCTAAGATTGACCTACAAGTTCATTTGCTGTATCTTTATTTATATACGTGACAGTAAAGTTATTTTTTACGAATCATTTAAAACATTACTAAATATAAAAAAAGAATATCTTGACGTAAATACGGATCATTTTTAGAAAAAACATGGAGAAGTTTCTAATGTTATCAGTAATGAAAAATAACACAATTTTTCCCTCCATCGTGACGTCAGCGCTGAACCCAAAGGAATCGCGGTTTAAAGGGTTTCGAGGTAAATAAAAATCGATAGGCAACCAACGTTTATAGTAGAAAGAAAATTAGATTGTTTGTGGAGGTGTTTATGCTTACCCTGAATTTTTTTTTTCTGGATACTTGGAAAGCTGTAATAGTAGCTTCAAAATGGAGGGGGTAAGAGACATTGCCAATCAATACAATGTATTCATCCCTTCTTTCAGAATCCTTTGACATATCTTTGCTTTTTATAGAAACGTTCAAATCATTTTCAAGGCATTTGAGGTGGTTACTCTTTGCTGGGAAACCCCGTATAATATATAGAAATGCTATAAAATGTGAAACTTAAAAAAAAAACGTCACCTCTACAGAAAATCTAATTAGTAGAAAAATTAGTCAATTTAAATTGCTAAGTATTTTAAGGTTGCCAATAACAATTATGTAGTATTTCCATCCTTTGTTTCTTGAAGTAATAATCAAGTTTCTCTAGATCAGTAGAGCAAAAATCTCATAAATTAACATTTTTAAATAAAATAAAATAGAATTGAGATAAAGTTTTTCCTGAGATAATTTTTAATCCAACATTAACTGATTATGTTTTATCTGATAAAAATAATGGTTATTTTAAGACATCTTTGATTTTCTGATATAGAACAATTTCGGTGTTTATAATTATTTTAGGAAACAAAGGGAAAATACTGAAATTGTTGCTGTCTATATTGGAGATTGGCGATACAACCGCTCTTATGACGTCCACACTTTTCATATGTTTATTTTGACTCTCTTAAAGTTGCTTAGCAACTATGATTACTGCTCAAAGTGCCTGAGATTTACCTTTTATTTACCAGCTCGACAGGATGGACACGAGTATTAAGAAGTAATTAGTTGTTTAGATATAGGTAGTTGGTGGAAGAGGAAGATTTTTTTTTTATGACATAATTATGATTATGACATTCACTTTTTGCGTTTTACATCATAGCTGACACCTGGCGTTAAGTCATACGACTGTTAATCCAATAATCACCTGAAAAAATGTCATTAATGCCAAAACCGTTGCCAGCAAACGTGAAGCACCGTGGAATATCATCACACGTTTAGTCTATAATATTCGTAATTACGTCTAAAAATCTTATAAAACACGAATATTGACAAATCTATATAAATTGGTGGTAGTTGAAATTAAGCCAATATATGCAAACAATATACCTTTAAGACTACACAACCGTTATCACCACTACACCAAACACTTTATTTTTACACCTGACCCCAGTTCTGCTGACCACGTTAGCAACATCATATAATTTAAAATATACCAGAAGATTTCATAATGTAGGCCTTACGTTAGTCTACAAGTCATCAGACAACTTAAAAAATACCCTAAGAATGAAGGATAAAACTCATGAATGTGACGGATGTGGAATTTACCAAATACGTTGTAATGATTGTAACGAGCAGTATGCTGGGCAAACAAGAAGGTCGATTCAAACAAGATTTAAAGAACATTTAGCTTATTTAAGGTATGATAGATCTGAAAAGTCAAGTATTGCCGAACATGTTCTTGAACAGAATCACACTGTAGCATTAGAAAAATTAAAATTAATAAAGAATATATGTAATAGGAGATTAATAGACGCATACCAAAGTACTGAAATAATAAAATGTAAAAATAGTCTTATTAAGGACCGTACGAGATTCAGCTTGTTACTCCGCGTACAACGCTTTTGAAGCAGTCTTTTATATGGAGAACATCATCCCTTTGGAATAATTTCCCACCGAGTACAATTTATAGCGATTCAAGAACAACGTAAATCGCTTTTTCTGCGCACATGCCGCTCTTGGAGCGGTTTAGGGACTTCCCTGCAGCATATGTGCTAGACCCATAAAAAAAAAAAATAAGACCCATTCCTCACAGTTTTATGTTTGGGTTACATCAGAACTAATGCTCCGGGTGTACTCCGTTCCACTCGAATAATTTCAATTTAGTATAAATAGTCTCGTTTATATTTACAGATTTAGTCAATATTCGGTCCTGATGATGCTAACATGGATAGCTAAACACATGTCGAATGCATAAAATTCCAAAGTCCCAATGTAGTGTTCCTTAAATTAAGAAATAAAAAAGTTTCATTTAGTAAAATACACATACTTATAGCATATTCCAATAATAAAAAAAATAATAAGCAGCAGATTTTTGTAAGATTACAATTGTCTTTTGTTAATACTCTATTAATATTTGGATGGTTCATTAGGAATCTTTAAACTTTCATGTTTAAAGTTACAGGGTATTACCTCTTTTAATTTTCGCTATCAATACGGATCTAATATAAAAGAACGCTCTGTACACCTATCTTAGCTAATCTATTAGTTTAAAAAATCTATTGAGCAAGTTAAGACAAGTATATAAATAATAAGCACTATTATTTTTGTTTTTAAACAAAAAATTTACGTACAATTAGTAAAAAGAAATACCGCATTAAACGCGAATAAAGTGGTTCTCGCCAAGAACATTTAAGTACAATTTTATAGTCACTATTATACCTTAAACGCACCGCTACTTTCGGTTGGTTTCTTTGGCTGATAACCATATAAAAATATTGACAAAATTACAAAAGCAGCACCTGCAACAAACTGAAGGCTTAGTTCAAAGTCAAATATATAAATTGAACCTATACACGCTATAACTATAGCTAATGATGTAGCAAAACCTTTTAAAATATTATCCGCATATTTTACTACTACAGCCACAATAAGTCCGCCTACAGCCTGTAAAACAATTAAATATTTTACGAACTTATCGTAACCGAAGAAGAAACCTTTTTCTCTAATCATCTCGCCATCATATACATAACAAGAAATCCATCCTAGTGGGATGGAACAAAGGGAAAGTTGAACGTTACGCATCCATACTGTAACGTCACTACCTTTTAGAATTTTTTCGAAGTAGACTCCCGCGAAGCCCGATAAGGCGCATGCGGTTAGAGCTGCCATAAAACCTGAAAAAAAATAATGCTCAAATACTACAAAATAAAAAATCAATAGTCGTAATCTAAACCTTCAACCATTTCAAGCAAGGATGTGAATTATAAAATAGCAAATAAATCTAGCTCAATCTAGAATCTAGTAATAAAAGTGTAAAACAAATATTTCCTACCTAAATATTTGTTTAATTATAAACAAATAAAATAAAAATTTTTTTCTCTCGGTATCTATCTGTTAGCTACCAATGTGTGTACCAAAAAGTATATTAAAAAAACCTCCACCAAGGTACATAGGTTTTTTTATACCTGATAAATTGCCAAATATAATGCACTCGTGATAATTTTTGGCTCAATCAACCCTTTATGCAGATTATTCCAGAATTTTCTCAAAATTTTTTGATCAGTATTTTTCAAGATAGGGTGGTGAGACAGGATATTTTTGGCTACTTCTTAAAAATAATGCAAAGAAAACTGCGCGCAAGTATTACATAATATATATTTTTGAGCTCGTGTTTTCAGAAGATTCCCCCCACCCAAGTCTCGATGACCTGGTAAAAAAAAAAATTATGTACTTCCGATTTCACCAAAAACTAACCCCTTAAGTTAAAATTTAACTTTCAAAACTAGAAGGTGCTGATTAGGTCATTATTTCCTATATTTGTGCCAAATTTCAACTCTATATGTCCAATTGTTTCGAAGAAAATCGGATGTGGCAGGCAGACAGACGGACCCCAAAGTGATCCCATAAGTGTTCCATAGGGAACACTAAAAACGTTAAAGCTGGAAGTGAGGCATAAGCAAATTTAAATGCTAATAATTAGTCAATTGTACATAGACAGTTCCATTGATTTTAATAATACATGGAATTGAGCATTTAGGGGTATGGTCAGATTATTGATCATGGTTCTTAGAATTAGGGCATGTGAAACCAGAGCGACTTTCGGACGTTTTATCTGTGATTACACAAGACAAGTTCAGGGTTCAAACACCGAATATCCAGTATTTCAATTGTGACGAGTAACGATCCGAAAATGCTTCACAAACAAATAAATGAAAGAGACAGAGGACGTAGAGCTATTGCAGGTTTAGTTAGGCTACGTTAAGGCCTAGTTTTTTACTTGTGCCGGTCGTCTCGCGTTTAATTCTCGACATCACATCACTATTAGCGAGTTATGACAGATAATTATTTACCTACTGACAAGTTTATTAAATCATTACTAGAAGAAACAACATTTAGTAATTGTATACAGGTTAATTTAGAAAAAAGATATAGTTTTTCAGTAATTAAGGTGTAAAACATATTTAAACCACTCAAAACGTTCAAAAATCATTTTAAAATACTGAAATCTTTTAAAACTTTTTTTTATTTCTTACAAAGCTTTAACCTGAAAAAGTCATCTATTAGAGCATAGAAAAAAAAACATTTGTTACTTTAATAATACCTTTACCTAAAAAACTACTCACCTATAAGTCTGCTTTGTCCTTCTGCATTTTTGGAACTTGTATTTTCATGGCCCTGTGCCATCTGAACCATAACTACACCAATAATTAAGGTCAACAATGAGATCCATTGAGTCCTCAAAAGGCTCCTTTTTAATATAAACACCGAGAACAATGCAGTAGTTAGAATTTTTAATTGGTAAGTTACCTACAAAAATTACTTACTGAATTATATGGATCACAGGCCTTCATAAAGCCTGTCCTAGATTATTAGCAGACCTCTATAATTCATGACATTACCAAATGAACATGTGATTGTTGCAGGCTTTCAAAGTATTTATTTTTAATTTTTAGAAAAAAAAATGATTATTTTACCTGATAAGTAGCTGCATCCAAATTCGAAGCTGATACATACAGAAGGTTATTTTGAACCAAATAAACAAATGAAGGGACACATACTTTGAGTGTATCAACTGGTTGTTTGATGATCTGTTTATTAAGGGTATCAAAGAGACCTACTACACTTCCAGATTCAACATATACTATTGCTATGCATGTTACAAATTTAACCACTTCTGACATCAGCACAGCTAAAAGGAGAAAAGTTAATGACAAAAATTTAAAAAAAATTATTACAAAATATGATTTAACAATTGTTTTAAATTAACAATAATATTTTTAAAATTTAAAGATAAAACAACTTTGAGTAAAAATACTAAATATATTCCCTGTATAATTTGTATGACTCTAACATTTTTATTACAATTTAGTTGTCCTTGGTTGTGCTGGATCAGCAGTTTAATAAGTTCATGGTCCAGTTTTTAGCAAATCTTGGAGGATCACATACCAAGTTTAAGTTAGATATATTACTCTGTGTTCGAGGAAAAAAAAGGATGAAAAAAAATTTTATGTTATGAAGGGTAAAAGAGATCAGGAAATCAAAACTGAGCTTGATAAACATTATGTTGAGTCTACATCTTCGATTAGGAGAGTTTATAGGTGATGTAGTAACTTTCAAACTGGCCCTATAAGCACAAATGATGCCGAATATTTTGGATACCCTTCTGAGATTACTATGTTAGATATTATTGAAAAAATCCATGGTATAATCATGAATGATGGAAGAGTGAAGGTGCCTGAAAGTGCTAAAGCTGTGAAGGAATATTTACACATGAAAAATCTCTCTTCAAGATATTGTCACAAGATGCAAGTGTACTTTGAAGCTATTTCAACAAAGTTCTTCTGCTTCCCCGTAATCTCCAGATTGGGCTTTCTCATACTACTATCTGTTTGCACACATGAAGAAATGGCTTGCCAGAAAAATGTTTTCATCCAAAATGGGAGATGATTGCTGAAACAACTATGTATTTTGAAGAGTTAAGCAACCCATATTATATGAACGAGATAAAAAAAACTCAGGCAGAAAAAAAATTATTATATTACCTGGTAAGTAGATGCATCCAAATTCAAAGCTGACACATACATTTTGGTAGTAAACAAACATATTAAATAGTTCACATATCATCAATATATTAACCAACAAATAAAATTAGTTAAAAATATTATTTATTTAGTATCTTATTAGTCTTACCAGTAGAGGAAAAGAACATATCTCCTTCTCTGGTCCTTGCATATCGCATACTAAGCCCAAGAATAGCATTTTGTAATGTTAAAGTAATCAGACTTACATATTTTAAAGTATTATTGACTTCTGCTAAAATAAAAAATTGGCAAAGTGATTTAGCCAGTACTTTCCTTGCACACATTGACTTTGACATTCTTGCACTAATTGCTTTTAAAATAAAAAATGTTGTTACTGTGGTATAAAATGATCAGTGACTTCACAAAACACACCCCAAATGAGTTTTCAACAAAGTTTGTTTTCAATCTTTACTGAAAACTGATGACCTTGAAATTTTTGTTTTTTTATATACCAGATAAATTATTAAAGGTAAGGCACTCGTGATAATTTTCGTTCAATCTACACCCCGTGGAAAATATTCCAGAATTTTTCCAAATTTTTTGGATCAGTAGTTTTCGAGATAGAGGGGGGGGACAGCGATTTTTTCGCGATTTTTTAAAAATAATACAAAGAAAAGTGTGCGCAAGTATTACATTATATAAATATTTTTTACTCGTGTTTTTACAAGCTTTCATTTGACACCACACTCGATGACCTAGTAAAAAATTTTTTCCACTTCCGATATCACCTCCCTAAACTAACCCCTTAAGTCAACTTTACCTTTCAAAACTACACGGCTCTGATGAGGCCATCAA
This sequence comes from Pachyrhynchus sulphureomaculatus, assembly GCA_019049505.1. NCBI lineage: Eukaryota > Metazoa > Arthropoda > Insecta > Coleoptera > Curculionidae > Pachyrhynchus > Pachyrhynchus sulphureomaculatus. The sequence continues at coordinate 56,386,012 of CM032454.1, read as the reverse complement.
TTCCTATATTATTACCAAATTTCAACTTTCTATGACAAATAGTTTCGGAGAAAATCGGGTGTGACAGACAGACCGACACCGAAGTCATCTTATAAGTGTTCCGTATAGAACACTACTTAATAAGAGCAAATTTATTCAAAGCAAAAACTTCAGTCAAAATTGGCAATAATAAAAGAATAATATAATTTTCAGATGCTGAGAATCCAAGAAGCCTTAAAAGGATGTACAACTCCTTACACCCCTCTTTCCACCCCTTCAACTCCTTATATGTTGCACTATAAATAATAGTGCTTAAAATTTATTCATTACTTGAAGTAAGAACCAGGAAAAATTGTAATAATACTGTTGAAATAATTGAATCTCTCCTCTTTCAAAGCAATATTGCTAAAAAATTATAGGCTTCGTTCCTACATCAAGTTGAAATCTCGATTCCCTCGAGAGTTATAGAGCAACAGACTGCTGATAACTATATTTTTCGCGATCCTTAAAACATGTAAAACCTCAAAAATCTTATAAGAGGTTTTTTCACGAATATCATAAATCCGATTCCTCTCACAAAAAAAAATAAAACAATGAGTATATTTGGAAAAAAAAGTCCGAAAGAAGAAGAAAGGGTCAAAAATTTAAGTAAGGAGAATAGGGAAAGTTCGTAGTCTTTTTATAAAATATTTTTTTTGAGAAATATCACACGGCAAAGCTACCAATTTAAAATTCCTCTTCCTATAACATAATATCAATTAAACAAGTATCGTAAATGTATTTTAAAATCAGTATTCTGTCTCTTACTTGAAAAAGAGGAGCTCTGGAGTTAATCATCTCCCTTATATTCCCATTCAACATCGTATATATTAAGGCATTAATTACTGTCAGCTGTCGCGTTTTCTTTTTTTTTAAATTAAGAGTACTCTAGGGTGTACAGCTTAAAGTTAGAGTCTAATAAAAAATTTTTAGATACTTACCTTTTTTCTGCATTGTTCCGTTTACAGCAATTACAGACTTACGATTTATACTACCATTGACTCCAAGTCCCTAATAAAGAAAATTAAAATTGTTACTAGAACTTAAAAACAGAGATAAAGACAAAAAACTGAACTGCCTTGAAATACGTTGCAAACTTATATGTATTAAAATGTACTATATAACTATTTACTTTAACAGATATTCAGAGTTTGTTACTTTTGCCACATTTTCAAATCCCTTTATCTAAAAAAATTTAAATTATTTTTGTTGACATTCCTAAATATCCGTAATGACACGTTGAAGAAATTAAATGTCAACATCAGCTGTACATTAGGCAAATTTGTTTAAATAAACCAGTCTTCTTGTAACCAACGTGGCAAACTAGGATTTCAATCACAAGAAATGGCCTAATTTTGTTTCATCGATAAAACAGTTTCCTTACATAATTTTTTACCACCTAACCTCACTTTATGTTGTAAATTGTAAAAATTAAAAAACTGTTAAAGATGATACGAAATGATTTTTTTAGAATATTGATTACAATTCAACGGAATGCTGTTACGGTTAGGTCGTGTTCCTCAAAACTGAATCAATTAAATATAAAGAATTTGGAGGACGAGCAATTGCCGGAAGGTAAAATATTTTATCAAATGTAGTCAGACATCAGACTATAATTTATTAGACTATTATTTTAGAAATTAGTTCTGTACCTAATTGGTGGTGGATCCCAAATATGAATGTAAACTAAAATATTTATTTCATTTATTAAACGTAGCAAGGGTGTATATCTTGTACATAAAGAAAATACATGTAATATTGTTTCCGGTTTAATGATTCTTTCTTATTACAGTAATTGACGATGAATTACGTCAAAAAGAAGAAGAACTTGAACGTAAAAGAAATAAGTCTCGCTTAAAGGCACCAGATTATAACATGCTGCATGAAATAAATCCTTACCCTGAGCCGACGTCTTGGCATCACGGGACTTTAAAGTACATGAGACGAACTTATGGACGTTATGGAAGTGCTTCTGGAGTTGATCCGGCAATTTGTTGGCCTGTAAAGGTATATTTGATTTACAACTATAAATTTTATTAAAATATAAGTTGAGGTTATATGGATGCTTTTTAAAATAGTGACAGGAATTTATTTAGAATAAAAAAATCTTAAAAGCGAACCTGGAATGTATGTGTATATTTAAACTCCATTTGTATTAAAATTACAATACTTTCAAGACCTAAAGAACTGGATCGATCATTACAATTGTACATAAGTTCCTTTTATCCCAATCACATTGGGCTATTGACAAGTGCAATTCCTAACTTATCAATAAAAATACTAAATTTCTATTTGTTAAAACTCGCTATTCTCAATAAATTTAAAGTGTGTAAGTTAATAAGAGTATTAACATTGAGTTGAGATCAACTTTGAAATTTATTTTAATCGTTAGTTTTGTAAATTACAATATATTTTGATTGAATTTTTAGGTACAAATGAAAATAAAATTAAAATAATTCATTTGAGAGAGATATGAGAACTATAAAAACATATATTATCTGTTTATATTAAAATACATAAAAGGCTATAGAGACAAGTTAAAAATATTTTAGTTCTCTTATCTGCAAAGGAAAATCTATTGATCTAATGCGTTATGGTCATAGCCCTGTCTAGGATAATAACCAAAACTTTTAAAGAACAGATATTTTTAAAAATTTTCGTAAATTCTTTCTATGAATTTACTCTAATTGTCAAATTTCATTTCAAATCCCACATAGCGGTCGACCAACATGGTTTTTTTAAAGGAAGATCTACCGGTACTAATCTGGGAGTGTTTCATGACTACATTGTGAACGCCGTCGAGAGTGGTTCTCAGATCGATGCCATCTACACAGACCTGACCAAGGCCTTCGATATAGTATCCCACTGATTACTCATCAAAAGACTGCCTAGGCTGGGTGTGCGCTGGCTATATATTCAATGGATTGAGTCCTATTTAACAAAACGGCATCAGTGGGTTAAAGTTGGTAGTATCGTATCCTGTGAAGTAAATGTGTTGTTGGGTGTACCACAGGGATCTCACCTAGGTCCGATCTTATTTTTAATATTTATTAATGGTGTTACCTCTGTCTTTCGAAAATGTAAATATTTACTGTACGCTGATGATCTTAAATTGTTCTGTGCGGTTGATTCTTCAAAAGACTGTAGACATACAAACTGATTTGAACAAGCTAGTCAAATGGTGTTCCTTAAATAACTCAACCTCAAAATGTAGGATTCTTAATTTTTATAAATGCAAAGATCTTATTAATTTTAATTATTGTTTAGACAGCAAACCTTTACAAGCTGTTGATAGTTTTAATGATTTAAGTGTGATTTTTAGCAGTGACTTGAGTTTTAATAGTCACATTGATAATATACTACTGAAAGCATCTCATATATTAGGTTTTCTACGCTGTACCTGTTATATTATCTGTGATATTTGAGCTATTAAGTCTATGTATAATTGTCTTGTTAGGAGTGTTTTGAAGTATAATAGTGTCATATGGGGTCCTGTTTATAACTGTCATATTAATCATCTGGAGTCTGTCCAAAATAAGTTTGTAAAATTCATTTTATACAAACTAAAGTCTCCCTACAGCAATGTACCGTACTTGACTCGTACTCAATTGGTAGGTATAGAAACACTTGAAACACGAAGACATAATGCCTTTTTTGCCTAAGTTTTATTTTTGTACAAATTACTTAACGGTCAGATAAACTGTCATACTTTGCTGTCCCATGTTGATTTTCGGATTCCAAACAGGACCACTAGATCTCAACAACTGTTTCATATCACTTTTCATCGTACTACATATGGAACACAAAGTTTTTCTAATAGACTGTTAAGTAATTATAATGCAAATTTTAGCGATTTAGATCTGTTTAGATATAGTATGACAACATTTAAAAACAAAATAAAGTATAGACATATTAATATAGTACCTCTAAGGCAATGACAGTAACAATTTTTCTGTTATCTTTGTTATTACTTTTTTTTGTAAATTATTACTTGCGCATTCTTTTTTTTTTTGTAACTATACTGTTTTACTCTTTGGAGTTGTTGCTCTGTAAGTATTTATTGTATAAATAAATAAAAAAAATAATGGGGTGACCAGATTATACAGGCACAATGATACTATCAAACAATTAGAGACAGGTTTCAACACTGAAATGCTTGGTGAATCTGACAGTGCAACCCATACTTTTGTGAACATCATTAATTTTGGAGACTCTATGTTCTGTGAAAGGTAAAGTGTTATTAAATACCACATCCAAGTCATTCTGAGTAGTTTTTTGATTTAGAACTATTTCATTAATAATGTACTTCTTATTTATTATGTTTTTATTTAATGAATAAGTCATTGTAGGGCATTTCTTGGAATTTAAAGTGAATCCATCGTTAACATACCATTCATTAACTTTTTGTTTTGCTCCAAGTGCTCACAATCATCCTCAGACAAAATTTCTAAAATCATCGGCCAATAAAAGTGGTCTAGTGACTAAAATAATACTGTGTTGGACCCTATCAAAGGCTTTTTCCATATCTGTATAAACTACATCTACTTGTGTTTTATTGTTAAGGGCTTAGTGTATATATTGGATAAAAGTTATCAGTTTGGTAAGTGTGAATTTTTAAGGTAGAAAGCCATGTTGATTTTCAGATAATTGATATTTTACTTCATATAGATTCTATTAAAAATAATTATTTCATAAACCTTTGATACAGCATTCACAATTGAAATAAGTTGATAGTTAGAAATATCCTTTCTAAGACCACCCTTGAATATTGGAATCATTTTACTAGTTTTCGAGAATGTTGGGTAAGACAAAGATTTGAGACTAAGGTTGAACAATAACAATGAATTTATAGATGATTCTCCATAACCCTTAATTATATTACGTAGGCTGAAAAGTTTTTGGTCTAGCTACTTAAAATTTTTTTTGCAAAATTCGACTTTATTCATCAATATAGTCTCCTTGAAGAGTGATACAATCAGTCCAACGCTTTTCTAACATTTCTATACCGTTCTTGTAGAAGAATTTATCTTTCTCTTCAAAATAGGCCTCCTTCTTCATTGGAGCCAAATCTCTTTCCCACGAGCATTTTTTTGAGGTCTGCGAATAGATAATAGGCGCTGGGGGCCAAATTTGCAGAATACGGTGGAGGAGGAAACAATTTGAACTTCAATTCATGCAATTTTCCATTGTAACCATGGACTTGCATGGTTTTGTTGAAAGAGTACTTTTTTCTTGTTCATTTGGGGCCGTTTCTTTGCGATTTCTACCTTCAAACGCACCAATAACTTTATATAAGATTCGCTATTGACGGATTTTCCCTTCTCAACATAGCCGATGAAATTTACTCCATGTGCATCCGAAAATCCAAAACCTTCACAGCCGACTGTTGTGTCTTTGGTCACTTTGGTTGGTTTTCACCGGCTGCTGTCCACTCAGCTGACTGCCGATTTGATTCCGATTTTTATTGCGTCTAAACAGGTCCAGAATCATCAACACGTTATTGTTTTTGGTCCACTGTGAATAAACACGGTACCCGTCTCGAACGGAGCTTTCTCATGCCCCAATATTCATGCAGAATATGACCAACACATTCTTTTGATATCTTTAGGGTATCAGCTATCTCACGCAATTTCACTTTACAGTCATCCAAAACAATTTTGTAGATTTTTTGATGTTTTCTGGTGTAACCACTTCATTCGGGCGTCCAGAGCGTTCAGCATCATTTATATCTGTACGACCGCGTTTAAATTCAGCATACCAGTAAATGATGAGTGATTTTCCAGGGTTCCCGTAACACTTATCAAACCATTGCTTTGCTCGAACGGTATTTTTTCCATCAAAAAACAGTGTTTAATCAATACACGAAAGTCGATTGTTTCCGTTGTTTTGAAAATATCAAAAGTAGCGCCACTAAAACCACTGTAACTTGTAAACTAATCGTCGAAATGTCATGAAATTTTGACACGTATCGTTTGAAGGTTGGTACTTCCTAAAAATCATATGGCGTTTTTCGAAAAGGGCGACATCTATGTGTCAGACCAAAAACTTTTCAGCCTATGTGTTATAGCCTGGGATCCCATCTGGTTCTTTTACTCAGTTTCTCTTTAACTTTTTAAGTGCGTTTTGGACCTCTTCTTCTATTATAGGTCAGTCATAAAAATGATAGCATTTGAACCATAAGTGAAGTGTAACTGTTTAGGTACTGAGAACACCGAACCAAAATAAAGAGCAAAGTCATCAGCATTATTCTTGTGACCAGAGTAAGAAATATTGTTATATATATATATATATATATATATATATATATATATATATATATATATATATATATATATTTATATATATATTTATATATATATATATATATATATATATATATATATATATATATATATATATATATTATATATATTATATATATATATATATATATATATATATATATATATATATATATATATATATATATATATGTTGGACTATCAGGACTATTTTTTTGATGTTTGATGTTTTATCTATGTCCAGAAGTATTTCAGATCTCTTCTAGCATTATTTTCCACCTGGGTCATGTGCCTTGAATGAGCATTTTTTACTTTTGACTGAATTATTCATCTAATTTCTTTATATTTATGTTGCCAGTAAAGACTCTTGCGCTTACGTCTTTTGTAATAAGGTTCTCTAGTCTTTATGCTTTTTATTATATCCTTTGTATACCAAACAGAAAATACTTTACCGATTTACGTAGAGAAAGGAACACATTGGACAATTGGGTTTTCCACTTGTGGTCCATAAAATGATCGTTGATGTTATGTCGAAATTTGCTTTTGAAATTAAATTTACTATTAACAATTTAGTGGCGTTTAATAAATTCACATTTATAGTTAAAACTAAGCATTAGAATCGGTTGGTGCTGGTCAATAGATAATAATTGCTCATCATCAGTTTCTACTTTACATTTCTGTAATGATGATGATAATTACTAAATCTAAGAGAACATTATTTATATTATGAACCTGGTTTATTGTAAGAAGTTTGTAAAGACTAAAAAACTTTTAAAATCACAAATATGTTCCTTAGGAACATTATATATCAAATTATGTAAATTAAAATTACTGAAAATTATACAAGAATGATATAAACATTTTGTCTCAATCCATCTATAAAATCTCCTATACAAATACAAATCACTATAAGGTGCAAAACAAACCAACTAACACATACACAAATTTTCTTTGGTCCAAATTTATTTTAACACAGACAGCTTCAAGGTCATTGTCAAAAGTATTACATTCTTTAGCCTTAAAATTTCTCCTTGCGGCTAACAGGACTCCACCGCCCTATTTTTGTTATGTAAATCATAATTTCTCTCTTTTCTAAAATAATTCTATCACAAGTAATTTCTAAGTCAAAGATTGAACTATTCAACCAGGTTTCAGTCTGTGCAGTCATGTCACACTCACTGTTTACTATGTTACCCCTTACTATTTCAAGCTTAGTCTTAATTCCTCAACAATTTTAATAGGAAATCAGAAAATTAAGTTATATTCAGTGGAGATTCTGTTATTGGTCACATCATTACTCTCAAAAACAACAATGGATCTGTCATTTACTTTGTCAATTAAAATAACACTATGTTCAGTATGTGATTCAGGATACAAATTCGGTGACTCTCTAACAGTGACATCTCCAAAATGCTCATGCGAGAGCCGGAGTCCCTCAAGGCTCCGTCCTCTCCCCCCACCTCTTTAACATTTTCACAGCCGACATTCCAAAAACGGATCAGACTACCCTACTCCTGTATGCTGACGACACAGCCATCATAGCAGAATCCAGCAGCTACAGAATCATCACCAGTAGATTGCAGCGCCACCTGAACGTCCTCGCCCCCTGGTTCGACCGATGGAAGATCCAGCTAAACCCATGTAAGACACAGGCCATCGTCTTCGCCAAAGGCAACGGCACTCCTTATGGACAACTCCAGCTCCAGGGATCCCGCATCCAATGGGCAACCACCATCAAGTACCTGGGAATCCAGTATGACAAACACCTCATCTGGAAAGACCAGGTCTGTGCTGCCTCAAGGAAAGCCAAGCAACTACTGGGCAAGCTGTACCCAATCATCAGCCGGTCCAGTAAGTTGCAACCAAAAATCAAGCTGCTAATTTATAAAACCATCGTGAGGGCAGGACTCACACACGCCTGCCCTACTTGGTCTAAACTCACCAAGACACGCAGAGCTCAACTTCAGGCAGTACAGAACAAGGCCCTGAGGATGATCACGGGAGCCCCATGGTTCGTCCGAAACCGGCAATTGCATAGAGACCTCGGTGTGCCAACAATCAAGGCACACATGAGGTCCACCAACATCAAGTTCTTCGCAAAGGCGCTACAACACCCAAACGCCACCATAAGGAGCGCATTCCACGTGCCCGCCAACGCCCGCCATCACTATCCAAGACCTTCTGACCCATATCCGACGAAGACGATGGCCCTCCCCCACCCCCATGAAGATTGTAACCTAGATTAAGTTTAGAATTAAGTTCTAGATTAGTTCAGAATTAAGCTCTAGTTAAGTTAGATTAGTCAACCAATGTAATTAAAACCCAATGTCCTAGGTTAAGTTAATTAGGATTACTGTATAGAACCTAGGTTAAGTAGTATAGGAATATAAGCTATCATAAATGTAAGTAAGAGGCATAGCCTAACTTAAATTCAATAAAGACAATGACAAAACAATGACGATCGTTGATGTTATGTCGAAATTTGCTTTTTGAAATTAAATTTACTATTAACAATTTAGTGGCGTTTAATAAATTCACATTTATAGTTAAAACTAAGCATTAGAATCGGTTGGTGCTGGTCAATAGATAATAATTGCTCATCATCAGTTTCTACTTTACATTTCTGTAATGATGATGATAATTACTAAATCTAAGAGAACATTATTTATATTATGAACCTGGTTTATTGTAAGAAGTTTGTAAAGACTAAAAAACTTTTAAAATCACAAATATGTTCCTTAGGAACATTATATATCAAATTATGTAAATTAAAATTACTGAAAATTATACAAGAATGATATAAACATTTTGTCTCAATCCATCTATAAAATCTCCTATACAAATACAAATCACTATAAGGTGCAAAACAAACCAACTAACACATACACAAATTTTCTTTGGTCCAAATTTATTTTAACACAGACAGCTTCAAGGTCATTGTCAAAAGTATTACATTCTTTAGCCTTAAAATTTCTCCTTGCGGCTAACAGGACTCCACCGCCCTATTTTTGTTATGTAAATCATAATTTCTCTCTTTTCTAAAATAATTCTATCACAAGTAATTTCTAAGTCAAAGATTGAACTATTCAACCAGGTTTCAGTCTGTGCAGTCATGTCACACTCACTGTTTACTATGTTACCCCTTACTATTTCAAGCTTAGTCTTAATTCCTCAACAATTTTAATAGGAAATCAGAAAATTAAGTTATATTCAGTGGAGATTCTGTTATTGGTCACATCATTACTCTCAAAAACAACAATGGATCTGTCATTTACTTTGTCAATTAAAATAACACTATGTTCAGTATGTGATTCAGGATACAAATTCGGTGACTCTCTAACAGTGACATCTCCAAAATGCTCATGCGAGAATTTAACGTGAAGTTTTTGTTCATTCGTTCAGCGTGTATTACAATAAGACATTTCTACACTAACAGGGAGACCTCGAAATTTTATAGTTTTTTACTCATAGTGTTACAGCTGTTTACATACATTAGGTCATTTTCTCCAAACCTATTTACATGACTTATAACATTTTAAAATTTTTTATTAAAGTATTTTACACAACCCGACTGGTACCTATTAACTCTAGGAGGTGACAAAAACATTACATTAGTATGTGTATGAGTGCATTGCTTAAGTTTGGAATTGATGAATCGCATATGTGGATATGTACCATTAGTCAGGTCAATAGCTCCACCTGCAATAATCACAAGATCGGGGGCCAATATTGTCTATGAAAGCCGCATTTGGTTTGAGAAATGTTTGAATCTTTACAGTCTCTTCACTCAAAACCTTTTGCAATGATTTATTTAAGTTTTTCACTGTTTAAGCTCCCAGAATTATAACACTTCTAGGCCTCACTTTGGACATAATGAAAATTCTGTTGCTAGTGTTGACGGTAGACTACTAATTTGCATAGTTCAATCTTTAGGTTTTTACTCCTCTCGTTTACTGTCAAGTTCCTTAACCATTTTTTCCTCAATTTCATATGCTTCTTCTTCAAAATCTTGTATCTTCTTTCAATGTCTTTTCATTGATGTGGATTTTTCTTTTATTTCCGTCCCCAGTCTTTCAGTTTTGTTCTGTAAGACACACGTTGCCTCATCCTTGTCAGCTAAAGCAAGTTTATTATTACTGTTTTGGAGTTGTGTTTTAAATCATGGTTTTCTGCACTAATAGCATCAATATCTTTGAGTAAACTAGATATTTGGGGATGTTTAGAGCAAGCAGAATCTTTACATTCATCTGAACAGTATATCCTATTTTTCCTTATCTTGATTACGTACCAAACAGCTAGGGTGGAATACATTTAAACATGCCATGCAAAAGTAATTACTAGACAGTTTATTTCGACACCACCTAAATCTTACTTCGTTATTATATCTATTCAAAAAAATGACTTTGTGTGCAAACCTCGTATATTCAGTGTCAAAATAGAATAAGTAGATGTAAATTTTAGATTATGTGCAATCTCTTCTTAAAGTCACTTTTGGAACCAACTACTATTTTACAATGTTCTACTCTCGTTGATATTTGTGTACTTTTGCTTATCTTAATAGGTTGGTAAAAAATAATCACTATGAAATTCCGATCTTTTGTTTACCACCCAAATCTAGATAATTGCCCTTAAACTGCAACCGCCTATAATAAAAAATTATAAATTCACCTGAAATTCCTCAGACACAGTCTTGCAAAAAAAATCACAAATTCACAATCACAATAACTGCAGAAAATGACTAAATTTAAGCACACGACCCGCACCCAATATAAAATCGATTTTATATATACATTATGTATTTATTATTGTCTAAATGTTTAATTATAGTCTATCTGCACATAGAGTGTTGTACCAGACAAAAATTGACAATCGAAATATGCTGTGGGGTTATCTTGTTTAAATTTGCACACTTATAAAGTCTTATATGTGTGCTTTTAATAATACTGGAAGTATCACCCATTTATAAAGTAAATCCAATATATATAACATAACAGTATATAACATCATCACCAAATAATGTTTTATCACTTCTAACATACAAATTAATGGTTATTTCTATATTTGGGTTTACACAGAAGATCAGAACAACTAATGATATTTTAAATTTTACACAGAGGGTTTTAATAATAGCTACATATCTTTGGAACTATTTAAAAAAATTAGCATGTTTGAATTACCTTATATTACTATTACTAATTCATATGAATATTTACTTTTCATATTTATTTTTATAGCAAGAACTTGAAGAAGCAGTTGAATATGAAAAAGTCAAATATCCTTACACAATTCCAGAAATGATTCAAGCAGCCAAGGAGGAAAAAGAAGAGAAACGAAGAAAAAGAATGGAAAGGCAACAAGATATTGTAAAGAAAGTGGCAAAATTGGAACAGTGGAAGCAGGAATTACATGATAGGATAGCTAAAAAAGAAAGTGAAGCCATGGAAGCTAAGGTAAGTTTGGAAAAAATAAACACTTTACTATTTTAGTCTTATGAATGAAGGTGAAAGAATGGTATTTAAATAATATATTTTAATTTAAATTGGTTATTTTTATATTAATTATATTGTGTTTCTCAGAAAAATGCATTCAATGTTATATTAGTCTGAACCACTCAATCAAGTTTAGGTTGCTTCTGACCAGTTTAGTACTGCTTCATAATCAGATTTATAGTTATTAATACTTGAAGTGATAATTTTGTGCTTACAAGTAGCAATGCTACAAAATAAGTTTGTTAGCTAGGTCATTTCACCATAGGGACAAGGATCATTTCCTTGTGAAGTACCAAATATAGTAAAGGCAAGACGTTCGGAGTTTCCGTTCAAAACTACAGTTTCTTTTGTTTTATCGTGATACTCGCGTTCGACTTAAGTTGTTTTTCAGGTCGAATCAGTGTGACCTGAATTCGACGAAATATGAAAGCATGAGGCGGTTATCAGTACAGATCTGGTTTAACAAACCTATTCGGTCGCGAGCACTTCTAGTAGAGCTGTCAGCAAAATATGAAGTTACATATTTCTTAATTAATTTTTTGGGATTCTTGAACCTAAAAAATTTAGTTCTCTAGTAATGTAGAAAATTCTACTATACTTTTTCAATACAAGAAGAATATCTTAAAATACACAAAAAATGATTATATATTTGATTAATGAATATAAATATCTAGAATGAGTCCATGAAACTTATTTTATTAAGTATTAAGCAGAAGTTCAAGCAAGAAATCAGTGTATGTTGGCAATAAACAATACAGTGATTTTGCTTCTAAAGATCTATAGGGATGGTAGGGCCTTATGTGTAATCTCTTCTTAGAGTCACTTTTAGAGCTAATTACTATTTTACAATGTTTTACTCTTGAATGGGGCTGGTACTGCGGCGCTCGTCGAGGTATCCTTTTCGCCTTCTGATGTTAATTCGTTACCGAACTTGTGAGTATGGGGCGGCGCTGCAGAATATGGCTGTTTGCCTAATCCTAATTACGGGAATATTTCATAACATGATGTTGAGTTTTTGTGATCCCTGTGTAATTTATGGATGTCCCGATCCGATGGACCAATAAGTTATTATAAATGGTCATAAAAAACCGTTGATTTAACAATGTTTTGGTAAGATGGTGTATATATAAGTAATTGGCATCGTTCATTTCGTTTGTCACTATGAAATATATAAGTAACAAATTGAGTTATGAGTAGTTAAGAAGCATATTAATACAGCCCATTTCTGAACATGTTGATTGCTGGTCTAGTCAATTTGAAAGGATAGAAAACACAAGCTCAAAAATATATTTGATGTAATACTCGCGCAAACTTTTCTTTATATTTAAAAACACTACCAAAAATCTCTGTGCCCCACCCTATCTCTAAGAGGACTAATTAGAAAATTTCGAAAAAATTATGGAATACTCTCCATAAAGTGTACATTGAATGGAAATTAGTATGGGGGCATTGCCTGGATAAACAAATTAGGAAAAGAAATATAAAAAACCGGGACGAACTGTGGATCGCATTAAAGCAAGAATAGGAAAAAATATCACCCGATTTTTGTGCTAGGCTTATTGACTCTGTGGGCAGAAGATGTCAAGCAATGATTGACGCAAAAAGGACAGCCCACTAAATATTAAATATTTTCGACATCTTAGTCATCTTAGTGGAATTTTTATTTTATAACAAAAATGTTTCCATACTTTTGTTTGTGCATAATTTTGTTACGTTAAAAACTAAGCACATTTCTAATAAACAATAACTGTTGTAGTCTTCAAAATGTTTGTTAGCATGTACACGATTGTAAACCGTTTAAATGTTAAGACTAGAGATGGGAATTTAAATATTTCCATACTTTTGTTCGCCACTGTATATTGGTTGTCCGAATATAATACGGGGTGTCCCAGTATTCCGTGTACATAGAGTTACTGTGGGTTTCTGGGATGAAAATATGACCATTTAACCCAACTTACCTTAGTCCAAAAATTCGTAATTTTTGAGATACAGGGTGTCAAAGTTATACTTTTATTTTAGTTTTTGTTAAATAGCTTTCTTAATAATTGTACTATTTGTACAAGATTCGGTACTAAGGGGTTTTCTGAGATGCGTAATCGAAATCAGTTCACAGTTTTGTTGTAAATTGTAGGGGGCGCATCTTATTGCACTGTGTATACTCTTAAATTGTCATAACTTTTTTATACCACTCTGAATGATATTTTAAATAAATATTCGTATCCCCTATCTAAAAAAGCTCTCTTGGTAAATGTTGTTCCGAGCAACAGTTTCTGAAATAATGGGATGTTTGTTTCCATTTTTTAATTCCATTGTCAAATTCGCAAATGCACACTTCATCCAAGCTTAGGACAGATCCAAAAGAATACTCTTTGAAATTTGGAGCATGCTTAAAAAGGCAAACAGGCTAACAACAATAATAAGATATATATAAGGCTAACAATAATAATAAGATATATATAAGGCTAACAACAATAATAAGATATATATAAGGCTAACAATAATAATAAAATATATATAAGAAGGAACGCATTTGCGAATTTGACAAAGGAATTAAAAAATGGAAACAAACATCCCACTATCTAGTACCTGCATATATCAAGTTGATTTTTTTGGACATAATTTTTCTCAACAGAAACAAAAAACAATTAAGCACAAAAACAAACGGACAATTGGCAACAGAAATATCTTCAAAAATAAAACCAATAAAAACTACCATTTATCTATAATATATATATAAAATGCAACATCTTTCTGTCTGTCTGTCCGTTGGTGCGCTTATCACTGGAGAACCATTTATCCGATTTACGTACTTTTTTTTAAAAACATACATATGTTCTCTGGCCAGGTTATCTATAATCTTCTATCTATAATATATATAAAATGCAACGTCTCTCTGTCTGTCTGTCTGCCTGTCTGTCTGTCCGTTAGTGCACTTATCACTGGAGAACCACTTATCCGATTTACGTGCTTTTTTTTAAAACATATATATGTTCTCTGGCCAGGTTATCTATCTATAATATATATATATATATATATATATATATATATATATATATATATATATATATATATATACTCGTATATATATATATATATATATATAATATATATATATATATATATATATATATACTCGTATATATATATATATATATATATATATATATATATATATATATATATATCTGTCTGTCTGTCCGTTAGTGCGTTACGTGCTTTTTTTTAAACATACATATGTTCTCTGGCCGAGTTATAGGATACATTTTATTGCGTTAGGTAACATAAAGAATAAGCAGTGACGATAATAGTGAGTCAAGTCGGAAAAAAGGTTACCGTTTAGCGCGTTCTCTTGCAATACACTGCCTAAACCAATAAATATGGAACAATATCATGTTGCAAAAATATAATATATCTGTCTGTCTGTCCGTCAGTGCGCTTATCACTTGAGAACCACTTATTCTATTTACGTGTGTTTATAAATTTATACATATGTTCTATATAATTCGATATAAGCCTAGATAATGGAAGATAAGGTGAGATAATGGGAGATAAGTATAAATAATGGGAGATAAGCAGAGATAAGTCTAGATAATAGGAGTTATGGTGAGGTAATGGGAGATAAGGAGAAATAATGGGAGATAAGGAGAAACAATGGGAGATGAGCAGAGATAAGCCCAGATAATGGAAATTATGTAGAGATAATGGGAGATAAGGAAAAATAATGGGAGATAAGGGGAAATAATGGCAGATATTTTATTACGTTAGGTAACATAAGGAATAAGCAGTGACGATAGTAGTAAATCAAGTCTACGCGAGCGGAGCCGCGGGCATGGCTAGTATTATAATAATGGTAAAATTTAAAAAAAAAAAACAAAATGCTGTACTGAAATTCACCAAAAACGGCTGAAAATCGGCCAGGATTTAGTATGCACGATTATGTAATAGTATAACGTATCGTATTTGTAGCACTAAAAGAAATGTAAAAGCTACTACAATATATTATGATGAATAAGGTTGGCAACAGTTTTTAAATTTGATTTCACAGCAAAGTAACAGCTGTCAACGACAGAAATTTCTTAAGAATATTATAGACGCTTTAGAAAACGATGAGAGTTATTTTTCACGAATTGTTGTGGGTGATGAGACTTGGGTGGTCCATTGGGATTTTCCTAAGGAACATGAGTCGATAGACTGGGTTCATAAGGGCTCTACCTCCAGAGTCGTCTTTTCGAAATTTGTGGTCGAACCACTTTTTGGGACTTCAAAAGAATATTGAATATATAGGAAAAGGGCCCACAATTAATGGAGAGCTTTACCGAAGAACGATCCAAAATTTGAGGCAGGCCATTAGAGAAAACGTCTGAATTCCGTAAGAGCCAAAACTGTTGCACAATTACACGGTCCACAAGGCTGACACAGTGCAAGTCATTATCGAAAGCTGGGGATTCACCGAGTTACAACACCTATCCTATGGACCTGATTTACGCCCTGCAACTTTTTTTTCATCAAATATCTGAAAAAAAGCCCTATGGGCCGAAAATTGTCCTCACATTATTAGTTGAAAGCGACATTTTTTGAGCTGCTAGCAAACAAATTTTTTTTTGGTGGAATGAACCAATTCGAGAAACGTTGGACTATATGTATAGACCAGAAGGGCGTCCCGAAATTTTGACCTGTCAACTAACCGTCTGCCTAGTTGTTCATTCTATCGGGCGAGTCGAATAAAAGCCTTTAACGTTGATATTGCTGCCCCCATACCTTGGAATGTCCAGATAAGGCCCAAAATGCTACATCAAAAATGGACTGTCGTTTAACTACTTGAAGCAAGTACCATAACATTTATTGACACTAAAAAAATGGAGCGCCCCAAAGGGCAGACGCCGCCGAGACTGGACCCAGCTTTAGGGCCCAAAAAAAAATCGATCCGAAAATGGACCTTACAAAATCGATAAATTTAGTTTGTTCTTGATAAAATAAGAGGTATCCCGCAAAAGGCAGACACCGCCAATACCGAGAGATGAAGCTGGACCCGCTTTTTCCAGCCAAACACGGTCGTTTTTCGAGTTCAAAAGCTCTCAACTCAAAAAACGGTTACTCAACAGACCAAAATTTCGGGTCACCCTCTTAGTCTAGTATTAGTGTAAACGATAATTATGTACGAATTTTCCTTCATAGTTAGGTCAATAACTGAAATAACCGGTCAAGTGCAAGTTAAACTTGCGCAATTAGTGTTCCGTACGTTGATTGCTTCTAAAATGAAAATTTTTGTTACGGAGGTATAAAATGATCAGTCACTTCACAAAACACAGCCCAAATGAGTTTTCAACAAAGTTTGTTTCCTGTTTCCGATCTTTACTGAAAACTGATGACCTTAAACTTTTTGTTTTTTTTTGTATACCAGATAAATTATTAAAGGTAATGCACTCGTAATAATTTTCGTTCAATCTGCACCCCGTGTAGAATATTCCAGAATTTTTTCAAATTTTTTGGGTCAGTAGTTTTCGAGACTGCGATTTTTCGCGGTTTTTTCAAAATAATACAAAAAAAGGGTACGCATGTAAGACATTATATGTATTTTTGAACTCGTGTTTTTACACGCTTTCATTTGACACCCCACTCGATGACCTAGTATATATTTTTTTTCACTTCCAATTTCACCCTCCACAACTACACGGCTCTGATGAGGCCATCAATTTTTATATTAGTACCACATTTCAACTTTCTACGTCAAATAGTTTCGGAGAAAATCGGGTGTGACAGACGGACAGACAGACACCGAAGGATTTTATAAATGTTCCGTACGGAAGACTAAAAACATCCTCTTATAAAGGGTGATTCATTTAGAGGTACTTTTTGTGATGGGGATTTAATTGCAGATTGCGCATGCGTCGTGTCAACTGAAGTGGCATTCCTGTTCAGTAGTGTTTGACAATTCATAATGGAAAGACTTAGCCCGGCACAGCGTCTACAAATTGTTCAACTTTATTACGAAAATGGGCGTTCTACGAGGAATGTGTATCGGGCGCTTAGAGCAACTTATGGTCCACATAATCGGCCTACCGAACGCACAATTCGCTCTACCATCAATAAGTTTGAGACCCAATTTTCATTATTGGATAATGCTCGACCGAATAGACCACATCCAGCACGTAGTGAAGAAAATATAGGGGCGGTAGCGGAGAGTGTACGCGAAGACCGTGAAGTGTCGATTCGTCGCCGTTCTCAACAGCTTGGCCTGTCATATTCAACAACTTGGCGTATTTTACGTAAGGATCTTTCTTTAAAAGCATACAAAATTCAACTAGTGCAACAACTGAAGCCGACCGACCTTCCGAATCGTTTCCGTTTTAGTCATTGGGCTCTTGATAAGCTTGCAGAAGATCCACTGTTTTCGAGAAAAATTTTGGTTCAAGAGCTGCCATTAAATCCAGAAAAAAACACTGTTTGGTGTGGTTTATGGGCCGGTGGAATAATCGGTCCATATTTCTTCAAAACAGAGGCCGGCCGGAATGTTACTGTGAATGGTGACCGTTATCGCGCCATGATAACAGACTATTTGATGCCAGAAATTGAAGCCCGTGGTCTCGACGAAATTTGGTTCCAACAAGATGACGCCACTTGCCATACAGCCCGTGAAACCATAGCTTTACTGCGAGAGCAAGTCGGCGAACAGATCATTTCACGCTTTGGACCAGTGAATTGGCCGGCTAGATCATGTGACATCACACCTCTTGACTTTTTCCTTTGGGGCTATGTAAAGTCCAAAGTCTACATGAATAAGCCAGCTACAATTGAGGCATTGGAGGCCAATATTACTCGAGTCATTGGCCAAATACCACTCGAAATACTCACACGCGTCATTGAAAATTGGAACTTCAGAATGGACGTTGTTAACCGTAGTCGCGGACAACATTTGAAAGAAATTATCTTTAAGAAATAATTGTAAAGAATGGTTCTTTTATATGATAATAAAGATTATAAAATAAAATTGTTTTTATTCATTTTTTTTATTTAAAAAAAAGTACCACTAAATGAATCACCCTTTATAATATATTCTTTGTTAAAATTCTCGGCTTCAATTACACATTTTGGTTTATGAGATGAACTACTAGTATGCTAATTTACAACTTACCGTTGATTTGTATTTTATTATATTTTCTATGTATGAAATAGAACACTATTTAATTCCAGCTGTGTCCCCGTTTTTTCAACTTTGCAACTTTTCGCACTACTAATAAGCAACAACACTTTTTTATATCTGGCATATTTTAGACAGGTTTGTTTTTATTCTATTGTTGTTTATAAATAAATATTTTTGTTAGATTAAATTTTTGATATGTTATATCCAAGTAAACTGCTCTCAAAAAAAGGGATTTTTATGACCAGTAGTTTCAAAAGGACTAAATATATATATATATATATATATATATATATATATATATATATATATATATATATATATATATATATATATATAATACATTAAAATTCTGGGTTTCAAATCCGTTCGTCTAACAATGAATTTGCAGGACGTTTCGCCAAAATCTCATTTGACATCTTCAAATGCTCTTGCTGCTGCTGCTGCTACTCGATACTGTGATCTTGCTGCTGCTGCCGCTCGAAGCTAACTGTGTGTGTGAGTTAGCTGCGATCGGCAGCAGCAGCAAGATCACAGTATCGAGCAGCAGCAGCAGCAGCGGAAGCACTTGAAAATACCAACTGAGATTTTGGCGAAACATCGTGCAAATTTATTGTTAGACGAACAGATTGAAACCTGGAATTTTAATGTATTACATTCCACCATCCGTGAAAACCTCTATTGTAACATTATATATATATATATATATATATATATATATATATATATATATATATATATATATATATATATAAATATAAATATATTTATATATAATATTTATATATCTTCTTCTTGGAGTGCTATATCCGATACGGACGTGGACAACACTCTCGCATTTGCCTGTGATTGTTATCTTTTTTTAAAGTGTTTATGTGTTTTAGCCCATTTCAATCTGTTTTACTTGTATTTCATTGTTAGTTTCGGTTTTCTGACAACTAGATTATTTCTTGGGCTAGCAGACCCCCATCGCGTTTTAACAGTGGTAGTCGGAAATAGTTCGACACACGGTAGTAAGCGTGGAGTTCATTTATACATCACGGTCATGAGCTAATATCCACGGTCTGTTGCTAGTTTAAGGCCCACCAGAACTTTTTCTATCTTTTTCTGTGTCTATTGCCTGTTTTCTATAAAAGGTGTAGGTTACGCCTTTATTTGGAATATTGCCATTTCGCTGTTGGATATTATGCTGATTTCTTACCGCCGTTTTAAAAACTGAGTTTTGAACTAAACAACTACACGAATACTGTGAAGAACAGTGAATTCAGAAATCGCAACTCTCGCCTTGAAAAGCTTAAGTACTGCTAAAATCGTACTAATTGTGAAACTATTTATTAAACTTACTAAACATTGGAAGTAAACTACTCCTTTTTTGATCAGGTTTTAAGATAGGTATACAGTCGGAAAATGACAAAAATTAAAATTCGAGGAAATGCACACTAATATATATTTTTTGTCGGTAATTTTTTTTTAAAACTTCTACTTATTTGTCAATTGAAGATGGTATATATATATATATATATATATATATATATATATATATATATATATATATATATATATATATATACATATACAGTGGCGTGCAAAAGTTTCCGGCCAGTGACATTTCGTACTCTAATTTATTAAAAGAATATTATTTATGTTTGTGAATATATTTATTATTATTATTCTTATATTTATATGTACAAAAGTTTCCGGCCGCTTTATACTACGAGAAAAATTATTAGTCTATATGCTCTATAATAGACTTAAATTATATTTTTATGTAACAGCCGCACAACGATATGGCATTGACTCAATTAGTCGATTAATACAAACAGGTGAAATTTTATCCCATTCTTCCTTCAATGATTTGAATAATGCGGCTTTATTTGAATATGTATGGTTTTGAACTTGACGATCTAGCGTTTCCCATACGCTTAAAACTCTCACATTTGAAGCAGAAAACCACCGTTTTAACAACTTGGATGTATGTTTAGGGTCATTATCCTGCTGAAATATCCAATTCTGCGGCAATGTTTCTTCAGCATTTGATAACAAATTGTTTTCTAAAATGTCCTTGTAACATAAATATCTGCGTTCATATTTCCGTTGATCTCGATCAATGAACCGACTCCTTGTGCAGAGAAAATTCCCCAAACCATCACACTTCCACCACCGTGTTTTTATAGTAGGAATTTGATACCGAACATCATTTCTCGTACCAATAGGACGTCGTACATGTTGTCTACCATCGCTTCCAAAAAGATTAAATTTAGATTCGTCTGAGAAAGCTACTTTTGTCTTTGATTGTCCAATTTAGGTGATCTTTGGCAAATTGTAATCGGGTCTTCTTATTCTTTTTACTGATTAATGGTTTTTTAATACCTATACGGCCAAAAAGTCCCACATCATGTAGTCTTCGTGTCACAGTACTACGACTAACATTAGCTAGGTTTCCATCCTTTAGCTCGCGTGCAATTTCGGCAGCAGTTTTCTTGACATCCGCAGTTGATTTGCGTTTAATGATACGATCTACTTTTTTAGAGGTTTTTCTTGGTCTTCCACTACGCGGACGATCTTTTAAAACCATATCCACAGCGGTATTTTACAATAATATCGTTCACGGTTGATTTACCTATCGATAATAATAAAGCAATCTCGCGAGAAGACTTTCCTTCTTTTGAAAACTTTATTACTCTCTGACGAATTAGGATTTGCATATGCCGAGCCATGTTTATGCTCCCACGACCTTTTATGAACTAAATGTGAACATTCAACGCGCTATTATTCGTAAATACGTCTTTGAACGTCCTACTGCGTCAATGTATATTATGTGGCCGGAAATTTTTGCACATATAAATATAAGAATAATAATAATAAATATATTCACAAACATAAATAATATTCTTTTACTATCACCATCACTATACATTATAAGCTCAGTTCTATCCAATGCTGGATATAGGCCTGAATTTCCATCTGAATCTATATGCAGCTGTTGTCATCCATTCAATGCCCGCAACCCTCTATGTATCATCGTGCCATCTTATTTTGGGACGTCCTACGCTCCCTTTCTGTTCTCGTGGTCCCCGTTCTATTCTTTACTTGGTCCGTCGATCATCGGTCGTGCGTGCTCCATGTCCAGCCCATTGCTACTTTCTTTCTGCTACGTGCTCTATAATATCCTTAACTTTTGTTTCTTCACGTATCCACTTGTTTATTTTTCTATCTTTGAGTTTTATCCCGATCATCTGTATTTCGTAGGCTCTCTGGGTCCGAGCTATTTTTTGCATATCGGCTTTATTCAGTGCCCTAATTTCAGTGCCATATGTAATCACGGGTAGGAGGCCCTAATCGTAAACTTTGACCTTATTTGGGATCGCTTTATCTTTGAATATATAATCTAATTTTCCAAATGCGCACCATCCTAGCCTGATTCTTCCTGAAATTTCATCCGAGACACTCTCTTTTGCCGCAGTAATTTTTTGCTCCAAATACACAAAATTCTCAACAATCTTGAGAGCTGTTCCTTCTAAATTTATAACTAGTTGTTAGTGTTGGTTAATATTTTTGTCTTACTTTTATTCATGTTTAGACCAGTTGTCTTTAAGTGGTAATTTAACTCATTTCATGCAGATTACTACTGATGACTACAATATCGTCTGCGAACGTTAAATGACTCAGAAACAGACCATCTATCTTCTTTGTCCAATCTAGTCGGAGAAATACGTCTTCTAGAGCTGTAAAAAATAGGTTAAGAGAGATTGTATCTTCCTTTCTTACACTTCTTCCTGAAGGTATTTGTTCTGTACTATATTTTATGTACATCTTTGAATTTTCATATATATCTTTGATTAGGGTGGTGTATCTAGAATCAATTCTACAGTTGTTCGAGCCGTTGATGATTGCCCACATTTCAACAGAATCAACAACCTTCTCATAGTCTATGAAGGCTATGTAGAGTTCGAAATTTTATTCATTGCTCTTCTCTAGGATATTTCTCATTGTCTGTAAGTGGCATATGCTACAGCCGGATGTAAAACCAGCCTGTTCGCATGACTGGTAGAAGGTTATTTTTTAATCTATTGGAGATGATTTTTGTCAAAAGTTTATAAAATGTGAGATTGTAAGCTAATCGGCAAGAAATCGTCTAACTTTCTGATATTTTCCTTTTTGTGTAGAAGTATTACTTCTGATATATGCCATAATGTTGGTATTTTGCCAATTTCTAGACACATGTTGAACAGTTTGGCCAATTCTCCTGCTTCCAGTAGCATTTCCGATAAAATGCCATGAGGGCCTGCTGCTTTGTTATGCTTCATTTCCTTCAGTGCATTGTTGACCTCCTCTACAGTAATTTCTGGTAGTTCTTCTGAACCTATATTTTGTATTTTGTTTCTAATCTGTTTTCTTCGTTCCTTTTAGATGTATAGGGTTCACTTTTTTTTTTTTACTTCGCCCCTATTCGTTATTACTTGTCCCTCACTGTTTTGCAATTTAATAATTTCTTTTCTTCTGTTACTCAGTTTCTTGTGTAGTACTTTCTGAGCTTTATTTTCCTCAATGGTTTCCAAAATCACTTTATGCTTGTGCGTTATCTTTTCTAATTAACTTGTTAAGCTTAGTCCACTCTAGCTTGTGTTCGTCTCTGTTCATATTTCTTCTTTCTATGAGTTGTTTCGTGTATTCGCTTATTTTGTCGTTTTGTGTTCTAGTTTTTGTGGCTCTGCAGCGAAGGCTGCTTTAATTATGGATGTTAGTTCTTTAGCCTTTGTTGCAGTGATTGTATGATCCTTAATATTTTGTAATAATTCTGTTGTTTTTAATTGATACTCTGTCCTCTTTTTTGGTAACTTTATGTATATTATTATTATTATTATTATTATAAAAAAAATTCTTCTTTCTCACATTTAGTCACTGTGGTTCCATGCTTGGCTGACGGGCCCAAGCCAAGTCAGCACAAACGCTATTACCATTGTGTATTAATGTTACATGTTTTCAAAATCACTGACTTTTGAATGTTTTTGTGTATGTTGTGTTGAGTCCCAATTGTACCAAGTGTGGTGTGAATGTTATTGGTGTAAGGCCTGTGGCTGATATAATGAGGGGGACAATGATGACTTTTTCTTGTTTCCAGAGCCTTTTTATTTCCGTTGCAAGGTCTGTGTATTTGGAAATTTTTTCTGTGTATTTCGTTTGGATGTTTGTGTCGTTGGGGACAGCTATGTCAATTAGATAGGTGACTTTTTCTTTTTTGCACTGGAAAGTAATATCGGGTCTATTGGCGGAGACTGTTTTATCTGTATGGATACTGATGTCCCAGTAGAGTTTGTAATCTTTATTTTCAAGTGTGGATGTTGGTGTGTATTTGTAGTAGGGATCTGTGTTTTCTATAAGCTTGTATGTTGTGGCTAGTGCTTGGTGAACCACTTTTGCCGCCGAGTCATGTCTGGCTATGTATTCCGTTCCGGCTAATATTTTACATCCGCTTGTTATATGTTCGATCGTTTCTTTCTGCTGGTGGCATTTCCTACATCTGTCCTCTGTAATAGTTGGGTCTTGGATGATATGCTTCTGGTAGTTTCTGGTTAATATGACTTTATCCTGGATGGCAAGTAAAAAGCCTTCTGTTTCAGGGAATAGCTGCCCATCCTGTAACCAAGTGTATGATTGTTTTTTATTTACGTGGTCTTGTTCTATGTGTTATCTGTGTTTTCCGTGGAGTGTTTTCTCTGACCACGTTTTCATCTTTTCCTGTTGTAATTGGACGTGACTGTGTGTGTCTGCTGAGTGGTCTGCTCGGGCTAAGTCGAGAGGTGTGTAGTTTTTGTCTGCTTTCACTGTCGCTGTGTGGAGGCTGGTTTGCTTGCTGTGAAAGAATTTCCTAAGTGCTTGTATTTGTTTTGTGTGTAGTGATCTGATGTCTCTGATTCCTCTTCCTCCTGCTTTCCTCTCGATGGTAAGTCTTTCTTTGCATGCGTTGGGGTGTAATTTCCTGTATTTGGTGAATTGAGAACGTATAAGGATGTGAATGTTTTCTGTGTCTGTTTGTGACCATTTGATGATACCAAATGAATATGTGAGCATAGGTATAGCGAACGAGTTGATGGCTTTAGTGAGATTCTTAGAGTTGAGTTTTGTTTGTAAAAGTTTCGTCAGTCTGTTCTTGAATTTGGTTCTGAGCTCTGCTTTGATGTGAGTATGGTTGAGTTTGGTGCTTTGTTGGAAGCCTAGATATTTGTATGTTTCTTTGTCGAACATGTTATCGAGTGTTTCATTGTTGATGGTTTCTGTCTCATGGTGGCCCTTCCACTGGCCTTTGTTGATATGGAGCACTTTGCATTTACTTATACCAAATTCCATATTGACATCTAAGGTGAATATTTCTGTGATTTTGAGGAGTTGTTTCAGCTGTGTTTTTGTGGCAGCGTAGAGTTTTATATTGATTCACTTTTTGGTGTCTAATGTTGAAGCCATGCTCTGTTCTGTTTAGTATATTTGAGAGTGGATTGAGACAGAGGCAAAACCATAGAGCGCTGAGCGAGTCTCCCTGAAATATACCCCGTCTGATGTACAGCCCTTCTGTTTGGATGCGTTCGGTTTGTGTTTCTAGGCGTATCTTGGTTTTCCATGTTTTCATATATTATTATTATATATATATATATATATATATATATATATATATATATATATATATATATATATATATATATATATATATATATATATATATATATACCAGGTGTACAAGTATGAAATGCGGATTTCAGACAACAGATGGTGCCCCAATGCAGTTTGTGCTATAAAGATTTGATACTGCGCCATTTTGTTGTGTCATCAACAAGTGTCAGACGCGCACGAGTGATAACTTGGAAAAGTGTTGTGTTGTTGTATTCAATATCTCGAAATTTATACTGAACAAAGAGCATTCGCGGACAGAATTAATTTTTTGTTTTCATTTGAAGAAAACTGCTGTTGAATCATACCGATTACTTCGAGAAACTTATGGTGAACATGTTCCATCGCAAGATACGTGTGAACGATGGTTTCGGCGTTTCAAAAGTGGTGACTTCGATGTTGCAGACACGGAACGTGGAAAACCGCCAAAAAAATACGAAGATGTGGAATTGCAAGCATTGTTGGACGAAGATGATTTGCAAACACAAAAACAACTCGCCAAGCAATTGGGCATTAGCCAACAAGCTGTTTCCAATCGGCTACGAGCGATGGAAAAGATTCAGAAGACTGGTAGATGGGTACCACATGAGTTGAACGACAGGCAAGTGGAAAAGTGCAGGCAAATGGATGGGACACAAAAACACGTGTGATATTTTGCTCGCTCGGTACAAAAGGAAGTCGTTTTTTGCAGCGTATAGTTACAGGGAATGAAAAGTGAATTTATTTTGAGAATCCCAAGCGCAAAAAATAATGGGTAGACCCAGGCGCACCATCCACATCAACCGCAAGACCGAATCGCTTTGGCAGAAAGACGATGCTCTGTGTTTGGTGGGACCAGAGCGGCGTGGTCTATTATGAGCTGTTAAAACCTGAGGAAACGGTTAATACTAAACGTTACCAACAACAATTGACCGATTCGAACCGTTCGCTGCTTAAAAAAAGGCCAGAATACCGAAAGAGGCAACACAAAGTCATTTTTCTTCATGACAATGCTCTATCACATACGGCAACACCAGTTCGCGACACGTTGGAAGCACTCAGCTGGGAAGTTCTACCCTATGCGGCTTACTCACCAGACTTGACTCCCTTCCGATTGCCACTTGTTTGCATCGATGGGTCACAAACTTGCTGAGTAGCGCTTTGGTTCGTACGAAGATGTGAAAAAATGGCTCGATGAATGGTTCGCAGCAAAAGGAGAAGATTTTTTACTGGCATGGTATTCACAAATTGCCCGAAAGATGGGAAAAATGTATAACAAGAGATGGAGCATACTTTGAATAAAGCACTTTTTATCATTCTTCCGAATTTAACATGTTTTTTTGAAAAAAAATCCGCATTTCATACTTGTACACCTGGTATATATAGGTAGATAGATATATATATATATATATATATATATTTATATATATATATATATATATATATATATATATATATATATATATATATATATATAAATATTAATAGCAAGAAAAAAGTTAAGCTTCGGAAAGGTTTCAGCGATATTAAGATATAAACAATCTTTGTTCGAGTTTTTTTATGCTACTCTCAAATGTGTTAATTTTCTGAAACTCAGGAAGTTGTTTTTAGCAAGTGTGCTAAAAATGCCCTGAAACAGGTTTTATTTTACGATTAGTTTAATATATATTTTATACTATTGTACTTAATTGAAAGATATTGCTACTTACTGCCGTTTTAATTTTACGTATCTGTGAATAATTGCCACATTTTTACCAAATGGAAATCATAATACGTAACTTGATACACCCACAAGAAAATCAGCTGTAATCACTTACCAATATTTTTCAAACTGTCGCGTTGTCCAAGTGTAAAGCGAAAAGAGAAAGTCAAATCTTCAAGAACACTCGATCGGCACAATAAGCGATTAGCATTCAGTAACGCCGTTGACTAGACAGAAATGAATGTCTCTTTCTTGATGCATTTAATTAAGAAATTATTTTTCGCTAACCGGGCATCATTTCGTGGTTAATAATTATATGTTTGACATTTAATTTTTAAATTAATATTTGTTCAGGGATTATGTTTAAAACGGATAAATATACTTGAAGTGATTTATTTCGTAAGAAGATAAATTACATAGTTTGTTTTATAGCATTCCTTAAAAAATCAGTAAATCGATTTACACAGTACTTCCTTGGCATCTGCTCAGTTCTAAAATAAATACTAGCTATAATCCAAGCATTACAACTCGATATTTTAAATCATTGGTACTTTATGGCAGAGGTGTTTGTAACTGAAACCTAATATTGCACTGGCTTAACCGTTACTTGGTAGAGATCCATAATAATTAGGAATAAAAATTTAAACAACTGTTTAAGATCACCACTTAAGTTTATTATATCATTGCTGACAATTGTTTTGACACACTGTGTCTTCTTCTAGAGCACGATGTAAATTAACAAAGTATGTTACTGAATATGTAAACTAATTAGAAGTACTAAATTCATTAACAATATTTACCTTAATACATAGAACAAGTTCAATAAAGAAGACCCTCCCCCATCTAATTGATCGTTGAGTAATAAACCTGAGGATTTTTTCTGGCTAATTTCTACCTGTTCTAAACAATTCTGATATTTTCCTTTTTGTGTAGTATATGCCATAATGTTGGTATTTTGCCAGTTTCTAGACACATGTTAAACAGTTTGGCCAATTCTTGTTTTAAGTCTTCTCCTGCTTCCAGTAGCATTTCCGATAAAATGCCATGAGGGCCTGCTACTTTGTTACGCTTCATTTCCTTCAGTGCATTGTTGACCTCCTCTACAGTAACTTCTGGTAATTCTATAATAAACCTGAGGATTTTTTCTGGTTAATTTCTACCTGTTCTAAACAATTCAGTAATTTTCCTTTCTTTCCATTATGCAAAATCTTGAAATCTTCATTGAACGCATGATTTTCATCTGTTAAATGTTTATCGTAATGAGATTTGTTATTTTTCATTCTATAAGTTTGTTTATGGTCCTTTATTCTTTTATAAAAAGATCTGCCGGTTTGTCCTATATAGGTTTTATTGCAAGTGCCACAGCATAATTCGTAAACCCCGGTTTTATTTTCTTTTTTTGTTTTACTTTTATTATTTTTAACATGTCGAGCTAAAGTGTTATTTGTACGGATGATGATGATGATGTTTTGGAGCCGGGGCGCATCAACTACGAGGTTATTTAGCGCCCATAAGGTGATTGTTAAATTGGTTTAGACTTTAAAATGAATTTCTCGGAGATAGTCACATATGTTATTTTTATTTGCGGCAAAGATGATGATTATGTTACTTATGGTAGAGGGTAGGTTATACTTTAGTCGGATGTCTTTAAGATGATTTGCTGTGAGTATATGCGAGACTGTAAGGTTGGATCCGCAACTTTGACATTTAGGGTCTTGTGCTCCTTCCAAGAGATGGCGATGAGTTGAGAAAGTGTGTCCAGCAGCCAGTCTTCGCAGAATCACGTTCTCTTTTCTATTGAGGTTGTTATTATGTAGGGGGGGAATACCGAGGATTTGAGTGGCCACAATTTGTTGTTTGGATTTTCTAGATCCCATTGTAATTGAAATAAGGAATTATGGATAGATTTAAGGTAAGAGTTAAAGTCTGAGTAGAAATTCTCGGCCGTGATGGAAATACCGTTAACTATAGCTTGTTTAGCTAGTCTATCCGCTCTGTCATTTCCCTGGTTGCCTATGTGGCTGGGAAGCCAGAAATAGGCGAACATGGAACGTTGGAACGTTGTTTCAGTTTTGCGGAGTAAAGGAGATCTAGGATTTTGTCGGATGTAGTTGTAGGATAGATTTCTGGTCTTGATGGATGATAAGGCACTGAGAGAATCGGAGATAATTAGGATGAGTTTGGAGCTTGTGGTTAGAGAGAATCTAGTTGCCTCTTTGATAGTTAGGAGTTCAGCTGTAAATATGGAGGCATAATGAGGAAGTTTGAACTTTCTGGAGGTGGAGGGCGATGTGAAGGCAGAACCGACTCCCTTGTCTGATTTGGACCCATCCGTATAAAAAAAGCGTATGTTTGGGGTATTTTGTGGCGACGATTTGTAAAAAGGATTTATTGAGGAAAGAGTTTGGAGAGTCCACTTTATTATATTGTCGCATGGAAATATCAATATGTGGAATAGGAGAGAGCCATGGGGGAAAGGTGGTTTGCAAAGGGTAGTCATATTTAGGGGGAGAGAGATTGTGCAGTGACAATAAGGCCGAGATTCTCTGAGGAATCGAGTTTTGTGGAAGTAGTTGGTTGGGTTTGTGTATGTTTGATAGGTTCAATGTGGTTTTGGAAAGAGGTTTATATATGGAGGATGAATAAAATTTTAGGAGAGACAGCTGTCTCACAAGATGTAAGGGAGGGGTAGATGTAAGGCATTGTAAAGTAGGAGTCCCTCAAGGATCAGTCCTCAGTCCTACCCTTTTTAAGATAGCCATCACCACCATTTCTAATTATTTACCAACAAACATAAAAACAAAAATATTTGCGGACGACATTATATTATATACCTCTTCCTCCTTTTCTCAAAGCTGTTCTGACCTTCTTCAGACTGCTCTTCACTCTCTTGGCACGTGGGCTAAAAAATATAATTTCTCATTCTCCCCAGCAAAATCCACAGTTGTGCACTTTTGCAGACGCAGAACATGTCCCAGACTTAACTCCCTCTATCTTGCAAACAATCAAATCCCTACTGCCGAATCCCTTAAGATCCTAGGCCTTACATTTGACTCCAAACTCACATGGAAGGCCCACATCAAATCCCTAAAAACAAAAACCTCCTCCGATTTAAACCTATTACGATTATTGTCTCACATGACCTGGGGGGCTGACTTTCCTGGCCTACTACATATATATAACTCTCTCATTCTTTCTAAACTGACCTACGGTGACTTTATATATGGAGCCGCGACTCAAAGCTCTATCAAGACCCTCGATCCAATCCAAAATCAATCCCTCCGACTCTCTACGGGTGCTTTTCGCACTACCCCCCCCATCCCTACTTTACAATGCCTTATTTGTACGGAAAGCGATGTTTACATGATTTTTTTGGAAACAATTTTGAATTTTATTAGTCAATTTTCCGGTATAAGTGAGCGTATGAAATTTTTCTTTGTTTAGTTGTTTGTACGGGTACACCAGTCCTATTGCTTTTTTAAATTGTTTTTTCATTAAAATATTATCTACGAAATCGCTCCTGTACCTATTGTTTATACTAATTTGTTTTATAATATTTAATTCTTTCTGAAATTTTTCTTCCGTTAATGGTGTATTTATTAGTCTATGGATGAAACTATTATAAGCCGAGATTTTATCTTATCATTGTGTTTAGACCAGAATTATTTCGAATTTAACGATAAGATTTATATAAGTAAGAATGGTTTAATATTGGGAAACCCTCTTAGTCCAATTTTATCTGAAATGTCCATGGACCATTTAGAAGAACAAATCAGTAATTCTCATCTTTTAAAAAATTTCTTTTATTGGTACCAGTATGTTGATGACATATTGACTTGCTTTACAGACACAGATCGACAATTAAAACTATTTCTAGATTATATTAACCAACTTCATAATAATATTACTTTTACAGCAGAAATAGAAACAAATAAATCGATTAATTTCCTAGATTTAAAAATATCAAACAAAATGAATAAACCCGATTTTGAAATCTTCCATGAACCAACATAGTCAGATATAACTATACACGCTAATTCTAAGCACCCGTTCACACATAAAATCTCTCAAATTAGTATAAACGGTGGACACAGGAGCGATTTCGTAGATAATATTTTAATGAAAAAACGGTTTAAAAAAGCAATAGGACTGGTGTATCCGTACAAACAACTAAACAAAGAAAAATTTCATACATTCACTTATACCGGAAAATTGATTAATAAAATTCAAAATTTTTTCCATAAAAATCATGTAAACATCGCTTTCCGTACAAATAACACATTAGCTCGACATATTAAAAATAATAAAAGTAAAACAAAAAAAGAAAATAAAACGGGGATTTACGAATTATGCTGTGGCACTTGCAATAAAACATATATAGGACAAACAGGCAGATCTTTTTATAAAAGAATAAAAGAACATAAACAAAGCTATAGAATGAAAAATAACAAATCTCATTACGCTAAACGTTTAACAGATGAAAATCATACGTTTAATGAAAATTTCAAAATTTTGGATAATGGAAAGAAAGGAAATTTACTGAATTGTTTAGAACAGGTAGAAATTAACCAGAAAAAATCATCAGGTTTATTACTCAACGATCAATTAGATGGGGGAGGGTCCCCTTTATTGAACTTGTTCTAGGTATTAAGGTAAATATTGTTAATGAATTTAATACTTGTAATTAGGTAAACTATATATTCTGTAACATACTTTGTTAGTTAATTTACATCGTGCTCCAGAAGAAGACACAGTGTGTCGAAACAAGGGTCAGCAATAATATAATAAACTTAAGTGGTGATCTTAAACAGTTGTTTAAATTGAAACCTAATAGTTTCATATATACGTGTATTTTCTAATATTCAGATTCCTCAACTCCAAGAGTGATGAACAGAACGTATAATACGATGTATTTGAAATTAACTCCCTAACCTCCATCCAGCACTCTTTTATCCTCTTATGTCATCAATCATCATCAACCAGCCCTCTGCGTCTACTGCTGGACATAGGCCTTTCCTGTAGAATTCCATCTCTGTCTATCCTGCGCAATCTACAACTAGTTGTTAGCAGCCTTTTTAATATCATCTGATCAACGTATCATTGGTCTCCCCCTGCTGCGCTTATCTGCCCTTGGCCTCCATTCTAATATTTTGCACGTCCATCTCATGTCTCTAAGTCTTGCAATGTATCCTGTCCATTTCCATTTTAAAGTAGCTATGCCCGTGATGACATGCGTGACTCCAGTGCGTCTATGCAGATCTTAGTTGCGTAGTTTGTCATTAAGAGTCAACCAAGCATTGACCTCTCCATGCGCCTTTGCGGAGTCCTCAGTTTGTGTGCGGATTCTATAGAAAGTGCACACGTCTTAGTTCCATAGGTAAAGACTGGAAGGACGCACTGATTGAATGTTTGCCTCTTCAGACTAATTGGAATGTCGTTCTTAAATATATCCTTTAGAGCTCCATAGGCTGCCTAAGAAGAATCTTCTTCTAATTTAAAATGTTGGGTTTCGGTCGGGGATGCCTATTTTGTGGCCCAGATATATTTACTTATCTATTTGGTCGATTTCTTCATCAAAGATTTTAGGGTTACTAGAGGGCAACAAGTTAATCATGAATTTTATTTTTCCAAGGTTAATCTCTAAACCCACGCCTGTACAGGCAACAGTTCTCTCAACATAATTTGCATCTCTGTCAAATCCTCCCAGTTTAACGTTTTAAAAGTATATTCGAGGGTGGTTATGAAGAATTTTGGGAATAATGTGTCTCCTTGCTGAACTCCTCGCTCAATTCTGATTTTATTTGCGAGTTCATGTAATTCAACAGCCATTGTGACGTTCTTCTATATGTTCTGAATCAAGGTGGCATATTGGTAATCAGTGCAGCTTTCAATCAGTGCTTCCATAATACTATCCATTGGAACGGTGTCGAATGCCTTGTGGAAATGTACCAAAGCTAATATCAGCGGTCTGTTATATTCCACGGATTTCTCGATTAACAATTTTATGGTAAGTAGACGGTCGTTTGTTCCGAAACCTGAACGAAATCCAGCCTGTGTTCTTTCGGTAAATCTGGTAAATAATTGATATAAGTGATTGAGAAGGCTGATGGTCGGTAGTTTTGTATTTGTTTATAAATAACTCAACCTCAATTTTGTTTATTGTCGCAACCAATAATCAAGAAAAATTGTTGTTATACTATTAAAACAAGAATTTATAGATCCTCGCACCTTCTATACTTTTCTTAATTCTAGTACTCGTATTATGTATGTATGTGCCAAATCTACAATCGACATCTCATTTTTTCGAGTGTTATTGTACAGACAGACAAACACAAAAATTTAAAACAATGTGGATACTCTAAAACGGGAAGAAAAGCTGGTACATATACAGTATGTTCTATATATTAAAGCGTTTTTTAAACAGGTCATAGTATTCTAAAGTAATCACTTTGTCAAAAATAAATGAAAGTTAAATTTTAAAGTGGATATGACCTTTCAAAATTATTTTAAATTTTAAATGAGATTAAGAAAAGGAACCTAACCCTACCTACTTTAATAGACCATTGAATTTTTAAACTGTTGATTCTATTGAAAGGTGTTTTTTTTCATTCACTTCACTTTTGCTTTTGTGGATATGTACTGGACCAAGAGCTACGGGAAAAAAAAATGGCGTGGGCAGTAGCAACTAGCCCCTTTGACAGGTTCATCTGGCACAGAAACTGTTCACCTTTCAGATATTTTGGACGGTCGCCACTGGCCCATTATCCAATAAGGCCCAATTCGAATATACCATTTTTGGCGTGAACGGTAGCACCGTAGACAGAATTATTAGCCAGTTCAGTTCAGTGATTTTCAGAAGTCGATGTTGGCCCGAGGGGCCCTGTTTTCTTGACACAAGAAATAGAAAAGAAATTTCTTGTGTCAAGAAAAAAGGACCCCCGGGTCAACATCGACTTTTGCCAATCGTTGAGCGCAAGTCCTAATGAACTGGCTAATGATACTGTACTACGCCTACGGTGCTATCGTTCACACTAAAAATGGCATATTCGAATTGGGCCTAATTGGATAATGGGCCAGTAGCGACGGCCCCAAATATCTGGAAGGTGATCAGTTTTTCTGCCAGATCAACCTGTCAAAGAGGCAAGGTGCTACTGCCCATGCCACTTTTTTTCCCGTAGCTCTTGGTCTATACGCCTGCGAAAGAAGGGCAGTAATAGAAAACGATAAAATAAAACTGTGAGATCGTAAATACGACAGCAATGACATCGTGGTGCAAAGACGCTATCGTTTTACACAGTTCAACCTAATTAACTACATTTTTGATTGTTAAGAAAAGGAGCGAAGTTGACCAGAATAAGCTCCTTTTAATTTAATTTTCGAATTCGAACGAATTTATATTGCCAATATACATTATGATGACTCTACGAGGGCCATT
This sequence comes from Pachyrhynchus sulphureomaculatus, assembly GCA_019049505.1. Classification (NCBI taxonomy): domain Eukaryota; kingdom Metazoa; phylum Arthropoda; class Insecta; order Coleoptera; family Curculionidae; genus Pachyrhynchus; species Pachyrhynchus sulphureomaculatus. The sequence continues at coordinate 56,351,307 of CM032454.1, read as the reverse complement.
CAATAAGTAAAGAGACAAATAGCTCTAACTCAAGAACGGTTTATTGGATTGCTACAAAATTTGGCCTACTTTTCGACATAATCCCCTCCAACGTTAATACACTTGTCCCCCCTTTCTGCTAGCTTCTTAATTCCTGTGGCAAAGAATTCTTTCGGTTGACGTCGAAGCCACTCTTGCACTTTTTCCTTTACTTTTTCGTGGTCGGTGAACCTTTTTTCACGTAGGACATCTTTGGGAGGTCCGAACAGGAAAAACTGACAAGGAGCCAGGTCTGGGCTGTATGCGGGATGAGGCAAGATCTCCCAACCCAGTTTCTTGTAGCTTTTCTTGTATAAGTAACATAAATATGAGCGCAGGCATTGTAATTGGTTCTGAATAATATTGTAAACAGTTCCAACGCTTACCCCAACCTCCTTTCATTTCAACAGTAATTTTTCTGTTATTATGAATAAGTCCATCAATTCTCGATTCTAACGAGGGACTGGAAACTTTGACTGGACGTCCAATTCGCTGCTCATCAACACTTTTGTATTCCATCGTTGGTAAAATTCGAGCAGTTGTTGTGGAGTGTAAAGCTTTCTAGTTTGAAATAATATTCCCAGTTTTTGAGAAGCTTCTTTGCTATACTTGCAACATAGCAAATATGCTAAGACATATTTGCTCCCAAATTAACGTCTAGGAATGGAGCGCCCAACAAATTGAGTGACGATGTTAGAGGAATGGAGTGCCCCGACATAACTATGTCGGGTTCAGTAACGTTAACTTTTTTAGACAGAGCTGTCGCCTGGGTTTTTGTACCATTAAATTCTACTTGGTTACTATCACTCCAAGATAGAATTTGTCCCAGGTCTTTGTTAAGTTGAACCACTGCGGATATTTGCATGAGTAGCCGATGTTAGAGCGTTCAGAGTGAATGAAAGAATAAGCGTACTGTCATCTGCAAAACTCCTTCCTGGTCCTTTTCAGCAGATCGTTAATGTAAATCAAAAAAATCGCCTGCCACTCGTAAAGTTAAAACAAAAGCCATAAACGGAACTTTTCCACATACCATAACAGCAGAGCTTAGCCAACAATCCATTGTCGAACACACAGTCAAATGCTTTGGGTATATCAAGTGCAACCACTCGAGATTCTCCAAAACGTTCAATTGTTGCTCCAAACATGTGTTACATAAGTTAGAAGACCTCCTGTTGATCTTTGCTTATGAAAGCCATATAGATCGTGGCTAATAATATTCAATCTTTCAAGATATTTTAGAAGATGCCGATTGATTTGCTTTTTCCCTGACTTTCGATATTATTGAAAGCAATGCAATTGGTCGGTAGTTTTTGGCAAAGTCGTCTTGCCTTTTTTTGGGTGTAGATAAATTCTTTATAATGTACAGATAATGAAACTTTAACTAAACTAAGTACCGATTTTTATTTTTTCTAGGTACGAAGAGAACGTCTTATAGAAGAAGTAAAGAGACATTTTGGTTATACTGTAGATCCTAAAGACGATCGTTTCAAAGAACTTTTAGAAAGAAAGGAAAAGGAACAAAAGAAAGCAATGAAGGCAGAAAGAAAAAAAGCTAGAGAAGCAAAGACGGTGCAGAGTTTAGCTAAGAAACAAGATACTCCTGTTGAAGAAGCTAGTGAAGAACTAAACAAGGCGAAAAAGAAGAAAAAGTAGAATAGTTAAATTTGTGTGATTTAAGTATCTAAAATTCAAAATGAAAATGTTTTTTTTTGTTTTAACTGGCATTTTCCTATAATATAGTTCTAGAATATTTCAAAGCTGTCCGTAAATTACATTTCCATTGCTAGTTACCTTTGGTGAAGTAAACATATTCAACTACTTCTGCGGAGACCTCTACCCCTTTCACTATTCTCATCTGGAACTAAGAAGTAAAATACTACTTAAATTTCCACTAAATTTTTTATTTTTAACACCCTAACATGTTTCGCTGTACGAGCTGTGTAAGCTTCTTCAGATGGTTTGTTACAAAATGAGGGTAAAATTACTATAATAAATGGTTGGTTCACAATTTTTGGCAGGTAATAAAATAATTTAATTAAAACAGATTTAGTAATGGTGATTTATTTAAGTCTAATTGTTCATTTATTAAGGAATCTGAATTTTTCAATTTGTTTATTTCTAAAGATTCTAGGTAATTAAGGTTCAGGCTCTTTGTGCAAGTATGTAATATTTCAAAGTTTGGGTTGAATTGGTGGTTATTTTCAATTAAATAATTTGCATAATTTGAGTTATTTTTTCTATTGATGTATGATGAAGCATGTTCTTTTATTATTTTTGAAAAACTTCTTCCTGTTTGACCTATATATTTTTTTGAGCAATTTCCACAATTTCAATTGTATACTCCGGATCTATTGTCTCTATCTGTTTTAGTTTTGTTATTTTTTATAAATTTGCCAACTGTTTTGGATGTTTTAAATGCTGTGTTAATATTTAATTTTCTCAAGAATCTATTTAATTTAGTGCTAGTACGTTATTGACTTTACGTTTTTATAAAGTTCTTTATTAGTCAGAAAAACTGTACTAATGGCTTTTTGTAAAGTTTTTTCTTGAGAATATTATCTATTATGGATGGTGAATAGTCATTATTTACTGCTAATTGTTTTATAATATTAAGTTCTTTTTGAAAATCGTCTTGGTTCAGAGGAATATTTATTAGTCTGTGAATCATATTATGGAAAACTGCAAGTTTGTGACTTGGTGGATGACATGAGGTATTATGGATAATTATGTCAGTATGTGACGGTTTATGGTAAATAGAAAAAAGTGTGTTTATTATTATGTCTTTTTATTGTTAGGTCAAGGAAGTTTAAGCTATTATTGATTTCAATGTCACTGGTGAATTTTATATTTTTTATGTATATTATTCAAAAAATTTTGAAATGTGGCAAATTGTCTATCACTTCCTGTAAAACAACACAGTGGGTGTTTGCTTATTTGATTTTCTATGTTATTCATAAATATTTCTGCCAAAAGAGGACTAAGTGGATTGCCCATTATGAGACCGTCTAGGCTGCTGTATAGGTCGTTATTAAATTCAAAATAATTTTGTTCGGGGCAAACCTTTAAGCACTTTAAGATGTCTTGTTTTATTATTGGGTTAATATTGATTTCAGAAAGAAGTTTTTCAATTAGTAATATAGTTTCCCTACTTGGTATGCTTGGAAAAAGGTTTTGAACATCGAAAGAGATTAATTTTGAATTGTCAGGTAACTTTAAATGTTTGATGTTTTCAACTAGTTGTGAATTTTTTATTGCAAATTGAGCTTCAAATTTAGTGTTTTCTATGAGTATTTGAACAAGACGTTTTAATAGTTTATAAGATGGGGCTGTCACGAAAGATACTACTGGCCTTATGGGGTAACTCGTTTTTGTGAAGTGTTATTAGTGAATATAGGTTAGGTGTTTGTGGGTTCATAAGAGTGAGAATTCTAGAATCTTTATTATTAAACAAACTTTTACAATGAGAGATCGTTGATTTAATAATTTTCTGATAACTTTCAGTTGGATTACATTTTAAAACTGGGTATTTATCTGGGTTTAAGAAATCTATTGTTCTTTGGATTTAATCTACTTTATCAATCGCTACTACTGAATTACCTTTGTCTGCTTTTGTAAATATATCTGCTGATTTAATTCTAATGTCTTTTATTAAGTGAATATCTTGTCTTGGAGTATTTTGGCGTAAAAATCCTTTTTTTATTATAGTAGCTGCTTCGTGTTTTTTACTAATATTATTTGGATAATGATTGAGAGCTACTTCTGTATCAACTGCTAATATATTTAATGTATTTGGAGAGATGACTTCGATATTATGTTTGAAGCCTTTATTTAGTAATTGAGTTTCATTAATCGAGGGGGTTGTCTGTGTTAAATTGACAAATCTATCAAAGTATTTGTGGTCGGAAAACTTTTTATTAGGGTTTATTATTTTGCTATTATTTCTTACGAGAGTATTGAGTTTTTTCTTCTGAACTAAATATTTTTTATGTATGATATTATTTACTTTTTGCCTTGTATCATTATCCAAGGTAAGAAATTCAATATAATGGAGTCTATAAGCTAATTCTGTGTGGACTACCTTCAGATAAACGTTAAAAATGTCTCTTTTTCGAAATTGAATCTTCTTATCCTCTATTAACCATTTCTTTAGACCAGCTGAGGAACCTTCTATGTGTTATACCATAGACATAGAGGATGGACTGAGCATTAACTTCATAAAATTGACCACTTTCTAGAAAGAGACAAAGCGATTGTGCGGCCAATACCTCTCTCTTTACTGTAGGCCGGTAATAAACAAGGCATAGTACCCCGAGACGGAATTCAAGGCGAGAAAAGCCCCATATCCGATTTTGGTTCAAATTTTTTATTTAGTTCAAAACACTTAGAAATATTATTTTCAAGAGAGCCATAGCTTAGCGGCATTTTAAAAAGAGATAGCTATTGGCCGCTCATTCGCTTGGGTCTCTTACTTTGCCGTCCATATTTACTTCTCAGCGGAGTACGGAACACTCAGTCCATCCTCTATGTCTATGTGTTATGCCTAGTTCTAACCTCTCCTGTTTCTTCTTTATCTTCTTCAAGTGCCTTGTCGTCCTAGAACTTGACGATCAGTCGTGGTACTTACTCCATACCACGGGCAAATATTTTTAAGCGAGGATGTTCTCCAGCGGCCAAGAATCCTGTTTACAAAGGGCAATACTATTATGTTTCTTTAGCCAATAAAATTTTGAATAACTACATTAAAAACCCTTCGTTCCTAGAATGTTTTTGTTTTAATAGACCATATTATTGAACGTGTAGTAAAACCTCTTCTCCATATACTTTATTGCTGTACTTGGTATTTGGTTTATAATCCTGTAAACTGGATACATTTTAGTGTAAATAGATGCAAAAATTCCGTCAAAGAAACTACTCAATATCACTGTAATTGAAGGGGCTGGGATTCGATAAATTTTATTTTTTTACCTAACATCATGAGAATGTTTGTTGGTTTCTGGTTGAGATAATGAACAAATGCAAAGCATAATTATTTATTTTTATACATGCAACAGGTTAAAGGGATAGAACAGGGTTTTAAGAGGATTGTTTCGTATATATCGTTTCATTTCAGGGGTATTGAAATGGAGAAATCTGAAACTTTATTTTTTCATTATTATCGAATATTAATGGTCAAACATAATGAAGCAGAGGGGGTTAGAGGGGATCTTTCGTATATATCGTGTTATGTAAGTTCTTTTTGGAATTTGAAATCGAGGGATCTGATAATTGTGCCATTTTTTATTATTTTCAATTTTCAGAGGTAGTAGGTAAAGAGAAATATCAGCTTTCAGTCGTAAATATTTATGTTCTAACACATGGGCTGAAAAGTCCCGGGCCTAACACATAGATGGCGCTAGTTTTATTGCAGTCACCTTTTTTTCAGTTAATACTAACCTTCAAAAGACAGCTGTTAAAATTTCATGATATTCTATTCATTAGTTTGTGAGTTATTGTGCTAAGAGTGACGCTACTTTTGTTATTTTCAAAACAATGGATCAAAAACAATTTCGTGTTTTAATTTTATACTGCTTCTTGATGGGAAAAAATACCGTTCAAGCGAAGCAATGGCTTGAAAAGTGTTATGGGGACTCCGCTCCATCAGAAACAACAATAAAACGTTGGTTTGCTGACTTCAAACGTGGTCGTAGAGACACCGATGATGCAGAACGCAGTGGACGTCCAAATGAGGCGGTAACACCAGAAAACATCAAAAAAATCCATAAAATCGTTTTGAATGATCGAAAAGTGAAGTTGCGTGAGTTAGCTGACATCGTAAAGATATCAAAAGAACTTGTTGGCTTTATATTGCATGAGCATTTGACTATGAGAAAGCTCTGTTCAAAGTGGGTGCCGCGTTTGCTTACTGTTGATCAAAAACAAGAACGTGTTGATGATTCTGAGCAGTGTTTGGCCATGTTTAAACGTAACAAACCGGAATTTTTGCGTCGATATGTGACAATGGATGAAACATGGATCCATCACTTCACTCCGGAATCAAAACGATCGTCATCTGAGTGGACAGCAACTGGTGAACCTCGTCCAAAGCGCCCGAAAGCACAACAATCGGCTGGAAAGGTTATGGCCTCGGTATTTTGGGATGTGCGTGGTGTAATATTCATCGACTATCTTGAGAAAGGAAATACCATCAACAGTGAATATTATATAGCGTTATTGGAGCGTTTGAAGGCCGAAATTGCAAAGAAACGACCGCATATGGCAAAGAAAAAAATTTTGTTTCATCAAGACAACGCACCGTGTCACAAGTCAATCAAAACAATGGCAAAACTACATGAATTGAACTTCGAATTGCTCCCACATCCACCGTATTCGCCAGATTTGGCTCCCAGCGACTACTGGCTGTTCGCAGACCTGAAAAAAATGCTCGCCGGTAAGAAATTTCGCACGAATGAAGAGGTTATCGCTGAAACTGAGGCCTATTTTGAGGCAAAAGATAAATCGTTCTACAAAAGTGGTATTGAAATGTTAGAGCGGCGCTGGAATGATTGCGTTGCTCTTGATGGAGATTACGTTGATGAATAAAGCTAATTTTGAACCAAAAAAACCGTGTTTTCTTTGTTAGGCCCGGGACTTTTCAGCCCATGTGTTATACTCAACTTTTTTGTGATTAATAAGCATGCTATAATTTTTTAAATTTGAGTCTTAAATATTTAAATAACTTTTTTAAACCTTTTTACTTCCATTGCTGTCTTCGGGAAAAAAAAGACCCTGTTTGAGGTTCTTTTGCTTCTAAACGTCTTGCCTACCGACAATGCCGTCAAAATTGTAACATCTTTGTTCGTGGCCGGAACAGACGAAAAAAATTGTCGACGAAACCAAGAAGGCACACTATCAACGAATTAGAAACAAACTTCTTGCTTGCCACAATAATTCCAGGTCAGTTTTAAAGGCAGTTAGTCAAAATTTCACCAAATCCACTATACCACCACTCACACGGCCAGATAATTTTATTGCTTGTATTGTGCTATTGTTAAGAAAGCGAACTTGTTGGCTGAACTCTTTGCTGCGACTGTTGATTTCCAAGGAAAAACACCGCTTACTATTCCCATAGTGCATTGAAGGATGCTCGATATTGTCTTCAGACACCGAATCATAAAAAGTATTTTAATGAAGCTAGACACCAAAAAAGCTTTGGCGCTCACGAAATACCTACCCTAGTTCGCAAAAACTGCGCGAGAGAATTAACACCAGTTTTCTGTAGGCTTTTCAATCTATCCTACAGAAATGGAAATTTCCTTCCTGCTGGAAATGCGCAGTTCAGCCGATAACCAAAAAAGCAAGCAGACCTTGCCAAACAACTACCGATCAGTCGCACTGCTTTAAATAATATCCAAAGTCATGGAAAAGGCTATCAATGAGCATCTTGAAGGATTCAATATTATTAGCTACCATATGGCTTTTGTACATATAGATCAACAGGAGATTCTCTAACTTATGTAACACATATTTGGAACAATGCAATTTAACACTTTGGAGAATCTCGAGCGGTTGCGCTTGACATATCCAAGGCAGTCGACCGTGTTAGCTAAGCTACGTTCTTCTGGTATGTCTGAAAAGTTCGGTTTATGGCTCTCATGTTTACGAGTGTCACTCGACGGATTTCTTTCTAACACCTTCACTATCAACGCCGGGGTGCCCCAGGACTCCATTTACGATCTGCTGGAAACGACCAGGAATTCAATCTACAGCTTTGAAGATGATAGTACGCTTAGCCCTTCATTCACTTTGAACGCTCTAACATCGGCTACTCATGCAAATATCCGCAGGCAGCAGGAAGTCGTTTAACTTAACAAAGACTTAGAAGAAATTCTCTCTTGGGGTTGCCGTAACTAAGTAGAATTTATTGTTACAAAAACACAGGCTGCCGTTTTTTCTGTAAAAGTTAACGTTGCTGAACCCGACATGGTTATGTCGAGGCACGCCATTCCTCTAGCATCATCACTCAATTTGCTGGGCGTTAATTTGGGAGGAAATACGTCTTGGCATGAACATGTTGCAAGCATAGCATCGAGAGCTTCTCAAAAGCTGGGAATATTATTTCGAACTAGAAAGCTTTACACTTCACAACTGTTAATTCTCTACAAAGCTCAAATTCGACCAACGATGGAATACTGCTCCCACGTTTGGGGTTCTGCTCTCAAACATACACTGCATCTGTTTATTCAGAAGAAAGCTGTTCGCCTGACTGGAGACCCGGAACTGACCTGCAACCTCGATTCACCGGAACATCGAAGAACGGTTGGCAACTTGAGTCTATTCTACAAGAATTTTCATGGGAAGTGTTCGATGGATTTAGCCCACTTAATTCCTCCCAGAGCGGGGCATGCTAGAAATACACATCGCGTTAATACTTCACATCCGTATGAGGTGCAGCTTGTTACTCCTCGTACAACTCTTTTCAAGTTTTTTGTATGCAGAACCTCATCCCTTTGAACTAATTTACCCATAACTGTGCTTCCGACCGAGTACAATTTACAGGGACTCAAGACCAACGTGAATCGCTTTTTCCGCACACGTGTCGCTCCTGTACCTCTTTAGGAATTTCCCTGCAGCACGTGTGCTAGGCCTATAAAATAATTGAGTTAAAACTTGGTACATTTACAATACTCGCAGTAGAGAAGAAACCTAGAGTAGGTGATCGATCAGTTTTGTTGGTTCAATCTTAATAGAATTAATACGTAGAGAAGATAATTACCATTCTGACTAATTTAAAAAATATTAAAAGCATCATTCCATTTTCCACTTGTTTTTGATTGAAAATTAGTTTTAAATCTATTTTCAACGTCACAAATAAGCGATATAATATAAGATTTTAGACGAGGGTGTAAGTTCAAATCTCAGCAAAATCGGAGGCGACTCTCATAAAGGAAGGAGTGCGATGAGAGGTATCTTGTCACTATTGCTGTCTAATATTTACTCCGTGGCAATTTTTAAACAGGCCTTGCAAGGTATAACGAAAGGTATTAACATAAACGGCAAAGTTGTAAGTAACATTAAAGATGCTGATGGTACTGTGGGGTTAGCTGACAATATACAAGACCTGCAAGATATGATCGACCGCTTTATTCAGTGCAATGAAAGCTTTGGGTTACGTACAAATACTACAAAAACCAAAATAATGGTTTTTTCAAAGACAGTTATTCCAGCTAATCTCACTATTAAAGGAACCACTGTAGAACAGGTTCAAACATTCAAATACCTAGGAGTAACAGTAACTCATCAGTATTACCCTAAAAAAGAAATTAACTCGAGAACTGAGCAAAGAAGAAAGGCATTCATCAACATGAAAAAGTTCTGTACGAGATGAAAACTAAGTCTGAAACTTTTCTATTCTACTCTATGGATGCGAAAGCTGGATGCTTGACCTAACGATGGAAAAGAAAATAGATACCTTCGAAATGTATTTATACTGCCGCATATTGCGAATATCTTGAAACCAAAGAGCAACTAACGAAGAAGTTCTCAGGCGTGTACAGAAATAAAAAAACTCATGAGTTCAATCAAGGAGAGAAAAAGACGCTACATTGGTCACTTGAGAGCTGAAAAGTATGAACTTCTGCGACTGATTATTGAAATTTCAGGGTAAGAGATCCTTTGGAAGACTCAAAACATTCTTGGTTTAAGGACATTAGAAGATGGTTCAACTGCAGATCGATAGATGTGCTTCGCATAGGTGTTTCCAGAACCATGTTGATGATTTGAATCACCAACCCTCGACAGGAGGCAGCGGGATAAGAAGAATCTTAATAGAATTAGTATTAGAGAAGTCAACTACCATTACGAGCCATTTAAAAATATATTAACAGCATTATACCATTTTCCGCTTGTTTTTGGTTGAAAATGAGTTTTAAATGTATTTTTAGCGTCACAAGCGATATAAACAGATTTGAGAAATGAGGGTAAGGTAAGGTATTCTCATTTTTAAAATGTCGAGTAATGCTTAGATTATTCCTTGTTGTGACAAAAATTAAATTAGTATCTATTTTGCAACGTATATTTGCACGACCAGTGCTGGGTAACCTTTGCCAGTTTTTTTAATTAGTGGAATACTTAGGACTTGTTTGACGCTCTATAATACCATAGACAAGGGATTCGGGTTAATTTTCATAATAAACGATAATGAACTCTAAATTTTTACCGCCTAATAGTTGCAGAATTATATTACTCCACGCGACGTTACTGCAACTAACAGTTAAATTGCTAATGCACCTTCAGTCCGTTGCGTTAGCAGCGTCAAATAAAAAACTTTTTCGTTTTTAAACATCCATATATTATAACAGATTTTTTTAACATACATTAAGCCGTTCACAGTTATTGTTTAATATTTTTTATCGACAACACTGATTTGGTATATTTGAATTACAATAACAAGTGTCTTTTTACTCATAGTATTAGTAACAATATTCCTATAAAACAAGTAAATGAATTATGTGTATGATACAGAGCAATATATGTAAAGTATAAAAAATAATATACAAATCTGCTGAACTGTGGTATATGAGATGCCTATTTTCATGTCATTAAATAGGTGCATAAGGTAAAACAAAAATTAAGTCCTATGATTACATGTTTAGAAAATACAACAATCTTTGGTAAATATTTATATTAGGAACATCATCCAAAATGAACAAAAAAATGGTTTTTCTAATGTTTTTTGGGGCACTGAAAATTGGCCTTCGACCATCCCTGAGCCGCCCCACCACCCCCCAACCCCCGAAAAATCGATTAAATTAAAAAAAAAAGAAAAAAAAACGGCGCGGTCCCCCAATACTCTTCTCTAGTGAAAAAAGCCTTATTTCCCACCCCCGAAAAATATACATTCACTACCTACAATCCATCTTTCGATTTACAGATTTTTCGGGGGTTGGGGATAGCGGGGCAGCTTAGGGATGGTCGAGCGCCGATTTTTAGCGCCGGACTCGTGTTCCCCCCGCCCCAAAAAACGTTCGAAAATACCATTTTTGGATGGTGTCCCTAATCTAAATATTTCTTTTTTAAATATAGGGTATTAAGCAAAAAAAAAAATACCACGGCAAGATTTTTTACATTTCTTCACGTTTCAACGTCCCATGATCACAAGAAATAGTATCCCATTTTCGTCAGTCATTTAATACTTGAACCAAATGGAATATCAATTTCAAATTTGGTATACATATAATACTTGAGGTATAAAAAGAACCTATAGCTTGTAAGCAATATCACTTCAGGAAGAGGGGCTGTGATTTTTTTTACTGGAAATGTGACTTTTAAATAAGCTCCTGTAAGTTCAATTATGTATCATCAAACAAATTACCATAAATGACAGTAAGGTCCCTACAAACTTCATTGGTTTCTAAAATTTGTGATTTCTTAACAATCATATTACAAAATAGTTATTTTGTGACAAATTCTAAAAGTGGTGCTTTCCTAAACAGAAGTAAGGAAGTTCTAACAGATTGTCATAGACGGCGTTCTCAAAGCTGACTAGTTTTACTGCAACATAAGCATATGACTCATCCAAATTTTTTGTGTATTCTTTCAAATAATAACTAATCAATTATTACTGAAAATTTGCATGCAAAACCCAAAATTTGAATCAGTTGCTGCCTTAATAATGCTATCCAATGATTACTATTTAAATTCATACTTTATTTTATTGGCATGTCTAATCTTATGGCATATTGAAATCATTATTGACAATTTATTTGCTGTACTAGTACAAATAAGACTTTTTAGTTTAAAAATCTAATCTTAATAAAGGCACAGAAAATTCCAGTGATATTATTTGATATTTATGATTTGTGTCATTTTTATTTAACAAAGTTACTTTGCTTAATACCCATGCATTATAAAATTTTAAAATAGCTGAATCTGTCTGAACCAAAACTTTATAATTGTTTTAAAACTTTTAATAATTTATAAAGATCAACCAAAGAATGCTAGAATTTACTACTCTACATTTCGATTGTAGCAAACAAAAAATAAGCCAAATTTCTAAAGTTATTAGAAATATTTTTTTAAAACTTTTTCAGAAAAAGTAAATTCACATATTGTTCTGTAATCTCAATAATTTATCTTAATGTAAAAACCCTGTGAATGCATGGTCTGACCTATTCTTTTCATTGGGTCTATACCTTCCTCGAAACTATGGAAGGTACAGACAATTTATATACATAATTTAAACATAAAGTTTTAAAGTTCGCACATATATCTTGAGAAGTTTTGAACACCGACCAATTTTAAATGGAATATGCTAATCTTAAAATCATTCTAACAAATTTGAACTACTTTAAAGATATTAAAACCTGATAAGTGACATTTTTTACACTTTAATAGCCAGTAGTGTTTAAATTATGCATTTTACAAAAAAAAAACTTGTTTCCTAACCATAATTTTTGAAAAAAAAAAAAAAATGCAGAATTCCAATTGCCACATTAATAAAAATTTCCTGTACTTATTAAGAACAGGCCTAAAATAAACAGACCACCTTTTAAAATTAGGATCATAAAAATCCAAACACTTTTCTTTAGGTAATTATTTTATTGATAATTTATGATACTTTGGGACAATTTTACTACTATATTCTGATCTCTAAAGATATTCATTCATCTTGTATTAATAATCAGCTCTATCGCAGTAGAACTTTATTTATATTACCAAAAACTTTGAAATATAGTCTGATAAGTGCCCAGATTTTTAAGATTGTACTTATTAACCCACCAAGCTTTTGAGTAATTACATAACTAACAATTGTAGGTACATTTGACAGTTAGTAATATATTGTTAAATTATGAACCAAAACTATGATCAAAGTTATAAATAGTTTTGATAGTCCCAAATACTGAAAGATAGCACCAAAAACCAATGAGATAAATTCAGTATTGATTTGATTTTTAAACTTCCTAAAAAAATTTCTAAACATTGGTAGGAAAAAAATTTATGTTTTTTCTATTTTTTAACTATTATGTGAATTCAACAGTCAAGAGTCTAATGAAAACATATTCTTCAGTTATTTATTATAAGTATAATCATGCAAAGCTGTAAGAAAGTTTTTAAATGTTTTAAAAATATTTATACTGAAAGGTATTCAAGTCAAAGATATTTTTACACAATCTATTAACCTAGATATACAAAATTATTATAAAAATTATGTAAATGTGTATAATCACATTGTATATGTATTAATAATAATTAAAGAATAAGGAGTAACATTCCTTTTTAATTGTGTAAACAAAAAACATTTTAATGATTATAAACTATTCTAAAAATAAATCTGAAAATATAAACTGATTGATAAAAGATTCAAAATGAAATTTTTTAATAACAAACTCATTCCTATGGTGTTTACATTACAGCTTTGACAAGATGGCAAAATACAACATATAAATATTTAAAATAACACTTATGGGAATGTACAATAATTTAACTAAAACTACAGCATGCATTTGTTTTTCTCGCAGTTTTATAAAAAGCCTTAGATTGTATACTTAATCCCTCCGATTTGGCAACTAGGTCATCCAATTTTTCACCCCGGTCCAAAACAGCTTGAATATTATTATGTAAAATAATCTTTGTTTCATCCAACTCATCTTGAATTTTCGTTAATACATCGGCTTCTCTTGGATTCTGATATTTGGCTAAGTATACATTAAGTTGTGGAAAAGCTACATCCTTTTCAGTAAGTTTAGGCCAATTTGCAGCTGGTATTTTCTCAGAAAATTCGTCAAGAATTTTCGTTACTAAAGTATGTGAAACTCTAGATGGATATTCATGGTCAGAAATAACAACACCGGCAAGATTATCTGCTCGAACATATACATGACAGAAATATTCACCTTCTTTTACAGATTGTCGTGAAGCTTGAATAGTTCTTTCAACAATTGTTTTAGCACAAAATGACATGAACTCTTGTACAGAACTTCTTTGGAAAAAGCTAAAACTCTGTAGGTCATAGGCAGATTTTAACCATGTTGCAGAGGTTGGACCCTTGTACAAAACACTGATGCAGTACAATTTAACCATTTTATAAGTTTTAATTAATCCTTTATTAATACAATACTATATGTTTCCTTAAAACATTTGATATACTGTTTATAAAATATCCCAAAAACTATTGAGTGAAAGATTTTAAAATATAATCTTATTTGGGAAAATACCCTTGAACTATTCACAGTTTTATACTAATTCGGGTTATTATTATTTTTTTATATTAAAAAATAACAGTCTTTATACTTCACAATTTCTATTGAGTTTTGAGGAGTGACACATGTTTTGACTTTGGATCATAAGTCATAACTGACAGTTGACAGATGAAATTGTGGCCAGTGTTAGGGCGTCTTCAATTTATATTCCAGAAATGCAGATGATCTTTGTTTTCAAATAGAATTTAAGATAGAGACAATTTTATATTACAGTATTGTGTTTCCATATTGTATTTGTCCAATTTCATTGTAGGTTTAAAGCCCACGGCAATAGAATAAATCACTCTAGCTCTATAAAGTGGCAGGTCAAGTAGATAAGGGTGCTGAAGTGTTCAGGTTCTACATAATAGATGACTTTACATGAAAATGAGGCATAGTTACAGAAAATATAGCTGTCGCTTGAGAAAAATACGTGAATAAAACGTCGTCGCAAAACGAAGCCGGCTGGCTACCGCCGAATCGTTAAAATGCGCCTCGTCGAGTTATTCGGAGATGCCGAGCAAGTATAAGTTATATTGTAATAAATAACAGTGATAAGGAAAATATGAGCAGTATATTGAGAACCCCTACGAGGCTAGCTGGCTTGTTTTTGCGGCGACGTTCTGTAGCGACAGCTATATTTTCTGCGGCATAGTTTTTAGATAATTGGAGAATCTAGTTATATTTGAATGATTGCTCCATAAACGTTTTAAACCCAAAGGAAAACTAAGTATGTCATTCATAAAATTGTTTTCCGTTGGATCATTTAACGTTTAAATGAGGATGGTAAAGACAATGAAACAGTCGACAAATTGCAACTCTGTTCGCAAAAAGTTACTTTATTGCACTCTCCACTTTAGTATAAACCGAACCGCGTGGCAAAAAATCCACGATTTTAAATTGGTCATTTACCCCAGTTTCGTTGCGGTATGGTTACTACACAGCTTTCTTTCCATTTTAGAGTTTTATTTTTCAAAAGTAAATAGTCAATACATTGGGTATGAACCAGTAATCCAACAATTTAACCGAGAATATAAGGATTCGCCTTTTCATACTGCGTCAACTTCATCAGGTGTGACATCTAACTGATTCTATGTGCCGCATAACCTCTTTGAATTTTAACGTCTAATACAATAGAGTATTGATTTAGGCTACTTGGAGATAGATGTCGCAAGAAATTCTATACGGTAATACCGTTTACGTATGTCTAAGGTGCGGGGAGAGGATCAAGAAAAACTGGCTTTGAGAACGCTTACTATGCGCGTTTAGTGTGCGCTGTAGCGTTCGCGTTGTCTAGATTCTTTGTACCATTCCTGGCATACCACAAACAGACAAACTCTTCATATTAACGGACCAAAATCCATCCTAATTATCGTGAAAGTTGCCGCAGACGCCCCATATTTTAATTTTGGTAAGTATTAATTTATTTTAGAGTGGTTTTCATACAGTGTTGACGGTGTTTTTGCTGAAATATCAGCTAAAAGTCGAGCAATGTGTCTACAATTCCTACAATACTTTACATACTTGTCATGCTTGCTGTTCGGAACTTCTGACGGCTGACAACATCGGCGGGTTTCGGCGGATCCACTTGATTTTTGAATTTTGGCTTGACAAAATTCGTCCGAATTTGTTTATAACTTTTTATATAATATCGATCGCGAAATACGGTGCGTTACGGAAAAGTGCATCTACCTTATTATTTCTGATATGAATCACGACAGCTGCCTCCGACGGTAGTGGACATTAGTCAGTCTTTTGTTTGTTGTGCGCTTCTGGGTTATGTATGGACAACGGAAAGTTGCTGCCTTGCTATTTTTTTTTATATAGTGTGATAAGAAATGTGTTAAGTTTATTTACATCAATTAGTTAATAAACGTTTGTTGTTTACAAAGTGCTTCTTAGTGAATGGACTGATTTAGTGGACATTCTTGGCTTTATCTAGCAAAATGTGTTTTATGTTAGGTGGTGCGTGTATAATGTTTGCCGTCGGATAGATGCAAATCTTATTTGGATTGTAGTTCCTTGTACGCCGTTCATTTTGGATTCTTAAACAGCAAGTGACATGTTTTTAGGTACTACTTTATTTAAATAATAATATATTAATTTCAGCGAAAGCACTGTTCTTTTAATTCACACTTTGTTTATTTTTGCATGATTATAGCTTAAAGCTAAATTAAAAGTCAAGGTGATATTGGAATTCAATTTTGAACAATTTGAAGGTATCTTAATATAAACTGTGTAATTTTTAATTTAGTATTGTTGTATTTATTTAAAGAAATGTATAATTGCGTTTCTGATGTGAAACCGAGAAGGAATCAGTTTTTTTAAAAGATTCCCTGTTGAGAGATATCACATGCTAGTGTCCTGGGCATATTAACCGAGTTTAAGTCAAATAATGTAATAAAAAATTTATATGCTAGAGTTAAAACAACTTTGAAGTATACTTAATTTTATAAAAGCTTTCCCTTTGGGTTTTTAATAAAACCAACGTTAAAACATGACTTTTTGAATTTGATGATTTTGTGTTTAAAAATAAATAAAAATACCTAAAGTACATAACATTTTTTTAAAACAGTTTATTACAAATACAAAACGTCATCTATCAAGATATGGTGGATCAATGTAGAAGCGCGGTCTCAAGAAGTAGAATTAACTATTTGGTTTTTACTACCCCGCACCTTGATGCACCATTTTTTAGGCTTTATGACAAAAATTGATACTAGTTTTTCAAAGTTTTACAATGGCTAAAGCACCAAATTTTCTGATAGATGAAGATGATCTGATGAAGATAACTTAAATTATTTTAAGATGTTAACTCTCGCAAGGCTAAAAGAAGTAAGGTGACATGTTTTTGGGTTTCATTTGTTTTTTTGTACAAAAAAGGTTTAAAGTTCCGCTTCAGTATGAATAAGAATAAGGCCTGCAGCCGAACGTGTGGTTACCTGACTGCCGCTAGCTTCATGTTTTTTTTATATTGAAGTGGAACTAAATCTTTTTTGTAATGAAAAAGAAGTTCTATTAGCTATGATTTTACTGAAAAAGTCATATGATCTTGCTTTTCACTTTAATTGAATTCGTATTAAAAAATAACTTATTTGCTTTTGTCTTAACAAAAGTTGGCTATTCCTGTTTGTAATTATCATTACGGCACTGCAAACAAAAGAGCGCAGAGAAAGGATTTATAATGACCGGAATTTGGTGATATTAGTTTTTTGTATTGTTAATCCCGCCAAACTCTGGTTTGTTATTAACGATTGTAATTGAGAAAAAAAACCATTTTACAACACTGTAAAAAGAGAGGAGAGAAGATAGCAATTAGAATTTGGCGGGATTAACAATATGAATCAAACAAATAATTAATCCCACCAAATTCTGGTTGCTATAAACATTTCAGCGCTCTTCTGTTTACAGTGTTGTAATATGATGATCCCCTTTAACGACAAATGCTAGTAAACATCTTTTCTGCGCTCTTTTGTTTAGTGTGGTAAAATGCTGGGCTTCTTAATTACAAACGGAAATAACCCAACTTTTCCTATACTATAATTATATAAGTTTAAGCATGCCATAACAGCAATGACATGGAGTTGACATTTTCCATTTTACAACACTGTAAACAAAAGAACCCAGAAGATGTTTATCCCCGTTTGGAATTAGGGGGTATCATTTTACAATACTAAATCAAAAAGTTGAAAGAAGTTGTTTATAGGCGTTTGTAATTAAGAAGAAACGCCATTTTACAGCATTGTAACAAAAGAACGCGGGAAAAATGTTTATAGCACCGAGAATTTGGCGGGAGTAACAATATCAATCAAAACAGGCAATATAATTTGGCGAAATTAATTGTCTATTTTGATTAGTATTGTTAATCCCACCAAATTCTCGTTACTATGAACATCTTCCCCGCGCTCTTTTGTTCACAGTGTTGTAAAATGGCGTTTTTTCTGAATTACAGATGACTCTAGCGACCAGCTAGCGATCAGAATTTGACAGGATTAATATATATTACCACTACACCAAACACTTTATTTTTGCACTCGACGCGCGTTTCGCTAACCATGTTAGCTTCATCAGGAGCGATGATTGACTGATCATCAAATATCACTCCTGATGAAGCTAACATGGTTAGCGAAACGCGCGTCGAGTGTAAAAATAAAGTGTTTGGTGTAGTGTTGATATATATTAAGTAGTATCATTGTGCCAAAGATTCCACATTCCCAACTTAGGATTAATATGTGTATCGTTAGTCTCGAAAATTTTGGGTTGCTGTAAACATCCTCCCGGTACTCTTTTATTTACAGGGTGGGGAAATGGTGTCTCCCTTAATTGCAAATGAGAATAAGCGTCTTGAAGAAAAATTAGACAAGTGATGTTCTTAACTTGCGAAAATACACCATGCGTTTTTTTAGCAATCCAATTGAAAATAAACGAAATTTTTATTTGACAATTCTCAAGCCGCATTTATTGTTTCACATAAATGCGGTTTTTTACTGTGAATTTTTTCTTTTTGAAAAGTTCTTCGATTATTTTTCTTCATAACGTAACAATTTTTCCTTTTTCTACTTTATAAAAAAATTGGGTTTTAAAGGATAGTCATGGAATAGCCAACAACTATCTACGAAAGAAATATCGGTTTCTTTATTACTTGTGAATATTTTAGGCGAAGGTTGGTAAAAAAAAGTTAAGAGCATCGTTTATCTTTTTTCAAAAGTTTGTTGACTGGGTGGCCAAAAAAGTGTTTCAGCGGTTCGAAAACGTTTGTATTTGCATTTTTTCTGAACTTAGGTTGTCATTGCCACTCTAGAGCTAAGAAAGGAGCCTGATTTTGACATTTTTTTTTTGAAATATAATAAACGCAATCCAGAATTTACTTAAATGCTTTTATTATGCAAATTTTAAAATACATTTACGAATTTTTAAACAATTTTTCTTACAAAATTGCGGCACTAGTACGACCCGGAAAGATTACTCCTCCAATTTTTTACCCGGATCAAAGTGCAAAGTTTTTTTAGTTCTACATAAGATTTTCTCGGGAAGTACGTAAAAAAAAATAAAAAAGATTGATTTTTTTATGAACGGTACATGTTTGAAGAAAGAGTTTAATTTTTCGGTAAAAAATAATGTAAAAAATCGTTTATAAAAAAAATTTTCAAAACAAATTGTAAAATCTGTACGTACTTCGCTAGATAATGTAATTTTGAACGTACTGTTAAAATTTCAAATAAATAGGTGATAATTTGACGAAGTTATATTTCCCGCCAGTTTGAAAAATGTAGTTTTGAGAAAAACATGTTTTAAAGTTATATAAATTTCCTAGATACCTCTAATCTACGATTCCTACGCCATATAATTGGCTTTTTAAATTGATGTTTTGTCGATAAATTCTAGCGGTAAATAGATTTCTTTAATATTCAGAAAGGTACAGTCATTTAAGCAGTTGGAAGTCTAAAGACTCTCGGGGAGTTTGGAGAGCCAATTACGCGCACTTTATAATATACACACTTATAACCTTCTTACTCTCATAAAATCCTTTGTACCTTATTTCTAAGTCTCTAAAGCTTCATTTAAGCAAAAAAAAATGTTGATTTTTTCAAATTTCAAGTGGCATTACCCTTTAAAAATTTCATGCGTTAAAAAATACTTTTTTTATCCAGAAAAATATACAAAATGTACAAAAAAAGGAGATTTTAGAAATCAAAGATATTCGAATTTGACATCTTCGAGGCAGGATAATTGAAGCCCGCAAAAATACAACTAAAAATCCAAAAGTATTTTATGGAAAGTATAATTTTTCAAGAATTTAGTTTTCAAGAATAAAAAAAAAATCAGTTTTTGCCTCTAAATCTACCCGTGTCTCTTATAAAAATTATATTACATTTTTTACTTTCTTTGCTAAAGAAAAGTATTGTATTCCTGAAAAACAAAATCACCTCTTGAGATTTTCGCATGTTTGACGTGTTAGGGTCCTTAGATCCCGTCAAACAGTCCTCCATTTCCGTCAGTTTGCCGTTCTCTCTGTCTGTTGGCACGATAACTCTAAAACGAAATGAGATGCCGAGTTTAAATTTGATGTACATAATAATACTTAGAATAGAAATGAAACCTGCATAATGGAAAAAATGGGAGTGAAAGGGATTGAGGTCGATAAGTCGTCAACTTCAAAGATATTGGTTAGGATAATGAAATTTTAAGAATTATTTATAGTCAAATGTATCAGTGGTGGCAGGAGAGAGTGTTAGGGGGATTGCCTTGTATATGCCGTGTTATACGTTATACTTCCCAGTGTTCTTGGAGTCCAGCAATCAGAAAATTGTGTTTTTTTTTTCAATATATTCAATTTTAACATAAATAGTTATACGTACATAGGCTGAAAAGTTTTTGGTCTAGCTACTTAAAACACATTTTTTTACAAAATTCAATTTTATTCATTCATATAATCTCCTGCAACAATGATACAAACAGTCCAATGTTTTTCTAACTTTCTATGCCTTTCTGGTAGAAGGATTTGTCTTTGCCTTCAAAATAGGCCTCAGTTTCGGCTATAACTTCTTCATTGGAGCCAAATCTCTTTCCACGAGCATTTTTTTGAGGTCTGCGAATAGATAATAGTCGCTGGGGGCCAAATCTGGAGAATACGAATTGACTTGTGAGACGGTGCTGAAAGAGCACTTTTTTCTTGTTCATTTGGGGCCGTTTCTTTGCGATTTCTGCCTTCAAACGCACCAGTTACTTCATATAATATTCGCTATTGATGGTTTTTCCTTCTTCAGTATAGTCGATAAAAATTATTCAATGCGCATCCAAAAATACAAAGGCCAAAACCTTCCTAGCCGACTGTTGTGTCTTTGGTCGCTTCGGGCGGCTTTCACCTGCTGCTGGCCACTCAGCTGACTTTCGACTTGATTCCGGTGTGTAGTGATGGATCCATGTTTCATCCACTGTCACATATCGCATGAAAAAATCCTTTTTATTGCTGTGAAACAGGTCCAAATAGCGCTCAGAATGTTGTTTTTGGTCAACTGTGAGCAAACGCGGTTGTCAGATTTCTTTTTACACGTCCTGCAAATTTCTTCAGATTAAAAGAGGTTTTTCTCTTTACATTCCTTTTAATGAGGTTCAAAAAAATTGTGAATAAAAAAATTACTCGTTTGTTGCAAACTTTTTTGACTACTCACTGCCACACAATGAATTTTTTTACTTATCTCCTGTGGGCACTTATTATGTAATAATTCATTGGAATGACTACGTTATAATAATGAAAATTTTTTACTCATCCATTGTAGACACTCACTAATATTAATTCGTTGGAATTATGATGAAAAAAAAGAATAAAATAGAACTAAAATATTGTCCTAAAGTTAAAACTTTTACTTAAACCGGCTTTTATTTGACATAGAAATATTTATTTACAAATTCTAAACTGAGAATTAGCATTAAAAGTTAATGGGCTACTTAAAAGTTACAGGTTATTCCAACAATAAGTATACCTATTCTACCTGCTTGGGGGTCAAGATTTTGTACAAACGAAATAAAGTTAAGTAAGGTGGCGCCAAGTTAAAGAGGATTTTCTATATTTACACTAATTTTTTGTTCCTATCATTTTATAATAAAATTTCCAGTAGGGAATTGAAACGGTAGGTTTTTTTAGACTTTGATATGGTTGCCAGTTTGATAGTAAAAGAGCAACTTGAAACCGATTCATTCCATGTCCTTTGGGATTGTTCTTGTCCTGTAGTTTTCTGTCCTGTGATAGATGTTTAAAGTCATCAAAATTTATTTTGTGGTCTGTCTGGAGGTGGGGTTAAACAAGGGTAGATGTAGTTTGTTTATTTTTGATCGC
>CM032454.1:56244236-56324236 GCA_019049505.1 Pachyrhynchus sulphureomaculatus | reverse complement strand
TACAAATTTATTAATTAACACCACTTTATTAGTTTATGGATATCTTTAAAAAAGCCGGCAATAATATTCATCTTTACCTTACTTTACCCATGACATAGAGCAAAATTTGTAAACATTCACTATAAATAAACAAACTAAATTTGAATTTGGCGTTTTGGTAGAGAGCGTTGCCACTCAGCCACCGCCAAGCATAGAGAGAGAGAGCTACTAAAAAGCTACCGACAAAGTCCACCGACAAGAGATCCTTTGTCGGTTTTAGAACCTTTGTAACCTACCTTCATAATTTTTTCATTGTGCCGACGTTTTTACAATGAAGCAAATAAAATTTTAGTGAATTACATGTGTTAAAATTTATTTATTATAATAAAATATTGAATTATACCATATGTGTAAGTTCTTTGTTGGTGTCAGGAAGGAATTATTTTAAAAGGTAACTTTTATATATATTTCTACTAAATTTGTTGGGAAAAGCCTAGTTAAATCTCGCTACAGTGTCGACATGACCTTCGGGTTAACGATCGACCCTATTGTATAGGTGTATGGTTTACCAGTGGCGGAAGTATTCATGTCATTGATTTTCCTTTTATTATTAAGATCCGCTATTTAAGATGAATTTTCTGCAATCGGTCTAGTTATAAGGAGACGCCAGTTCCAATATATGTAGAGAATTCCATAACACAAAATATATATATATATATATATATATATATATATATATATATATATATATATATATATATATATATATATATATATATATATATATGTTTGTGAATACTGTTAAAATAAGAAGGTTTATTAACGTTCCCATGAATTTTTAATTCACTTAATTCACATGTGCCTGCCATAATGTTCCTGATGCGCGTGTTTTTTTTTTTCGACGTCACTGGAATTGCGGAATTTTAAATCAGTTTTTAAAAAAGGAATTTAATCCCCATGGTATAAGCTGGCGCCGATGCGCGTGTTATTTTTTTTCGACATGGATTTCCGAATTGCGAAATTTAAAGTCAGTTATGAAAAAAAGGAATTTAATCCCCTTGGTACAAGCTCGACCTGATGTCTTTACCATGTTTGGCATCAATCGTATGCGTAGTAATTTTTCAAAACTTGCACATAGATATCTGATGTTAATGATCTTTGAATTATATGTACACAAACGAAAACCTTAATTAAACAAATCAGGCTAATAGCAAAATAAATATATGTATTAAAAATGCACTGCCGACTTCCGTGTAATCATTAAAACACTGTTAAATGGCCAATATGTTGGCAATTTATTCATTTTTTATTGGCGATTTGCACGATCGAATGTATTTTGCAATTTTCCATTTACGCCACAATAAATCGACCACTTCCCCGCATATAGACAAATACCGCTTTATTAAACTGGTTTTACTATAAGAGATTTTACATTTGCAATATTTTTTTAATATGCCCGTAAAATGCAACTTTGCTAGTTACACAATGGCCAGGTGCGGGTAATAGACACTTCTGGATTAAAACGAGTTATTAATACTGTAATTTTATATATTTACCTCGTTAGGTATACGTGTATGTATTCGTAAAGAAATCAGGTTTTCAAATTTTTACATTTATTTGCGATTGAAGATTTCAATTGTGATAGAAGTGTGGCCTAAAAGACACAGTGAAACGTTCAACTGCACTAATTTTCCAAGGGCCCAGGTTATGCTCTGGGAGTCCACTTAACCCTTCCCGCCTGTTACATTATTTAGAATCGAAACATTTGTGTTAAAATTGTACTTATATTTTATATGTATATATCATCTATAGAGCAAATAAATAAACTTTCTAGTTTATTTACAATTGAGAACTGCCCTTCACTTCTTGCAATATAATAATAATATACTGTTGCAGTATGCTAAAACTTCCAAACTTACGCTGCGCTGCCTTTAGTTTAGTTCTCTGAAAATAGGATCGGGATTTGTTTTATTTTCTTGGCAATATAACGTGTCGCCTTCAAGTGTGAATCTTGATACTTACTGGCTTCTAAATATAAAACCGTTTTGTGTGTATAGTGTGACGACTTTAATGTAAGATTTTGTGGCAAACGAGTCAAGTTGTTATAGTTCAGTTGTAAATGTTTTTCTTTTGCCTATTTTTTTGCGAAAACTTCTTTCTTTTTGGAGTGGCCTTACCCCTTAACTAATCTTTTTAAATAAAATAAAATTGTAACTATTCGTGTATATATATATATATATATATATATATATATATATATATATATATATATATATATATATATATACAGTAATACCCCGCTTTACGCGAGGGATACGTTCCGAAAAAAATCGCGTTAACTGAAATTCGCGTATATCGAGGTTTATGATTAAACATAGTCAAAATTTAATACAAAAAAATACAAATCATTTTAATCAATCACTTTAATTCTAAGAACACTTTATGCAATACATACTCTTATTTTTTACGGAAAAATACATCTATTGTCTTTTGGGTAACGTTTTGTTTACGTTCTTGTAAAATACGTTCATAACACCCAACACTGTTTTTAATTGTTTGACACACGGTCAAGACACGGTCATCATTATT
Source organism: Pachyrhynchus sulphureomaculatus (assembly GCA_019049505.1). NCBI lineage: Eukaryota > Metazoa > Arthropoda > Insecta > Coleoptera > Curculionidae > Pachyrhynchus > Pachyrhynchus sulphureomaculatus. The sequence continues at coordinate 56,321,668 of CM032454.1, read as the reverse complement.
GTCTATACTCTGCAATATGTCCAAACCTGAATAAATTTTTGAAAGTGCATTTTGTATTTCCCCTGAAGATAAAACTTTCTCTTCTACTTGTTCTTCCTCATCGTAGATAGGATTATTCTGTAACTCGATCAGATCTTCATTGCTAATAGGATCGTCGTGCGTTGCTACAAGTTCTACGAGATCTTCTACCGTGACATCTTCAAGTTCAGACCCCTCAATCATTGCAGCAATGTCTTCAAGCACTTGTCTCTGCATCTGGACAATTCTTCTAGGTGCTTCCACTACATCTGGCCAAAGATTACGCCACACCCCATTCATACAACTCATTTTAACTTCCTTCCAAGCCTCTTCTATGTTGTGAATAGACTTCATAATGTTGTATGACTTCCACCACTCTCGCATAGACTGTCTTCCTTCCCCGTCAGTTTCATGAATTAGTTGGCTAAAAGTGCGGCGATGGTAATAAGCTTTGAAGTTTGCTATTGCTCCCTGGTCCATAGGTTGTAATATTGACGTAGTGTTTGGTGGAAGGAACTTTACGTACACTTTTAAGTCTCTGGGCGTATCAAGTGAGGTTGGATGTCCTGGGGCATTGTCTAAGAGTAATATAACTTTAGGTTCAAGCCCATTTCTGTCACAGTATGATTTGACTGATGGGCAAAAACTATTAGAATACCATTCTTGAAAAATTTCCCGTGTAACCCACGCCTTTCTGTTTGATCGCCACACAACTGGTAGACTTGTCTTGTCTGTGCCTCGCATTGCACGGGGTGTTTCTGAATGGTACACTAGTAAAGGTTTCAGTTTGAAATCACCAGTGGCATTACCACCCAGCAGAAGTGTTAGTCGATCTTTCGCAGCTTTGAAACCACTGGCTTGACGTTCTTCCTTAGAAATGAATGTTCGAGATGGCATTTTTTTCCAGTAAAGTGCGGTCTCATCAACATTGAAGATGAGACAAGCAGGAATTTTCTCTCGTCTAACGAAGTCTTGAAACTTGTCTGGAAACTCAGCTGCAGCTTGAATGTCCGCGCTGGCCGCCTCGCCTGTTATGTGGATATTGTGAAGATTAGAACGCTGCTTGAACCGATGGAACCAGCCTCTGCTGGCAGCAAAAGTCGGAGTGGCACTCCCTTCTCCTTCTTTTGTTTTCAGCATCTCATACAAAGATTTTGCTTTTGTGCATATGAGATCTTGACTTAGTGGTGTGTTCTTCTTATTCAAATCTTCGATCCAGACTGACAGTAATTTCTCCATTCTTTCTAAGATAGATGATCTCGAACGAGAAAGTTTTGTTGCACTTATAGGTGTTGAACCTTCGCTGGAGATTTTAATTTTTTCCCGATTTTTATAAATCGTTCTCACAGTCGATTCTGAGAGTCCAAAATCTCTCCCAACAATTGTTGCTTTGCCTCCATTTTCCATTCTTCTTAACACTTTCATCTTCAATTCCAAAGTGACGCTTTTACGCTCTTTTTTCTTTACAGGCGGCATTTTTAACGTAGGGTTAAATTATGTATGTATGTATCTCCAATAAATATTAAAACAAAACTGCCAGCCGACCGAACTAACATTACGGAACAAATGAACACACGAAACGAACGAGGAAATCCCCATAGAACAAAGTCGAAGGACAGGGAATTCCCAATTCTTCAAAGAGAATATTCAGAGAAAGCGGGGATCCCCCCGCGACCATAGAGAAGTTAATGACTACATGAGCGCGAAATTTGAAATTCGCGTTATAGTGAAACCGCGCGTAACGGGGTCGCGCTAAGCGGGGTATTACTGTATATATATATATATATATATATATATATATATATATATATATATATATATATATATATATATATCTGGGGGCACGGTAGTGCCCCCGCCAAGTCGAGCAGAAAGCACAGCCGTACCATCCTTTTCTCGAAGCCACTCACGGCACGTTTGACTCCCTTGTAACTTCATTGTGGATAAAGCTAGGAGCTTGAATTTTCAGTGACCAAGAGGACATACTATACTAGCTATATTCCTAAATTACCTACTATTTATACCTTATAGTTTACGAACTATCGCCAGTCGAAGTTCTTTAATTTTGTCACTGACACACTCACCGATCATCAAAATTCTAAGGTACTTCTAGCAGACACACAAGCTTCAAATTTTGAATTTAGTTAGTGTTTAGCCTATAAAGGAAGGAAAAACTGAACCATCCCGAAATTTCAGTCCTGTTTTCTAAATTGTACGGTCACTTAAGCCAAAAAAGAGGGTCAACTTTGGAATGAGAGATAATAAGCTGTAAACTTGTATAAGAAGTCTCATAAAATCTCGTGTCCGCGTCTTAAAATATTCAAGGTCAAAGGTCACAAAAATCGGTTTTTCGCAAATATCTCGCTTCCTATAGTTTCAATGATATTTGAATCTATTATGAAAATTATAGAGCATAAAATTCTCTACAAATTTTGTTCTAAACATTTTTTTATACGTTTAACAGTTTTTGAGATAGAGCGCGAAGAGCGCGCGGCGCTCAGTCATACATAGCATAATGCAAGGTCAACCGTGAGTCCCGGTAAATAATACGTCGCATAAACTTAATTAATCACTAAAAAATCCATAATTATGAATAATTTGTTTTATTTGTTAATTAATATATTATATTTAATAATATTTTTCATTTATCAAATATATTCGTTTAATAATACTTACCTACTTCGTGTAATTAAAAAATTGGTAAGTGAAATACTTTAAGTATATTTTAATTAAAAAAAGTATGAAGATGATGCTTCCATGACAATAGGGCTAGAAGAGAATATAGTTATTAAAATAGGAGCAAAAGTCATGTTAAGACGAAATATTGACTTGAGTCTTGGCTTAGTCAACAGTTATATCGGTATAGTACAAGGAGTAAAGGTTGATCCTGAAAATACAAATAAAATAATAAAAAAAATACGTATTACATTTAATAATGAACGTCTTTACGAGCTTGGTCCAGTCAAAACTAAATTTGAATTAATAATAGAGCTTATGTTCATCGCGAACAGTTCCCGATATGTATAGCCTATGCTATTACCATACACAAAAGTCAGAGGCTAAGTCTGAACAGTGCACTGATGGCCATCGGTTTTTCAGTGTTCACATGCGATCACGCATACGTGGCACTTTCGAGAGTGACAAGCGTGGGCGGATTACATCTAATTAATGTCGACTATTTAAAAGACTTTATTCCTAAGTGCACTGTTTAGACTTACTTAGCAATCGAAATAGTAGATTATTCTTATGTGATTATGTTGCCGTGCGATTGCCAAGTCATTAAATTTATTATAGAAGTAAAGATGTCTAATATTGATACGGTCACGATAAATGTTGATAGGTAACTAAATAGATAACAATTTATGACAAAGTTGTTGAATAGGTACTTCCATAGATACTAACTAAAATAGCCGACTTGGTTTTACATGAGATCTCACAACTTTTTGTGGTGGAAGGACTGCGTTGCGAGGAATTTAATTCCTTGGGGATTTTTTTACATTTTATGTTTTTGATGGGATATATATATATATATATATATATATATATATATATATATATATATATATATATATATATATATATATACGAGGTATATCCACAAAGTAAGTTCCGTTTCTATTTCTATCCGCGGCAGCGCTGCGATCGCAGTTCCGAGCATGCGTGGCAGTTACTCTGACTCAAGCAGAAGAAATGTACGCCATTTTCAGATCGCTGCTGCCGACGTGTTCTTTGTAGTGCTTCTTTATGATGTCAGCCTTAATTGAAAATGCCGCCGCTTGTGAAATCAGATCTGTGATTCGTTTTCTAAATGCAAAGAAAGTTAAACCAAGTGAAATTTATCGGCAAATCTGCGAGGTTTACGGACAAACTGCTATGAGTGATTCAATGGTTAGAAGATGGGTCAGACAGTTCAATGAAGGACGTGATCAAGTGCACGATGAAGAACGATGTGGACGCCCGTCTTTGGTTACTAATGAACTGGTTCACGCAATTGAAGAGAAGCTTAAGCAAAACCGTAAGTTTACAATTAGTGCTCTTGCTATGGAATTTCCGCAAATCTCACGATCACTAATTCATGAAATTGTTAATGAAAAACTGAAATTTCGAAAACTTTGCTCACGTTGGGTACCCAAAGTTCTTACTGAACAACACAAAAAACAACGGATGGGCAGTGCACTTCAGTTTTTGACACGCTACAATGAAGACGGTGATGATTTTCTTTCTCGGATAGTCACGGGGGATGAAACTTGGGTATCTTACGACACCCCAGAAACTAAACGGCAATCAATGGAATGGAGGCACACTTCGTCCCCAACGAAAGTTAAGCCTAAGCAAATCTTGACACCTCGAAAACTCATGTGCACCGTTTTTTGGGACAGAAAAGGCATTTTGCTGATTGATTACCACGAGGCCAAACAATCAATGCACATGTTTACTGCGAGACCATTAAGAAATTGCGCCGCGCAATACAGAACAAGCGCCGAGGATTACTGTCGAAAGGTGTTGTTTTTTTTTCCACGATAATGCCCGACCTCACACTGCGAACGTGACAAAAGAACCCCTACAGGAATTTGACTGGGACGTGTTTGATCATCCTCCGTACAGCCCGGACTTCGCTCCTAGCGACTTTCATCTCTTCTTACACCTAAAATCTTTCCTTGGTGGTCGACACTTCAACGATGATGACGAGCTGAAAGAACATGTTACCACATGGTTGAAAACACAGGCGGCAACCTTCTATGAAGAAGGCATACAAAAACTTGTGCCACGCTATGACAAGTGCCTACAAAATTTCGAAAGCTATGTAGAAAATTAGTTTAACAGTTGTAGATTTTTGTACAATAAATATTTTTTCTGTATCTGTACACGTTTTTTTTATATAACCAAATGGAACTTACTTTGCGGATATATCTCGTATATATAACGTCTTGATTGTGCTTATTTTTAAAAAGGGGAACAAATTTAAAATGTAGAATTACAGGCCCATCAGCCTGTTATCAGTACTATACAAAATCCTCATTAGAAACATATAGATTAACAAGCAAATTAGACAGTTATCAACCACGTGAACAAGCTGGATTTAGACGGAAATACAGCACTTTAGACGTTCTTGAAACAATTAGCTTTTGATTCGGTAGATATATGGGCAGCCCTTAACGCCTTAAGTAACAGCAGAGTCGACGAAAGATACACAACTCTTCTTGAATACCTATATAAAAATGCCACATTACAAATAATGCTTGAAGAAAAAACCAATAAAAATCAACATTAAAAGAGGAATTAGACAAGGCGACTCAATATCCCTAAAGGTCTTCACGTTGACTTTTAGAAGACGTGTTCAAATCGTTAAAGTGGGAAAATAAAGGAATACTAATTAATGAACGGCTAACTATCACTTAAGGTTCGCAGATGTCATTCGGCTCCCCGACACAAAAGAAGGATTACAAGAAATGCTATTGGAATTAAATAACAAGTTTCGAGATAGCTCTAAAAATAAACTTCACCAAATATTTGAACAACGAAAGTAAAGATAACAGCCAGGAACTATTAATAGCAAGTCAAAGAATAGGAAAGGTACAAACATTAGGACAAAAAATCGAAATATCAAAAAATAATTTAAAAGCTGACTTGGACAGAAGAGTCTCGTTAGCTTGGTCTGCGTTCAGAAGGTTACAATCTACATTTAAATTGGACATCACAAATACAATAAGAGCCAGAGTGTTCGATCAATCTCTACTGCCGGTATTAACATATGGGACTGAAACGTGGGCTTTAAATAAAAGTATAATAAATAAACTCCAGGTGACCCAAAGAGCAATGGAGAGGATAATGCTAAATATCAGACTCCAAGATCGTATTCCGAACATCGACATACGAAGAAGATCAAAAGTGACACATGTAATGCAACGAATATGTATATTAAGGTGAAATTGGGCAGGGCATGTAGCAAGGATGAATGATAACAGATGGACACGCCGTATAGTTAAATGGAGGCCTAGAGAACGTAAAGATGCAGAGGTAGACCACAGACAAGATAGATGGACGACATAATAAGATTAGCGGGACACGATTGGATACAAAAATCAAACAAAAGTGCTCATTGGAGACAAATTGGGGAGGTTTACATCCGACTAGTAAGCTAATGATGATGATGGTGATGATATAATATATATATATATATATATATATATATATATATATATATATATATATATATATATATATATATAAATATATATAATGAATGTATGTATGTTTAGGTATAACTAAAGAACGGGTAACCCAATTTTGAAGCAGTTTTCTTTCACATGTAGGTATATCCCTTCGCCAAATTTTTCACGGTGTTTGATTCCAATTTATTTAGAAATAATGGATATATAGCAAAAGTAATATGGAAAAATATTCTTTTCGAAGTCATTAAGCCTTTCAACTTGAAAATTGAATTTTGTGAGTTTTAGTTTTATCATCATCATCATTAGAAGCTTTTTGTTCCTCCTGTACATAGGCCTCTCCCAAGCTTCTCCACTCGTTCCTGTTTTGTGCTCTCCGACACCAATATTTTCCACTTATTCTACCACGTCATCCACCCATCTCGTTGGCAGTCTTCCTCGTCCTCGTATTGTTTGCCTAGGCCACCAAAAGGTTATTCTTGATGTCCATTTGTTACCATTATTCCTTGAAATATGTCCTGCCCAACTCCATTTCATTTTTGTAATTCGTTCGATAATATCTTTTGTACCCGACCTGCGTCTTATCTCTTCGTTTTTTGATCTTACCTCTGAGAGAAAGTCCTAGCATTATTGTCTCCATGGCTCTTTGCATTATTCTCAACCTATTCGCACTTTTCTGTGTCAGAGCCATAGTTTCGAGTCCGTCGATGGCCACAGGCAAAATTCAAGAATCAAACACTTGCCTTTTTAGATTTATGAGTTATTTCTCTATCCTTTATATATATATATATATATATATATATATATATATATATACGAGGCTGGTTTGAAAAGTCCGTGCAAAGTCCGAGAGATGGCACCACCGGCGCGTATCGAGGTCATGTTTAGTTAGAAGCATCTCTTGAATAAACGCACACCAAGTTTCAGCCATATTGGTCTATTTCTTTGTGTTTGGCATTCGTGTGAATCAAGGAAGTCGAGTGATTTTCAAGAAATGGACGAAAAAGAATTTCGTGTGGTGATTAAACATTACTTTATGAAAGGCAAAACGCCTCAGGGGACTAAAGAGAAGCTTGATAAACATTATGGTGACTCTGCACCTTCGATTAGAACAGTTTATAAGTGGTTTCAAAATTTTCGGACTGGCCATATGGGCACAAGTGACGCTGAACGTTCTGGACGGCCTGTGGAGGTTACGACTCCAGAAATCATTGATCAAATCCATGATATGGTGATGGATGACAGAAGAGTTAAGGTGCGTGAGATTGCAAGTGCTGTGGGCATCTCGACTGAACGGGTACATAATATTTTGCATAAACATTTGGACATGAGAAAGCTATCCGCAAGATGGGTGCCGCGATTGCTCACGCTTGACCAAAAACGGAATCGTGTGAAGTGTTGCAAGGATGGTTTGCAGCTGTTCCAGAAGAATCCGGAGGACTTTAAGCGTCGTTTCGTCACTGTGGATGAAACATGGATACATTACTATACTCCTGAGACCAAACAACAATCTAAACAATGGGTTACCAAGGGGAATCTGCACCAAAAAAGGCGAATACCGTTCCTTCGGCCGGAAAGGTTATGGCGACTGTCTTTTGGAATTCGCAAGGGATAATCCTCATCGACTATCTGGAAAAGGGTAAAACTATTACAGGTGAATATTATTCATCGTTATTGGACCGTTTGAAAACCGAGCTGCAAGAAAAACGCCCGCGATTGGCCCACAAGAAAGTCCTTTTCCATCACGATAACGCACCAGCACACACCTCCGCAGTTGTGGTCGCAAAATTAATGGAAATAGGATTCCAACTCGTTTCACATCCCCCCTATTCTCCAGTTTTGGCTCCCTCGGACTACTATTTGTTTGAAGAAATGGCTGGCGGGACAAAGATTTTATTCAAACGAGGAGGTGATTGCAGACACTAATGGATATTTTGCAGACTTGGACAGATCCTATTATTCGGAAGGGATCAACAGACTAGAACATCGTTGGACGAAGTGCATAAGCCTAAAAGGAGACTATGTCGAAAAATAAAAAAGGTTTACCCCAAACACATAAGTAGTTTTTATTTTTGCACGGACTTTTCAAACCAGCCTCGTATATACATAATACCTACCGTCCAAAAGTTGGGAAGCAGTGTCATTTGCTTGATTTCTCGCATAATTACGAATGCGTGTCGCTCTGATATGCCTTACTTGTATACATTGTCATTCCTCATGCCACGCTCTTTATGAACTCTTTTACGAAGAAACTTATCCCAGATCAACATAAATTGCTATTTTCCCCACACGCTTCGTTCCTGTAGCCTACGTGCTGTATGAATAAAAACATCGCTCCCTTCGTCAATTATATCAAAGTATAAAAATGATGTTAGTCGCCACTCGTATAAATCAATATTCATTCGAGAAAATTTTCATTTGTGGTGCATGGAGCCCCTGAAACATGTGACCAAATAAAAATAATGTTGAAAAGAAGAAAAAAAACAGATTCTTTTAAAAGAATGTCAGACGGAGAAACTCGCCGAATATGCAGCCGGTTGAATTCTTTCTTATGGATTTATAAGGACGGGATTGTAACATTGCATTCAAGTGTACAATTGAGAAAAAAGAAGTGGCGCGTTAAATATAGCCTTCCTGCTACCCAAAAAGGTCGATACTAAAAAACTAGACGGCTGAAAGGGATAATTAATATCAAACTAAAAAAAATACTGATGCAATAAGTAAACTAAAAGATTGTTGGACCCCTTTTTTGTTTACTTTAAACAATCACAGAATACTTTATCCGAGATAAACTAGAACATTTTTCTCTCTACATGTATTTTCAGGTCTAATTTTTACAAGAATAGCAAGAAAAATGGGCACGACATGGGTTTCCTTTATAATTTTTAACTGTGATTACATGATCTCGGACATTTTTTTAGAACATAATTTATTATATACAGGAGTTGGACAAGATAATGGAAACATCAGCTCTGCCAGTTGCTTCAACGATACATAGTCGAGATGGAAATATGATTCTTACTGTCACCTCCAAAAGTTCCCATAGCGATCCGGCAATGGTGCTGACAAGAGAAGATGTTTTATAATATTCCTCTGCTTCTCGAACCACCATTGAACATTGCTTGATGTGTTTATGGTTTCAATATTATCTGGAAAAATCACAGTAGTATTCATAGAGGAGAGTCACAGTAATCCAGCCGTTCATGATAATAATCATGGCAGCAGAATACCACCAGATATGGCCGCTCAAATCATAACGGACATGCCCTTATGATTGACTATGAAAAACTCGCACTCCGGGTCCTAGATTTCTGAGGGATTTTTCGTACATAACCCAGGCCCATTGCATAGGATCATACAACATTATTCCCATCAAGTGTTATGATTGTGGCACCACTTCTTTCGCAGCTTAGCATTGGTTTCTTTTATAAGGAATTTGTTTTATAATTGCGAGTCTGTCAGTTAATGTTGGATTTCGGCCATCGTGAAATGATTAACAGGTCAGCACTTTTCGTCGTAAATGATCTCTAACTGAATATCCCCGATTTGACTTGTTTCGAAGTGTAACAGATGGCCTATTTAATTTCATATCTTGGTGGGTTTCCCGACATAAACATATGTATAATATTTAGCATGAGCTTCACATTATTTTATTCAACCCCTGTATTTACTACTCAGTACGTATATATCACCACTACACCAAACACTTTATTTTTGCACTCGACGCGCATTTCGCTAACCATGTTAGCTTCATCAGGAGCTAAGATTGTCAATCATCAAGTGACATTGTGCCAAAGATTCCACATTTAATTTCCGCTGTAAATTTGATAATATATAATTTTCAGGACTATAGCAACTAATTTTGATCTAATCTTTTTTATTATATATTTTTGAAAAAATGGGTCGTATATTTTATTATCACTTGCAGTATGAAGATAATACATATTCTTCAATATTGCTTACTTTATAAGTACTCAATAATTAAATTGGTCAAAATGGAACGATTTATTCGCATCAAGACATGATAAAAGTATACAATTTTAAAATATTTTTATCATCTCTGTGTCTTGTAAGTAGATATTCAAACTTTATCAGGAACGTTACTGATAAAATAAGATTGGCGAGTCAGAACGACACTGATACTTAAATTTCAAGAATCAAATACAAAAAAAAATTAATTGTGATTTTATCACGGACACCATCGAAAAGATCACCAGCTAATTTCTTTTATTGAGCCAGAAACAACTGCTGATTTTAAACGTAACTACTTTTAATTAATATATATAGGTGTACAAGTATCAAATGCGGATTTCAGACAACAGATGGTGTACCAATGCAGTTTGTGCTATAAAGATTTGATACTGCGCTCTTTTGTTGTGTCATCAACAAGTGTCAGACGCGCACGAGTGATAAATTCGAAAAATGTGTGCATAGTGTTGTGTTGTGTTCAATATGTCGAAATTTATACTGAACAAAGAGCATTCGCGGACAGCATTAACTTTTTGTTTTCATTTGAAGAAAACTGCTGTTGAATCATACCGATTACTTCGAGAAGCTTATGGTGAACAGGCTCCATCGCCAGGTACGTGTGAACGATGGTTTCGGCGTTTCAAAAGTGGTGACTTCGATGTTGCAGGCAAGGAACGTGGAAAACCGCCAAAAAAATACGAAGATCTGGAATTGCAAGCATTGTTGGACGAAGATGATTCGCAAACATAAAAACAACTCGCCGAGCAATTGGACGTTAGTCAACAAGCTGTTTCCAATCGGCTACGAGAGATGGGAAAGATTCAGAAGCCGGTAGATGGGTACCACATGAGTTGAACGACATGCAAATGGAAAAGCACAAAAACACGTGTGACATTTTGCTCGCTCGGTACAAAAGGCAGTCGTTTTTGCATGGTTTAGCTACAGGGGATGAAAAGTGGATTTATTTTGAGAATCCCAAGCGTAAAAAATCATGGGTAGACCCAGGGTACCACCCACATCGCCGCAAGACCGAATCGCTTTGGTAGAAAAAACGATGCTCTGTGTTTGGTGGAACCAGAGGGGCGTAGTCTATTATGAGCTGTTAAAACCTGGGGAAACGCTTAATACTAAACGTTACCAACAACAATTAATCGATTTGAACAGTTCGCTGCTTGAAAAAAAGCCAGAATACCGAAAGAGGCAACACAAAGTTATTTTTCTTCATGACAATGCTCCATCACATACGGCAAAACCAGTTCGCGACACGTTGGAAGCACTCAGCTGGAAGTTCTATCTCATGCGGCTTACTCACCAGACTTGGCTCCTTCCGATTACCACTTGTTTGCATCGATGGGTCACGTACTTGCTGAGCAGCGCTTTGGTTCGTACGAAGATGTGAAAAAATCACTCGATGGATGGTTCGCAGCAAAAGGGGAAGATTTTTACTGGCGTGGTATTTACAAATTGCCCGAAAGATGGGAAAAATGTATAACAAGCGATGAAGCATACTTTGAATAAAGCACTTTTTATCATTCTTCGGAATTTAACATGTTTTTATAGAAAAAAAATCCGCATTTCATACTTGTACACCTGGTATGATGAATTTTAAGCGTTTGAGTAGGTGTGAAAGGAAGTGTCGTCCAATATATCCTCATATACGAGGGTCGTTTCAATAGTTCTCGGCCAGACGCAAATGACCAAATTATTATGATATTTGTTAAGTGTTATCTACTAGATGGCGTGCTGTAAAGTTTCAGGCATGTGTGTGAAATCCCTAAAGCGCTACAGGAGCGACACATGTGCGAAAAAAACGATTCAAGTTGGTCTTGAATCGGTGTAGATTGTACTCGGGCGGAAACACACTCCTGGGCAAATTATTCCAAAGGGATGAGCTTCTCCATATAAAAGGCTGCTTGAAAAGGGTTGTACCATACTAGGAGTAACAAGCTGAGCGTCATACGGATGTGAAGGTTAGCGCGACGTGTATTTTTAGTATGCCCCGCTCTGAGAGGAATTAAGCGGGCTACATCCATCGAGCATTTTCCATGAAAATACTTGTAGAATAGACTCAAGTCGCCAACCGTTCTTCGATGTTCCAATGAATCAAGGCTGCTAGGCAGTTTCGGGTCTCCAATCATGCGAACAGCCCTCTTCTGAACAGAATCCAACAAACGCAGTGTATTGTTGGGAGCAGAGCCTCAAACATGGGAGCAGTATTCCATCGTTGGCCGAATTTGAGCTTTGTACAGAATTAACAGTTGTTGTGAAGTGTAAAACTTTCTAGTTCGCAATAATAATCACAGCTTTTGAGAAGCTCTCTTTGCTATGCTTGCATCATGTTCATATCGAGACATATTTGCTCCCAAATTAACACCCAGCAAATTGAGTGACGATGCTAGAGGAATGGAGTGCTCCGATATAACTACGTTAGGTTCAACAACGTTAACTTTGTTAGAAAAAACTGCTGTGTGGGTTTTTATAGCGTTAAATTTGACTTGGTTACTGTCAGATAGAGTTTCTTGGTTAAGTTGAACGACTTCCTGCTGTCTACGGATATTTGCATAAGTAGCCGATGTTCTAGCGTTCAAAGTAAATGAAGAGATAAGCGTATTATCATCTGTAAGTCTTGGGGCATACCGGCGTTGATAGTGAAGGTGCTAGAAAGAAATCCGTCAACGGCCACTCGATATGAACGCTCTTTGAGGAAACATGAGAGCTACAAACAGAACTTTTCAAATATATTTGAAGAGCGTAGCTTAGCCAACAATCCATCGTTCCAAACACGGTCGAATGCCTTGGATATATCAAGAGCAACCGCTTGAGATTCTCCAAAGTGTTCAGTTCCGTTGTTCTTAACATATGCTACATAAGTTGGAAGATCTCTTGTTGATCTATATTTGGAAAAGCCATTTTGATGGTCGCTAATAATATTGAATCCTTCAAGATATTTTAGAAGATGCTGATTGATAGCCTTTTTGTAGCGTTGATGTAAACAAACAACATTTAACATTTTCTAAAAATTGGATAAAATTGAAGTGGTAGCTGTTATAAAATACTTCATTTTAAGAGGTTTAACTCCTGCGGACACTAAAAGGAGTTAAACGCCATATTAAATCGTTCTTCCCCTTTGTTTTCGACGTTTAAAAAGTGGGCTGCTGAATTTAAATGTTTTTTTTTTATCGTTCACCTCCCCGTCTGAGTAGGGGTTTTTACCCTTTTTCATATCTTAAGAATATCGGCGAGGATGTCGTAATACCCGTCAACGTTATCTAAGTGCCGAAACATACATTTCTGTATTTCGCAGCACCTTTTAGACAACGCGGTAGTGTTCCCGCGGACGTTATTGCATTTCCGCGAACAACTACTACCTACGTACGTGGCCAGATCAAATATACTTAAATAACACAGGGGAACAGCTGTTTTGGTGTCGAGATTTTTTGAGCTGATTCTATATCAATTTGATGTCCTGAATTCAAATAACGTATTCATTTGTACCTAGGAGCTCAAATTTTTAAGATATACAATTTTAGAGAAATATAAGTTACATTATTGTAACTCAAATCCGTAACTGTAGTAAATAAAAGTAGATACGAAATTTTTTATTTTAGTTATACAAAATACAATATTATGTCGTACTTACAAACAAAAAAAAAACATTGAAGAAATGAAATAGTCACTCAACACTTGGAAAGCTTCTTTTCCGCGACATTCTTGAATGTTTTTTTAAACAGTCCCTTTTTAAACTCCAGCAGTAATCTGCCATCATGTGCATGTCCCATCTTCCTTGGTAGCGGTCCTCCATAACTTTAATATCTTGGTGAAATCTTTCACCTTGTTCCTCACTCATGTCTCCTAAATTTTCTGGAAAACGGTCTAAGTGGCTGTGTAAATAGTGTATTTTAATACTCATATTGCACCCTAAGGATTTGAAACTATTAAGCATCTTGTTAACCATTTCAACATAGTTTTGAGCTTTATGTTTGCCTAGAAAATTTTCTACAACTGCAACAAATAATGTCCAAGCTTCTCGTTCAACTTGATTCATTGAATTTATGAAGGCAGGATCCTTAATTAATTGTCTTATTTGTGGGCCGTCAAATATCCCTGCTTTGAGTTTTTCTGTGCTCAACTGATGCATTTTTACCCCTATATATGCAAAACAAGACCCCCATTCTTATCAAGAGCCTTTACAAATTGCTTCATTAAGCCCAACTTTATATGTAACGGAGGAAGTATGATTTTTTCTCTTTTCAACCAAAGCGTCGTTAATGACATTCTTTTCCCCAACGTCCATGTTTTCTCTCTGAGGCCAATCTTTTCTAACCCAGTGGTGTGTTTTGTCCCTACTATCCCAGAGGCACAAGAAACACGGATATTTCGTGTAACCACTTTGCTGCCCAAGAAGAAAGTTTACCATTTTTAAGTCTACACAAATCATCCATTGATGTTCGTAATACTTTATCTTCTGCAAGACCAAAGCTATGGTATTATATTCTTCTTTCAGTTTCGTTGAGTGAGCTAGTGGTATTGAACCATATTTATTCCCATTATGTAGAAGGACACATTTTAAACTTCGCTTTGAACTGTCAATAAATAGGCGCCAATCATCTGGAATATATTCAGAAAGTCCCATTTCTTTCATGAGTCCCCTAATTTCGTGACAAAATACAAGATTGTCTTCTTGAGAAAAGAATGGTAGCAGATCTTTTTCTCTTGTACGGTAAAAGGTAATTTTGGTTCCTTGTTCCAGTAAATTTTTGTCGTTCAACCTAAAAGCCAGTACTTCAGAAGCTTTTTTCGATAAATTGAGATCCCTGGTGAGATCATTTAATTCATTTTGATTGAAGCGTTGAGGAACTGATGACGTCCCCTCATAGTCACTGTTAGTTTCATTAGCATCAGAACTTTTATTAGCATCAGAAGAGCGATCAGAGGGAAAATATTCGTCATCAGAGATATGTGGTAGCTGATGAAATGTTGGAATCGGTATTTCATCTGAGTGCGGGATAGGGCGTATTGCCGAGTCTAAATTGGGATAAGTCCACTTACTGCGGTTATTTCGATTGATTCCATTAGTCTTTACTAAACAGAAATAACAATCATTGAAGTGGTTTTTTTTGGTTCTCTCCAAACCATTGGTACGCCGAATTTTAGACATTTTCTTTTCCCGGTAGTCCACTGCCGTAAATGCTCTGTACAAGTTTTACATACGAGATGCGGGGCCCACGTTTTGTCCTGATCACCAAGCTTAACTCCAAAGTATCCAAGATACGCTCGCTTTACAAAGTCAGTAATAGTTTGTCTGTTTTGTTGAAACATGTATTCTCCGCATATATAGCAAAACACATCAGGTTGATTTACACAACTTCTTCTTGAACTGGAACCTGAACTCATTTTAATTCTGTTCAATAACACAAAAACACTCTTTTCTTAACATAAAATAACACGCCGAATTCGATCTACTCTCATTAGTAAGAACGCACAAACTAACGAGACCTACCCGAGTTAGGTGATTAAAAGGGTCAGTTCAGGTACCTGATAGGCAATGGTTCCACTATTTATAGATTTACCTGGAATTTACTCAATTACAGACTGACAATAAAACCATTGTACCTACATTAATGAATATATAATAATTTTAGAACTCTCATAAATGAATATACTGAATAAAAACCACATTGGTAGATAAGTTGATGTATCTAAAAAAGTAGAGCTGATAGAGAAAAACGGATTGCATGTATAGATTTAGCGTCCCAAATATAGTTAAAATCGGCTCTAAAATCCCAGGCACCAAAACAAAAATATTTTTTTGTTGCCCTGTGTAATTTAATAAATAGGTATACCGACCTGCGGGATTGAACCCTCGACCTTCAACACCGTAAGCAAGGTGCTACAGCACGGAGCCACGGGCCGCCACACGTACATCCATTCCAGATGATAAACGCTCAGAATCTCTACGACGACGAGATTGCAACAAAAATTCACCATAGTGTACTAAATGATCGCCGACTGAAGATATGTGAACTCGTTGACATTGTACACATGTCAATAGGCTATGTCCACCATATTTTACACGCGTTTTGGGTATAATAAAAACTGTCCGCTCCATGGGTGCCGCGTTTGTTAACAATCAACTCATTCGATTGAACTTCTCTCTAGAGTTGTTTAAACATAATTTCATGAATTTCTTGGACGCTTCATAACAGTAGATGAAACATGGATTCATCATTACACGCCAGAGAGGAAGGAGCAGTCGAAACAGTGAGTGGGAGAAAGTGAAAGTGCGCCCAAGAAAGTAAAAACGGTTCCTTCTGCATAAAAAGACATTGTTACGGTTTTTTGAGGTTCTCTTGGTGTTGTGCTCGTAGGCTACCTGGAAAAAGGTAGAATCATCACCGGGGAGTATTATGCTTGACTACTGAACTATTCGAAGGGTGCTACTCAGGCGAAACGTTCACATCTCGCAAAAAAGAAAGTGCTTTTTCATTACGATAATGCGCCTTTACACACGTCTCGGATTGTTACTACAAAAACTACATGACCTTCACTTCAAAGTGCTTCCACATCCACCGTCTTCGCCAGATTTGGCTCCCAGCAATCACTTCTTGTTTCTAAACCTGAAAAAATGAGAGACTGGGTAGGAGGACTACCTTTTAAGTATTTACAAGAATAATGAAAGAAAAAAAAATTTTGGTACAAATCGTTTTATTGTTTCTCAAAACTAAAATTTATACACTTTTGCGGGCGTTCGAGCCAACTCTGAAGTTGGTACCTCAAAAACATGGTTTTGGAAGGATTGACAGCGTCTTCAGGTGCTGAAAATCGCTGTCAACGCATTTTGTTTTGATATTCGGGAACAAAAAGAAGTCGTTAGGCGATAAAACAGGTGAATACGGGCAATGAGACGTTAATTCGATATTTTTCTCCTTCAAATAATCAATTTTTTGACGTGCTGTGTGAGAGCTATCATTGTCATGATGAAGAATGATGCGACGTATTTGGTTGTTTTTCTTGATTTCATCGACGACTTCTGGCAAACAAATTGTTGTATACCATTCAGCATTAACTGTTCTTCGATGCAATGGTTGAAACATGTCCAGTATAATCAAAGAAACAAGCGATCATTTTCCATATCATCCTGTTACGAAGTTGTATACGGATTTTGCATGTCCTCGGTCGAATTTTTTGAGCGTTTCCTTACACCAATTGACACGAGGAGGAACAGATCTTTTTCACAGCTAAATGTTTGTGTAAAATCGAATGTATTGCAGTCTTCGGTATGCCTAAAGATACCTCTATCTCACAGTAAGTCACATGCCGATCCTCTTCATTCATGTTGCGCACAGCATCGATGTTTTTTGGAACAACAACCGATTTTAGTTGACCTTCATGAAATTCATCGCTGACGGAAACATAACCGTGACGAACTTCTGCAAACCAATTGTAAACAGTCTTTTCTGATGGTGACCAAAAGTTGAACGAAGCGATTCGAGGTAGTGTTGTTGTGTTAGACCTCTACTTAAATCGTAAAAAATCATCCAGCGAAAACGTTCACATGAAATTTCCATTGGTAATATGATCATTGTCTCAATAGCGTCCCCTAGTGGTCGTTTGTAATAACTCAAAAGGTGGCCCTCGAATTATAATGAGGGTATTAAAAAGTTGCAATGTATCGCTTTGCAAAGTGATTATGTAGAAAATAAATCTCTTTAATCTTGCGTTTTCTTTGTTAGGCTGAGAATTTTGGAACGACCCTCGTATTTCCACAGTTTTCTGTGCAGAGAAATTTGGAAATTTATGT
Organism: Pachyrhynchus sulphureomaculatus; assembly: GCA_019049505.1. Classification (NCBI taxonomy): domain Eukaryota; kingdom Metazoa; phylum Arthropoda; class Insecta; order Coleoptera; family Curculionidae; genus Pachyrhynchus; species Pachyrhynchus sulphureomaculatus. The sequence goes on along the minus strand of CM032454.1, from coordinate 56,303,710 downwards.
TATTTTTTTAATTATTTTCAATTTTAGCAGAAATATTATGTAGAGGAAAAAGGATGTATTTATTTTGCAAATGGGATAAATAACTTTACCTTTTTTATATATGTTTTAGAAAAATGATAATAAAATAGCTTCTCAGTTTAGTGACCACTTGATTATCCTTTTACGATAACGTAAAAAAGCTTCTCGGCATTCCTCCATATTTGGTTTATAATAAAAAAAATAAAATGAAAAATAAAGATACCGTCAGTAGGGAAGGTAAATAGCAATGAAAAAAGCAATTTCATCCGTTTCGGAAATTTATGTTGATGGCATTCCGGCGTGCATATTCAAATATCGCGGTAAAACGTAGAACGGATGGATTCCGCGGACTCGATTAGGTACGATCGGCTTATCCGATAAAATCACTTTTTCATGGTCATCCGATCCCTTTGAATTTTGCCGACTCACGGGATAAAGTGGTAGAAATAAATGGTCTTTTCCTTAAAATATTTTCTATGAAGTGCCTAAGTTTCCCATATTGAGATGAACTACTATGCTTTTTGTAAACTATTTCTAGATCGTTTCTTTACAAAAAAAAAAACCGGTCAAGCACAAGTCGAACTTGCGCAATTAATGTTCCGTACGTTGATTGCTTTTAAAATAAAAAAAATTGTTATGGAGATATAAAATGATCAATGACTTCACAAAACACACTCCAAATGAGTTTTCCGATCTTTACTGAAAACTGATGACCTGGAATTTTTTTTTTCTATATCAGATAAACTATCATAATGATAATTTTTATTCAATCTACACGCTGTGGAACATGTTCCAGAATTTTTTCAATATTTTTGATCAGTACTTTTCGAGATAAGCGGGGGACAGCGATTTTCCATACGGAACACTGAAAAAAGAGAACGTTGAAGGCAAAGCTGCTTATAGAGGGAGGGCGCCAAGTGACAATAGAGGAGAACAGTCTTTAGATGAAAAGAGAACATCTTGCAATGGAGCTCTAAAAGCTCAGTTGCTTCCCAACATAGTAAAAATCGGTAACCAGGGTTTCACAAAAAAGACTCTTTCTTATAGTAAAACTTTAAAAACTTGCATCCAAATTAAAAATCGATGGCCGAGGGAGGCGGAAAGAGATTTTTCGCAAAAAAGAACCCTCTCATACAATGTCACTTTATAAACTTATACCCAATTTAAAAATCAAAAACGTGAGGGAGAGAGCTTTTCACAAAAAACAAGCTTTTTATACAGTGGAACTTGAAAAACTTGGAAATTGTTGACCGGAAGATAAAGATTGGTCCCAAAAAAAACCCTAATTATAAAACCCCGTTTCTATTTTTGACATTCATAGTGGCTAGGTTACAATGGCTCCTCGAGCCCTTTTTTAGCTACACCACAACTTACATCACATCACATGATTTTTAGTGTTCCGTACGGAACACTTATAAGATGAATTCGGTGTCTGTCTGTCCGTCTGTCACACCGGTTTTTCTCCAAAACTATTTGTCATAGAAAGTTGAAACTTGGTAATAATATAGAAATTGATGGCCTCATCAGAGCCGTGTAGTTTTTGAAAGTTAAATTTTGACTTAAGGGGTTAGTTTTGGGGGATGAAATCGGAAGTGAAAAAAAAATTTTTACTAGGTTATCGAGTGTGGTGTCAAATGAAAGCTTGTGAAAACACGAGTAAAATATATATATAAAATGTAATACTTGCGCACACTTTTCTTTGAATTATTTTTAAAAAATTGCCAAAAATCGCTGTCCCCCCTTATCTCGAAAAGTACTGCTCAAAAAATTTTGAAAAAAGTCTGGAATATTCTCCACGGGGTGTAGATTGAACGAAAATTATCACGAGTACATTACCTTTAATAATCATCAGAGCCGTTAAATTTTGTGAAAAAAAAATTTTTTACTAGGTCATCGAGTGGGGTGTCAAATGAAATCGTGTAAAAACACTAGTTCAAAAATATATATAATATCTTACATGCGTACCCTTTTCTTTGTATTATTTTGAAAAAATCGCGAAAGATCGCTGTCCCCCCTCTATCTCAAAAACTACTGATCCAAAAAATTTGAAAAAATTCTGGTATATTCTCCACGGGGTGCAGATTAAACGAAAAGTATCACGACTGCATTACCTTTAATAATTTATCTGGTAAATAAAAAAAACAAAATTTTAAGATCATCAGTTTTCAGTAAAGATCGGAAACAAACTTTGTTGAAAAGTCATTTGGGGTGTGTTTTTGTGAAGTCACTGATCATTTTATACCTCCGTAACAAAATTTTTTATTTCAAAAGCAATTAACGTACGAAACACTAATTGCGCAAGTTAAACTTGCACATCACCGTTTTTTATATAAAAAGACGAGAGTATATCATATCGTCATTTAATCAAAGACTTGGAACAAACGGGTTGAACTTTGTAGCATAAATATAAATATTCATGCTTTCTAAGCATTCTCTTTGAATAAATACGATTTTACTATACTTGTTCAAATAATGTATTTTTTTCCTAACCTGATGTGGAAATGGATTGAATTTTGTAGTGTTCTTATACTTTTTATAGATCTGATGATCTGTTAATTTCTAGTTTGTACAATTTCTTGAGAGATAGTTTGCCAACTACCTCACCATCTTGTTGGTTTCTCCTTGGTGCACGGTGCTCCTTCATTCTTTTTATGTAGTTATGCCACTGTCTTCTTTCTCTTCCCCATCTTACTACGTCTTGCACGCCACATTATTCTCTGATGTCAGTATTTCGTATCATATCCCTCCTTGTTTTACTATTACTCTTGGGTTTTAATTTCCGCGGTATGTAGCATACATTGTGTTTTGATTGGTGTCTTCTCGTGATTCTATAGCGTAGGTCATTATGGGTCTGTGTCTTTTGTGTAAATAAATATATTTTTAACCTGGATAAACGATTTAAAAAAAAAATGCTAACTCCTTCTGTGATTACTGTTTTAAAATATAAAACTTGAAGTATCTTTGATTCTAACAGTAGTAATGGTTTTGTTTTATTCAAAAAGGATAAATATTTTTAATCTATCTCTCTCTCTCGCTCCCTCTATCTAGCGTTCATAGTCCATGAGTAGACTTTCCTGAATCCGTTCCTCTTTTGTGTTCCTTTCATAAGTCCTCCCACCCGCTAGCCACTTTGCTAATGTCATTATGCCATCTTAGTATAGTCCATTTTAAATTTATTTCTGGTTTCCTCGTCAATCTGACGCTTTCAATTCTTGGCCCATCTCCATTTTCCTGAAATATTGTATTTTCTATAAACATTTTTATTATTTTGTATGAAAGCTATTATGAAACTTCTGGTTCTAACATGACGGCGTTGCTTTTCAATGTGACTGATACAAGTGGCGAGGGTTCTAAAGGAACGAGTTTCCTTAAGGCTTACCTTCTGAGTTAATATTAGGAAGCGCAATTTATCACTATTTTTGCAATCCCAAATTTTTTTGACAACTAAAAATTGTCTGAACTTTGACAGGATCAGAAATACTTCTGAGCCAATGACGGTGCCCCATTACTTTTTGTCAAGTCTTTCCAATATGGCTTTTCCGTATTTTTTGGAGAATTTTTCCATGGTATACCAGTGGTATTTTTAGTATTCCGTACTGAACACTTATAAGATCACTTCGGAGTCTGTCCCTCTCCCTGTCTGTCCATCTGTCACACCCGATTTTCTCCGAAACTATTTGAAATAGAAAATTGAAATTTGGCACTAATATAGGAATTGATGGCCTCATCATAGCCGGGTAGTTTTCAAAGTTAAATTTTGACTTAAAGGGTTAGTTTTTGGGGGTGAAATTGCAACTGAAAAAAAGAAATTACCAGGTCATCGAATGAAAGTTTGTAAAACCTCAAGTTCAAAAATATATAATGTAATACTCGGGCATACGTTTCTTTGTATTATTTTTTAAAAATTGCGAAAAATCTCTGCCCCCCTTATCTCGAAAAGTACTGATCAAAAAATTTTGAAAAAATTCTGGAATTTTTCTCCACAGGGTGTAGATTGAGCGAAAATTATCACGAGTGCATTACCTTTAATAATTTTTCTGGTATCTAAAAAACAAAAATTACATGGTCATCAGTTTTTAGTAAAGATCGGAAAGAACTTGGTTGAAAACTCATTTGGGGTGTGTTTTTGAAGTGACTGATCATTTTATACCTCCATAACAAAAATTTTTATTTTAAAAAGCAATCAACGTACTGAACACTAATGACGCAAGACCGACTTACACTTGGTCGATTTTTTTATTATAGACAGGTCATTTATTAGTCTGGCAAATAAGATTTTTTTTATCCGCTATACGCATACAAGGATCGAGCCAATAAGAAGACTGATATGTTCGCATTTATGAATTAACCCTAGCAGGAAATTTAAAACTACTATTTTTATTACAATTTTTTACGGCTTATCGAACATATAACCTCACTTTTTTTGTTGTTTTTGAACTGTTATCTTTTTGTTAGAGATTCCCTTTTCCTGATAAGGTATATACTGTCATCGTAATATAGTATTTTAATCGCCTTTAACAAATTATGACGTCTTAATTCGATGTATAGTTTGCTTCTTCGGGACACTTGTGTCGTCGATTGTTTTTGTAATTTGAAACATTAAAGTAAATTGGTGTATCGTAATTATATTTTAATTACTAGAAAATGATACAGAAATACTTCTAAGTAGTCATTTATACGACTGATTTTTTTTGAATTGCCTAACGGTTGTTTATTATAGAAGAAACATAACATGATTGCTAGAAAAATTAGGGTTAAGTGAACCATTCCATCAACAAATCCATGGTAGTACTTTAAAAATGATTTAAAAATAAGATTTCGAAAACATCGATAGTTCTTTGACGATTGGCGGTTAGCATATAGTTTGGAATTGACAGATAAGACATACGACGGGTTACATACACCTGGGCGCTGCAAAAAGTATGTATATTTTAAAAAATATATTTTGAAGGTTATAAAGTGAATAATACAAAAGAATGGCGATTATATATTTAACACGTAGGCTAAAAAGTTTTTGATCTTAAAACACATTTTTTTTTGCTAAATTCGACTTTGTTCGATTTGATTCCGGTGTGTAGTAGTGGATCCATGTTTCATCCATTATCACATATCGCATGAAAAAATCCTTTTTATTGCGCTTAAACAGGTCTAAACAGCGCTCAGAATCATCAACACGTGGTTGTTTTTGGTCTACTGTGAACAAATGCGGTACCCATTTCGAACAGCACTTTCTCATGCCCAAATGTTCATGCAAAATATGACCAACACGTTCTTTTGATATCTTGAGAGTGTCAGCTATCTCACGCAAATTCACTTTCCGGCCATCCAAAACAGTTTTGTGGCTTTTTTGATATTTTCCGGTGTAACCACCTTATTTGGGCGTCCATAGAGTTCAGCATCATTTGTGTCTGTACGACCGCGTTTAAATTCTGCATACCAGTAAATGATGAGTGATTTTCCAGGGGTCACCATATCAAGCCATCGCTTTCCTTAAACGGTATTTTTCCCCCGAAATTCGATTTTTTCTCATTGTTTTGAAAATATAAAAGGTAGCGTCACTAAAACCACTGTAAACTAATCGTCGAAATGTCATGGAATTTTGACACATATCGTTTGAAGGTTGGTACTTCCTAAAAATCATATGGATTGTTTGAAAAGAGCGACATCTATGTGTCAGAACCAAAAACTTTTTAGCCTACGTGTTATATTGTACTTTAAATTATAAGAAAAAAAAATTTAAATATATTTTAAATGTTAACATTATTTTTTTATCGAGTTAAATGGACTACTGATGAAAACTATGGCGCCTCCTTGTCTGCAGGAGAACCTTACAAAAAATAATCCAGTCTGCAAAAATAAAAATTATTCTTGAAAAATAATGTAGTAGTTAAAAATCGTCGAAGGGTTTTTTTTCAAAAATAAAAATTTACGGTGTTTCAAACTTTAGTATGCAATTTTCGACTTAAAAAATTTATGTTTAATTACTTATAAAAAAATTGTCTATCAGAAAAATTTAAAAAACGTCCCGACATTTTTGTAGAAAAATTGAATATTAAAATTTAAAAGAAAAACTAAAACATATTGAAAACTGACTGAGTAATATTGCAGACAGTGTCTGAAAACAGGTAGCGGTCACAATCTGACGCCAGGTCACATTTAATCCTGCAACTTTGTACTGGAATGGAATTTTCTTAAAAAAATTTTTTGAATAATTTTTAAAAGTACAGAAAAAAAAAAACCCGTAAAAAAAATCAAAATTTTGAAAATTCGAAGTGTATGTAACCCCTTAATACACAGACATTCAGGAAATCTCTGAATGAGCGTTTGTAATTAAGAAAAACATCATTTTACGATACTATAAACAAACGAGCGCAGAAAAGATCTTTATAACAACCAGAATTTGGCATGATTAAAAACACTAATCAAAACAGATAGTTTATTCCGCTAAATTCTGGTTGCTACAAATATCTCCCCTGCGCTTTTTTCTTTACAGTGTTATTAGATGGTGGTCCCTTTTAATTACAAACACGAATAAATGTCGTATACATTTGAAGAGTCCTTACTTCTAACCTTCTTGATCGTCACAGTTGCAAGTAACACTTAAGAAACGGCATTTGAATTCATCGCTTCACCTTAAACAACCAACTGCTACAGTTCTAAACAAGCAATTAACATCTAACACGTAGGCTGAACAGTTTTTGATCTGACACATAGATGTCGCCCTTTTAAAAAAAATCCATATGATTTTTAGAAAGTACCAAACTTCAAACGATACGTGTCAAAATTTCATGACATTTGGACGATTAGTTTACAACTTACAGTGGTTTTAGTGACGCTACTTTTTATATTTTCAAAACAATGGAAAAAATCGAATTTCGTGTGTTAACTAAACACTGTTTTTTTGATGGGAAAAAATAGCGTTCAAGCAAAGCAATGGCTTGATAAGTGTTACGAGGATTCTGCCCCTGGAAAATCACTCATCAGTTAATCGTATGCTAAATTTAAACGCGGTCGTACGGACAAATGATGCTGAACGCTCTGAACGCCCAAATGAGGTGGTTACATCGGAAAACATCAAAAAAACTCATAAAATTGTTTTTTATGACCGTAAAGTGAAATTGCGTGAGATAGCTGATTCCCTAAAGTTATCAAAAGGACGTGTTGGTCATAGTTTGCATGAACATTTGGGCATAAGAAAGCTCTGTTCGAGATTGTTTACAGTGGACCAAAAACAACAATGTGTTGATGATTTTGAGCGCTGTTTGGACCTGTTTAAGCGCAATAAAAAGGATTTTTTCGTGCGATACGTAACAACGGATGAAACATTGATCCAGCACTACACACTGGAATCTAATCGGCAGTCAGCTGAGTGGGCAGCAGCAGCTGGTGAACGCCACTCGAAGCGACCAAAGACACAACAGTCGGCTGGGAAGGTTTTGGCCGTTGTATTTTGAGATGCGCATGGAATAATTTTTATCAACTACAGTCCCTGGCCAAATTATTAGACGCACTGCAAGATTTCATGTAAAAATATTAATTACCGAGTGATATTGTACCGTTTTATTATTTTAAATTGATTTGTTTTTTATTTTTATATTATCCAATCAATTACCTATTTATTTGACATAAATAAAACAGCATTAATTTAGAAAAGCATAAATTTATTAAGTTTTAAAGAAAAGTGAAATTAATGTTAGTAAAAGTCAATATTTAGTTGAGCCACCTTTAGCCGCTATCAAAGCTTTAATTCTGCGCGGCATGCTATCAATGCAAGATTGTACTGTCTCCTGCATTTGAGGATGATGATTCCATACATGAATAATCTTTTCTAGGAGCTGGGTTTTTGTTGGTAATCACATCTTTAGCCACTTCTCTATTCATCAGCTCCCACACATTTTCAATGGGGGCTATTACCCGGCCAATCCAACAGAGGGATATTTTTTTCTGCCAAAAAAGCTTTAACAGACCGAGCAGTGTGGCAGGGAGCTCCATCTTGCATGAAAGTGAATGGTTCCCCATTTGGAAACCATTCTCTGAGCTGCGGAATCAACCGATTTTGTAATACTTCTTTGTACTGATCTTGCCTCATTATTCCTTTGACGACGTACAGACGTCCAGTGCCCTTGCCGCTGATGACTGACCAAATCATCACTTTGGTGGGATGTTTAACCGTCGGGACGACACAATCAGGATGAAACTTTTTTCCATGACGACGACGCACATACTGAGCTTTATTCTGTAAAATTTCGAATGTGCTTTCGTCACTGAAGCAGACCTGTCAAAAATAGGAAAAATATATAAACTTCCATGTTTATTTGCTTTATTTAACTGAAAATGATAATAATGTATCAATTATTGATTAAATTGCTGTATCTCCAGAAGTCCACATCTTTGTCTTGCCATTGTTTGGCCCACTTCAGGCGCTTTGCTTTCATTGCAGCTGTTAACTTGAGCTTCGTGGCGGGGCGACAGGCCTTAAAATCTAATTCTTTCAATTTTCTTCGAACAGTGCGCTCAGAAGCATTTACGCTAGCATCCTGGAGTTGTGATTTTATTACCTTTGTGGTAGCAAATCTATTTTCTACACAAATTTTCTTCAAACATCTCTCTGACCGTGGAGTGAAAATTGGTTTTCTACCGCATCTTTTCTTTCTTTTCGGGCTTAATTCCTTCCCTGACTCAATTTTCTTTTTTATGCGTCGTACACTAGCTTCAGAAACCTCCAATCTTCGTGATATTTCTCGGTTTGTAAATGTTTTCGCAATCACAAGGGCCTTCATTTCAGCTTTTTTACGTGGTGAAAGATCGCCTTTTCTACCCATAATGAAAATAGTCCAATTACTTTTTTAAAACACTGCATACAAAATAAACTAATAACTGAGTAGTATAAAACTGTTAAACAAACAATCACAGTCCATAAAGCCACAAAAACACGTCCGTACCTGTCTCAATTCCGATCGCGACTGATACAGGTTTGTACTTGTTTACGTTCATGTATCACTTTGTCAACACAGTGTTGCCATATGTTAAAAATAAATACAAATATGTAGTCTACAACAATTCTTTTAAATAAAAATAAATAATATTGTAGTTTAAATATACCATTATTGCATAAAAAACTCTTAAGAAACATAAAATTACTAAAAAAAATACAGTGCGTCTAATAATTTGGCCAGGGACTGTATGCTGAGAAGGGAAAAACCATCAATAGCGAATATTATATAAAATTATTGGTGCGTTTGACTGAACTAGAGAAAAGTGCTCTTCCATCAAGACAATGCATTGTGTCACAAGTCAATGGTTACGATGGCAAAATTGCACGAATTGAAGTTCGAATTGCTGCCTCATCCACCGTTTTCTCCAGATTTGGCCCCCAGCGACTATTATATATTCGCAGACCTCAAAAAAAGTCACGGGAAAGAGATTTGTCTCCAATGAAGAAGTTATCGCCGAAATTGAGGCCTGTTTTGAAGGGAAAGACAAATCCTTCTACAAAGTAAATTTGCATTTTACAAAAAATGTGTTTTAATTAGCTAGATCAAAAACTTTTCAGTCTACGTGTTTTACGTTACAATCGTTTATTTTGCCTGTCAATGTAAAACTTTACGCTAAATCAGGAATCTATTGAATGGATATGGCTGTCATGGAGTGGGAGTTCGACGTAAAGTTATTTATTTAAAATATGTTTTAAATTATATATTAGTTTTTATAAATAGCACGCCGAACTGAAATAACTTGTCTAAACACACCTTAATAAGATTAATAAGTTTAATCATGCTACTATATAAATTATTTCGGCAGTTAATTTTTCGCGATTATCTTAGTTTATACTCCAGGGAAAATAATTCTAGGAAAAGCGTATACGACTGCGGAAAATTTCGGTTCAAGTACGTTCGGCGCATTGATAAATGACCTCAGAAATAGCCCGAAACTATCAACAACTCGCTGTTTTGTTGTGTATGTTGTATGGGCTGTTTAATGTTCGAAGCGTGTTTGTAGGCATTACATATAGTTGCGAAGCACAAAGATATACAAGAGTGGATTGAAAAGTTTCCTACCTGAGCGGCAACGAGCCACATTTTAGCCAAAATTAACTCCTTGTTCAATGGATGGCAGTGAAAGAAACACAAAAAGCCATATCTGAGGACGATTAAAGATTAATTTGATTCTTGTAGTCATCGAATTTGGCAAGTTGTCAATAATGGAATTAGAGTGTCGTGACGTGATAAAATCTGTTCATTGAAAAAGTAACATTAATTAACGCTGAATTAGATTCAGTGTATGGTGGTATCTTTCAGTTGCAACTGTAAAAACAGAGTTTTTGAGTTGAAATATGACCGAACCAGCACTTTCGATGGGCACTGGAATGTATTTGCTGAAGCACTGAATTAACATTTGCCTCTAGCTAGCTCCTTTCAGATTTTGATGTAATCATCAAACCAGCTATTTTACTTACGGAATTTTTTGGTCCTGAAAAGTTATGCTATCACTGTTCCACCTCTGAGCCCGACAATATGACACAGCTACGTAATGTTAGCTGGGAGATGCAACTTCATGTCACTTAAGCCGATGCGATGGTATCACATCGAGTGATGTCACATGGGGTCTGGTCATCTGCCCACTCAAGGAAACAGAAAGCTTATGTCTAGTATGTACAATAGAACCACACCTAAGTTTTCTAGCTAGACCTGTTTGGATAGTATTTTTATTTTATTGTACTTAATTTAGAGCGTTGTGTTTATTATCAAACTGTAACCTAAAATATCCTTATTTATTTACTAAGAAGTGTTTGCTTTAATACGAGGGCTGTATGATAAGTACCTGGAATTGACAAGAAAAAAATATTTTTATGTGTAAAATTTATTTAATTTTTCAACATAGTCTCCTTTTAGTTCGACGTTTTTTTCTATTTTTTGTATCCCATCTAAAAATACGATTTCTCCAACCCTTCAAAATAGGCGTTTGTTTCAGCAATCACCTCATCGTGTTTGAGCCAAATTTTTTTCGGCCGAGCCATTTTTTCATATTCGGAAATAAGAAATAATTACTGGGGGCTAAATCTGGCGAATATGGTGTATGCGGAAGTGATTCGTATCCTGACTCATGGCATTTTGCTACGGCGATGATACAAACATGACCTCCTCATGAAATATCTACAAGAACTAGGACTAGATTTTAAAGATATAAAAATCATTGCCAGCCATGTTGGAATCAATCAGCAGACGTAGGATTTCAGAATGGTTATACAACGGAAGATTTTGTTGTTTTGTCACCCGTGCTGCCTTCGTTGAGGCAGTGTCGAAAAGTAGTCTGGGTATCAAAGTGAACGGTGTTCCGATAAACATTACATATGCAGATGGTACTGCCATTCTGGCAGATAGCACAGATGCTCTTCAAGCAGTATTGAAGGCAGGAGAAAACATTGGATTAAGCATCAACATAAACAAATCATCAGTAGAAATCCAATTCATGAAGTCCGAATTCATATAAATGGCGAGAATTTAACAAGTTCAAATACTTGGGTTGCCTTGTGAACGACAAATGGAATCCGGACATGGAAATCAAAGCCAAAGTTGAGCAGGCAAGAGCAACTTTCATCAAGTTACGGAAATTCCTTTGTAATAAAAACCTTAACCTCCAACTCAGGTACCGGATGGTTAAGTGCTATGTTTGGTCCGTTTTGCTGTACGGTGTTGAAGCGTGACATTAAAAGTGTCATCTATTAACAAACTGGAGGCATTTGAAATGTGGATACTCAGAAGAATGCTGAGAGTATCTTGGGTTAATAGAGTGACGAATGAGGAGATGATCGAGGGAGCCAACCTGGAAGATCGCGAATTATTCGAAAGCATAAAAAGGAGAAAGATTTCATACTTGGGTCATATTATTAGTGGGAACCCCTGATAATGCATGGTAAAATTCAAGGCAAAAGGGAATGGGACGAAGAAGACTATCATGGTTGAGTAATATTCGTCACTGGACAGAAATAAGTGATTTTCGGTCTTTCCAAAATGCGGCTTTGAACAGACTTATCTGATCAGGGAAGTTTGGTACAGACGCCTACGCAGGAATCTGCACGGCACCTTAAGAAGAAGATGACACAAGTATGCACGCATGCATTGTCTTGATGATAGAGAATCTTTTGCTTCGCCAAATGCGGAAGTTTTTCTTTCACATCATGTTTGAAACGATCCAATAAGTTGACATAATACACTCCATTAATCGTTGTGCTCTTTTCAAGGTAATCGACGTAAATTATGCCGCGTGCATCCCAAAACACTGTAGCCAAGATTTTGTTGGCCGATAAAGTCGCGTTGGCCTTCTTTGGCGCCGGTTCACCACGAAAAACCCATTGAATTATTCTTTGGTCTCTGGTGAGCTGTGATGATTCCATGTTTCGTCAACAGTTTGAAGCGACGCCAAAAATCATTCCGATTACGCTTTAATATCGGCGAACAAAAAGTTGCATTGCGTGTTTATTGTCAATTGTGAGCATCGCGGCACCCATCTTGCGGAAAGCTTTCTCATATACCACTTCCATCTCCGATCATTTATCGCTATATTGTGGATTTTTTTCACATTTCTGATGTAGTAACCTCTTCTGAAGGATGTTCTTGATAAATTCAGCTGTCCAAGATATTGTGGTCAGTAACCAGAGTCCCCATAAACGTCGCTGAATTCCGTTTTTATCTCATCATTCGTTTTCTTCTTCAAAAACAAATATTTTATCACTGCTCGATACGAGTATTCAATTTTTTCCATTGTTGCACGTAACGATTTGAAAATTTGTGAGGATTCTTGTGAAAGGTTATGTTTACGAAAAATATAATTTTTACATAGTGGTAGCGCCATCTCTGACCGAGGCCAGGTTATCATACAACCCTCGTAATTTTGAATTCAAATAACTAAAACATATGATTTATTCTAAAATGTCAATAGAGTCCTTTTTATAAACCTAAATACAAGAACTGCTATCTAGAGTTTCGAATTTTTTTGTTGCGTAGTTTGTCTTAAGCACTAAATACCTGAGACCTGCACCTGTGGTGCTTAAATCTTATCAAAATAAACAATTAAATGTTTTTGGATATTCCCAAGAATCTTATGCGTATATTATTTTAGGATTTTTGTTATATATGTACGTACAAGGTGGTATATTTAAAAGAATGAAAATGAAAAGTTGATTTTTCGGAATCTGTCGCCTGATGGTTGTTAGAAATTCCTTAATAAACTATTTTAGTCATATGTATAATACATAATTTCTCTTTAAACTTGTAAATTTCATTTGCACCGAATAAATTTACTTAATAATTGTTATTTTTAACAATAGCAAGCTTGATAAACACGTGAGTGGCCGGACCGCAAGATCGTGGCAAGACCGTGAAACAATCGTAATGGGTTAAACACAACTTTAAGGATTGTAAGTTTGAATTGTCATTGTCAAAATTATTTTGCGGATATACGGAGTTTGGTGCATTTTATAGTAGGCTCTAGTACCCACTTTATTGAATAATAAGGGGGACATAGAATTTTGAGGTCATTAGAATGCAGATCTGGAAAATTTCCTTTAACCATCTACTATAGTAGGTCATAGAACTCTTAAAATCTAGATGGTGGTAGCACTTTCCCTTTCGGTATTGTAAACATTTTTTAATGAAACTTCACAACAGTACATCATTGTCTTAACAAATCTCCGGATCATTTTACGCTTTTGTACAGACATAAGCCTGCGAAAGAAGAAAGGTAATAAAAAGTTTAAAATAATGTTAAGAGTATTTAATAAACAGGTGGTGTTTATCATACAAGGTAAAAAGCACTTTGTTTTGAAACGATAACAGGAAATTTGACGAATTATGTTTTCATTCTCAAAAAGGACCCACCTTTGATCGGTTAAATCACGGCGAGATCTTAAAAATTATTATTTTATTGAAACTAAATTGCAATATCACCTTTGCTTAACAAGCATTATTTTGCTTAATTTCGTTAAACGAAGCTCTAGCTCAACGATAATAGTAAAAGAAAATATTTCTGTACAATGAGTTTTTTCTTCGACCTGATGCTTGATAACTGGCACGTCTGTCAGTTACTATCCATCAGCTCTAACAGTGTTTCACGTATTAGAAGAGCCGATGGAGTAAACAATTAAACGTAATCTGTAACAGATGTTCTTTAAAAGTGGCAAGTTGCTCAGATTATGAACGAGCAAAATGTACCAAAATTTAACTATAAAACTTGTTTATATTAATAAGTTCTAACTTTTAACAAGAATATTGGATGTTTAAAAACCTAAAAAACTCCATTCCGAAACATAGATAAGTAAAAATGCAATCACCAAATCCTTGTGTTATTTTTTTAATTTTAAGATCTGTGTAATTATACCAGTAATTTTGACTTCAATTTTACTGGTATAGTATTTTTCACGATCTAAGAAAGTGACTTAGCTACCTATACCCATTCAAAATTCAACAAGATTCGAAAGTGATTAATTTTTGACTGTTTAATGACAACGCATCGTGCAGGGCCGCACTATACCTGATTGTATAATTGTTGGGTTTAAAATTTTATTGTGATAAGACAGTTGAATTTTAATGTGTTATGTACTAAATAATACACAATATAGTAATTACACAAATATATTAAAAGAGTGTACAGTATCCTCACGTACATTTGTTACAATTTTAGTTATTAATTAATATCTAGTTCAATTTCGACTATCACTACTATCTTGCAAATCAATAAGTTTTTTTATAGATTCTAAACTATTTATATTTATATACATACATCTATATAAGTTTTCAATTTTTTTGACGTGATGAATACAGTTTCTCCAGTTTTCATCGGTTACATTTTTGACTTCTGTCTTTGTCATCTCAATCACACTACAGTTTAAAGTGGGTGTATTATTGTGAGCATATATATTAGACTTTATTTTATGCCATATCAACTCGATCGCATTAAAAATACAATAATATGGTGGAAGCCGAATTATTTCGTGTCTCCTGCTTCCTTTGCAATTTTATAACAAACATATGTCTTTGAAAAATTGTAACTTTTTAAAACTGAAAATATATGTCACGTTCCCACAAAAAGGCTGTATTTCCCATTTTCTACTGATGGAACTTGGTACCTTATTGATTTGGCGACTATGATAGGATGCATTATCGATCACAATACAGCTATTCGGTAGTATATTCGGCATTAATTTGTTTTGAAACCAATCTTCAAAAAGCGGTTGTGTCACATGCTGGAATTTGAAATATTCTTGGACGCTAGGTAGAAATTCTGGTATCCAGCATTCTTCTGACCCCGCATGTAAAATAGTTATTCTCTTACCTTTATTTGGTGGAGCTTTGGTGTGGCATTTTTTGGATTTATCAATCCATCCTTTACTGGGTGTGTCGTGGGTGTCATACCAAGTCCCCATCTAGGTAGATTATCGTTCGATTTTCCGATCTAGCTGTATTTATTGTTTCAAGATATTCCATTCTTAGTTGTTGTAAGCGCCGTCATTCCATTATAACTTGCCTTTTGTCTGTTTTTTTGAACAAAAACCCCAAACGACGTAGAATACGCCATAAAGTTGTAGTGGAACATTTTATGTCACAACTATCCTCGGACAGCGTCCGTGCAAATGACAATAACGTAGGAACTTTTTGTTCTGCGTTTTCATAAATTTTGTGGCGGATTAAGTCTTCTTGACAGAAATCAATATATTCCGACACACCGGAATTTGATTCATATATTGACGAATCTTTTCGTCTTTTTTTAGGCGCTTTCGAATTATTTACAATTTTCCAAACTGTACTTTCAGGGATGCTTGTTGAAGATAATGTCTCCATCAATGAAAAGTACTTTTGGTGGCCTCGCTCCACTAACTTTAAATAAACACTTTTAACTATCACTTTTGCCTCAACGGGCAAACATTTGCGGCTTCTGATGGAAAGGGTTTCGGACATTTTAAGACACTATTGAACTTTATAATACACACTATTTCAGTATAATACTGCAGATAAAATGAAGAATATTCTTTATATTTATAAACACGGAGTCGCCAATAAAATGTTAGATTGAAAGAGAGGTATATATATATATATATATATATATATATATATATATATATATATATATATATATAATATATATATATATATAGATATTAATGTTTTTATTGCATCAATTTGCCAAATCACTTTCTTAGATCTTGGAAAATACTCTAACTTACCAGTAAAATTACTGCCTTCAAAACTATAGCGTAGCCCGAATCTTCTGTCAATGCCATGTCATTAAATTTGTCAACAAGGAGTATTAAATAGGAAAGTTCAAGCCACAACCAAAGTTCAGTAAAACTGTGTTTAAATTACTTTTATACCGTTGCCCGCACAATAGTAATAGATTGTTTCTGTGAAACACTGTATATTTACATCTACATTACATATCTCTTGAAAACTTAAACAAATAAAAACAGGTACACGCACTTCATGACATTAGTCACCATAAGATAAACTTTTAGGTTTATCGGTGGTGTTTGTTAAAGTAAAATAGTTCTTAATGGTGTTAATAAAAAATTCAAATATTTTTACAGTAATCTTCTCTTTTTAACATGCGGGACACGTTTGTAGTCTTCTTGAACAGTGTCTGTAAAAATTAGAATGGTGTTCTTAGACGAGTGAATAAATTTTAACAAAACACGACGATTTTCATATCATAAAAATGTTAAATACTCGGTGATACAAGCAACAACTAATGATTGGAGATATTTCTCGAAGATAACGTGCGATATGGAACAATTATCGGCAATATCAGGATTAGTACTTACGAGACTTTTAGAGGTTTCCGATTCGTATGGTCTAAGCATACATGGGCAATAAATTTCAGCCTTTTTAATAACTAAATGTTGGTGTTTATTCCTTCCATTAAGAACCCAATTTGAAATAAAAACAAATATGTATTATGGGTATAATATACTAGCAAGAGGTCAGAACCCCCCGTCCATTACTGTAATCCCAGCGCCTTCACCGTTTCATTACTTTTACAGAATAAAATCGCTTCATGCTGTTTTTACGATTTTTTCGATGTTGCTGGACAAATTTTAATTAAAACTAGTAGAAAACCTGGTCAGATGATGTACGTACACGTGCAAGAAAACTACATGAAAATTGAATTATTCGTTCTTGAGTTATCGCCGAACATACATGCAGGTCAGTGGCGTCGCCAAGTTCAAAGGACGGTGTTTGGGGCAGATGAATACTGGAGGCGTTTTTATAAGGAAATAACCGGTCAAGTGCAAGTTAAACTTGCGCAATTAGTGTTCCGTACGTTGATTGCTTTTAAAATAAAAAAAAAATTGTTACAGAGGTATAAAATGATCAGTGACTTCACAAAATACACCCCAAATGAGTTTTCAACAAAGTTTGTTTCCAATCTTTACTGAAATCTGATGACTTTGAAATTTTTTTTTTTTTATATACCATATAAATTATTAAAGGTAATGCACTCGTGATAATTTTCGTTCAATCTACACCCCGTGGAGAATATTCTAGAGTTTTTTCGAAATTTTTTGATAGGTACTTTTCGAGATAAGGCCCGGGACAGCGATTTTTCGCGAATTTTTAAAAATAATACAAAGAAAAGTGCGCGCAAGTATAATATTATATATATATATATATATATATATATATATATATATATATATATATTTATTTTACTCGTGTTTTCACAAGCTTTCATTTGACACCACACTCGATGACCTAGTAAAAAAATTTTTTTTTCACTTCCGACTTCACCCCCCAAAACTAACCCCTTAAGTCAAAATTTAATTCTCAAAACTACATGGCTCTGATGAGGCCATCAATTCCTATATTATTACCAAATTTCACCTTTCTATGTCAAATAGTTTCGGAGAAAATCGGGTGTGACAGACAGACAGACACCGAAGTGATATAAGTGTTCCGTACGGAACACTAAAAAGAGAACATTAAAGGCGAAATTGTTTACAGAGGGAGGGGGCGTTAAGCAGAACCTCGTGAAGAAAAAAAGAATCTCCCTTGTTCCGGGACTCTAAAATTTTAGACCCTTCGTAAATCCATAGAACCCTTTTATACAGTGGAAGATTAAATACTTACACATAATATAAAAATATATCACCAGGGTGGGGAAGCTTTTTCATAAAAACAACCCTCTCGGACAGTGGAAATTTATAAGCTTAAACCCAGTTTAAAAATCATTAGTTGCAGTGTGGACATTTTTTACAAAAAACAAACCCTTTCATATAATGGAATCTTCTCCGAATAAGTAAAACCCTAAGTTTGATAGGAAACTGCTACAGGTTACAAAGCTTATAGGATTTCTCTCGTGTCGCTTGAATAGGTGACTCTGACTTTTCGCCGCTTATCCTGCTGGCTTCTTCAGAGCTTGTTTCGAGAACTGACCTGTTCGGAATATAGCACAAAAATGCTTCGTGCTAAATTCATCTATCTGTTTGTAAGAAGACGTTATTTTCTACATTCATAGAGGCGGAGGAAGGCATACGCACCCCAACAGTGGCAGCGCCACTGATATAGCGTGACACTGAATGTTGTATATATAAAAGTATAGGTACACTGGGAGTAAGCAGAAGAACATTAAACGTACACCGTAACCTATACAAACACTTTAGCATGCATTCTATCAAACATAGGTAACACCTTACAGCAAAGTATGGTATATACTATATATATATATACAGTATAATATATATATAAACGTATATATATATATATATATATATATATTATATATATATATATATAACACCTATAGATAATATATATATATATATATATATATATATATATATATATATATATATATATATATATATATATATATATATATATATATATATATATATATATATATATATATATATATATATGTATGTATGTATATATGAATGTATGTATTTAGTTAGTCCTCAAAATCAAAACTCAACATCTCGATTTTTTTATGCAAAAAAACCTTTTTTTTGCAATATGTCATTGCAAGTTTTATTAAATATATCCATAGACTAATATGTGTTTTAATTCGAGTCCATAACTTATCTTCTGTTGGCTTAATAAGGAAACTATAAACGCATAAATTGCAATTTAAAGTGGTGTTTAGTTGATTTAGTTTTAAATATGCCCCGCACAACCTAGGATATTCTATATGAAGAGCGATTGCACATTTTATACGTTAAGGTAAATAAAAATAAACAAATACGTTTTTAAACCTACCTTCTTTTTTCACTTTAGCACTAACAAACCTTACATTTGTAAGAAAATCGTTCACCATTCTTGGAAAAGGTAATAGAAAAACCTATTTGATATTCTGTTTTTCTTTTTCCCAATCCCAAATAGCTGTCAACATAAAAGTCAAAGGCAATGATCCAGTTGTTCTTGTGTTGCCAAAGAATTTCTTTTTAAATAATAAATAAAAATTTTCTTCATTATGATTAAATATTATTTGTACTAGGTATTATTTATTATTATTTTGGTTTGTTATTACATTAACTCTACCTAAAATTTGAAAATCTGTAACTGTTGAAAAAAATCATATGTTTGGCAGCAGATAAAACAATACGCCTGAGCC
The DNA here is from genome assembly GCA_019049505.1 of Pachyrhynchus sulphureomaculatus. Taxonomy (NCBI): domain Eukaryota; kingdom Metazoa; phylum Arthropoda; class Insecta; order Coleoptera; family Curculionidae; genus Pachyrhynchus; species Pachyrhynchus sulphureomaculatus. The sequence goes on along the minus strand of CM032454.1, from coordinate 56,284,087 downwards.
TAAGCTAGTTCGTACAATGGCGGTCTGCCCTCGTCGGATTGATTGGGCCGGTAAAATCCAGTTGTGCCCCTTTTTTAATTTTTCAAAATTTTTTCAAAACAATTTGAAAAAAAAAGTATTTCAGTATATGCAGTGAATACCCTGTATATATACATGTATAGTTCCCGAATTTTATTTTACATTTATTTAAAATCGGCGATTAAAATTCCTTCATTTTGGCCATTATTTTAAATCATAATTTTTTAATAAAGGATTTAAATTAAAACTACAGGGCTACTGTCTATTAAAAACATTGTTGTAGCTGGGTTTTTGGAGCTCCCTGATACTAACGCTGATTTCTGCTTTTTTTTTTATCGGTCACCTTCCCACCTAAATAGGGGTTACCCTTTTTGGATCGATAACTTGTGAAGTGTCGTAAGGTCGGTGAACGTTGTCCAAGTTCCGAAACATATATTTTCACGACACCTTTTAGTATCTCACGATTGCATTTCTGCAATAACTACTAAGTATGTGGCTAGGGCAAATATACTTAGACAAATTAATAAATAAGTACACTGACCAGTCGGGATTAAACTGGGACCCTTAATACCGTTTGCCGGCTCGATAACCCCGGAGCTAAGGTGCGTAAATATATTGATAAATTAGGGCTCTTAAACTATATTTTCATAAAAATTTGATTATTTTCCTCCGCTGATCATTTATGGATCCATACCTTAACTTTTATTTCTTCACTAAAGATTTAATTATAAATAGCCTTCTCTTATAACTTGTCACAAGATTTAAAATAAGGCTCTTAAAAGTCCCCAAATGTTGCCAAGTTTATTTTGGGACCTATGACGCACTGTATTCTCCAGAGAATTAACACCGTGCATGCTGGAAAAGGATGTTAAGTTAATTAACGTAAAACAGAAAGAAAAATTTTAACTATAGCGATCTGTATATCTCTTAAAATTATCGGTATGTAATTTCATTTCATTAAAAAAGGATAAATTAAAGTCGATATCGAAAATAAATCTGTGATGGGAATACTCTTGTTTACAGAATTAATGGACCTCTTACTGACACTTTTATCGTCTACCTTCTGAAGATCTAAGCTTCCTAAAAAGCTATATTGTCTTAAACAAATTCGTGACCTTCATCTCTTTTATCAGGGTAAATTAAAAATTTTTTTAAGTCAATTATTCACAAAACTTAAGGAATGAGTTTGGAGTCGCTATAAATACTGATATTTTTTTTCATTTTTTTTTCTTTTTTCAATAATTAACATTTTCTAATGGAAAAAAATGGATTATTGCTCAAAAAAACATTTTTAGCCTCAAAAAAATGAATAAAAATGGAAATTTTATCTTTAATTGATTTTTAGCAAAATTGACAGTTTCAATCATTCGGAACACAATGAAAAAAAAATCGCAACTGTTTGAAATTCCCAGAGTTTCTTTAGGTTATCTTGAGATTGAAAAAAAAAATAGCCTTAGTCTATCCATTATTTGCAAAGTTATGCCCAGTTAAGTGAAAATCCCTAAATACGCAATTTTTAAGTATTTTTAAAATTACACCTTTCGCTTTGAAAAAAAAATTTTGATTAAAAAACAATAACAACGTTTTGTAGAGAATATTTTGAAGTTTTCAAAACCCTACTTGAATTTTCTGTAGGATCATTAGTTTCCGAGTAAAGTGTAAAAGTGTCATTTTTGCTTTGAACGACAATAACCCCGCAAAAAATCATCGTACAAGGCTTTTGGACTGCTCAAATAAAGAGAAGTGGCTCGTAATGTTGTTGAAGCAGGCTTATAAAATAAGGCATCACGACTACAGCAATAATACAAGAGCTACATCATAACTTCAAGCTGTAATAGGTTGAGCAAGTACTAGGGATGAACTATTGTTAATTTTGGGGGGTGCGACCTCCCTTTATTTCACCCGACTGATATATGGTCAAAATATCCTGGAAAAAAAATATATAATTTTTATTTTATTATGATTTATATAAGATTAACACTTTTGTTTATTTAATTTTCATAAAGAAGTTTTATTAATCACTGTCATATTTCATAATACCAGTGTTTATAAACAAGCTCGGTAGTCTGCAAACATTGATCCAATATATCAGCAAAGTAATAAATAATTTTAATAGTCCAATGAGGAAAAACTATAACTAGCATAAAATAAACAATTAATTCTTGATTAATTGAAACGAAATTAGTGTAGTCACATCATCTAGTAAATTAAATTTAATAAATAAATAAGTGTGTGTCCGTATTATGCAGTTTAGGTTTGTTTAACCGTGGTCAAGAAGTGTTATTTTGAATATTTCGGATTTCCAGTTCACCACTTAGATAAATTGTGGGTTCCCCATATATATATGTTGTGCATCCTGTGTTGCTATGGACTGGATGGCTAACGGAACACGTCACATGAACTTCGCAATTCCAATGATATGGACCGAACTAAGAGATCACACATCAGACTGTTATTTTTGCTTGACTGCAATTAAGAGCTTCAGTAGTAAAACTAAACAAGCAATCAAGTATCCTGACTTACCATCTGCAAGGAGACCGGTCCCCCACAGTGAAGTGATGCCTGTTCCAACACCTCCACAAAGTGTACAATCAGATGAATCCAACGTGTCGTTGAGCTTACGTCCTACTCAAGAGGACATGAGAGATTACACTTACGAATCTAGCACTTCTTTTACACAACATTTAATATCACAAGGTGACCTAAACGACTTGGTGCATGATTTGAGTTTATCCCAAAAGCAAGCTGAAGTTTTATCATCTAGATTGAAAGATATGGAGATTTGAAGGTGATTGCTATTTTATTAGAGCTACAACTTGGTTACACAAAATATTACTGCTTCCTTTATGAATGGGACAGTAGAGATAGAAAAAATCATTATATTAAAAAAGATTGGCCAAAACGTAGCTCACTTACTCCTAGACAAAAAAACATTTTGTTTCCACCTTGGGTGAAACCAGAAGATATACTGTTGCCACCACTACACATAAAAGTAGGCCTTATCAAAAATGTTATCAAAGCGATGGACAAAGCTGGCGAAGGATATTTTTATTTGAAAAAAGTTCTCTAAAATTAGTGATGCTAAAATTAAAGAGGGAATATTGGTTGGACCACAAATTAGAGAATTAATTAAAGACCCTATCTTTGAACAAAAATTAAATTCACTGGATAAACCCGCCTGGATATGTTTCAAAAATGTAGTTAAAGATTTTCTTGGAACCAATAAAGTTGAAAACTACAAAGCCTTGATCAGTGAACTTTTGACGACCTATAAAGCACTAGGATGTAACATGTCACTCAAAATTCATTTTTTGGATTCTCATTTGGACTGGATAGGGTCTTTAGTTAATTCTCTAATTTGTGGTCCAACCAATATTCCCTCTTTAATCACTAATTTTAGAGAACTTTTTTTTCAAATATAAATATCCTTCGCCAGCTTTGTCCATTGCTTTGATAACATTTTTGAAAAGATCCAGTTTTATGTGTAGTGGTGGTACATCTTCTAGTTTCACCAAAGGTGGAAACAAAACGTTTTTTTTCCCAGGAGTAGGTGATTTTTTCTATCTCTACTGTCCCATTCACAAAGGAAGCAGCAATATTTTGTGTAACCAAGTTGTAGCCCTAATAAAATAACAATCACCTCCAAATCTCCACATATTTGCCAGGAATGCATACAATATTATATTTCTCTAAAAGTAGCTTCATGTTATTATAGGACTCTTTTATGTTAATGGCATGGGCTACTGGGACAGACGGAATTTTGTTTCCATTATGCAAAAGAACAGCCTTTAGACTTACTTTTGAAGAGTCTATAAATAGTCGCCAGTCTGTATTGGTATAGTTGGTGTTCCCTAATAAATTCATTACAGAATCAATGTCATTACAGTAAACAAAGTCACCTTCCTGAGAGAAATAACTTCTGAACTCATCATCACGATTGCGGGAATAGTAAATTCTCGTTTCTGAATGAAGTAAATTCCATCCTTTCGATCTAGATGATAAAACTTTAGCTTGTTTTTTGGATAAACTCAAATCACACACCAAGTCGTTTAGGTCACCTTGTGTTATTAAATGTGGTGTAAAAGAAGTGCTAGGTTCGTAAGTGTAATCTCTCATCTCCTCTTGAGTAGGAGGTAAGCTCAACGACACGTTGGATTCATCTGATTGTACACTTTATGGAGGTGTTGGTACAGGCATCACTTCATTGTGGGGGACCGGTCTCCTTGCAGGTGGTAAGTTTGGATACTTGATTGGTTGTTTACTTTTACTGCTGAAACCCTTAATTGCAATCAAGCAAAAATAACATTTCTTGGTTCGGCCCATATCATTGGAATTCCGAAGTTCATGTGACGTGTTCCGTTAGCCCATCTAGTCAAAAGAGTAACACAGGATGCACTACATATATGAGGAATCCACAATTTATCTTGGTGGCGAATCCTAAATATTCAAAATAACACTTCTTGACCAAGTCTGTAAAATTTCTCCGCTGACTAGTGAATGTAAGTTTACCACACACGTAATAGAATCGATCAGGATTATTTACACAAGTTCTAGGCATGTTATTGAACGTAGATTACTCAAATGAAAACAAAATATAATTATTATTTCCAAGATGGCTTAAGTTCAAAACAATGTTCTCAACGATCTCCTCTTATAACGTAATTTAAGTGACTGTCACTACTACAAAAAAACTGAGGTGATCGAACAAAATTTTTGCGGATTTTTAATTGGGGTAGGCAGGTAAGCATAAATCACATACTAGCTTACGTGTAACAAAAATCATGTTGACCGTTGTTATGGATTTCAATGTGATGCAGAACGTTTTATCAAGAATAATTTTTTTTGTAATATGTAAGATAAACTTTCTCTTCATTCGCATAAAACTTTTTGGGACAGACTGTATAAAACTTTAGCTAAAACTTCGACTGCCTGAATCATTAAAAAGGCTTAACTTTAAAACTGGTCTGGTGGTGGCAATTAGGAGCGTAAATTGACAAGAGTACCAGTATTTTAAGACAACTAAAGTTTTGACATGAAATCTTTGACTAATCTCGTATGTCCCTAATTTGCCGTCAAGTGTAAAAAAATTACAAATGTCTGTTCAAAAAAACCCACAGTTGTAAATAAACAGATTAATTAATACCTAATTAAAGTAAAAGTAATAAAAAGATTAGAAAGGGGTATACCTAGTAAAACTTATTTATTTGAAGTCCTAATGAAAGACTAGCAGACATTGTCCCGTTAGCGCCGCGCCCGATTCTCATCAATGGCGACGCAGCACGTCGTTATTATGCAAATTTAACCTTTTTGCCTGCTAACGTTTTAATTCGACACGGCTCCGTATAGGCTGGATATGACTTTTGTCTTTTCATTTATATTCATATATATTCATAATTTATATTTATAACTTAGCTCGTCGGGTTTATTCTCCTTTGTCACCAATTTTAAGATTTCAGATTTCTCTATTACTCACTTTATTGAATATTAGTAAGTGCTAGCGGTTTCGCATGCACAAAAGTAGTGATGTTTTAGCTCCTGTATGAGTATGCTATTTCTTAAAAATTGCGAGATTCAGGTATTCTTAAAATGACTGGTCAAGTGCAAGTTTGACTTGCACAATTAGTGTTCCGTACCATGATTGCTGAAGTATTCTATGAAATCCAGTTACACATTCATCTTCGGTATAAGAATTACCAAGAATATATAAATAACGAGATACCTTTGTAGTAAAAGTTAAAACAAATATTTATTACTTAAATATTTGTTTAATTATAAACAAATAAAACAAAATTATTTTGTGTCGGTACCTATCCATTGGTCTCAAGTCATCATGATATTACTGATTGCACCGAATACGTATTGATATTTTGTAGCCCTTAGTCCCGGTTGAATTCACAACTTTCCACTAAAAACAACTCCACCATATTATCAAGACAAATACTTTTTTTATACCAGATAAATTATCAAACGTAATACACTCGTGATAATTTTCGCTTAATCTATGCTTTATGGAGAATATTTCAGAATTTTTTCAAAAATTTTTGATCAGTACTTTTCGCCCCCCCCCCCCCCCCCCCCTATTCTTGCGATTGTTGGCCATTTTTTAAAAATAATGTAAGAGAAGTTTACGCGAGTATTACATCATATATATTTTTGGACTGGTATTTTCACAAGCTTTCATTTGACAACCCACTTGAAGACCTTAAAAAAAAAAATTTCACTTCCCCCTACAAGCTAACACCCTAAAACAAGGCTTTTAAAACTAGACGGTTCAATTCCTATATTTATGTCAAATTTTAACTTTCTATCTCAAATAGTTTCGGAGAAAATCGGGTGTAATAGACGGACACTGAAGTGATCTTATAAGTGTTCCGTACGGAACACTAAAAATGACCTTTTTTTCCTTGAAATTTTGGGAAATGTTTCCGGAATTATTTTTAATGGCAGAGAAGAGTCTGATTATTTTTAAGAGAAGGTTTTAATTCCGAATTTCTAAACTCTTAAATATTTTTAAAAAAATTACCCCTTTTCCGCCTTGAAGCTCTATTTTTGAAAAATACTCGAACTAAGGTCTATATATTTCTGATAAGGAATTAGTCTTCGAATGGTATTCGCAAATTAATGTAACTCGATGCACCCAAGCCTCCGCATATTGACATGGAAAATTGTCAGACTTACAAAATTTAAAAGATTCCTTGGTTAATCGCTTTCACAATATCATTAAACGTCAAATCTAATGACCCGGATTATTTTTCCTAACAGAGAAGAAACCCAATATTATACTCATAATTACCAGTGTAATATTGTAAATTTCTATTTTAATAAGTTACATGTAACCACATGTAACTAGTTATGAGAATTAATAAATATAAGTGACATCACTCGTTTTACTACAAACCAGTAGCGACTATTCGGTTTTTAGCAGTATGCGCGGAAGTACAGTAAGGTAACTTTTTGCAGTAAACAGGTTTCAATTTATTCAACTGTTTTTTATTTATCCTTACAGCACTCATTCAAATTTTAAATTAGTGATTGATTTGGCGATAACCGATTTCGTGAATGACATGTTTCTCGTTCGAAATAAAATGTCTTTTGATGCAACTAAATGCACGTGCAACTTTCTAGTTGCAAGGCTTTACTTACTGCAACTCACAAAACAAAAGATATTATGTTGCTACGGTAAACATAAGATTATCGTACACTAGCTAAACGTCCAGTTTATCATTCAGTGATTGGTGGGCAGATGTAATAAGTTGCATTTAAGATGATGTGTGTGGTATTAATCGCGTTGAGTTATATTTGTATCCGAAGATTTTTAGCAACTTCTAAAATATATACTTTCTGTAAATATAAAACAACCCCTTTTAACTCTTCTTAAGGTTAAAATTTTAGAAAACGCTTAGGCATGAGTCTGATTACTTATAATAAAGAGTTTGTATACCGAATTACACATCTTCAAATATAAAAATATAGGAATTGTTTTAAAATATAAGCCCTCCGTTTCTCCCTTATATCAAGTTTTCGAAAAATACCTACTTAGTCAACGTTTACATTATCTAAACGATTTTACGTGCCCATTATCATAATCCTAGAGTCAGTTTGACGATAATGAGTCAGACCCGGTAGCCCTAATTTTTTTACTAAAGGTGAAATTTTGGAAAATTCTTAATCACAGTATTTATTTTTAATAAAAAAAATTATACCTTAAATTTGATTTCTTTGATTCCAGAACTTTGCCAAATATGGCCATTCGTAAAAAATTACACTTATTTTGAATATTTTTACACATTGACCTATGAGAAACACCAAAAAAGAGACATATATATATATATATATATATATATATATATATATATATATATATATATATATATATATATATATATATATATATATACATATACATATATATACATATATATATATATATATACATATATATATATATATATATACATATATATATATATATATATATATATATATATATATATATATATATATATATATATATATATATGTATATATATATATATGTATATATATATATATATATATATATATATATATATATATATATATATATATATATATACATATATATACATATATATATATATATATATATATATATATATATATATTATATATATATATATATATTATATATATATATATATATATATATATATATATACACATATATATATATTGCTATTAATTTTTGAGTTGCTGTGGATATGTTCTGTGTTTTTAGTAGAGATTATGTTTAGTCAATATTGTACAAACTATGATTGGACATATAACGAAAAATATTGTATCCATTGATTTTGGAGTGAACTCTGACTCCTTCTACAATTATTTTATGCAATAGAAACTATTAGATATTACTAGACACTGCATTGCATTGGGACGATTGGGCTCAATGATGCATTAAAAAAGCCAAAGAATTTCTTTTAACTGATCTTTTATTCTAACTTACCAGGTCTACAAGTATGAAATGCGGATTTTTTTTTCTAAAAAAAAACATGTTAAATTCGGAAGAATGATAAAAAGTGCTTTTTTCAAAGTATGCTCCATCGCTTGTTATACATTTTCCTCATTTTTCGGGCAATTTGTGAACACCACGCCAGTAAAAATCTTCCCCTTTTGGTGCGAACCATTCATCGAGCCATTTTTTCACATCTTCGTACGAACCAAAGCGCTGCTCAGCAAGTGCGTGACCCATCGATGCAAACAAGTGGTAATCGGGAGGAGCCAAGTCTGGTGAGTAAGCCGCATGGGGTAGAACTTCCCAGCTGAGTGCTTCCAACGTGTCACGAACTAGTTTTGCCTTACGTGATGGAGCATTATCATGAAGAAAAATGACTTTGTGTTGCCTCTTTCGGTATTCTGACCTTTTTTCAAGCAGTGAACGGTTCAAATCGGTCAATTGTTGTTGGTAACGTTTAGTATTAACCGTTTCCCCAGGTTTTAACAGCTCATAATAGACCACGCCCCTCTGGTCCCACCAAACACAGAGCATCGTCTTTCTGCCAAAGCGATTCGGTCTTGTGGTCGATGTGGTTGGTGCGGCTGGGGCTACCCATGATTTTTTGCGCTTGGGTTTCTCGAAATAAATCCACTTTTCATCCCCTGTAACTATACGATGCACAAACGACTTCCTTTTGTACCGAGCGAGCAAAATGTCACACGTGTTTTTGCGCTTTTCCATTTGCCTGTCGTTCAACTTATGTGGTACCCATCTACCGGCTTCTGAATCTTTCCCATCTCTCGTAGCCGATTGGAAACAGCTTGTTGACTATCTCCCAATTGCTCGGCGAGTTGTTTTTGTGTTTGCGAATCATCTTCGTCCAACAATGCTTACAGTTCCACATCTTCGAATTTTTTTGGCGGTTTTCCACGTTCCTTATCTGCAACATCGAAGTCACCACTTTTGAAACGCCGAAACCATGGTTCATGCTCTTTGTTCGGTATAAATTTCGACATATTGAACACAACACTATACACACACTTTTCCAATTTATCACTCGGGCGCGTCTGACACTTGTTGATGACACAACAAAATGGCGCAGAGTCATATCTTTATAGCACTAACTGCATTGGTGCACCATCTGTCGTCTGAAATCCGCATTTCATACTTGTACACCTGGTAACTTCAATACATCATTGTGGCGGCCTCTGACTCTGTGGCGTAATACTTGCTTACAGTGCAGGAGGTCTGGGGTGCCAATCCCGACAGGTCGGTATATTTATTTATTTAAGTATATAGGGCCTGACCACGTAGGAGTTGTTTGCAGAAATGCAATAACGTCCGTGGCAGCACTACCTCATTGTCCAATAGGTGCCGTGAAATACAAAAATATATGTTTCAGCACTTGGACAACATTGACGGGTATTACGACCTCCCCGCCGATATCTTCAGGATATGAAAAAGGGTAAAATCCCTCCTCAGGCAGGGAGGTGAACGATTAAAAAAAAAATCAGTAGATAACTCTAGAATAAACCATACCGATGCGACGGATTTAATCCGCGTCAAATCTATTTGATAATTCTGGGCTATGACATCGGTGATAAGGAAAATTTACCAGCAAATAATCATACAACAGTTTTTGAAGTTGTTCTAGACTATAACTATCTACTTTATTGGTGTATTTTTCTTAAATTTTTAAAATGTAGCTATAATTTACATGTCATTTATATATATAAATAATTATATTTTATGTCCTACACATTCCTATGAAGCTTATCAACATTTTTTAAGCGCATTGTTTTAGAAAGTAGTTTCAATACATTATAAATGCCCTAGTTATGCCATTATCAAATTTGTATCTGCAAGCTGTTGCCTTTGCTGTTATTTAAGGACGTTTATACAATTCAGTAGCTTGTTTTTAGCGGGAAAGCTTGCAAATGTCGAGGCGGAGATGTGCAGAATGATGATTGATATCTTGGGACTGAGCGAGGTCAGATGGCCTGGATCTGGTAGTTGAAGAACAAACAAAGGACATATTTACTATTCCGGGGGAACTGATCAAAAACATCAATATGAAGCTGCCAAATCGATTTCATCCTTGTAGGACGCGAATTTAAAAAATACGTAAAGTCAGTGAAGACCTATCATGGCCCAGATGTGCAAGGTGATCATAATCCCGTCGTAATAGTCTTAAACAAATTATAAAAGTCGTCAAACAAGAACCATCCAAACATATAGACATTGATAAGTTAAAGAATTCTATTTTCAAGAAACATATAATCGCTGCACTTGATAATGAATTGGCAACAATAGCGAAGAAGTGCGATAACATATGTCCAGGAATATGGCATCGGACATACAACACATAATAAAAGAAAAGAATGAATGGCCAAAAAAAATCCTAGATCTAATGAATGAACAAAAAAAATATAAAACACTCATCAAGACTACAGACGGCTCAGCAGAATTATTAACAAAAAATATATAGAAGCGAAGAAAAACTGACTAAGTGTAAGGAAATAGAAACACTACAAGAAAAAAAACGATTCATTTAACGTCCACGAAAAAGTGAAGAGGCAAAAATTGAAAATACCAAAGATCATTATTGAGAGACAATAACAACGAAATAATCATAAGAATCGAGCCCAAACTTGCAATGTGGAAAGTGTATATGAAAGCTCTATTTAATGATTATAGACCTGAACACACCCACAGATAGTGTCTTAAATGAGAAAAGTCCAGAAATCACTAAGCGCGAAGCCATTTATGCTGTGAAGATACAAAAGAATGGTAAAGCCGTCGACCTCGATAACACAAATGCCGAAGTTTTCAAATTAATAGACGGCAGAGGTTATGATCTTGCGACGTCAATATTCAACACAATTTACAAATCAGGAAGAATACCTCACGACTGGCTAAGATCAATGTGTATAACTATACCAAAAAGGAACAACTCCCAATTTTGATAGGATTATCGTCTAATGTTCCACGGTCGGAAGACGTTAGAATTACTGGCTGTAAGATTTGAGGAGGTAGTTCGATTGTACATCTATAGACCTGTTTAAAGCCGCTGTTTCGAAAGCCATGATAAGTCATATGGATCGCCAACCACCGACAGGAGACAACGCCCTAAGAACACAAGGATAACAGACGAACATGTCGCCTCAGAAAAGCTGTGCCCTTAGCAATTTTGAGAATGTAGATTTTTTTATAGTAAAAATTATCTAAAAGTAAAAAAAACAGTCAAGTACAAGGTGGACTTGCGCAATTAGTGTTTCGCACTATGATTGCCTTCAACATAAAAAATTTTGTTATGGAAATATAAAATTAGCATATATATATTTTAAGATCCAATATGTATTTTCACGGTTTTTCTTAGTCAATAATGTACAAAAGTTTTAGCATCTTAGCTACCTAATAGTTAATGCTTAAAGCCGTAGCTATCAGTCCCGGTTCAATTCACAACCTTCGCCGAAATAAACTTTCACCATTCTGGCAGTCAAATAGTTTTTTTTTTATGCCTGATAAATTATCAAACGTAATACACTCGTGGACATTTTCGCTCAACCTACACTTTGTGGAGATTATTCCAGATTTTTTCAACATTTTTTGATCAGTAGTTTTCGAGATAGGGTGAGTGGACAGGAATTTTTTAAAATAATGCAAAGAAAAGTGTACACAAGTATTACATCATATATATTCTTGAATTCGTGTCTTCACGAGGGTTAAGTCAAAATTTATCTTTCCAAATTACACGTCCCTGATTGGACATTCAATTCCTATATTTGTGCCAAATATCAACTTTCTGTGTCAAATAGTTTCGGGGAAAATCGGGTGTGACAGACAGACAAACGGATAGAAACCGAAGTGATCTCATAAATGTTCCATATGGAACACTTAAAATGCCTAATTTTTTAGGTTGGGTTACCCTGGCCTGCTGTTCTCGGCCATCTTCGGTTCCACTGAATTATTATAAATTGTATTTATTTTAGTAAATGTAAAATAACTGACATTTTATGTACAAAATAAGTAATTGTAAAATATTTTAACATGCTTTTAGTAACTTTAAAATTATTTTAGTAACAATGAAATAGGCGTTCTAAATTTTTAATCCAACTCCAGGGGACAGTTGTGTCAAACCAATGAAATTACAGGGTTTTCCCTTTGTGAATCGAGCCATAAAATCACTATAGAAAGGTATCTATCAATCTACAGCTTTGCAGATGACAGTACGCTTATCTCTTCATTCACTTTGAACACTCGGACCTCGGCTACTCAGACGAATATCCGCAGACAGCAGGAAGTCATTCACCTTAACAAAGACCTGGAAGAAATTTTATCTTGGGATGACAGTAACCAAGTGGAATTTAACGCTACAAAAACCCAGGCGGCAGTTTTTTCTAAAAAAGTTAACGTTGCTGAACCCGACATAGTTATGTCGGGGCACTCCATCTAACATCGTCACTCAATTTGTTGGGCGTTAATTTGGAAGCAAATATATCCTGGCATGAACATGTTGCAGGCATAGCAAGAAGAGCTTCTCAAAAGTTGGGAATATTATTTCGAACCAGAAAGCTTTACACTCCACAACTGTTAATTCTTTACAAAGCTCAAATTCGACCAACTATGAAATACTGCTCCCATGTTTGGGGCTCCGCTCCCAAACATACACTGCATTTGTTGGATTCTATTCAGAGAAGAGCTGTTCGTCTGATTGGAGACCCGGAACTGACCGGCGGCCTTGATTCGCTGGAACATCGAAGAACGGTTGGCGACTTGAGCCTATTCTACAAGTATTTTCATGGAAAGTGTTTGAGGGATGTGGCCCGCTTAATTCCTCCCAGAGCGGTGCATGTTAAAAATACACGTCGCGCTAATACTTCACATCCGTATGATGTTCAGCTTGTTACTCCTCGTATAACGCTTTTCAAGCAGTCTTTTATATGGAGAACATCATCCTTTTGGAATAATTTGCCCAGGACTGTGTTTCCTACCGAGTACAATTTACAGCGATTTAAGAACAACGTGAATCGCTTTCTCCGCACACGTGTCGCTCCTGTAGCGCTTTAGGGATTTCTTCCCTACAGCACGTGTGCTAGACCCATAAAAAAAGCTCTCCTATTTTAGAAATCTATTTATATGTATTAGTTAATTAAAACACGAAGATAGATTTCTAATTGTTCAATATTCAGCTAATAAACAAGCCATGTAGTAGTGAAGAGTGGTGACCCTGATGCACTTTAGAAAAGTAGTTTGTTTAGTTCGGTTCGGTTTAACTCGATGACCGATCTGACTCATCATGCACCTGTCTTCTCGTTCTATAGGGTGTAACGGAGTTCCTATAAGCGATAAAGCAATAACAATGTGCTCCTACTTTTAAATGAATGTTGATAAGGAGGTCTTAGTATCAGAAAATATTAAGAGTTTACTTTATTTGGCTATTATGTGAGGCAATGCCTTTTACATTTTTTTTTACAATAAGGAGTTAAGATTTTTAGAAGAATTTTAATCTTGGTCGAACTTACGGTATACTGATGCTAGACCTAACATCATTGTCTTTAAGCTTAATGTTCCAGAGCATCTAGGGGATAGGTTCGTACGTGTAGTAGGTATGTTTACCTGACATGTATTGGTCCGAGTTTTCTCTCTAGCGTTCTCCTGACCAAAGGATTGGCGTACGTGGCGGTTTGTAGGAAGTTATTCTGTAGTTTTGCAATCTATTGTTGGTTCGTTGCCACATTGAATTATATATGTTTTTGTATATTTGGCATGAACCATAATTCATTCTAGATCATGAGGAGTTCTCAGTTTTGAACTGTTTGGAGGTTGATCCTGCAAGTTTTACTGACGTAAACTCAGGTTGAACACCTATGGGGAAAACCCTGCTTGATGACTAGGTTATTTAAAACAATCAGCATATCAGCTTGTTGTCATAGATCAGTCCTTAATATCTAACTTTAGCCTCCCAGTTTAATCAAGTAGCGCTCAACTGGTAGTATCTAGTTGGTGGGATGTTGCCTTTGGAAAACATGGTGCACTGGGTCTTCGCTGGGTTAATCTGGGGTTTTCACAGTCTGCACCAGTTGTGCACACTGTTTAAGTGTTATTGTAGTCCAGAGATGATTCTGTCGTCGCTTTTGGATATCGTGATTATCGCTGTATCGTCAGCATAGAATAAGTATGTCTCCTGCATAGACACTATATAAGAGAAGTGACGGTGGTGATTCTTCCTGAGAGACACCTACTCTCATCCTTTTTGTGTGAAATATGGCTTGCTTGATATTCAGGGTGAACGCTCGAACGGAGGTTTATGAGGTTAGGGGGGTAGTTGAACCGAACTAAATCGTGTCCAGTTAGAAGTTCTATCCTGTCATTATCTTGGGTATATTTTGTTTAATTTCAGTAAGGATCAGGTACTAAGGATTGTCCGGAGATTCTTCGATTGTCTGGCCCGTGATGCCTTTATTTCAAATTGACAATCTTCTTGTTCGTCAAATTCGTGCTGTTGTTGTGTACTGGGTGGACAAGTATGAAATGCGGATTTTTTTTCTAAAAAAACATGTTAAATTCGGAAGAACACCAGTAAAAATCTTCCCCTTTTGCTGCGAACCATTCATCGAGCCATTTTTTCACATCTTTGTACGAACCAAAGCGCTGCTCAGCAAGCGCGTGACCCATCGATGCAAACAAGTGGAAATCGGAAGGAGCCAAGTCTGGTGAGTAAGCTGCATGGGGTAGAACTTCCCAGTTGAGTGCTTCCAACGTTTCGCGAACTGGTTTTGCCATATGTGATGGAGCATTGTCATGAAGGAAAATGACTTTGTGTTGCCTCTTTCAGTATTCTGGCCTTTTTTCAAGCAGCGAACGGTTCAAATCGGTCAATTGTTGTTGGTAACGTTTAGCATTAACCGTTTCCCAAAGTTTTAACAGCTCATAATAGACCAAGCCCCTCTGGTCCCACCAAACACAGAGCATCGTCTTTCTGCCAAAAGCGATTCGGTCTTGCGGCCGATGTGGATGGTGCGTCTGGGTCTACCCATGATTTTTTGCGCTTGGGATTCTCAAAATAAATCCACTTTTCATCCCCTGTAACTATACGATGCAAAAACGACTTCCTTTTGTACCGAGCGAGCAAAATGTCACACGTGTTTTTGCGCTTTTCCATTTGCCTGACGTTCAACTCATGTGGAACCCATCTACCGGTCTTCTGAATCTTTCCCATCTCTCGTAGCCAATTGGAAACAGCTTGTTGACTAACGCCCAATTGCTCGGCAAGTTGTTTTTGTGTTTGCGAATCATCTTCGTCCAACAATGCTTGCAATTCCACATCTTCGTATTTTCTTGGCGGTTTTCCACGTTCCTTGTCTGCAACATCGAAGTCACCACTTTTGAAACGGCGAAACCATCGTTCACACGTATCTTGCGATGGAGCATGTTCACCATAAGCTTCTCGAAGTAATCGGTATGATTCAACAACAGTTTTCTTCAAATGAAAATAGAAAATTAATGCTGTCCGCGATTGCTCTTTGTTCGGTATAAATTTTGATATATTGAACACAACAACACACTATGCACACACTTTTCCAATTTATCACTCACAAACTGCATTGGTGCACCATTTGTTGTCTGAAATCCGCATTTCATACTTGTACACCTGGTATACAGGATTCCTAATAACGATTCAACTAGTTTGGTGGCCGTTTTATTTCTATAGACTCCCGTGTTTCTATATAAAAAAAAGCATGTTATTTCTTTGTACTATGTTAATACACCAATTTTTACACTCTTTCGTGAATTGGGAGCTTGATCTTGCTTGATTCAAAGCTGTCAGAACGTTTTTACTTTCCCAGTAAATACGTAAGATCCTTTTCGTTGCACTCTATCTCATTATCTGACCTTCACACATGAGAATGGCATGAACCCCTACTTAAAAAAGATTTTTATTTATCTACCTTGGAACTCAGTAAATTTCGTCCCTGTTGTTGGGCAATAGATACCTGTTTCCACATATTTTTGCTGTTTATATCCATCTGTATACCAGACGAGTTCTTTTTTTGTAAAGTCGAAATCAATTTTGGAAATTGAGCAAGTCTGGTTTTTGGAAAGACAACGTCTTATTGAACCAATCCTCTTTGTAGATATAACGCCCTTCTAGGTACTGTTCGCTGCTTATATCCTAGTAAGTATAGCATCTTGCTTGGGTAACTATTCTCATAGTCCACACCAGTGCCTCGTTTGTAATTTGCTGGGTGATTGCAGCCGAATAAAGCCAGCTCAAAATTCCTGTCCCCACTCCCCAAAAAGCAAGTAAACCATAACATTTGTAGGCTTCTTATTTTCGGTGTGAGTGTAGGAACTCTTAACACATCTGTTTTTTTTTTTGTGGTACTGGTGATCGGTCGAGACACTGTTTCAGACCAATGAGTTCTCACAATTAAGAATACTAGTGTAGTTCAGGGTAGTTCAGGTTCAGTTCAAGAAAGTAGATAACGCTATATGTATAAGAAACAGCCGAATATTTTTTGCATAAAACGTGGTTGCAATTTTGTCGAATATTCTCTACTTGTGCTTACTGCTCTCATGCAATTTTCTAATTAATCACCAATGTTGTGTACTGATAGAATGTTTCTGGATCCCTACATTCTAAGTTTCTGTTTATTCCAACTCGTTGATTCGATACCCTGTCGTTTTTACCGACGAGAACAAGAATAGTTTGTTCTCACGATGTCGTTTTTGCGTACGGAAACTAGTAAACTTGAACAATGAAGCGTATCTCTAATTTGAAGCAGCAGTAACTAGTCTGGTTGGTTTTAAGTTATTTATTATATCAATGTTTAATATCTCTTTATCGAAGCAAAATACAGGGTGGACAATAGAACTGACTGATTTACTTTTACTATATCAAATGTTTTCATTTGTGAAAATTATGTCGAGCTTATATGGTAAACTCATTGAACATTACAGAATTCAAAGTTGCATAATTCTTCGATTACAGTGACTGTGCAGAAATTAAGATTTTGATCGCAATTAATTGTTGTGTTAGAAAAAGTAGTGGTGTTAAAGATATCCAAGTGGCAGCTCTAGGTTTCCGGTATAGTTACGTTTTATGGTGCGCTGGTCCAAGGTTGGATCCTATAGTATACCTATTTACCAGGTGTACAAGTATGAAATGCGGATTTTTTTTCTAAAAAAAAACATGTTAAATTCGGAAGAATGATAAAAAGTCCTTTATTCAAAGTATGCTCCATTGCTTGTTATACATTTTTCCCATCTTTCGAGCAATTTGTGAATACCACGCCAGTAAAAATCTTCCCCTTTTGTTGCGAACCATTCATCGAGCCATTTTTTTCACATCTTCGTACGAACCAAAGCGCTGCTCAACAAGTGCGTGACCCATCGATGCAAACAAATGGTACTCGGAAGGAGCCAAGTCTGGTGAGTAAGCCGCAGGGGGTAGAACTTCCCAGCTGAATGCTGCCAACGTGTCTCGAACTGGTTTTGCCGTATGTGATGGAGCATTGTCATGAAGAAAAATGACTTTGTGTTGCCTCTTTCAGTATTCTGGCCTTTTTTCAAGCAGCGAACGGTTCAAATCGGTCAATTGTTGTTGGTAACGTTTAGTATCAACCGTTTCCCCAGGTTTTAACAGCTCATAATAGACCAAGCCCCTCTGGTCCCACCAAACACAGAGCATCGTCTTTTTGCCAAAGCGGTAGATGTGGATGGTGCGCCTGGGTCTACCCATGATTTTTGGCGCTTGGAATTCTCAAAATAAATCCACTTTTCATCCTCTGTAACTATACGATGCAAAAACGACTTCCTTTTGTACCGAGCGAGCAAAATGTCACACGTGTTTTTCCATTTGCCTGTCGTTCAACTCATGTGGTACCCTGGGCTTCTGAATCTTTCCCATCTCTCGTAGCCGATTGGAAACAGCTTGTTGACTAACGCCCAATTGCTCAGCGAGTTGTTTTTGTGTTTGCGAATCATCTTCGTCTATCAATGCTTGTAATTCCACATCTTCGTATTTTTTTGGCGGTTTTCCACGTTCCTTGTCTGCAACATCGAAGTCACCACTTTTGAAATGCCAAAACCATCGTTCACACGTATCTTGCGATGGAGCATGTTCACCATAAGCTTCTCGAAGTAATCGGTATGATTCAACAGCAGTTTTCTTCAAATGAAAACAAAAAATTAATGCTGTCCGCGAATGCTCTTTGTTCGGTATAAATTTCGACATATTGAACACAACAACACAGCACTATGCATACACTTTTCCAATTTATCACTCCTGCGCGTCTGACACTTGTTGATGACACAACAAGAGAGCGAGCGTCAAATCTTTATAGCACAAACTGCATTGGTGCACCATCTGTTGTCTGAAATCCGCATTTCATACTTGTACATCTGGTATTTTAGTGTTTTTGATTAGGCCACATATCACGTCGTGCTTCGACGAAGTTAACATCGGCAAACGCTTAAAGCCGGCATAGGTGTGTAGTTGGTGGGAGGCCGATCGTACCTACGATCGACTCGAGTGGAATGCATGTTTGGGGTCGGACTTAAATGGATTAAGGTCTGACCGCCACGAAAGTGGCCGACTGTCTGTTGTTAGTGGAGGTTCACTTGAACCAAAAAGACTAACGATGGAGACAGTGTCCTTTTTTTCAAATGGCATGCAATAGTGTTTTAACAAAAAAAAAACAGTATTACTTGGCTATGAGTAGAGCACTGAAGGAATCTTGTGCTTCTCTAATGATGATAGAACCATAGTATATTGCGTTCGGAGACGGAATGGACAATAATAACTGATGATTATTTGAAGGCTGTAAAAAACTAATACAGGAAGATCGAAATGAGACTTACCGTCAGGTAGAGAAATAGCTAAGCCTTGTTGCATCTATAGTATTATGCAGGAGCATTTGCGCTGCTTGTTGTAAGCACTACCCGCCTTGTCTGAGAATACGAAGAAGCAGATTTTAATAGTATATTTCTGTGAATTTAAACCGTTTAAACATATTTAAATGATCGTTGTTGGTGTACAAACAGAAATAATCTGAAGTTTGAGAGTGACCTGGTGTAAAGAGATGCTTAAAAATTTAATAATTGATTTAATTCAATTATTAATCAAATTTTGACCCTGGAATGTGAGGATCGCCGAGAGTGACCAAACAAAGTTTATGGAAAACGAATGACCCTAATTGGCAAAAGACTAGACCTAGCTTTCTGGTATGTTTAGAACATCCTTCCCTCGGTTATAGAAGATCTAATGACTAAACGCCCAAACTTGTGGCTTGATGATCGCGTTCTCATCAAAATAATATACCTGCACAACAAGCTAGTAAAACTATTATCATTTCAAGGGAAATCTAAAAAGAAATTAGAACATCCTTCATATAGGCTCGATTCAATATGTTGTGACTTATGACTTTTTTTCTGCTAAATAGCTGCCTGTTTTCGAGAGATTATGAGAATTTAAAATAATCCGTGCTGGCGTCTACATATAGGCATTCGTAGAACTACTTTTTGTATTATATATTCAAGAAAAACTTACTTGTAAAGTAACCAACACAAGAACTCTTATTCCATGACCACTATAATCGTCAAGCAAACTACACTTTGTCGAAGTCTTTCAATATTCTTTAGTGTACAGGTAGTAGTTGCAAAAATGCAATAACGCCAGTGGCAGCACTACCGCCACATCTAAAAGGTAACGCGAATTACAAATGTATGTTTCGGCATTTGGACAACGTTGACAAATATAACTTACTGACTAATATATCTATAGGATATGGAAAATGGCTACATCCATATTCAGGCGGAGAGACGAGCGATAAAAAAAAGTGCATGTACGATCAGAAATTAACCCTTTTCGAACGTGATTATACTTGAAGAATCCGGAAATTTTCATTTTGATGCCAAGAGCTGGTATTACAAACAAATACCGATTTTAGGCCCATAACGATAGATCCAAACGATTTCGTTCATTGGGACTCCTCCTCCTCTATTGACCTACGTAAGGACGTGGTATTGTGCCACTATTTTAGCCCATGTTGCTTGGTCTTGAGCTTGATGTGAAGCTTTCGGGAATGTGAGGCCAGTTGTTTTAATATGGTCCGACCATCGTGTAGGTGACCGTCCTCTCGGTCTTTTGCCCTCGACATCACCTCCCTCTTGCTATGTGACCAAAGTATGTTTCTATTGACTGTAGCAGTCAGTGTTGTTTTGATGTTGAGCTCAGATGGAAGCATTTGTGCGGTGCGCTGTCCAGGGTATCCGGAGCATTCTTCTGTGTACCCACATTTAAAATGCGCTGATTAATTTCAAGTCATTTTTTTAATGGTTCAGGTTTCGACTGCGTATGTAGCAATTGGGAATATTAGTGTGTTGATGAGTCGTAATTTGGTATTTTGCGTCAAATCACCGTCTCTCCATATTTTTGTTAGCTTGGCGGTCACTGTTCTGGCCATAGCGAGATATCTGCGTATCTTTAGGACTAGTTGTTCCGAATTCCACGAATTCTATTACATATTCAAATGGTCAATTTACCCTCCGAATAGATAGGCTGTCCCAGAAATTGCATAAAAAAAGGCTTTTTTTCGGGCCCATGGCGAAAGGCCCGAATACCATAGGGCCTCTAGAATGGCAAATTCGGATTGTACGTGTCGAAAAACACAAATAAATAACAATTTCAGTCATCCGATACGAATTTTGTGTCAAATCTATTATAGCGTCTATATCTATACAAATTTGATTTTTTTTTTTTTGAACTTTGAAAATGCTTTGGCTTTTTCAGGTACAAGCGATGCATCTGCCCTCAGTTATTTTATTAATTAAGGCCTAAAATAACTTGGGCAGACGCATAGGAAAAAGCAGGTCCAGCTTCGTCCTCCGGTATTGGCGGCATCTCCCTTTGCAGGTTCCCTCTTTTTTTATCAAGAACAAACTAAATTTATTGATTTTATATGGTTAGCACATTTTTGGATCGACTTTTTTGGGCCCTAAAGCTGGGTCCGGTCTCGGCGGTACGGCAATCGACTTTTTTAGTGTCAACAAATGTTATGGTTCTTGATTCAAGTGGTTAAAGGACAGTCCATTTTTGGATGTAGTATTTTGGGCCTTATCTTGGCATTCCAGGGCACGGGTGCCGCAAAGTCAACGTTAAAGGCTTTCATTCGACTCGCCCTATAGAATGAACAACTAGGCAGATGGTTAGTTGACAGGTGAAAATTTCGTGTCGCCCTCTTGGTTTATTATGTTTTTAATTAATATTTTTATCAACATTAATAATTTGTTACTGGTTGTTGTCCTGAGAAACTTTATACTCTTGCACCGACGGAAATACCAGTGAACTTTCAAATCCGAATCGATGACGATATATGAACTACACCAAATAAATCAGTGTGTAAGTTGATAAAATGAAAACATGTAGGCATCCTTGTCTCGTAGTGGCAATGCAGTATCATAAATCTTCTGAATACGCTTAAATTACCCAGAAAAGACAGATTTTAGAAAAATTGGTAAAAGATCGGTAATTTTTTTTCCAGGCTTTGGTAATATACAGGTAAAATATGTTTCCTACCGGTAACTGTAATAACCTTCTTAACGATGATCATAAAACAAGCTTTAATTTCCAAATCTAGCTGATCTGTTTTGTGTTCGTAAATGTGACCATAAGAACGAATGAGTCACAATTTGCCTTGTAGGTATAATTAATTAGTAAATTAATGTATTTGTTAGTCGCATTAGAATCAATCTATATAAATATAATAGTATATAATTGGTGATACCGTTACAAGCAGGAAATTAAATTTCTACCAACTCGATCGGCTAGTGATTAATCTATTAAAAATTAATAATTAATTATTTACTATGTATGCGTGTGGTGTCTTTAATTAGTGCTACTATTCTGTGTATAATAATATGTTGACGATTTTAATGGTATATTTCTGCGAATTTAAACCGTTTAAACATATTTAAATGATCGTTGTTGGTGTACAAACAGAAATAATCTGAAGTTTGTATGCAAATGAGAAAAGTTTGCATATCACTCTGTACGCGTTATCTATAACAGACTCATATTTTCTTATGAATACTTATTAAATTGCATGCATATATTTTTAATTTTAGGACACCCTTCCATTAAAAGTTGTGTATTTATTTATACAGAAACTTGGGGATTTTTTTAAACGATTATGATACTCACTGATATGAATGAAATGTCTGCTAACAAACTAGAGAGAGCTTTTTTTTAAAGAAAAGGTGGGACCAAATTTACATATATATATATATATATATATATATATATATATATATATATATATATATATATATATATATATATACAGTGCCGGCCAAAAGTGGAGAAACTTTTAATATTATCATTTTTGTCTTATTGGAGTGAATTCGAAGCAATTTTAAATAATATTTATGGTTACCTATAAATCTCACCTAATTAATGAAACAACAAATTTCGAAAACAAATAATTTATTGTGAAATGTACAAATAAAATGTATTTATTCTAGGGACAAAAATGGAGAAACTTTCCAGTTTTATGCCATATTATGTATTATTAGATAGGGAATTAAAAAAACATACTAGTACTTTGTGGCATAACCCTTATTCTTCACAACCTCAGCACATCTTCTTGGCATGGACTCAAGAAGATCGTGAATATTCTCTTTGGAAATTTTATTCCATGCTTCTTTCAAGGCTTGGAAAAATTCATCTTTATTTCGGAACTTAATGAGATTATTTTGTCTAACTTTTCTGTCTAGGTGCTCCCACATGTTCTCGATAGGATTCAAGTCCGGACTTTGACCTGGCCACCTCAGAACCTGCATTTGTTGAGAGGTGAAAATTTTTTGAAGTGTGTTTCGGATCGTTTTCATGCTCAAATTTCCAAATTAACGGCAGGTTATCTTCGGCATATGGAAGCATAATATTCCTTAAGATGTTTAGATAATATTGGCTATCCATGATCCCCTCTATCCTCACCAGTGGGCCAACGCCGTGGCCGGAAAAACATCCCCACACCAAGATATTACCACCTCCATGTTTGATTGTGGGTGTAGTATACTTAGGATTAAATCTTTCATTCACTGGACGTCTAACCTATCTCATACCATCTGATCCAAATAAATTAAATTTACTCTCATCCGACCATAACATGTTTTTCCATAGATTGTAGGGCCAGTGTAAATGCTCTGTTGCGAATCTCAGACGAGCTTGTCTATTTTTCGTTGAAATAAAAGGTTTTTTGACTGGTCTCCTGGCCTCTAAGTTTGCGTCGCATAAACGTCTTCGAATAGATCGAATTGAGAGAGGAATGCTGGGGTATGCCTTTTTTATATCTTCAGCAGAGAAAAATGGATTTTTTATAGAACATCTTCTAATCAGCTTATCGGTTCCAGATGTTGTTTTTTTGGGTCTACCTGGCTTAGGAGTGCTAGTAGTAGTGCCCCTAGCTTGCCACAATCTGATTTGTTTACAAACAACACTTATATAGATTTAGGTCCTTAGCAATCGTCACTGGTTTCACTCCCGCGTTGTGCTTCTCAATTATAAGTTTTTTTATTTGTTGTGATAAGTTTATACCTCGAGGCATTTTGGTAAGTAATTGAGCTTCGCAACACTGCAAAACGAACTGCTTCGAACGAGAACTATTCAATTTATAATTTATACATAAAAAGTTTGTCCATTTATGTCCGCAAGAAAAAGAAACATTGTTTATTAATCACATTCCTTTGATAAAATTCTGAGTTGTTTTTATATGCATTTGTAACTCAGACTAAGATAAACAATTTTAATACATAGTCGAACAAAAATTTTGAATATATTTAAAATTAGAAAATAAATTAAAAGTTTCTCCACTTTTGGCCGGCACTGTATATATATATATATATATATATATATATATATATATATATATATATATATATATATATATATATATATATATATATATATATATATATGTGTGTGTATATATATATATGTGTGTATATATATATATATATATATGTGTGTGTGTATATATATATATATATATATATATATATATATATATATATATATATATATATATATATATATATATATATGTATGTATGTATATATATATATATATGTATATATATATGTATATATATATATATATATATATATATATATATATATATATATATATATATGTATATATATATATATGTATATATATATATATATATATATATATATATATATATATATATATATATATATATATATATATATATATATATATATATATATATATATATATATATATATATATATATATATATATATATATATATATATATATATATATATATATATATGTATATATATATATATATGTATATATATATATATATATATATATATATATATATATATATATATATATATATATATATATATATATATATATATATATATATATATATATATACGGGGTGTTATGGAATTCACTGCATATATTGGAACTGACGCCTCCTTGTAATAAGTCCGATTGCAGAAAATTTACCTTAAAATAGCGGATCTCAATAATAAAGAAATGACGTAATGAAATATTTTTTTCACGCCGCCATTGGTGTACCATATGACTACACTATATCGCGGAGCGTTAATCAGAATGTCAAATTCAAATTTAAAAAAGCTTTATTAATACTAAATAAAATTTACAAGGTTGGTTTACAGTTTTTGAGTTCAGTAGATACAGTGTGCTTTTTAGTATATTCATACACTTTAAGGCCCGACTGGCTGGTATGCTACATAGTTGGTATACCAGTCCTTATGTATCCCATAATCTTTCAGTCGTTTCCTTATGTTTATCCTTGATGATTATTATTATTTCTGTTTTTTGTGAAGGTACTTTAGCTATTGTTATTCAAATTAGGGTATTTTTTAATGAAAAGCTTGAACCAGAATGTAACACATTACTACACATTTGAACAGGTTTCCTGAACAAATTTAATAATAACAAACTATTCTAAAAATTGTTACTTTTTAAAATAATTATTTCCTGACACCAAATATTAATTACACAAGCTTTATATTTCGATATTTTATTCCCATTAAGTAAAAATTTTAACACATGTAATTCTTTAAAATTTTATTTGCGTGATTATAAAACTGACCTAACCAACCTAATAAATAAATTGGGGTAAATCGAAAGTCCTTCCCTTCTTCGATTTCTTTTGTCCCACACAAAAAATGCTTTCTGTTGATCGGCGCGCCGCTTCGGCACGGTGAGGCTTCAAATTTTTTTTTTCTTGGGCGCCGGCTGGATGTGGCTTTTTATTTGAAATTTGTAGGGGAGTTTAGGTATATCGTATTATTTTTGTTATTAGTGGTGTCCGTTTTTTTTTTTGATGTCTTTACCTTTTTTAAGGACTTGAGGTAATTTCCACAGTCTTTTGTACATTTTTTTTTGTAAAGATTTTACATTTTTTTTTTTTTTTAACTTTAGCGTTAAATCCCGAAGTAGACGGTTCAGTATTTAAATATGGTAATCTATTCGGAGACATCAAGTTACTGAGTTACTTATTCTCATTATTGATAATAATAGAAACGTCTTGTAAGATCGATGTGCTTTCATTACCTGAGTTTGTTTGAGAGAGAGAACATTTATATTTTCAGCTGCTTTAAAAAAAATGTTTGGGAAAGATGTTATTGTCCACGGGTCAAACTCCAGTCGCTTTAAATCCAGTAATAGCAGCTCGTTGGTAAGCTTCTGCAAATAAACTTACAATTTGATATTGCGTTACTTGACGACCTGGATTTGTTCTCAATCATTTTTGAATTTAATAATTGCTCATAGGTTTTAAAAAAGAGACTTCCAGTGGCTAAAGTCGTGAGTAGTAAGACCTAGCAGTTGTAATCTTGTTGTATCCCATTAGCGTTGTATTTCCATCAAGTAGAAGTAACACTTTATTTTCAGGGGTTATAAAATGTTTCATCTATTCTATAAATAAATTTAAGTTAATATAGCCAATGTCTGAAGTGATGACAACACTCTCACAAGGTGTGCCATTCCCCGATTCAGAATTTTGTCTCATTTTTTTGAAGTATTGGTGGCACACACTGTTCAGCCACACTAATCCAACACAATACCTCTTTCTCCGCTTATCATTGCGCTGATTTGTTTCTGTCTTTTTGATCCTAAAACTTTTGCGTTTTTTTTTAAATACTTTTGTAAACGTTAATATATTTTAATCTCCGATTCTTGTAAAATGAGGTTCGATTTGCCCTACTCTCCCCTCTCAGCTGTTCTGGCCCGTTACCCAGAAATTATTTCTTTTTTTGTCTCTAAAATTTTATTTGCTTTATTGTAAGGTCGCCTTTCATGGGCAGGTTAATATCGTAAATGATTTGGTAAAATCCAATTTTGCCCCTTTTTGTTAATTTTTAAAATATTTTCGAATTTGAAAAAAAAAGTGTTTAATGTGCTTCTACTTGACCCCACGAATCACTCACTTCAATATATGCAGTAAATTTCATAATATATATATATATATATATATATATATATATATATATATATATATATATATATATAAAATAAGAAGGTAGTTGCGACTGACTAGTAAGAAGAAGGAGTTAATTATTGGGGATGCAGTCAACTGCATCCCTAATAATTAGCTCCTATATATATATATATATATATATATATATATATATATATATATATATATATATATATATATATATATATATTTTATTTTTGTATATGTATTTATGTATATATAAATATAAGAAATGACTATTTCTTCGATAGTACACTAATTTTCCAACCGAAAATTCCATCATCACCTGCCCTATAACATAACATATTTATGCTACTACATTTACAGTATTCAAAAAAATATTACTTCCGAGTAAAAAATAAAGTTTCCTTTGTTTTTTTTAAGTATATTATGCACTCGTTTTTCTTTTAAAAAAGTCCATTATCACCTTTTTGTCACAACTATTTTGAATTGCAAATTTTATAGCTTTCTTAGAAACCTTGAGTTATTTAATAATTATACATAATTATATGTTTTTACGAGGCAACGTAGAAGTTTTCCATACGGTATTTATGTTTATAAATAAATGTATAAAATTCTGAACGGATATTTATTAGCACAGGAAAAATGTATTTTCCAGAACTGGTTTAACGAGCTCATTTTAGATCGGTCGATTTTGTTACCTAAGATAATTTACTAAATTATTATAATAATTTATTTTATCCTTTCTATTTTATTTATTCTTGTAATTGCTTTATTTTAAAATATTGTAGTAGACGATTATTAAGGAGGTGGCTTAATTAATATCAAAGCAATAATAGCAACAAGCAGCCCGCAACTACTGATTGACTCTCATTATAGTCCAATAAGCGACTGCACGAAACATTACGTCATCCAACTTCCTGATAATGTCGGGTGAATATGAAAGAAAATATGTCAATTACCTTTTCTATCGGGTGTATTTTCCTTCATTCCCTAAGGACAAAACGATCACCCTCCGAAATTTTTGCATTTCTTAGTATTTCAAGGTGCCTAGCTCACGAAAAACTTGATTTCCAATTTCCGTCTATCTGTCTATCAGTTCCGTACGATACCTTTCAAACGAAATAAGATATCTAGTTCAAATTTGGCAAACGTATAATACTTCAAGCAAAAAGGAGTCTATACGAGGGTGGATTGATAAATCTGATATGTTTTTAGGAAATGCCGGGAAATTTTGGTAAGCGTGATTCTTGTTACTGTTGTGTTCAAAGTTCCAAACAGATGCAACGAGCAGTAGTTTATTGTCAGCTATTGTAAGTGATCGGTGTTACACGCCTCATAGTTGAATAAAGTCGAGTATCGAAAAGTGATAAAATGATTTTATTTAAATAAGTGGACTGCAGACCAGAGGACATCAGCACTCAAAACCCTTTATTACTGGATAAATGAATTTAAACTCGGCCGTACGAGCACTGCAGATGCTGCACTTCAGGATGCCCGTTTGAGATTTGTTCTAAAAAAATGGTTGATAACATTCATGGTATCGTGATGGAAGATCGTCGCATTAAGCTACGGGTATATAATATCCTGCATGGAGTTCTAAAAATGAACAAGAGTGCTCTATGGGTGCCGCGTTTGTCGACTCCAGACGAAAAATGCATGAGGGAGGACATTTCAAAATCGTGTTTCGAAAAGTCACAGCGTCATCCGAAAGACTTCTGGCGTCGTTTGTAACTGTAGATGAAACGTGAAACCATCATTACACCGAGAAGACAAAACGGCAGTCAAAACGGTGGTTGGTGAAAGTGAAAGTGTACCAAAAAAGCAAAAACAGTGCTGGCAGCTGGTTTTTGGGACCCACAGGGTATCATCACGATTAATTATTTGGAAAAGGATAAAACAGTGTCTGGCTCCTATTACGCAGTGGTATTCGACCGTTTGCATAGTGAATTGGAGCAGTGCTCCTTCACCAGGATAAAGCACCTACTGACACACCGGTCGTTGTGTGGCAAAAGTGCACGAGCACGAGTTTCCCACCCAACCTGTTCCCCTGACTTGGCCCCAACTGACTTTTTTTTTGTTTCCTAGCCTCAAAAATTGGCTTGGGGAAAATTTTTTTTCGTTGAATGAAAAGGTTATCTGTGCTGTAAACGAGTATTATGCACTGTTCGAAACTTTTTTTTTCTGAGGAAATAAAAAAATCGGAATCTCGGTAGACCAAATGTTTAAACTCAACGGAGATTATGTGAAAAAACAGTTTTTTGTTTTTCAATGCACCCTCGTAGTGTCTGAATGATATCTCTTCAGCGGAGGGGGTGGATAAGAGTGGTTAAATTTTCTACAGTTTCAAGACTATTATGACATTTCTGCTTTTGTTTAGTTGGATAACGAACACATTTTAAACAAAGCTACTTATAGTCAAACATATGTATAAAGAGTATGAAGGAGTTATACTTCCTACATGGTGCCTAAGAATCTGAATACGGTGTTATTTTTTGTATTATTTTAAATTTTAACATAAATAATATGTAGAAGGAAGTGGTAATTTTTAGTTAAAAATATCTCTCAAGTCCTTTCTATCTCCCACTAAGTATTTATTATTTTATTTATCCTTTAATCAAAAAAGTCGAATTCAGTATCTATCTTAGATCTGCGTTTTTATTTTCGTATTCTTAAAAGCATAGGATGAAGGGAGTTGGCTTATACCGAATGTTTTCGTTTAGGCCCCAGGGGAATCAACCAACTTTTAAATCAGATGATTTGGACAAAGCAGGATCGGGCTAATGGAAAGAACCTGAAAGGATCGAAACGCGGCGGGAAATTTGAGATTACCATTACTAATCATCAATTGTTTTAAATTACAACGAGATGATAATAATTTAATAAGTCGCCAACCTAGCACGTACCCGCCCTTTTGATGACATATTTAATCATAAGGTGAATGAATTCGGCTCCAAACAGCTCAATTTAGACGTCATGCAATCTTAGAACTATTACTGAATTGCAAAAAAAAATTTCTCGGCCCAACATAGGTCCAGGCAGAGTTAGTGAATAGCCTTTTTTATACGAGAGCCGCTAAGAAACAAGCGATCATTTTCTTGGAAGTGCTTCGCGAACGAAACACTTTTGTTGGATTTGCTTCATCTTGGAACACCCAAACACTTGATTGCTGCTTAGTTTCCGGCTCGGACGAATATATCCAAGTTTCGTTTCCTGTTACGATGTTGTATACGGATTTTGCATGTCCTCAGTCGAATTTTTTGAATACTTTCTTACACTGATTTTTGAATTTCGGTCAAATTATGCGGAACCCATCGGGGACAGAACCTTTTTACAGCTAAATGTTCACGACCATAACGAAATTCTGCAAACCAATTGTAAACAGTCTTTTCTGATTCATTACCAAAAGTTAAACAAAGCGATTCGAGGCATTGTTGTTGAGTTAAGCCTTTACTGAAATCGTAAAAAAATCATCCAACGAAAACCTTCACGAGAAATTTCAATTTGTTCGCAAAACTGTTTTTTTTTTAAACGCTCACAAACTACTCGACCAATTTCTAAGCTGCAACTGTTTTAACAAAAACAAATGTCAAATTTTACAACAATGCTAATGTTACATCTCAATAGCGCCATCTACTGATCGTTTGTAAAAGCTTAAAAGGAGGCCCTCGTATAAAGAAACACAAGAACCTCGGAGAGTGATTGTTGTGATCGGTTTTACGACTACAACACTTCACAAATTAAAAATTAGGGTACATGTTTTGCCATAATTGCGTGGAGATATATTTTTAGCTACCGTTTCGAGGGCTACTACCCCTGAACAGCTTTATTGTAGAAAAATATGCTGAGTTCTCTTTACAATAATTTTAATAGCAACACTGGTGAGAACGGAGTAAAAATTACTCTTGATGCGATTATAGCAAAATAGCTTCCCATATTTTTGCGTTTTTTATTTTCAAAAATAACTGGTCAAGTGCAAGTTGGACTTGCGTTGTTCCGTGCATTGATTGATTTTAAAATAAAAATTTTCGTTACTGAAGTATAAAATGATCAGTGACTTCACAAAACATATCCTAAATGAGTTTTCATCAAAGTTTTTTTCCGATCTTTAGTGAAAACTGATGATCTTGAAAATTTTTTTTCTTATATACCAGATAAATTATTAAAGGTAATAATTTTCGTTCAATCTACACCCTGTAGAGAATATTCCAGAAATTTTTTGATCAGTACTTTTCGAGATAAGGTGGGGGGACAACGATTTATCGCACTTTTGTAAAAGTAATACAAAGAGAATTGCGCGCAAGTATTACATTACATACTCGTCGTTTTACACACCCCACTCGATGACCTTCACTTCCGATTTCACCCCCCAAAACTAACCCCCTTAAGTCGAAATTTAACTTTCAAAACTACATAGCTCTGATGAGGCTATCAGTTCCTATATTAGTGCCAAATTTCAGCTTTCTTTGTCAAAAGTTTCGGAGAATATCAGGTGTGACAGACAGACGGACAGACCGACCGACAGACGGACGGACACCGAAATGATCTTGTAAGTGTTCCGCACGGAACACTAAAAATTACTTACTTTTTAGTTATTTAAAGTAGATAATTTTCATTGGGAAACCCACTACAAAACGTGTATTTATTTTTAGGCAATGTTTTTGTGGTAAAACAATATTTATTTAATAGTGTTGTGATTCATACATGCATACTTTCATAAGATTGATTATTCTAATTATAATTTTTAAATAATTTAATCTAACTTATGGTTTTTTGTTTTAGGTAAGTTTGCTATGGCATTATTTTACTCAAATATCCAATGGTAAGTTTTTTATTTATGTACTTATTATTTCAATTCGAAATCGATATTGTTTGCATTTTTACAGAGATGTGACAGAAGTCACTGTAGGGATGGCAAATAATAGTTTTTAGCGCTTACTAATACCTTTGAATTTAAGTAGAATATTAGTTCGTAGAAATACCTAGGGATAGAAAACGATGAATCTACAGCAGGATACACAAACCGCAATTTAAACAGAGACATAATGCTTTCTCGGCCAATTATCTTATTGAATTATGATAGAGTAATGATCTAAATTGTTGCCTTTAAAATTCAGGACCTAGATTACAAAAGGATGCCCCTTAAAGTGGCGTCAAGAAGCCGAGCCTAAAAACGGCTTCTTTGACCTATACGATACGAGAGCGTTTTTTTTAAGTTGTTTACCTAGCTATAAAGAAAACCTCTCAGAATTAAAAAAAAATCTTTCTTCATAATTACCGCCTACCCTAATACAGTTAGTCCCGTGTTTCTTCATCCAAAAAAAAAAAAATTTACTTGCGCTTTAAAAAGCACAAAATGCTACAACAATTTTCAACCGATCATGTGAGAAAAATTTTATTAATTTTCATTTCAACCCCTGAAATCTTTAGAAGTTTAAACAAAAAGAACCCGTGAAGCGTTAAATCAGAGCTATACGGTAGATGTTGCAACTCGGTGGATCTAGGAGCATAAAAGGAGTCTTCACTTTTTTATTTTCCAAGTTCATAAACGAAAAATCGCTACCGCTTCACGGGCAACGTCCTTTTCTGGAAAGAAACGGCTGTGTTCGTAGCCACTCTTGGCGACAATTTCACTAAACATCGAGAAAATTTTAACGGACAAAGAACCCCTACCACATCTATGCAAGAATAATGAATGCGACCTACTATGCCTTCAAGAAACCCACAGAGATGGAAACGTAACTGTTTACTGGTCTGTACCAAGAATAAGAAGAATCAAGTTAGTAGTAGAAATCCCACACACCCAACACGTCAGTGCTATTTTTGTTACGAGGGACCTGCTGATCGAGTCCACAGATTGCACAACTATATCGAAATAGAAGTATTGACAATAGAGGTGACCCACTGCAGACTGACATCAGCATATAAGCCACCTGGCAATACATTTAAATTCAAAGCCACTAACAACTTCTACAGGAAGAATACAAAATTAGTCCTTGGCGACTTTAACAGCCACGGCTCATCCTGGGGTTATATAGAGGCTGACGACAACGGCCGTCTTGTTGAAGAGTGGGTGGAGAAAATCAACTTATACTTATTCACGATCCAAAACTACCGAAGTCTATCCCCAGCAGAATATAGCGCCAAAGTTGCGACACTGATATATCCTTCTAAACTGTACAAATCATAATTAGTGCATTAATTAAATCGGTATGCGATCCAGTGCCAAGGTCTCAGCACTGACCTTTCGGAGAAAATGTCCACTCGGTCATCGAGACCTGCGAAAAGAAGATTCAGTGTTAAAAAAGCAAAATGGGAGAACTATGCAGCTGGCCTGGATCAGACAATGTCTGAACTGATACCTGTGTCAAGTAACTATGAAGCTTTTATTGATATGGTAAGGAAAATATCCCGAAAACACGTTTCCAGACGATGCCGACAAAATTATATACCATGCCTGACCGGTGAATATGATCACCTGTGCTCTAGTTTTCAAGAACTCTTCGTGGAAGCTCCATTTAGCGCATAAACTATCGAATGCGAGAAAAGTCTAATTCAATCCGTGAGTGATGGCAGGCAAAAAAGTGGATTGAGACCCTAGAAAGAACGGACATAACCCACAGTAGCAAAATAGCTCGGAACCTTATTAAGAACCTCAGTTGTGATATAACAGCCTTAATCAAAAACTTTTGCGCTTCTAAAACCAGGCAAGGCTCCTGATGCACCTGGTAGCTACTCTCCTTGACTATATAAACTGTATCAAAGAATGCTTCTGAGACCTATTCAGCCCGTCATCAAGCCATCCTTATTCCTTAAAGAGCTGGCTTCAGACCTAGGAAAAGTTGCACTAGTAGAGTCCTTAAGCTGACGGAATATATTAAGGAGGGCTTTCAAGAAAAATTAATTTTACATGTCTATGTCGACTTATTGCGAAACACGAACCCTTGTTATGTAAGCTATTTAAAACAACTAACGACTACCATTTCACCAAAGCACATTTCGAATACAGAAGAATGATCTGCCACAAGGTGGTGTGTCATGACCGTTGCTATATGTATATACACTCCTGGACGAAATTAACGCAACAATATATTAAATCATACAAATCTCTATAATGAATTAATTTTAATAATTTTTTATGAACATTGGTTACACTAAAAGTTTGAAAAAACTTATTCGGATACTTTAAAAGTGAATTAGCTACCAAATTTCTGTATAAGATTCGAATTAAAATTATTCTTAAGACCTAATAACAAAATCGTTGAAATTATGTAATAATGAAAAAAAATAAACAGGGACACTAGTAGCAAAATTAATGGTGTAACTGGGACACTAGTAGCGTCCTCCTCTACTTCGGATGACAGCGTTTATGCGCCTAGGCATGCTTCTAATTAAATTTTGGATAAAATCTTGAGGAATTTGCTCCCATTCTGTTATAACTGCATTTTCAAGTTCCCTCAGGTTTCTAGGTGCAGGTATATGACGTTTCACATTCTTCCTAAGGTGATCCCATACATGTTCTATCGGATTCAGATCCGGGCTTTTTGGTGGCCATTGCATAATCGGTATATCAACTTGATTAAGATAATCGAGTACCTCCCTAGCCACGTGAAGTCGAGCGTTGTCTTGCATAAACAAGAAATTGGGCCCCACAAAATCACCGAAAGGCATCACATGTTCTATTACAATATTCTCAAGATATTAGTCAACATTCATGGATCTCGTACGGACAGGAACTAACTCTGTGCGAGCATCAAAGGAGATGCCACTCCAGAACATAACAGAGCCACCGCCGAATGGAATCCTTGCAGAGATATTGCAAGGAGCAAACATCTCTCCTGGTTTTCGCCATACTCGCTCACGACCATTTGGATGTTTTATACTAACCCTAGTTTCATCTGTGAAGAAAACTTGTTTCCAATCATCCACAGACCAGTTTTCGTGATTTCGAGCAAAACGTAACCTGGAAACTCTGTTCTCTCTAGTAAGCAAGGGCGCAGTGGCTGGTCTCCTACTGTTTAATCCAGCTTCATTTAACCGTCTTTTAACTGTTTTAGAAGAAATTGTGACATTGCGAACAGCTTCGAGTTCGTTCCTTATTATAGAACTAGTGACAGTCCTGTTTCTTAAAGCATATTGTCTTATAAAACGTTCATCTAGGTCGCTAGTGCATCGTTTTCGCCCTTGCACTAGCCTTCTAGAATAAGTTTCTACTTCATTCAAGCGTCTTACCATACGACTTATTGTGGAACGATGTTTGCCTAACAAATTGACAACATAACTTTGACAATATCCCTCGTCCACTAAAACTGAGGCTCGCACTACCTCGTGTTCAGTTAAATTCCTTGTTCGATTCATTTCTAATTCTTCGGGGTCGAAAATAAAACAGTCTACCACAAAACCGTATTACTTTGAAAAAGGGAACAATTTATAAGCTTACTTTTAAAGAAAATCTATCGCATTATTACAGAAAATTGTTTATCTTCTAAAAAATTCTTTAAAACTATAAATCTAAACGAATTGTTTTGATTTCTGCCATGAACAACAAAACAAAATATGCATAGCCTACTATTCAAATACTCGATAAACTTTAAAACTGACATAAGAAAAAGATAAATTAATTTTCAGATTGTTGCGTTAATTTTGTCCAGGAGTTTGTATGATAAAAGCGTCTTTTTTTAAGAAGATATTTAACTACTTTGGTGAAATGGTAGTCGTTAGTTGTTTTAAATAGCTTACATAACAAGGGTTTGTGTTTCGCAATAAGTCGACATAGACGTGTGAAATTAATTTTTCTTGAAAGCCCTCCTTAATATATTCCGTCAGCTTAGGGACTCTACTCGTGCAACTTTTCCTAGGTCAGAAGCCAGCTCTTTAAGGAATAAGGCATGGCTTGATGACGGGCTGAAGCATTTTTTGATACAGTTTATATAGGCAAGGAGATCGGACGGTAGCTACCAGGTGCATCAGGAGCCTTGCCTAGTTTTAGAAGCGCAAAAGTTTTTGATTAACGCTGTTCTATCACAACTGAGTTTCTTAATAAGGTTCCGAGCTATTTTGCTACTGTGGGTTATGTCCGTTCTTTCTAAGGTCTCAATCCACCTTTTTGCCTGCCATCACTCACGGATTGAATTACAGTTTTCTCGCATTCGATAGTTTCTGCGCTAATTCACAATTTCTTTCGTTCATTTTTAATACTATTTTGAAAACCCACTGCAAAATTACTAGCAACAAGTGACAGATTATAAAGTATGGCCGAAAATTATTCATTTGTTTTCAGTTTAGCGAGCAATAGATAGCTTGATAAAATGCAGCTGATTATAACGTGTTTTTTTTCAATACAGTTCTTGAGTGTATGGAGACTTTTTTGACATTAATTTTGTTTACATTTTTATAACAATGATATTCCGTAGTTATTTTTAATACTAATCCTCGTTGGTTAAATTTCAAATATGAATTTAAACATGGTTTCTCATAGTTCCAATTAATTAGTTAAACATAATAGAAAATTAATATAGAGAGCTGGTGTGTATGGAGACTTTTTGACTGACTGGATACTGACTAGTCAATCATCGCTCCTGATGAAGCTAACATGATTAGCGAAACGCATGTCGAGCACAAAAATAAAGTCTTTAGTGTAGTGGTGATATATACTGAGTAGAATTATACATTATTGAATAAGAAAAAACGTGAAAGTACATATTGGATGTTAAGTTATACATATATGAACAGGTCAGAGATCTAATTAACTTAGCCTAGGTAAGGATTTTATTTTATTTTAAAAGTAATCACCGCACTAATTGCGCAAGTCCGACTGGCACTTGGCCCGTTTTTTGTTTCGATAATGTAAAGAAACGCATTTTCTAAAATGTCAAGTAAATAAACGCACTTCATTTAAATCTAATTCTAATTAAAATAATATTTTTGATTCATTCATATATTCTAGGAAATGTAAAATGGCAATAACACATTTTCACGGAAAAAAACCAAACAAACATGAAAATAAGTGTGGGTTCCCTTTGCCAAATTATTTAAAGTATGTGATCTCTGAATTTGTCACTATTCCGGAATTGTTTTCAAGGTTAAAAAAGTATTGTGGTTTATTGAAAACCTGACTGATTATTTTAGAATTAGTCCTTTATTTGACCCATTTTATTTAATGTTTGTTGACATTAAACAGGGACGATTATGTCATAATGACCGCCGTAAAATTTTTTGGATTTAGATTAATTTTATTAGGTTGTGGTTACCTAGGCTGTCTGAAAAGGTCTCGGCCTCACACATAGATGATGTTAGAAACTGTGAAACCATATTTGTTTGGAAAGTTCCATCTTTTATATGCATGTAAAATTTTATTTCGATCTGTCAATTCATTCGAGTGGTAGCAGCTGTTTAATATTGACGTGTAATTTATTTTTTTAAAATGGAAAAAATCGCATATCGTGAACTAATTAAATTCTTTGTTTGGGATGGTTTAACATCAACAGCAATTGATCCGAAGTTATTAAACGTATATAAGGATGCATCACTTCACTTTAAACTGTGAAAAAATGGACTGCTTCTTTTAAATATGGTCGTACAAGCCGAAAATGATCCACGCGAAGGTCGTCCAAAAACTGCTGCAACACCACAAATCATTTAACAAGTCCATGATATGGTGTTAGATGATCAAGGAGTGAAAGTGTGTAAAATAACTGAGACCACAGGCATCTCAAAAGAACAAATTGGAAATATTTTGCATGAAGAATTACATATGAAAAAGCTTTATGCAAGATGGGTGCCGCATTTACTAACAACCAAAAACGCATTCGCATCCGTATTTCTCAAGCGTGTTTTAATCGTTTTAAACAAAATAAAATGGATTTCAAGCGTCGTTTCATAGTGGAGAAAACGTGTATCCACCACTATACACCAGAGCGAAAAGGACGGTCAAAACAATGCTGCCGAAGCCGGTGGAAGTGCATCAAAGAAAGCAAAGACGGTTCCATCAGCAGGGAAGGTTATTGCAACAGTTTTTTGAGTGTTATGTATTTTTGGGTGCTGAAACCGTATCTGGTATCAGTTTTTTTTGTATCACCCACAGTTCTCTCACAATATGACATCGATTAAATTTCAAAATAAGGAAAATTTGATACATAAAAAATAAAAACTTAAACCGTACTTTTGTTTGATTAGGCTACAATTTTTACTCACGATAACATATTTCACTTCAATGCGAATATTTTAGGTGCTTATTTTTTTGCATTTCCTTTCCCTTTTCTCTGTGAAGTTTCTTGTATAACTTTTTCTCCGATGTGATGCATTTTGTTGTTCTCTATGAAGTGACCAACAGTAATCACCCATCATGTTGATATTTCACCGTACCCTGGTACCGTTTCTCCATCGCCTTTATGTCCTGATGGAACCGTTCCCCCTGCTCTTTACTCACATCGCCTAAGTTTTTAGGAAAAAAGTCAAAATGGTTGTGCAAGAAGTGGACTTTAAGACTCATCAGACAACCCAGTTTTTTGAACTTGTTTATCATATTAGCTACGATAAGTGCATAGTTAGTGTCTTTCACATTGCCCCAAAACTTAGTCACAACTTCTTTAAATGATATCCAAGCCTCCTTTTCCTTTGTAATCATCCTTGCTTCAAAGTTGGAATCGAACATCATTTTACGAATATCAAGCCCAACGAAAATCCCTTCTTTCTGATAAATGAGGAAATCTTTTACACAAATGTTTAAAACATTCACCATCTTTAGGCAAGGCTTTCACAAATTGTTTCATTACGCCTAACTTGATGTGTAGTGGTGGTAGAAGAATCTTTTTTGGGTCTACTAAAGTTTTATGCAAAATGTTCTTCTCGCCTGGTGTTAAAGATTTTCTTACGGGCCATTGTTTTTTGGACCAATGTTGTTCCCTTGCTCTGCTGTCCCAATCACATATAAAACATGGAAACTTTGTAAAGCCCTTTTGTTGACCAAGGATAATGGGGACAACTTTTAAATCTCCACATAGCATCTAGTCGTGAGCTGGATAGTTAATTTTCTATAAAATTGTGTTAAGATTGTCGTAAGTTTCCTTCATATGGACTGAATGAGCAACAGGCAGTGAAGCATAAATATTTCTGTTGTGTAACGAACACCTTTTAAACTAGTTTTTTGATGAACCTATAAAAAGCCTTCAATCTTCCTTCTTGTACTCAATGCCAAATTCGTTCATTAGACTACCAATATCATGGCAGTAAACCCACTTCCTGCTTTTATCGTTGGCCTGTGTTATCTTCACAAAGGTAAAACAATTAATGTTATTGTAACCTTTTGGAGCAGTTGGATACAAACATTCGTGAGAGAAGACTTGGATTAAAGAAGAAAAGAATCATTTTTCATCGAGACAATGCACGTGTTCACACAAGTGTTTTGACGATGGCAAAATCAACGAATTAAAGTACAAATTGCTTGAACATCTAGCGTATTCACCAGATTTGGCTCCCTTTGACTATTATCTGTTTCCAAACCTGAAAAAATTCCTGACTGGAACGTGTTTTACTTCAAATGACGAAGCTATTGCAGCCGTGGATGGATATTTCGCAGACCTTCCGGAATCACTTTAATGATAGTAGTGAAAAACGTTGGAATAAATGTATTGACGTTTCAGGAGATTATATTGAACAATAAAACATATTTCACGTCAAAAAAAAATTTCTTTCATTGTTAGGCCGAGAACTTTTCAGACAGCCCACGTAATTACCTGTAAAAAGTTAAGTTCTAAAGTAGTTTTTATTTTTTAAAATGACTCCCTTACGTAAAACTGAAAAGTCGTATTTTCTCAATCGTAGATAGAGAATGCGGAGGCTGATACCT
>CM032454.1:56204236-56239236 GCA_019049505.1 Pachyrhynchus sulphureomaculatus | reverse complement strand
CTCATCATTCGTTTTCTTTTTCAAAAACAAATATTTTATCACTGCTCGATATTCAATTTTTTTCCATTGTTGTAAAATCACAAAAGTTGTTCTATTTAGCTGTCACTCACATACTATGCAGAGACTTGAAAATTTGACAAAATTCTTATGATATGCTTACAAAAAATATAATTTTTTAAATAGTAGTAGCGCCATCTCTCGGCAAGGCCAGGTACTTATCATACAACCTCTTATATTAGAGCACGATACCCGATTTGCTCCTAAGTCGAAATTTTCTTTCGACTCGACTTATTTGTCTTGCAACTACTCGTAAACGAGTAACGAAAGTTCCTAACTAGGGACATGCTACGTAAGAACACCTAGCCCCCTCGTATGTTTTTGAAACTTTTGTACTTTAAAATTAATATAGGGGCACTCAGTATTTTCTAC
This sequence comes from Pachyrhynchus sulphureomaculatus, assembly GCA_019049505.1. NCBI lineage: Eukaryota > Metazoa > Arthropoda > Insecta > Coleoptera > Curculionidae > Pachyrhynchus > Pachyrhynchus sulphureomaculatus. The sequence goes on along the minus strand of CM032454.1, from coordinate 56,238,807 downwards.
ATAATTTTTAATTACTTTGTATTTTTCGCTCATCTTTTGCTTTTACCATAGACAGACAAATTAGTTCCAATATGTTACTAAGTACCTTGTGTAAAATATTATTTAATGGTTTGTAGCTTCCTTATTACTTTAAAATGAATCTATCAGCTATGGTTTATTATGTTTTATGGTTTAGTGTTCGGTAAATTATTCTTCAGATTACTTGCTTAGGTACTAAACGGAGCGCTATAACTCCTAGAGATCAATCCTTTAATCATGACTGCCGAATATCGCATGCAACGTACAACATTTCTTTTTAAATAATGCGTAAATTTTTGTAATAGCTTTAAAGGAACGACGAAAGGAAAATTCGTATACAGAGTGCGTCACCAAAATCCGGACAAATTGAACAATTTCTTTAACCAAAATTTTAGTAAGGGTTTACATAAATCTCGAATTTCAAATATTCAATTTTTTTACGGATTTTTATTCTCTATGGAGTTGAGTTTCGGATCGCGAAGTGTGTACATGTGAATCGAACACCCGACAATAGTCAACTCGTTTAACGAGCATTATTACAGTAATGTTTCGATCTATTTAATTATTTTGTCGATTGCAAACGGGAGGGACTAGAAATAAAGCAGAACGTAGTGTTAGAATTACACATAATACACAATACAATAAGTAAAAAATTTGGAGGTTTATGAGAAATAATTCTGTAAAATTGTATGAAGCTAACGAAACCATAAGCGACGTTTTTACTGTTTACGGTGAAATATAAACAACAGTTTTTGTTTTCTCCCGTGTTTGAAAATGGAATATACGAGGAACACACGTAAAGTTTTTATAACAGAAAGAACAATGGATAGCGATGATTATATCTCGCCGTCGAAGAAAAAAAGAGCCAATGGGATTATTCAAGAAGAGTAAAAAGCTGATAAGAACACCACAGAAAGAAAAAAACGAAAGAGTAGATAAGACAGACAATTTGATAGAAATGATCAGAGAGCTAATGTCAGATATAAAGGATATAAAACAAGATCAGAAGAGATACCAGCAAGAGTTGAAGGAACTAAAAAAGGAGAATGAAGTATTGAAAGAGGAAAATAAGATAATTAGAGAAGACATGAGAAGTATGGATTTGAAGATGAGTAGACTGGAAAAAGACAACGTAAGGAATAATATTGTAATATCGGGAATGAAATTTGAAGCGAATAGCCAACCAGATCTGAAACTAGGTGTAGAACATTTTATAGAGAGGAGTATGGACACCAAAGTACAGATTAAAGATGTGATAAAAATAGGAGCTACTATATTCAAGATAGAACTTGGAAACACGGGAGATAAAGAAGCTGTAATGAAAAATAAAAACAAACTGAGAAACGTAAGAGAGAGAGTTTATATAAACAACGATTTAACAAAACATGAACGAGAAATTCAAAAAAATTGAAGCATATAGCATAGAACGAGAGAAAGAATTGAAAAAGGGTGAAAATAGGATATCAAAAAATCATAGTCGAAGGAAGAGAATATAAATGGGACATTGAGGAAGAAAAACTGAAAGAACAAACAAAGAACTACTACCATCAAGTCAAAAAACTGAAAAAAAGGAGAGAGCTAGGTAAATTGACGACGACTCTGGCAAAGATAAAGGATACAGAAGAAAAGACTAGTAAAATGAATACAAATAAGAAGATAATCAAAGAAATAGATAGGAAGAAAAAAATGGGAAATAATTATGGAGTTATTAGATTGAGAACACAGAATAATAGGGGTATAAATGGAAAAGAGGATGAACTGACAGAAGAACAACAAAGCTCTATGTAGGAATCGCTGAATCAGAAAGGAAAGGAAATGGATGCAAAAAGTTAGAAGGAAAAGCATACAAAAATCAACATAGAGACATAATACCGGAACAAGATACAGAATTCACACAAACAGAAGAAACTAGTACAGAAGAAACAAAAGAGGCAAGGCAAAACAGGATGGAAGGATATGGAAATATGGAAAAGATATAGAATAACTCAACTTCATGGGCCTTACACTCCTAACAAAAGGGGTAGAAAGGCATAGGGATTAAGTAAGTAAGTAAATTATTCTCTATACTTCTAAGAATTATTCAAAAATTTTTTTTAAGAAAATTCCATGCCATTACAAAATTATAGCATTAAATGTGACCTGGAGCCGGATTGGGACCGCTATCTGTTTTCAGATGCTGTCTACAATATTACTGAATCAGTTTTTAATATTTCTTAACTTTGTTTTTAAATCTTAATAATTACTTTGTCTAAAAATGTCGAGAGGTTTTTCTTAATTTTTCTAATAGATACTTTTTTATAAATAATTAAAAATTTTGGGTTGAAAATTGCATATTAAAGTTTAAAACACCGTAATTTTCTTATTTTTGAACAAACCCTTCGATAATTTTTAACTACTACATTATTTTACAAAATTAATTTTTTACACTGGATTTGTGAAGTTATCCTGCAGGCAAGGAGCCGCCATAGTTTTCATCAGTGGTCCATTTAACCCGATAAAAAATAATGTAAACATTTAAAGCAGGATCGCTAAAGAACACAATTATGCAATATATATTAGCTTAAATGAGGGCCTCAATTCTTGGTCTGAAGCGTCAACACCCATGGTGTAATACAGCGCTGTCCATGAAGGCGAATGAGGTCCTTATTGATACATTAGGATACTGGGACTTGTTGGTGATTCTTTTAATTACGCTGAATACGTGTGGTAGTCTAAAGAATTCAAACTTGGTCTGTTGGAAGTCCAAAATTCCTTTGACTAAAACATATTGACGTTGTCTGAGAGCCAATTTTGGACCAAATGGCTCGTGTGGGCCGATGCAGAGCCCTTCTGAAAAACAGGACCTTTTTTTCTCTTGTTTAAACCCACAATCGATGACAATTTTTGCACGGATTGCCTTCGTTCCTTCGAAATCAGCGATTGAGCCTTTTCGATGACTACGGGAGTTCTTGCTTGTAACTTCTTCGCCAACATACTGGAACTTTCGTTGGGTTGTTCTGCAACCGTATAATTTGCTACAACCTGTATCTGTTGGTTCTTTACATAACCATCAAATCCCTTTTATGTGAAAAATTCTCATAATGCTATTTGATCTAAAATAAATTTATCCTCTCCACGCCCTTTTCACCCCCCTCACCGGAAGTTATATCGCTTAAAAATTATATTAGAGCTATTAACAAGGGAAGTGAACACAAAACAAACATTTTAGAGCTGCATAAAAATATTTAGCTCGGAAATTAAACTAGTTTGTAGATAACTTGGTTATATCTTAACCATAATTAAATTCGGTTTTGAAAAATTGCAGAAAGTACAACCTTAATAAAGTTATTTTGTTCAGATAGAAGTTATAAATCTACAAAGTTACATACATATACATACCAAACTTATGTCAGTATTATATTGACAACCAATTGATCAATTTCCTTAAACGACTAAACAGTTATAAAATTAAAAACGATTTTACTTAACATCAAAGTTAATTAGAGACATGATTTGGTTTTAATTAGCTCGAACTAGCACGAAAATAATCTCTGTACTTCTGTAAACACGTTTACCGTTGCTGGTGTACGACCTATCATAACAAAATTTAAATATAGTTGATTTTAACTCTATCGTAATTAACATATCATGTTTATTTTTTCCTCTAAACGTTGTTAATTTGGATCGTTTTTGTTGCTATTTTCAATTTATTGAAAAGATATGTGCGTAAATACAAACACGAATATCTCGTTTTTAATCCAATTAACATAAAAATTTTGTATAAGAATCTCTACAAAACAAATTATTTATTTCAATCGTTCACGGTCACCTAATGAATTTTTATACTGGTTTTGCGGATACTATTAAGGTTCGTACACACTATCGCCAGAGGTCGGGGGAAAAGAATGAAGGTACTAATGCAGGTGAATACGGTTCGAATTTTCGTCATTTTTCAAAGTCTCACAACTACCTAAACTATTCATATCCTTGAGTACAGGGTAGCATTCATCGCCGTATGTGACTGATGCGTTTTGGCTACCAGGTTTAACGCAGAAATCAATACCAGGTTTTTTCATGTTCCGACAATTTATCAAAACACTGTCACTCCTACTATTACAGCTAGGTACGTGTCATGAAACAGCTGACACAATACCAATCAAGACAAACGTTTTTGAAAAGAAGAAGCTACAACTACTGGGTATTTTCCTCTATTTTTGAAAATTTCGGTTTCTTTTTGGACAGAGAGTGTTTATATGTACGTTTGTTTGTCTCACTCATAGAACCTAAACTACTGGGTGTATTTTAATGAACGAGAGCTCAAGACGTTCCCCATTATTTCGCAAGCGATATTTGCTATGTAGTTTTACCACAAAAGCAATAAGGCGAGCGTCAGGTGCTTTTTTTTAACACTAAAAATTTGTAATCTTAAAACTTATCTAGTTTGGTATCAAATGAAAGAGTTTTTTTTACGAAAATGTTAAATATATATATATATATATATATATATATATATATATATATATATATATATATACTGTTTTTATAGTGAAACTCTATATAGTGAAAAACTCTTTATAGTGCAATTTTTTTCAAGACGTACCTACATAGCAATATATACGGATTTTTTCTTTATATAGTGAAAAACTTTCTATAGTGAAATTTCGGTCAACATTTTGGTCTACTATATAGAGTGTCGACTGTATATATATATATATGTGTATATATATATATATATATATATATATATATATATATATATATATATATATATATATATCTTTATAAGGAGAACATATAGAAAATGTCTAAAAGCACACCAAATTATCATGAAGAGTGTGTGAATCATGAAGTGGCAGCCCGTGGCTCAGTGACATAGTACCTTGGTTACTGTGCAAAAGGTCGAGGGTTCAGTCCCGCAGGTCGGTATACTTATTTATTAATTTATTTTAAGTATATTTGGCTTGGCCACGTACATAGGTAGTAGTTGTTTGCAGTGCAATAACGTCCGAGGCAGCACTACCGCGTTGTTCAAAAGATTCAGTGAAATACAAAAATATATGTTTCGGCACTTGGACAACGTCGACGGGTATTACGACATCCTCGCCGATATCCTTAGGATATGGAAAAAGGGCAAAATCCCTACTCAGGGAGGTGAACGATAAAAAAAAAGAAAGGTGTATCATTCAAGCTTCAACTACATACTACTGTCTGGATTTTGTAGAGCTATAGCTAGAAGAATTTGTTATGGAGACTGAGGATGTAGACGTTTTTACGTTGAACGCATATCTCGAGGCAGACTGGAAGAATCAACAACATACTTCGCACTTCATCACATGAAGACATCCATATGTAATAGGCTGCCCGCTCGAGGTTTATGGTAAGCAAAAAGTGCGAAACAAGACCATAAAGCAGTTAGATAAAAGAGCCATCTATCAATCATATGCTTCAGATACCATGTTAAACTGTTGGTGTCGTTTGACTAAAATTACCCAGACGTCAGACAAGGTTGGCAATAAAGATTTCTATAGTTTATTTGCCTGGTTAAAAGCCTTCGAAGATCTAGAATAAATCAAAATCACGATAGAACAACTTAATCAAGCTTCACAGAAAGTTGGATTTGAGATGAACCTCAAGAAAACAAAACTTCTAAGCCCACAAAACACAAAAATTAAGATCGACACGGAAGAGCCCGAGAGAGTGGAAGAGTGTATATACTTGGGACATACAATTAGATTCGATAAGGAAATATCAAGACGAATTGATCTCGGCTGGACTACATCTAAAAAACATACATATCCGGATGATCTTAAAAAGAAAAGTGTACGAGAGCTACATACTTCCAGTAAGAACGTTTGGGCTGGAAACCATGACCCCTACAAAAAATAGTCTTTGTCGACTATCAGTGAAAGAGTGGCAAAATTAAAGTGGCAGTAGGCGGGGCATATGGCGAGAACGAATGATGGTAGATGGACAACAAGATTACTTAAATGGAAACCTCGGGAGAGCAGACGAAGTGTCGGAAGACCAATGAAGAGATGGACTGGCGATATTAGGTTAATAGCAGGCAGTAGATGACTCCATCTTGCACAAGATAAAGACAATTGGAAAAAACTTGAAGAGACCTATCTCCTGCATTGACGAAATAGTGGCTTATGAAGAAGATGCATCCCCGATCATACAACAGCGACAAGACGCGACAAAAGCAAGAGCTACGACGTTAAATTGTGCAGGGCTGACTAGAAAGACAACATAAAAAAAACAATACATTTTAATATGCTGTTTTGACTTTGCAGCTTAATTAACTCATTGAAAGCGACAGCATAACTAAGCAACACAGTCGGCATTTTTATTTTTCTGAAATATTTATAACTTCTAAAATTATTCTTCTTGAAGTGGCATTTCCGATACGGATGTAGGCGACCCTCTCGCCTTTGCCTATGGTTAGTGCCTTTTTAAGTGTTTCCACCGAAAAAGAAGACCTACAGTTTAATGCCGGTTCCGAACGGCCAAACTGAGAAGGCTGCACTAGGCATGATACTACGGGTTGTTTGCATTGCCTCCCAAGAGAGGCGACAGTTACGTTGTATTTTTTTTAATTAATTCTCTTTTGCCTAGCCGAGATTCGAACTCGGGTCTTCGACTTAGAAGTCAGACACCTTAAGCACTACGTTTTGGCCGCCTCTTTAATTACATCATTAGTACGACAAAATATTCTAATTTAGCAATATTTCTCTAAGTTAAATTTATATGTAAATGTGATACTTCAACTTCAAAATGGCCGCATTGCACGTTGATCAGATTTGTCCTTTTAAAAATAATATCGTAAAAATTGATAGCAGATTCCTAGAAACACATGTTTTTTCCATTTTAACATTTATGAACGTTAAACTATGATAATTGCAACTGTTAGTAGCGGCTACGATCGCTACTTTACCTGACTTTTTTCTCATAACAACCTTTTTAAAATATGCATTTAAGGAATTTCTATAAACGTTGTTATGTTTTAAAAAAAGATAATACAATAATAAATAATAACATATACCACTTTTTGCTGATATAAAAATTGTCAAATTTGCCGATTTACTGATTTAGGAGTCGGTATTGATCGATCCCTAGTTATTACATTTATTACCTTGATATAAAATGTCGCTCTTGATTATCTACCAATTACTTATTATAGATGACCAAAAAGAATGAAACAATTCCTTTTTGCTGTCCTTAACTGTCTAGTTATTAACAAAAATGATTAAAACAATACAGAAACTATCGCATTTTATTGACAAGTATAAAATGTCTACGAACCCATTCCAACCCAGTAATAAGAATTTATGTTAAAGGTTAACCAACAATAATAATCCGAGAATGTAACCGAAACCATAGTATAGTCGGTCAGTGGTGTAACTGTAATTTAGAATTACGAAGAAAAGGAAAAATGGAAAAGTCCTGACAACTTTCTTTATTTAATTTCAAACTAACATCTACTCGTTTTCATCCTTTGTAGCATCATCTTAACCGCAGGAATTATATATATATATATATATATATATATATATATATATATATATATATATATATATATATATATATATATATATATATATATATATATAGGGTGTCCCAAAAACCAACGTATTCCCTTCGAGGACTGATAGGCTAGCTTATAAATCACCAAAATATATAAATATGACCTTAGTGAAAAATCGTTCTATGACGAGTCAAAGTTAGCTAATTAAAATGTTTTTTTACTCAAGATACTTGCAAGAATATTTTTTCCCCACCAGTTTAGCACAATTAGTTTTATTCTGAACTGTGATCAACAGCAGGGTTATTCAGGATTACGTAACAATAATTAGAATCTTAGAATACAGAAATTTGTAGTTGTGGCACGCGATAAACTGATCTAAGGATTTTCACGAAATTCGTGCCAATATCTCGAAATCTAACAAATTTCAATAACGTCATATTTATATTCTGGTTTGTTATGAGCTGGCCTGTTACCCCTCGAGGGGAATACGTTGGCTTTTGGGACACCTAGTATATATTCATCATCATCATTAGCTTATTCCATCCACAGTCGGATGTAAATCTCCCCAAGTTGTATCCAGTCGTGTCCCGCTAATCTTTTTATGTCGTCCGTCCATATTGGTATCCGGTATATATGTGTATATATATATATATATATATATATATATATATATATATATATATATATATATATATATATATATATATATATATATACATATATATATATATACATATGTATGTATATATATATATATATATATATATATATATATATATATATATATATATATATATATATATATATATATATGTAGTAGTGGTTTTTCGGGAATCCCGTGTTAGCTTAAAATCTCTTGATGGACGGTTTCGCTGACGTTTCGATGGAATCTCATCCATCTTTATCAAAGCGTTGAACACTAAGCGATGTCTTGGCGATGAATGTCGAGACTGGCTCCGAGAGCCCCGGTTTTATGTGCTGGGGGGCGTGGCTGTATTGGTCGAATGGTTCTGACCGATGGAGGCTCGGCTTTAACTGCGCGTTTTCTGTCCTGTGTGGAGGATTAACATACGGTTGGTTTTACTTGGTATTGAGATAGGATATGTTTCCAAGAATTTGGTAGACGTTGGCTATCATCTCGGTTATTTAAGTTGTTGGGCTGCTTCTCTATTTCTATGGCTTGTTTGATTATCCTTGTAGATAGGTTTTTACTTTTTTGTAGAGTCCTGCTTTTTTTCAAAATCGAATCGCCAAGACATCGTCTAGTGTTTAACGCTTTAAAAAAAGATTCCATCGAAACGTCAGCGAAACCGTCCATCAAGGGACTTTAAGCTAACATAGGATACCCGAAAAACCACTACTAAATTTCACACCCTAGAAAACATTCGTCAAAACATATATATATATATATATATATATATATATATATATATATATATATATATATATATATATATATAAATATAAATAGGTTCACTAAATGAAAGTTTGCAAACATATTAAAACATTCAATAAAAATTGGCAGTTTACATCAACAGACGGTAAGATTCAGCCGTCTTCACATAACCCACAATTAATTTTTAAAAAGAGAAATCACATGTCTGTCAAAATTTAAGGGTGCCCGAAGTATTACGATTTTCACAGATAAACTGCCTACTCTAACTACTAACTGTAACTTAACTCTTAATGTTTGTAGGCTGATTATCTTCTCTCGTTATGTAAATACTGTTTGTATACTCTCTTTATTGAAACCGTTTGTTGCTGTAATAACCGTTACCGTAGCAACCGTTGCCATATCAGCCAGTCTGTCAAAAAGCTGTTGCGGAACGGCTCTATGACATTTAGATGATTTCTCTAATAATATAATTTTCTGCGAGCCTTTTTAAAACTCTAGTAAATTACAATAAAGTTTTTTTAAAAGCAATTTTCTTTTGAAGCTTTTAAAATATTTTGCTCAACAACAACATTCTTATCATTTAACAGAGTTGTTGGCAAACATTTTCATTAAAATTATCGAAAATAATGGATATTAAAACCTTGATTTAATGAAGAAAAACAAAAGGAAGTAAACAATGTTTAAGAGGTAGTTTTTGGAAACGATTTATATTAAATTTCTAATTCACCGAAGCCGTAATAAAATTATTTAACTTATTAGCAAAAGCAGTATTTGCTCCAGAAAACAAACATATTGTTTAGGTAAGTTTCAAAAATTTTTTATTCTAAAATTATCCGACTTACCAACACTACACAACTCATACTTCCATAGTTTTAAAACACTGTTGTAAATGAAATTTTAAAAATGTACAAGAATTACATTTAAAATTTACAAGTGTACAGGAAAACATTAGAATTAAAAAGAAGGTTAAATATTTTCTGCAATTATTGAGATAACGTGTCTTGAGGTCCTTGAACATATAAAACTCGACGCGATAAGTCGCAGCAATTACTTACCTAAACCTGAATTAGTTTCACACAACTAATTCTATGCTAAATGGCAAGAACTCTAGAAATATTGTCGAAGTTTCTCTTGGATAAGTCTGTGTTTGAGCTCTGACGACCCATCGAATTGTATTAAAGTGAAATAGCCTTTGAACGGCAAGCTTTGGTTAGATTGAAGATGCAAAGGAACCGTTGCAACCATCTTGCCTACCAATAGTGACGTAAAAACACTAACAGCGTGAGCCGTAACATCTTTGTTAGTACAAATATCTAGAATCTTACTTGTTTCTGTGAAAACCGACAAAATGTGTCTCCACCCTCAATTAGTATACGATTTTAATAGTTGTTATGGCTCAAATTCCGCAAAAAAATTCTATAATTTTTTACTGCGTTAATTATTGTCCCTGTATAATTACACTCCAGATGTGAGAGGTTAATAGAAGCTTTGGTCCAACTAGCAGCTGACCTGAGTCGCCCAATGGCGTCGAGAAATGTGGTCGGTTAACTACTCCAAATATCGCGTTGCTTCTATGTAGGACACATACACATAAATGTATTGTTTTGATCTTGTCGCTAGCGGCTGCCACCCGCTTCACTCGCGTGAAAATACTCACGCAGAACATAGCGTTGCCCTACGAAAAGCGAATATTTCCTTCTTGTTGGCAATGCACTTAAGGTTAGCGTTTTATCAAATGATTGATGTTTGTGAGATACGTCGTTCAATTCTGTTGTTATCGATAGTTATCAGTTTGAACTGAGATGTAGAATCTGTTAAGTAAGAACGTCTCTGCGATAATTCATATGTGGTAGATGCGATTCAACAAAAACTCGATACAGGGAAACTATGACGCATTTTAGTAAAAGTATTAGTGGATTCCGAACTTTCGTCAAAATCACGTGAAATCCAAAATGAGTTTGCGCGTCCGTTCGAGGCAGTCTTTCTTTGTTCCCATCCAAAGGGGACTAAAATAACACATTCCGTGGTCGCTAAATACATTAAAAAGTTGGTGTCATTGTCGACCACTTGCCAAAACGTGGCTCGGCAGGCAAAGTAACTTTGAAAGTTGAAAAACGAATCGTATCTTTGTTTTTACGGGACCCGCAATTGACGCTGCATCAAGGAGCGGCAAAATTCAGAAAATCGGGTTTGAATATGTTCCACGAGACCATTCGACAACATCTTCGTGCTCATGATGTCAAATTCCGAAACACGTTGAAGAAATCTTTGCTGGACAAAAATCACATCGCTAGTGGCTCGCTTGGACCCACGATAAGATTCTTGAGTGGCCCTCACAATCGCCGGACACCAACCCTATTGAAAAGGTTTGGTCCCTTGTAAAGAGAAAGCTCCGAGGGAAGACTCTGAGGACTTTGACTAAGTTGTCTCGCGAGATTCGAAAAATTTACAGAGTATGTAGAAAATCTCGTCGACATCATACCTCGAAGATGCTTGGCGATTATTGATGCAAGACGCGATTGGACAACTTAATAAGGTAATTGCGCCAAAGAAAAATACGTAGGCTAAAAGGTTTTTGGTCTAGCTACTTAAAACACATTTTTTTGCAAAATTCGACTTTATTCATCAATGTAATCTCCTTCAAGAGCGATACAGTCAGTCCAACGCTTTTCTAACGTTTCTATACCTTTCTTGTAGAAGAAGTTGTCTTTGCTTTCAAAAGAGGCCTCAGTTTCGGCGATAACTTCTTCATTGGACCAAATCTCTTTTCCGCGAGCATTTTTTTGAGGTCTGCGAATAGATAATAGTCGCTGGGGGCCTAATCTGGAGAATACGGTGGATTCGAACTTCAATTCATGCAATTTTACCATCGTAACCATTAACGTGTGACACGGTGCATTATCTTGATAAAAGAGCACTTTTTTCTTGTTCATTTGGGACCGTTTCTTTGCGATTTCTGCCCTCAAACGCATCAATAACTTTATATAATATTCGCTATTGAGGCTTCTTCCCTTCTCAGCAGAGTTGATGAAAATTATTCTATGCGCATTCCAAAATACAGAGGCCAAAACCTTCCCAGCCGACTGTTGTGTCTTTGGTCGTTTCGGGCGACTTTCGTTGGTTGCTGTCCACTCAGCTGACTGCCAATTTGATTCTGATGTGTATTGGTGGGTCCTTGTTTCGTTCATTGTCACATATCGCATGAAAAAATCCTTTTTATTGCGCTTAAACAGGTATAAACAGCTCTCATAATCAACACTATTATTTTTTTGTCTACCGTGAGCGGTTCTTATGCCCAAATGTTCATGCAAAATATGACCAACACGTTCTTTTGATATCTTTAGGATGTCAGCTATCTTACGCAATTTCACTTGACTGTCATCTAAAACAATTTTGTGAATTTTTGTAATGTTTTCCCGTGTAACCACCTTATTTGGGCGTCCAGAGCGTTCAGCATCATTTGTATATGTACGACCGCGTTTAAATTCAGCATACCAGTAAATGATGAGTGATTTTCCAGGAGCAGAGTCCCCGTAACACTTATCAAGCCCTTGCTTTGCTTGAACGGTATTTTTCCCATCAAAAACAGTGTTTAATCAACACTCGAAATTCGTTTTTTTTTCCATTTTTTTTGGAAATATCAAAAATAGCCTCACTAAAACCACTGTAATAACTTGTCGAATGTCATGAAATTTTGACACGTATCGTTTAAAGGTTGGTACTTCTTAAAAATAATATAGATTTTTTGAAAAGGGCGACATCTATGTGTCGGACTACAAACTTTTCAGCCTACATGTTACTTGATGGCAAAAAATGTTCTCGAAACACATTTTTTCATGAATACGAGCGGTCACGTTCTTATTTGACAGACTGAAAATATATCTATTATTAAGAAGACTTGATAGTTTAACAGACGACTATTATGACTCTAGTTACACCACTGACTGTAACAATTAATACTCGGAGTTAGTCATAGCTCCAATCAAATAATTGTTATTCCTGAGAAGTAATTTTCTTTTTGTCAACACCGTTATTTATTCTAATCGCTAGTGAAAGGTGTTAATAACTTGAAATGCTGTAAAGGGATTTATACCTATTGTTTAAGTTTATAAAGTTTATTCATATTCTTCGATAATAAATCGGTAAATTGGATTACTGTCTTAGCCAACATTTCGAAAACAGTCTTCTCTTTGTAAAAATTCAATCTGATATTTCAAAAACACCGGAAACTTCATTTTGATGAAAAGATAAGATATTTATAACACAGGTTTTTGGCTTGGGCAGTTCTGCCCTACAACCAGTCGCTAATTGGAAGACTATACTGAATTATAACATAGGTTAATTCAGGTTAGGTTCAATCTCGGTTGCACTTAATTACTGGTCAGTCAATAAGTTTTGAAAGCGAAAATGAAACAAGATGAATTAATGAGTCGAAATACACACACAGCGATTTTCCAATTCATTTACCCCATCCCTAAAGTGGTTTTCCGGAAGCCCTTCAAAGTACCCATCTGCGGATGCTATCACCTCATCATTTGTTGAAAAACGCTTCCCACATAGAAATCTTTTGAGGTTTGGGAACAGATGGAAGTCAGACGAAGCCAGATCTGGCGAATAGGGTGGATGTTCCAACAATTCGTACTTTAATCCGACCAGTTTTGCCGTTGCCAAAGCACATCTGTGAGCAGGTGCATTGTCATGATGAAAGATGATTTTTTTCTTCTGTAAACCAGGTCTTTTCTCACGAATTTTCTTATCCAGCTAGTCCAAAAGATTGCAATAGTACTTTCCTGTGATTGTCTTACCGGTTTGAAGGTAATCGATTAACAAAATTCCTTTTTCATTTCAGAAAACGGATGATATAATTTTTTTAGACGACTTTGACCACTTTAACTGCTTTGGATCTGAACAATCGGGCTCAGTCCACTGTGCGGTTTGTTGTCGCAATTCAGGATCATACTGGTAAACCCAAGTCGCATCCATAGTTACAAATCGACGTACAAATTCAATTGTATTCTTTGTGAAACGAGCCAAATATTTAGAAAGTTTCTCTCGAGTATATTTTTGTTCCGTTGTTAGCAAATGCGGCACCCATCTTGTGAATAGCTTTCTCATACCCAAAATTTTAGTTAAGATCTCATGTACTGATCCATGTGAGATATCTATAGCCTCAGCTAAATGATCCACGGTTAATCGACGGTCTTCCATTACCATATCTTGTATTTGCACAACAATTTCTTCAGTTGTTGCAGCTTTTGGACGTCCTGAACGTGGATCATCATTGACGCTTGTACGATCACGTTTAAACTCTAGAGTCCGTCTGTGAACAGTTGGAAACGAAGGAGCCGGCTCCTTTAACATTTTCATTAACTTTTCATGGATTTCAGTGGCCGATAAACCTTCCAAAAAAATTTTATCTCTGCACGCATTTTTAAAAAATACTCAAAGAAGTCTACTTTATCCAATCAATGACTTGACAGATCGACTTGAAATATAGCGTGTGTTCATACGACAGATTAAGCTTCAAAATGGTGTTCAATATTTGGTTCAAGGGATGCTCCATAGGTGTCGATTTCAAAACTTATTGACTGACTTTTTAAGAGATGTTATACATTTTTATATCATATTTAAAAAATGCGTTATAAATTGTAGTCCATTGGGTTAGATCATCTAACTTATATGGAACCGCTTTGATCCTTATTAAGATATCTTGCTACAAATGAAATTCAAAATGAATTAACACTAGTAACGTTATTATTTGGGAAATATTTACCAGCAGAGTTAAAGCATTCTCCAATTTATTACGATTGTATTTCGATTGCCGAGATGTTGCGCACAAAGAGCTTTTTCCTACCAACCAGACAGTAACAGAGTATTTTTCAGTTCCTTAAAGTAGAATTGTGGCAGAACAATTAGTAGATTTTGCATCACAATAACGCGCCATCTCGCAAGGCAATAATTGGTAACTTTGTAAGTAAAAATTAAACGATGACCCTTCCACAAGCACCATATTTACCAGATATGACACCGTGTGACTTTTTCGTGTTCGGTAAACGCTGAAACTGCCACATTGGTGATCCATTATAAATTTATAAAAAGTATAAAAAAGAATTCGTTGGCCGCCGTGAAAGCAAAAACCGGAAATCGGAGCGTTGTGGATTAAACAAATGTTAGCATGCATGAAGTAGGAGGAGATTACTTTGAAGGGGTTTTGATAGATTTAAATGAATAAATAGTTGTGTTTTATTTAATCATTACTCTTAATTTTTGAACGTAGTGGAATATAACTACATGGTCATATATAACAACCAAATAATTTATTTTAAACGTTTAAATATGCATACCTATATTGATACATAATTGATTTTAAATGTAAAACATTTCAAATTCCAAGAAAACTATAGCTCATAGTAATAACTTCACGGTTAATTTGTAAAATTTAAAAAACGTTATAATTAATAAATTATTGATCTAAAATTAGCAAATCATTTTAATTAAAAGCAGTTGCCTCATTTCTTTTTAACGTTCAAAAAAGTAAAAAAAAATTTAGATGAGAAAATAAAACTAAATTTTTTTAATTAAAAATGTGCTTTGAAAATGTTTGCAACTAATCTGAAAAGAGCCTTAAACAAAATTAATTCGATCAATTACCCACCATCATGTCATTGATCTTAAAAGACGATCTTAATAGGCAGGGTGATCAATGCACCTTCGTTTACTGTTTTATTAGTCTGCAAGCAGATTTATAACTGACCCATATACCCATTAAATGTGTGGTATTCTAAGGATACTCTAAAGGTGTTCGAAATTACTTAAGGAGTAAGGCCACTCCAGGTCTCAGGAAAAAGGCTAATGTCGGGAATTTTTTTCAAGAGTATAATAAAAGAAGTCGAAAATTTATTTGAAGTACTTTATTAAACAAATATTTAAGTGGGCAAAAATATTTTTTCTTATCCTTTTAATTCAAAAGAACCGCTTCAGAATCCTAAATGACAAGGCAACAAAAAAAACCGGTCGAATGCAAGTCGGACTTGCACAATTAGTGTTTCGTACGGCGATGGCTTTTAAAATAAAAAAAAATCGTTACTGATGACCTTGAATTTCTTGTTTTTTTTTTTTTTTTATATATCAGATATATTATCAAAGGTAATGCACTCGTGATAATTTTCATTCAATCTGCACCTTGTGGAGAATATTCTAGAATTTTTTCAAAATTTTTTATCAGCACTTTTTAAGATAAGTGGGGCAGCGATTCTTGGCAATTTTTTAAAAATAATGCAAAGAAGAGTGTGCATTATATACATTTTTGAACTCGTATTTTTACAAGCTTTCATTTGACACCCCAAGTTTTTTTTTCACTTCCGATTCACCCCCCCCCCCAAAAAAAAACTAACCCCTTAACTCAAAATTTAACTTTCAAAACTACAAGGCTTTAGTGGGCTCATTAATTCCTATATTAGTGACAATATTCAACTTTCTATGACAAATAGTTTCGGAGAAAATCGGGTGTGACAAACAGACAGACACTGAAGTGATCTTCTAAGTGTTCCTTACGGAACATTAAAAACCAAAAAATTTTCATTAACATATGTCAAAAACTAGTGGATAACGTACAGATTTTGCGATAAGTTATAAACTTTCTTTTTTATATACAATTTTTCGTAAAATTTTTGGGTGAAAAATAACCATTTTTTTTTCAAATATGCTCGCTATTTCAAATTTCAGTACGTTATCCACTAGTTTTTGACATATATTAATGAAGGATTTTGAATTAAAAAGATTAAAAAATATATTTTTGTGTACACTTAAATATTTGTTTAATAAATTTTCGACTGCTTCTATTAAACTATTTAAAAAAAGTCCGGAAATTAGTCTGGATTGGCCTTACCGCTGAAGATGGTTTTTCAAAATAGCTTTTTTGAGTATTTCTTAATCTGCCTAGTCTTCTAGTCTAATGCACTTTTTGCTCTTTATACCATTTATCAAACGGTTTATCCACTCATTTGTTAAACCATCACTTCTACCGTTATAGAAGTTAATCAATTTGCTTTAAGCGATTACATATTACGATGATATTTAGCGTACGCCTTATCTTCTAAAATATTCGATAATCCAAAGGATTAAGGTCTAGATTCAGAGGACCAATTTTCAGTCGCGATTAATTCAAATAAATTGGCCGCCAACCTGCGTTGCGTTGTTTTTGCTTTGTGTGCTGATGCGGAATCTTGTATCCAATATTTTCCAGCAACAAATTGTGATTTAAGGGTTCCTCCACAATGTCGTTTTGATGCAGTTAAGTGACACCCTTGTACTTCCATGTACTTCCTGCCAAACCATTACTGAACGATGGTTAAAATTTTTCTTTGCAGGACAAATTTTTCATCTGTACACACACTTGACATTAGCAGTTGCAACTTTTCGGCTCTTGTGCCTTTTGTTTTACGTAAAATCTCTTTCGTCCCTAAATTATTCTTTAATATTGTAGAAAATTATTTTTGGTGTAATTTTCATTTCTCTTGTCATTATTTTTTGCTTTTGAAGATTATAGCAAAGTTTTTTTGCGAGTTCTTTAATAGCCGCATTTCCTCACGTGACCGACCACTTCTTGGTTTGCCATCCATGGAGACCATCTCGTTTTATCGTTTAATAAATTATTTTTTCTATTCTTACAATAATTTTATCAAATCTAGAGTCTTGTTGCACTTGCGATTCTAGCGATACAGTTCTCTGATACCCCATTTCACATTTATTATTTATTTTAGTTTAAAACCTTCTTAAGTTGCTTCAAATAAGAATTACTCGACTGTCACTTGAAAGTTATTTCTAGACACTCTCATTAGGTAGAGACAGATCCTATGGCGCCACTAAATATATTTAGCAAATTAACTTAGTAAACACTGTAACCAAGTAAAACTCATGCCTAAAGAAAACACTTTTTATATATGTCAAATGCATTCTTAAAAATAATCTAAGAGGTCAACTGTGTGGACACCTGTAAAGTACGGGAAAGTTCCTGTTTTCAGCGAGAGGATGACGAAATCCATCAGATTGGTGACTTTCAAGCCACTAAATATTCTGTCCTCTGACGTGAACTAAGTGTGCAGAGAGGCCGAAAAACATTATCTTATAGTGGAGCTTAGAAAGGATGATCGGGGAGCTTTCCTTCCAAAAAAAGGTGGCACTCTAGCATGGGATCTACCTGCAATTCTTAATTATTGCGTGCGGTCTACTTGCAATAAATAGATTTCTAAGCAAAGCAATAAAATAATAGAGTAAGTTTCGTTATTAATGACAGTGACAAGTTGCTTATGCGTATATTTCAAAAGAAGCCATGCTTTTGCGAGATTTTTGTATTAATATCACTTTTAACTAAGATGCAGCCGTGACTTTTTTTGGAAATGCTTAATTGCAGAATAATGAAAATAACATCTTTGATAGGTGTGGTGCGGAAATGCAAAGAAAAAGGAAAGGCGATCGTGGAGGACCGTTTCGTCCAATCTTACGTTGTCTAAGATAAGGCTGCCAAACAACAAAATCGTTTAAAAGCAGAGATGAATTCTTTCATTATACGGATTTGAACTGCAAATTACAGCGTATAGTAACCTTGGCAGGCGAGGCTTCGACCATCAAACCGTTAATTACCAGCAAAACTATGTTGATCCGCTTACAGGAGCTCATACACAAGGTATTGAACGGTTGTGGCAAGATGCGACAATTTACATCTTAAAGAAAATGAGGAGAGTAGCATTAAACCATCTTCAATCACATTTGGACCATTTATCCTGGAATTTGTCAGCTTTTTAAAGGATATTGCCTCTGTTTATAGATATTAGTTGCAAATATCTTCGTGATAAAATATTAACAACAAATTCTTCGTCTTATTAATTATTATTTTATAGCAATGTTATAACAGGGTAGATCTCAAATTTTTTTGGTAAACCGCACGCTACAGCGGCACCCAAAAAAGTACCTTGCCTAAAAAAAAGCCTCTCTTATAACTGAATTTTACCATTATTAAGAAACGATGACCCGGAGGGCGATGGCTAAGAAATAACTTTTTCCTACAATAGGCCCGCCTTTATACTAAAATTTTGTTAGTTTCTCAAAGACGAATTTTCCAAAAAAAATTTTATAAGAAAATTTTATTAGCAATGAAAGCCCTTTTCAGGAACATCGAGTCTCCCCCTCTTGTCGGGCCGGTGTACAGATTTTCCTAACTCATCATATAATCTCATATTTTTTTTTTATGGGTCTTGCACACGTGTTGCAGGGAAGTCCCTAAAGCGCTACAGGAGCGACACGTGTGCGGAAAAAGCGATTCACGTTGTTCTTGAATCGCTGTAAATTGTACTCGGTGGGAAACACAGTCCTGGGTAAGCCATTCCAAAAGGATGATGTTCTCCATATAAAAGACTGCTTGAAAAGCGTTGTACGAGGAGTAACAAGCTGAACCTCATACGGATGTGAAGTATCAGCGCGACGTGTATTTCTAACATGCACCGCTCTGGGAGGAATTAAGCGGGCTACATCCTTCGGCCACTCTCCATGAAAATACTTGTAGAATAGACTCAAGTTGCCAACCGTTCTACGATGTTCCAGCGAATCAAGGCCGCTGGTCAGTTATGGGTCTCCAATCAGACGAACAGCCCTTCTCTGAACAGAATCCAACAAATGCAATGTATGTTTGGTAGCGGAGCCCTAAACATTGTAAAAAACAGTTGTTGTGAAGTGTAAAGCTTTCTGGTTCGAAATAATATTCCCAACTTTTGAGAAGCTCTTCCAGGTCTTCGCTAAGTTGACTGACTTCTTGCTGTCTGCGGATATTCGTCTGAGCAGACGATGTCCGAGCGTTCAAAGTGAATGAAGAGTTAAGCGTATTGTCATCTGCGAAGCTGTAGATTGGATTCCCGGTCTTTTCCAGCAGATCGTTAATGTAAATGAGAAAAAGAGTAGGAGACAGTATGGAGCCTTGGGGCACACCGGCGTTAACAGTAAAGGTGTTAGAAAGAAATCCGTCGACTGTGACTTGTAAAGAACTTTCTCTGAGAAAACATGAGAGCCACAAACAGAACTTTTCAGACATACCATAAGAGCGTAGCTTAGCCAACAGTCCATCGTGCCAAACACGGTCGAATGCCTTGGATATGTCAAGAGCAACCGCTCGAGATTCTACGAAGTGTTCAATTGCGTTGTTCCAAACATGTGTTACATAAGTCAGAAGATCTAATGTTGATCTATGTTTACGAAAACCATATTGGTAATCGCTAATAATGTTGAATCCTTCAAGGTATTTTACCTCTTTTACCTCTTCAGAAATATGGTTTTCAAATTCAAAATGTCAAAAACAAGAGCGAAAAAAAGTCATAAACAAAAAATAAATGTATGAGCATCGTTCTTTTATCGTTTTATGTCACTTCTTTGTTTAATCGTAAGGGATAAAAGAGGTCGGTGGATCGCATGAAACAGTAACAGCTCCCCGACTATAAACACGGCTGAAATTGAAAAAGCTGTGAAGTATTTCGGAACACTTATTAAACCCTTAAATCTAAATTCTTTCACAACTGATCAAGTCCTAAAACTTGCGCGACATTTATTACGAGCCACCCTCCTACTAAATCACCACTTTTTTCCGGTTCCAGTTTAGCGCGCTCGAACGGGAAGAGACTAAAAATTGCCAGAAATTAATTTTCCCGGGCAATGTGCTGTGGGCAAAAATAATTTACAGAATATGTATTACGGTTTCTTTTTTTGTATTTTTATCTTGTATTTTATGTTTCTGATTTAAGTGGATTTTTTACCTCATTCTTCTGAAAAATTATTACATTTTAAACAATTTATTGTTCGGAAAATAGTCTTTACTGGACTAGTCTGGAAAAATCTAATTTTCCATAGGATTTTAGCAGGCCTTAAGATTAGTTTATGAATCCACAAAGGAACCGAACTTTTAATAGATAATAAAACACACACACTTACATTTATTCAAATCATTTATTTAAATTAGTACTCCCTTTCTGGATTTGTATAAAGCTTTTTATATGGTCAATTAATTCACATGTTTTATGTTAGTGTTTACGGTATAGCCTGTCCCAAAATATAAGATCCTGATTTTTGCCGTTTTAAGTGGGCAATATAAAAATTCTTTGTTTATGATAGGTTGCAGAGATAGACTTAAGAATATTATTCATTAATGCAAATAAATAAAATGATAAGTGTTTTTGGAGATGTTTATTTATAGATGAATGTAAAAACAAATGGATAAGAAGTACAAATATACAGTTCGAATGAATGGGGTTTACAAGAGGGGACATGTATAAAATAGAAATATATTTTAACTTAAGCCTGATTCGGTTTCACTATCACTGTCATCAGCTGAGGTAATTATCAGTGGTTTTATATTATTTACATAAATATATGAATCTTCAACTTTAACAACGTGCTGAATGGAATTCTTCCAGCTTTCACCAAGTATATGATTTATAACTTCTTTTACTAATTCAACTATTGACAGGCTTAAAGTAGGAAAAACATTTTGTGCCCTTATTTTTAATTTAACTTGATGCCAAATATGTTCAATTGGATTAAACACACAATAATACGGAGGAAGCCGCATTTTCTCAGCCATACTATCACAAACATATTTCTTTTTCAATTTATAGTCTTTCAAAACATCCAAAAGATCACTTTTTTATAACTAAAGTCAAAATAAATGTCATTTTCTAACATATATTCTTGTATTTCCGATTTGGTGTTGGCTGCATTAGGAACCTTATTTAGTAGGCGACTACGGTAACTTGCATTGTCCATAACTATAACACTGTTCGGGAACATTTGTCAAAAGGGAATTTTTGTAACGAATTTTCAAAAAGTTCTGCCGTCGTGTCTTCATGATAGTCCACACTAGAATCTTTTATGTTTTTTGCAGATAATAGTAGACAGTTTGAAACCCAGCCCTTTTCAGATCCAGCATGCAAAATGGTTAGTCTGACATTTTGTACTGCTGTCAACCCACCCTTTTTGCACAGTGTCATGGGTATCGAACCATGTTTCGTCAAGGTAAATTATTGGCCAATTCCCTGATTGATACTTTTTAATTTCTTGTAAATAAGTATGTCGCAAGATTCGTAATCTTTGTGACTCCATCACTACTTACCTTTTGTTGATCTGTGAATCCCATTCTTAAGAGAATTCTGTGAAGGGTTGATCGACCACAATGTATATTGGTCCCGTCCTGCACACTTCATACATAAAATATATTTTTATCCTGATGACGTCTTTTTCACAATCGTCTACATGATGCATTTGAAAATCTTTCCGTTTTTTCCTGTTCCCGAGTGATAGTTTTCCTACAGTACCCTTAATCGCAGAAATTGGGGTTTTTGTTAGTTAACTGGTTTCTTGCAAAGCACTTTGTTTATTCAAATTTCTTTTTACCAAACTGTCGTAAACATTTTTCACTATTTGTTTAGCGTCAAGTGATAAATGTTTTCTCTTGCGATAGCCACTATTGCAATTTTCCCACAGACGCCACATAATTAAAATAGCACCGTTACGTTGTAAGTTGTAAATAAAATTAAAAATAATAAAAAGTATCTTTCGAATCTTAATAGGAACCTGTGGTCATTAGGCCTATACTATCAAATACTTAAAGGGCTCCAAACCGGGTTGAGTAGTAAATATATAGGTAAAAATAGATCCGATATGATTGCAGGTGCAAGTAAGGGCTGTATACAAAGCAGGTAAAATAAAAATACGTTTATCTTAATACCTGGCAACTATGCACAAAACCCTAATAGGGTCGTTTATTGCTCCATTGAAAAAGCAAAAAGGCAGGATCTTATATCTTGGGATTTACCAAACCTATGACTATTTTCAGACCTGTCGTATTGGTTTGCTTTTATGTGCAAATAAAGTCGGGAAAAGAGGAAAAAGTCACAGGGTGCTAAATCATATGAATACGTCGGGTCGTCCAACAGATAAACCTGCAAAAAAATTGTTTCACGCATACCGCTGATCAATTTGGTAAATTTACCAGAAAAGTTAATCGTTGCTCTTTGTGAAACTCATTTTCAAACAGTTTGTCAAAATCCACTGTCATTCTTAACACTAATCAAACAAATGTTACGACACGACACTAATGAAGATTGTCACTTTGTGCAACAAAAAGATAAACCGCTAACGCTACTATACCTTTCCATTTTCGAAAATTAAATTTTTTGCTGGAGAGAGCTCTATGAAACCTTGGTAACGTCGTCATGATAACACTTACCATGAAGACAAAATATTTATTTAAAAAAATATATACTCGTATATAGGATGAAAAGTCGTTATAAACCGAATCCCAGCCTTCAATGCTGTTCTGAAGCTTACTTGTAGTGCAAAATTAGATTTTCTGAACCTGATATGTGAATAACTAATATTCAAGTTCCCAAAGTATGTTAAATAAGTAAATAACGGACGTCACCGGGAGTTCTAATTGTAAAAGAACTTATTCCTAATCAAACAAAAGTTCAGTGCCAAAATAAATTTGAAACACATTTCTTGTTAGAAGTTACCTAATAAATAAAAAATAAGTAAAAGTATTACATTCATTATTTGGGTAAAGCAGGACAATTAAATATATAAAAAAGTAATTCAGTGATACTTTTTGGGGCTAGTTGGTAATTCTTGACATCCGGTACTGCATTTCCAAAGACACATCGTTAACCAGTCTAAAACTTTCGTGGATGCTTCCAAGGATAATTTTTCTTTATTGGTACAAAGATATTCGGAACTGTTCATTTCTAAATTTCCCAGTGAACTTCCTTCACTGCTTGGAGATTTGTTTGCTGAATCTAAACAAATTGGTGAAGTAATTTAGTTATAAATTTACTCAGCTTTTCAAATTTTAATCCTATCCTATTATTCGTCACTGAAAATTTTAACTGAAATTGGAAATAACGAGAAACTGAGATGACATTCCGATATTTGATCCTCAAAAATCCCCTTTTTTCCAACACCCCTTTCACAATTTGCGGAGATACGACAATAGATTAGGGTTGAAATTAAGTCATCTAAAAACGAGGAGAAATCGGCAATCAATCAATAAATATAAACTGCCACCCTTTTTATACCGTTAAAAAGATATCTGATCTGATATTGATCTCATTTCATTCGTAATCTACACAAACAACAGAGGAACCAATGAAATTACGAGTTTTTTTCGTGAACACAGTGTAACTATTAAAGAGTGGAAATGCTAACTATTTCAGGTCCTATTTTAGTCAAAATTGAGTTTTTATTAAAATGTTATTCCACGAATCACTAGTATTACCTCTACTACGGTCTAAGCATGAAAGGCATGGGTTACGTAGTTGTTATCGTGGTATATTTATTAATGAAGTTAACAATTTAATTGCGAACTTTTTTCTCTCCGTGAATTCCCAATAGACCCTTCTTTATTGTTAACTTATCGCGAGCAATTTCCTTTCTTCTTTTCAAATAATTAATATTATACAATTATTATTACCTTTATTTTTCCTTTTTAAAAGATATACTGGCTTTAACTTTTCCCATTCTCCAAAGTTTCTCAAACTTTTAATATCGGAAAGAGAACCCGGAACTGAATCGGCAACGTTTACTTCTAAAGAAGAAGTCTTTCTGGGACTTACAGCAACTTCATTTTGCATAGTAGCGATAGTTGGCAAATTTTCAGCCGAGTAAATCCTTTTTTTTTTTGTTGACACGTGTCTATATTTTGTTTGGCTTCAAGATATTACAACTGTCATTATTTGTCACTTTGATATTGATTATCATAGCCTCCTTTCAACTGGTTTTTTAATTATTAAAACTATGTCTTAGACTTGCAACCGACAGTCTTTTGCTTAAAAATGCACCGCAGTATAATATATTATCAGAAGCAATTAAATACATGATAATTAAAAATTTGTCCCTCTAAGTCTAACTTTGAAGCTATACCTGGCCTCTGTCGGGGCTGTTTGAGGCCACAGGCCGATAAAGGAATTGTTCAGCGATATGCTAACAATTACCGCTTGGCAGCGCTTTATAGGGTTCTCCCTTGCCCTGATTTGTAAATACATGATAGAGCAGTATAAAAAGGTCAAAATAATGATGAGATAAGTCTGGTTTACACGTGAAGAGTAATGAGTAGAGTAGAGCGGCAAGTAGAGTTCACTCTACTTGCCGCTCTACCATTTTTTGATTTTTTGCGTTCACACGAAGCAAGTACTAAGTAGAGTATATAGCAGTCAAGAGTAAGTTGTCTAGGTGTTTGAATGGTGTATCCTCGTAAATATGAATTTTAAAAAGAAATTAAAAAAATGTTTGGCAGCCATTTTAAAAGATCTGGTTAGGGAAGTTGCTGAAGTAATTCATGAGGAGGCAAATAGAAAAAAAAAAGAGTGGATGAAAGAATGGCTGAAAAGAAGAAATTCACTTGGAGGAACATCGCTTCTACTAAAAGAGTTGGCTATTGAGGATCACTTGGAATACACGCGATGTCTTAGACTTACCCCAGAAAATTTTGAACATCTGTTGGGCATGTTGAAAAACAAAATTCAACGTGAAGATACGATGATGAGGGATGCTATAACAGCTGAAGTGAAACTACAAGTTACATTGAACTTTTTAGCTACAGGAAACTCCTACGGAAGCCTTTCGCATTTTTTTAGGGTGTCAAGACCTGCTATTTCTAAATTTATTCCCGCTATCTCTGAAGTTTTGGATACTGTCAAGGTAGGTAAAAATCAATCAATTGTGAATAAAGAAAAATTTTTTACTATTATTATTGCTTAAATAATACTATGTAGCTTATTGAAACTTAGCACAAAAGTGTTAAAACATTATTATTGTTCCAAATCTCCCGCTATTTTGAAGGCTTGTACAATTATATTTTCTGAATTTGCAATAGCAACATCAGTTAAACAAACTTGTGAATCAGTAACATCATATTGTTGTACTTGATTACTATCAACATACGCAGAGCAAGCGGTACTTGAGCAATAATTGTGTAGGCAGATTGAAGGGAATTGTTCTCATGTGAATCACGTCGACTGCACTGTGGTATTTGAGTTACTGAATTCTGGTTTTCATAAATAGAAATTTTGGGAGGCCCAACATCTCTCAGCCTGTACTTTAAGAGAATTCCCTGAATTTCATTCTGGGCCATAAGTGCACTAGATTTTTGTAAATTATTCAGAGTTGCAGCAACAAAATTTCCAAACGCATCATGCTCGTTACAATTACTGTCTTGAATACTTGCAATGACTTCCCGTAGCTGTTCAACTGCATTTGTTAGATTGTCAACTTTACTTCTTTTGGATGCTGGAGTCTTATCTGATTCAGGGGTTTTTGGTGCAACTTTTGGAGATTTGCCGCTCTGGCCCTGCGGAGAAAATGGTTCATGGGTAGTTCCCTCTTCTTCTCCGTCTTCAAGTGAATTTATATTTTGAGAAATGGCAGTTTCCTAAAATAAAAAAAATTGTTTCAGATGCCTGAAGCAGACGAGTGGAACATTCTGGAAGCAGGATTTAATAAACGGTGGAACTTTCCGAATTGCTGTGGATCGATTGATGGAAAGCATGTTTTAATAAAAGCTCCTCCAAATGCAGGGAGTGAATATTATAATTATAAAGGGCAACATAGTATCGTGCTTATGGCTCTTGTTGATGATAAAATACTGCTTCTCGTACATTAATGTTGGCTTTAAAGGATCAAATGCAGATGGAGGCGTTTTTCAAAACTGCGAACTATATGAACAACTAGAAAATAATCTACTCCCTGCTGGGTTTGTTATTGTAGGAGATGACGCATTTCCCCTTAAAAAATATTTAATGAAGCCATACCACAAACCCAGACATACTTCTCTAAGTATACCTGAACAAGTATTTAACTATCGCCTGAGTAGGGCAAGAAGAATATCGGAAAATGCATTTGGCATATTAGTGAGTCGTTTTAGGGTTTTTGAAAGATGTATAACCCAAGCGCACTGTCAAATCAACTATCAGTGTCTTATATATTATTTGTTTATAGTTGCTAAACATAAGTTTTCGTCAAAAGTTACTGATGATAAGTTACGTAGAAAAGAAGTGTTCCATATTTGAGTCAATACATCTGAAGGCTTTGTGATGATTTGTTTTTGTTTCAGCGTAGTCCCAAAAAAAGACTCATCAACTTTCCAGAAGACCACTTTTCGCCTTCTTGGAGGTGGAGAGCCTTTATGAACCCATGGCATGGACTCTTGCTTCGTGGGAGGAATACCCAATGTAGTTTAGAAATTTCTTTCTCCCTCAGTTTCTGTAAAGAGCTTACTGCAGAAACTTTTTTTTCCCTAAATATTGGTGAACTCTAGTTTCCTTTTAATTATAGCTTCTTTAGCAAGCACTGGGATTTTTATTCATCGATCTGAGAGCAGCAAATTCTAAACAAGCCTGATGGTTTCCTTAGTTCTTGCCCTAACCGGTCTTCCTGATCTGGGTCATCCGGAATTGAGTCATAACATCACTGAAACTGTTTAGACTAAAATTTTACTTGAAAATAAGAGAAATCGTCATTGCCGTAGATCTGGGACATTTTTTTGTCCATTTCCCTCTTTAGTGCGAAACTTTATCAATGAGCAAGGCGCCAAGTTACTTTCAGTTCTTTTTTCAAAAGAAAAAAATTAACAAGCTCGTGAGAAATCTCGTCTACATACTTAGAACAGTGACGGCAATTTGACAACCAAGCAATTTTTTGTATAACATCATGGTAATGGACGAGTGATAAATAACAAATAAGTGGATAAATTGGATTACAATTTTGAACCTGTATCTTTAATATGTTCCTTGATTTTCACCGTAGTTTTATTTACTTAATATATACCATTTTAAATGTTTTATTTTTAGCGACGACAGTAGTTTTTCTTCAACTTTAAGTTATGTTTTTTCATTTATTTTTGAAAACTGTCATCTATCACTATTTTTCTTCAGTTACTTTGTTTTCATGTTTCAGTAACAGGCTTAAAAAACGACACATAACGAAATATGCTGCACGCGTTATTGATGTTGGCTAAACTATATTAGACAAGGAATCATAAAATTCATTTGACTATACTAATAATCGTTTTTTTACGTTACTCAATATGATGATATGGAACTCTTACACCTATAATCAATGAAATGTGTAATATGGTAAGTTACATTCGAGATATTCTCTAGGAATTAAGAATGCCCACATTAGAAAAGAACACTGGCTTTTTGTAATCGTTTTATTCCTAGTGAGATTACAGAATGCATTCTGTCACTTCTGCCAAACGACATTAGTTGCTACAGAGAATCTAATAACAGTGGCATATTTTACGATTTCTCTGACATCTTTTAGCTTAACAAAATGTTTATGAATAAATTTTAGGTATTAATTGTTTTTGTATTATTGCAATGTGATTGACACGGAAAATCATCCATTCGAACGCATATAATCAATTAAACTTAATATAAATGACCAGACAAAAAGTTTATGCTTCGCGGCCCAATATCAAAAGGATATAGTCAATTAAAAAGTCTCGAGATATTCTCTAGGAATTCAGAATGCCCTCACCGGATAAGAGAACTGGCTCTTAGTAATCGTTTTATCCCTGATAAGATCAGTTCAGAATGCACATTTCCACTTCTGGGTATTTTATTAAATAGCTGCATAAAAAGCAACTTTTAAAAGTCAACAGTTGGGTGCGTTTTAAAGGCCTATAAACTAACGATTTCTGATATCCAAATATTTTTTGTTTCGTTTTTAGTGCCCTCGTTAAAAAATATATTCTATTTGGGGAAAAAATTATCATTGAATATTTTAGAATTTTTTAACGTTTCAGGGTTTTTTGATTATGGAATATAAAATTTGCAATTTCCGTCCATATGTCTATTGGTCCATCAACTGATAAAAATGTTGAAACCAAGTGCGGAATGTAATCGAAGAGCCGCGATTATCGAAAGTGTTCGTGATGGGCGCTCAGCGACAGAAATCATTCGATTCTTCGGGTACCCAAAATCGACTGTGTATGATGTTGTCGTGAAGTATAACGAGTCGGAGAAGTCCAACGAAGGTTTTACAACACCGGCAAGGAAAACTCACTCGAAAGAGCGCGTTGTCAGGACGCCCGAAATCATTCAACGGGCTCAAAAGCTGATTTTTGAGGATCTAGGGCAGTCGATCCGAAAATTGTCGTCGGTTGTCGGTGTGAGTGAAAAAACTGCGTCGAATCGTCGAGGAGGACCTCCGCTACAAGTCTTATACAATTAAAGTGAGACAGATGCTTTTCGAATCTGCCAGGACAAAGCGAGTTGAACGCTGTAACCTGCTTTTGTGTTCTTTACGAGACGATGCTGCCAGACGCCTCAGGTTTTTTTCTGACGAAAAAATTTTTACTGTCGATGCGAAAATCAATCGAATGAATGATCGCTGGCTCGCCCCATGATCCTGAAGATGTTCCCATTGTTTCCAGAACGAAATTTCCGGCGAATCTTCACGTGCTAAGTGTTGTGTGCAGTGAGGGTGATGTCATGCCACGGCATTTCTTTAACGAAGGGGAAAATGTCACAAAAGAAGTTTATTTGCATATTCTGATAAATGTGGTGAATCCGTGGATGGAAACTGTATTTTCGGACAGGACGGTGCGCCCGCGTACGCAAGTCATTTGGTGCAAAATTGGTTGTCAGACAACGTCGACATGTTTTGGTCCAAAGAATTTTGGCCTCCCAAATAACCCAGATTTAAATCCTTTGGACTTCTATGTATGGAGCGTGGTTGAAAGGGGGTACTAACAAGTTCCGACATCCAAACGTCGCATCATCGAGAGCCGTTATTGAAGCGGCATTCGCCGACTCATTAAAACGGGCCTGCGACCGCTTCAGACCGAGAATGGAGACGATCATTCAAGCAGAAGGGGGTTATATTGAGTAAATGTGTTCTTTATGACCTAACAAACAATTTATTAAAAAAAAGTAATTATAAACTTCTCCATTTTTCCCATTAAAAATTATGTTTCAAAACCCTTATAAGTGTTATGGATGTTAGTTCAGAAAAGGTGTCTATCGAATGTATGTATTAGAACTGATAGGTAGACTTATAGAGAATTTACTCTTATTTTCTTATGATTTTCCCAGACCTTGTCGGCAATATTACTCGCTTTCCTTAATGTTTGTTCACAATCATGGAGTGTCTCCATCGGTCCTTGAATTTGTCAATAAAACTTTACTTTAGCTTTTGTGTACACTTTTTAAAAAACGAGAAACAAACCATAATATAAAAAATAAGGACATTGTCGCATATATATATATATATATATATATATATTCCCAATTACGTGGAACATATAGGCTAATTGTTTGGAATATTTCCAAATAAAAAGCGTAATAATTAGAACCGTGTAATATCTATATTTCAGCTTCCAACTGTAATTAATTTTAAAAAAGAGAAGGTGCCACATTTATTAGCGTTACTCGTTACATTGTATAGTTAAAAAACACCTTCTAGTTCAAGGGCTTAAAGAGATTAAATTTTTTTTATTAAGTAACTAAAGGATAGATTATTTTCTTGTGCCGTATATATATATATATATATATATATATATATATATATATATATATATATATATATATATATGTGTGTGTGTGTGTGTACAAGTATGAAACTCGGATTTTTTTCTAAAAAAACATGTTAAATTCGGAAGAATGAAAAAAGTGCTTTATTCAATGTATACTCCATCGCCTGTTATACATTTTTCCCATCTTTCGGGCAATTTGTGAATACCACGCCAGTAAAAATCTTCCCCTTTTGCTGCGAATCATTCATCGAGCCATTTTTTTTTCACATCTTCGTACGAACCAAAGCGCTGCTCAGCAAGTGACCCATCGATGCAAACAAGTGGTAATCGGAAGGAGCCAAGTCTGGTGAGTAAGCCGCATGGGGTAGAGCTTCCCAGCTGAGTGCTTCCAACGTGTCGTGAACTGGTTTTGCCGTATGTGGTGGAGCATTGTCATGAAGAAAAATTTCTTTGTGTTGCCTCTTTCGGTATTCTGGCTTTTTTTCAAGCAGCGAACGGTTCAAATCAGTCAATTGTTGTTGGTAACGTTTAGTATTAACCGTTTCCCCCCAGATTTTAACAGCTCATAATAGACCACTCCCCTCTGGTCCTACCAAACACAGAGTATCATCTTTCTGCCAAAGCGATTCGGTCTTGTGGTCGATGTGGATGGTGCGCCTGGGTCTACCCATGTTTTTTTGCACTTGGGATTCTCAAAATAAATCCACTTTTCATCCCCTGTAACTATACGATGCAAAAACGACTTCCTTTTGTACCGAGCGAGCAAAATGTCACACGTATTTTTGCGCTTTTCCATTTGCCTGTCTTTCAACTCATGTGGTACCCATCTACCGGTCTTCTGAATCTTTCCCATCTCTCGTAGCCGATTGGAAACAGTTTGTTGACTAATGCCCAATTGCTCGGCGAGTTGTTTTTGTGTTTGCGAATCATCTTCGTCCAACAATGCTTGCAATTCCACGTCGTATAAATTTCGACATATTGAGCACAACAACACAACACTATGCACACACTTTTCCAATTTATCACTCGTGCGCGTCTGACACTTGTTGATGACACAACAAAATGGCGCAGTGTCAAATCTTTATAGCACAAACTGCATTGGTGCACCATCTGTTGTCTGAAATCTGCATTTCATACTTGTACACCTGGTGTATATAAGGTGCTATCAAATTCACTGCATATATTGGAACGAGTAACTCGTGGGATAGAAGCTCATTCAATACTTTTTTTCAAATTCGAAATTTTTCGAAAAACTAAAAAAAGGGCAAAACTGAATTTTTTTTTTCCGCCAACCCAACCCGCACCTGAAAGCTGTGTTGCCAAACATACGATTTTTTTCAACATTACAAATTTTTCAATTTAGGTACAACTAATCTAAAAAAATGACAATAATAATATATAATCACCGCATACCTAGTGAAAAATAATATTTGTCCCTAATTAAAAATTTTTTTTATCTATTATTTTAGAAGAAATAATTCCTTGGTAACGCTCGAGAACAACTGCATCATTGCCCTTTAACAGCTGATTTTGACTTTTATGTTAAGAGCTGTTGGAGCTTAGGTAAAATAAAAACAGAATTTTTAGTGCTAAAGTAAAAAAAACAAAAGGTTTAAAAATGTATTTATTTATTATTTTTTTATGTACAATTGATCTCCGTGTAAAATATCCTAGATTGTGACATATTTATAACTAAACCACGAACTATTACACTTGCTGCTATATTCTACACTTTCTACAAATTTCTTAATTAACACTATATTAGTCTATGGATATCTTTAAAAAAACCTGGAATATCACTGAATCTTTACCTTATTTTATCCACGACATATTGCAAAATTTGTAAACGTTCGCTGTAAATAAACAAACTAAACGTGAATTTGATGTTTAGGTTACGTTAGGTAGAGAGCGTTGTTA
The DNA here is from genome assembly GCA_019049505.1 of Pachyrhynchus sulphureomaculatus. Lineage (NCBI taxonomy): Eukaryota > Metazoa > Arthropoda > Insecta > Coleoptera > Curculionidae > Pachyrhynchus > Pachyrhynchus sulphureomaculatus. Next base: position 56,206,404 of record CM032454.1, on the reverse strand, counting down.
CTTGGTCCCCGCCAAGTAGAGACAGAGCAACTAAAAAGTTACCGACAAAGAAACCGCCGCCGAAAATAAATCCTTTGTCGTTGGGCGTCAGACGCCGACCAGAAATCCTTTATTGGTTTTATATATAAAGTAAAGCACAATATTGTGGAGTTTTATATTCCAACATTCATGTCATCATTTCTTTAGGGTCGATTTTTTTCCTTTGAGATTGTTATTTAAGTGAATTTTCCACATTCGACTTGCTACAAGGAGGCGCCAGTTCCAATATATGCAGTGTTTTTCATAACACTCGATATATATATATATATATATATATATATATATATATATATATATATATATATATATATATATATGTGTATATATATATATATATATATATATATATATATATATATATATATATATATATATATATATGTATATATATATATATATATATATATATATATATATATATATATATATATATATATATATATGTGTATATATATATATATATATATATATATATATATATATATATATATATATATATATATATATATATATATATATGTGTATATATATATATATATATATATATATATATATATATATATATATATATATATATATATACATACATACATATATTTAGTAATCGATGAATTTTAAAATTTCGTCACCTGGATACTCTTACATATGTAGACATGCAAATATTATTGTAACAGTAATAAAATAATTTTTATAGGTTATTGTTTTATTGAAATAAAAAGGGAAAATAATTGTAGTAATTATAACTCTACGTATTTGCTACATTGACGTAAAACAATTATCGAAAAGAAACGATCAATTGCCGATCGAATTCGCGTGATATACTGTTTTGTGCAACAAATATGCGTCATACAGGGTGTTATGAGAATGGGTGACCCGTGTGGTCGTGTAAGAATACATTCAATACTTTTTTTAATTCGAACATTTTTGAAAAATTAAAAAAGGGAGCAAAACTGGGTATTACTACCAAACCGCACCTGACATCAGATCAATGGCTGCCATTGGACCAAATAAGACAAAAATACTTAGCAAGTTATGGAAATTCGTCAGTGTTGCCAAATACACGATTGTATTCAATAATTGTAAATTTTCACATTTGAGGAACAATTTGTCTAATAATAAATTAAATAATAATCATACGCATACCTAGCAAAAAATAATATTTAATCATAATAAACAAGATTTCTTATCTATTATTGCAAAAGACATCCTTTGATAAGGCCTGACAAGATCTGCGTTTTTCACCTCTTCCAGCTTATTGACCCTTAACAGTTCACCTTGTATGTTTGGGCAAAATGGAACTAGAATTTGAGAAATGTTGTTCTGATAACAGTTCTAAGGGTAATACCGAATTGGTAAACAATTTTCTCGTCACAAATTCAAAGTTTTTTTGAATGAGAGAGAAAAGTGAGAGATATCTCCGATAACATAGAATAATTTATTACTAAGTGCTTACTTTGTTGTGTTCTCGCACTAAGAATTAAATGATCAGGTATTAACAAGCCGTTTAAAACTGTTTTTTTTTTACTTTTTAGTTATTTAAAACTATTATTTTGTATGTAATAACACAAAATTACCTAAAAACAAAACAAACCAATTATTATTCGTTGGGATGCTCTTACAATTCTTTTTTTTTTTTTAATTTGAATTATTTTTATAAACATTTTGTTATTTGTATTCTGTCACTAAATGCAAAATTAATAAATTGTATGTTTGGTAATTGTGGAATCTTCAGTCTGTGTAAACATGTGGCCAACGACATCTATGTCAACGAGTTTTCATTTTATAGAGCTTATATATAAATTTACAGTCTGGATTTAGGAAATTTAGTTTTATTGATCCTTACTAGGGGTGTAAGGCACACATAAATCATAACGATTAAATATGAAATAAAAAATTTTAAAATATTCATAGAGAATTTTGCCCACCTTGAGCTTGATACGTTGTATACCTCCTGAGATACGTTAGCTAGTAGTTATAAAACGTAGTGTCTTGAACCTTTAATAAGAATGTCAACCACCCTGACTCTAAAATCAATAAAAAAACAAAAAACTACAGACAGACAATTTGTCCATCTTATGTTGTAGATGCAGAGGCTATATATATATATATATATATATATATATATATAT
>CM032454.1:56169236-56199236 GCA_019049505.1 Pachyrhynchus sulphureomaculatus | reverse complement strand
TTGTTCTTATAGCGGCTTTATACACTACCGTCAGAAAGTATTTGCCCACCTAGAAATTTCAATGTAACTGTCAAAAGTTAATACCCTAAACATTCTGCTAAACAAATTAGGGAACTTTTCGACCAATGGAAATCCGGTGACGTCCTGGAAATGATGACTTGACCTCCGCAATCAACCGACTTGAACCCCATCGAATTGCTGTGGAACCATTTGGACAGGTGTATTCGAAAACTCAATCCAACATCAGAAAATCACGTGTGGGAACTTTTACAAGCAGAATGGGTTAAAATAACCGAAGAAATTCTGAAGAAACTACTGTAAAGCAGTAATTAAAAACAAAGGTCACATAGATGAGAAAAATCCTGGAAAATCATAAATATTTTTCTGATTTTCAAGACTGTAAATAATGTGAAATTAAATAATAATTGATTATAATTAAAAAAATATATATTATCTGAGTTTTTTGTTGTCTTGGGACTGAAATAAATAGGTGGGCAAATACTTTCTGACGGTAGCGTGTATATTGGAATTTATTTGTATTGTGATGTGTCTATTTTTCCATATTATTATCTTTAACCAACCTGTCAATTTATTAACCTTCTTAAGTTTTGATCGTTTTTTTTAAGGGTTTACTAAATTTTTTTTTTAAATTATCGTTTTAAACCTGTGACCTAATTTTTGGAAGCCATCTTCATTTAAATCATCACACAAATATCGGTCGAAAATATAATCCACTGCCATTTCTCATTCTAAAATAAATCTTGTTTTTATTAAACAGAAAATCGACATGCCCATTTCGTGTATTTTTAAATGTCAACCAAAAGGTTTTAAAATTACCCTAATAAAGTTGGCAATGGCAAAACCCCATTTGAAACTGTGCCGTTTATTTGGCGACACTTTTTGAAACGCCCGTAATTCCACTGAGAACCGGGTTGATTGAATGGACTACTTGTTGCATTTGCCAACCATTCGGTTACACACTGTGGACCGAAAACTGTAAAACTCCTGCTTCTAAAAAATATATAATATTGTTTTTTATATAGAAGGCGTTGATTAAATACATGGCCTAACGTAGGGAGGAGATAGTACCTATAAAAATAACAGAAAATTTCTAATGAACCTAAGTTTAGAGATAATATACTACTGTGATCAAAAATAGTAAGACTTTTAAATTTAAATCGCCCGGGCATTTCCAAATCAGATTAATTTTTTTTCGTTAAGTTGGTAGGACCTTAACTGCAATCTGTGTCAAATCTTAAGACCATAGCGTTAGTAGTTAATAAAATTCGCTTGCATTCGTTCAACAACAGTGCGTTTTTCGACATGAGTGAAAAAATTCAGCATTAAATTTTGTTTTAAAAAGGGTTTTTTTTTTCGGCTTCCCAAACGTTCGAAATGAATGGAACTATGGGCCGTTTTTTCATCACGATAATGCGCCTTCTCACACAGCATTGGTTCTTCGCGACGTTTTCATCAAAAAATTCAACTCATATCATTCCGCAATCACCCTATTCGCCTGATTTAGCTCCGTCGGACTTCTGACTATTCCCTAAAACGGCTTCGAGGACATCGTCTTGAGTCGATTGAGGAAATTAAAACCGAATCGCAGAAGGCTTTAAAGGCTATTCCAGAAATCGAATTCAACAACTGTTTCGAAGACTGGAAAAAACGTTGGCATAAATGCATTGTATCCAAGGGGAGTTACTTTGAAGGGGACGAAATAAATTTGAAAAACATAAATAACCCGTTTGTGTTTTATTTCAAAAGTCTTACTATTTTTTGATCACAGTAGTATTTCCGAGATACAGAGTTTCATAGGTTTTAGGGTTTTTATTGAATTCAGTACATACAATACTTATTTAGGTCACATTCTTTTTGTCTTCTCCCGTCAATTTGTTTGCTTAAACTAGTACCTTTCTTATTTTATTCTCTAACTTTTTGATCCCTTGCAATTTTATCGTGTGCTCCGTCCTGCAAAATATGATTTAAAGCTTAGAGATGCAAGGGTGTGCAAGTCCTTAAAACACTTACGAAGTTTCAAGTCTACAAATGACTTGAAAATACGTTAAATTTTGCTTCAAATCCCCATTGAGAACTTGATACTGTTTAAAATAAAAGCTTTGAAGCTTCTTTGAAGGGATTGATGCCCTTTTCAATTACCAATTACCTTCCAAGCCTTTCCGAGAACATCGAGCACATTAAAAGGGCTTCATGTATTATAGTACTTAATCATTCGTCAAGCGCATGAAAACCTTGTTTAAAAGCTTCAAATTACTATACAGACCTTCAGCCCTATTGCAGATCTTTGCAACAACTTTCGTTAGGGCTTTGTGGTTGAAATTCAATTATTTGTACGAGGCTGGTTTGAAAAGTCCGTGCAAAAATAAAAACTACTTATGTGTTTGGGGTAAACCTTTTTTATTTTTCGACATAGTCTCCTTTTAGGCTTATACACTTCGTCCAACGATGTTCTAGTTTGTTGATCCCTTCCGAATAATAGGATTTGTCCAAGCCTGCAAAATATCCATTAGTGTCTGCAATCACCTCCTCGTTTGAATAAAATCTTTGTCCCGCCAGCCATTTCTTCAAATTGGGGAACAAATAGTAGTCCGAGGGAGCCAAGTCTGGAGAATAGGGGGGATGTGAAACGAGCTGGAATCCTATTTCCATTAATTTTGCGACCACAACTGCTGAGGTGTGTGCTGGTGCGTTGTCGTGATGGAAAAGGACTTTCTTGTGGGCCAATCGCGGGCGTTTTTCTTGCAGCTCGGTTTTCAAACGGTCCAATAACGATGAATAATATTCACCTGTAATAGTTTTTCCCTTTTCCAGATAGTCGATGAGGATTATCCCTTGCGAATCCCAAAAGACAGTCGCCATAACCTTTCCGGCCGAAAGAACGGTCTTCGCCTTTTTTGGTGCAGATTCCCCCTTGGTAACCCATTGTTTAGATTGTTGTTTGGTCTCAGGAGTATAGTAATGTATCCATGTTTCATCCACAGCGACGAAACGACGCTTAAAGTCCTCCGGATTCTTCTGGAACAGCTGCAAACCATCCTTGCAACACTTCACACGATTCCGTTTTTGGTCAAGCGTGAGCAATCGCGGCACCCATCTTGCGGATAGCTTTCTCATGTCCAAATGTTTATGCAAAATATTATGTACCCGTTCAGTCGAGATGCCCACAGCACTAGCAATCTCACGCACCTTAACTCTTCTGTCATCCATCACCATATCATGGATTTGATCAATGATTTCTGGAGTCGTAACCTCCACAGGCCGTCCAGAACGTTCAGCGTCACTTGTGCCCATATGCCCAGTCCGAAAATTTTGAAACCACTTATAAACTGTTCTAATCGAAGGTGCAGAGTCACCATAATGTTTATCAAGCTTTTCTTTAGTCTCCTGAGGCGTTTTGCCTTTCATAAAGTAATGTTTAATCACCACACGAAATTCTTTTTCGTCCATTTCTTGAAAATCACTCGACTTCCTTGATTCACACGAATGCCAAACACAAAGAAATAGACCAATATGGCTGAAACTTGGTGTGCGTTCATTCAAGAGACGCTACTAACTAAACATGACCGCTCGATACGCGCCGGTGGTGCCATCTCTCGGACTTTGCACGGACTTTTCAAACCAGCCTCGTACAAGTCTGATAAATACAAGCCCTGTAATGAAATAAGGTAATCGAGGCAAGAAAATCCAAGCACTCTGGTTAAGGGGTCAGAGCGTGATATTTGATGGCTTTTTACGGAGAGCTTCCTCTAGCTCTGACATGTACACACACTGGCTATATAATTATAATTTTTTGGCTCTTGATTAAAGGTCTTTGCTCGGAATTTCATTGTTTATGTTTATTGATATATACGAGTCGAGACGTTGAGAGTAAAATTACATAAAGATAGTGAAAGTCCGAGAAGAAAACTTTATTCACAGTGAGCCTTGAGAAATTCTACTTATTTTGGTCCATACTGTTGAGCAATTTAAAATTGTAAAAATTTACTATGTAGCGCAAGAAGCTTTGTGATTATATGTAATATGTTTTTTTAAGTTTATCATAATAGTTTAGCATGAACGGCAGTATATGTCAACCTCGTGGTTGTGCTTTCTAAACATTTTGGCGAGACCATCGACTGAAAAAATGAATGGTTATTTTTTCCAAAACTGCAGTGGCAATAGTGCAGAAAAAATATAAAAATTGCATAACATTGCAATTTTTTGCTGAAAAGAAGGATTGACGGCCGGGCTTCCTCCTCTAAATTAAACAAAATTTGTTTTGTGTTCATAGGTTTTGGCTTAATTACCGAAAATATGACTTTGATTATTATTTTTTTATATAATGGTTTTTCATTTTACAGGGAAGTAACCGGGTAAAGTGAAGGAATCTTTGGTACAATGACACTACACCAGAGTTATCACCACTGCTCCAAACACTTTATTTTTGCACTCAAACCGCGTTTCGCTAACCATGTTAGCATCATCAATACTGCCCAGTCAGTTATCACGCTTGACGCTGCTGACATAGTTTGCGAAGCACGCATCGAGTGCAAAAATAAAGTGTTTGGCGTAGTGATGTTGATTGTTGTCTAGTTGACATTTGGTTACTTTTGTATCACAATTGAAACATTACGAGAATATATAAGATAAGTTTAATTTTTTAGTGGCTTAACTAATTTTTTTTGTTCCTTGTAAATACACCTTGTAACTGTTTGCTGTAATACTATTTTTATTCGAATATTTTCAAGTTTCGGACCACTGTGCGGTTGTTAAAGCAATTTCTAAGCATTCTCAGTTTATGAACTTCTTCTCCTCAGCTGAAAAACTTTCCATTGAATTCAATGGTTTTTGTTCGAAAAATAAGTGCAGGGCTTTTAATTTTTAATACTTCCACGAAAATGTAGAGTGGTTTTTAACGTTAGTACTGCAAAGGAAGTAAAGAACACTTAGCTAATCATTCATAGAATAAATACCGCTGAAGTTTTATGAAATTTTACTGTGTCTTGATTGGAAACTAAAGTACTGCATATTTTTAGGCACATATTTTTTGCTTTCGTGTTCTAATGACAGACGAGATAGCGTGATGATTTAAATATGTATCATCCTTTTATAAAGTAACCCACTCCCTTGGTAACTTCGAATGACAGCTATTTTGAAAAGGGTAACTTCAAAGTTACAAAAATCTCAGGTTAAATTGAATATAAAAAGGTCTGTGTTGTCTTTTATTAAGGGGATTGTCCTTGAGTTTTTTTTTAATAGTATCCTTCAAATTGTTAAATTTAGGTTTTTCATTACGTTATATTAGATATACAAACTCATGATCCGTCTTTATTTTATATACAAACTTTAACATTTATTTATAACTAGGTTGGAAATGTAGAATCTTTGGCACAATGACACTACTCAGTATACAGTCAATCCAAAAAGTCTCCATACACCACCTACTTTACATACTATTTTTCTGTTGTTCCAATTAATTGGAACTATGAGAAAACATGTTTAAATTAATATTTGAAACTGAACCAACGAGGGATTAGTATTAAAAACAACTACGGAACATTTTATTTAGAAGTTCCATCATTGTTATAAAAATGTTAACAAAATTAATGTCAAAAGAGTCTCCATACACTCAAGAACTGCATTGAAAAAAAACACGTTATAATCAGCCGCATTTCATCAAGCTATCTATTGCTCGTTAAACTGAAAACAAATAAATAATTTTCGGCCATACTTTTATAATCTGTCACTTGTTGCTAGTAATTTTGCAGTGGGTTTTCAAAGTAGTATTAAAAATGAGAGAGAGAATTTGTGAGATTCCATTTTAAGTTCGAAAAATTTTAATGGATTTGCGAAAAGATGGAAAATCGTACAGAAATATAGGAAAAATTGCTACTGTTCAGTACATTGTAAACCAGTATAAATCAGTGGGTGCCTATAAAATTCGACCACGTTTCGGTCGTCCCAAGAAACTGACTCCACGTGAAGAGGCTAGTATTTACATTTAGTATTACATAGGTAGTAATTGTTTGCAGAAATTCAAATAACGTCCGTGGCAGCACTACCGCGTTGTTTAAAAGGTGCCATGAAATATAAATCCCTACTGAGGCGGGGAGGTGCGCGATAAAAAAAAAGTATTGTTAGACAAATAATTATAGATCCCAAGAAAAGTGCACCAAAATTAAAAGAAGAAATACGGGAACTATTTTTAAACAATGTTCACAAACAGTGAGAAATTGTTTACACAGGGCAGGCTATAAGGAGTGTGCAGCCAGGAAGAAGCCGTTAATTTCAGAAGCTAATCGCAAAAAGCGGTTAGCTTTTGCTAGGGAATACGTTACTAATCAATCCTCCTGAATTTTGGGAATCCGTAAATCTTTAGTGATGAAACTAAAATTAACCTTTTTGGGTCTGATGGTAGGACTAAAGTTTGGAGAAAGAATACCACATTCGATATTAAAAACATTTGCTCCACAGTAAGACAAGGAGGTGGCATTGTTCTACTTTGGGGATGCATGTCCGCTGGAAGGGTTGGGAATTTACATTGTATTAATGGTGCCATGGATCAACATGTTTATCTGAACATTTTTGGAGACAATTTAAAAGAAAATATCCAAAAATTAGCACTCGAAAAAAGATACATTTTCCAACAGGATATTGATCCGAATCATACCGCAAACTTGGTGCGAGAATGGATGATCCGTAATGTGCGACAGCAGCTTCATACACCTCCGCAATCACCCGATATTAACCCTATCGACCATTTATGGGAGGAACTTAAACGGCGCGTTCGCAAACATAATGTTTCAAATAGAGAAGAATTAAAAAACAGAATATTGAATAAATGGGAGAACATGCCAGCAGTAGTTACTAGAAAGCTGGTTGCATCTTTCGTAGTTTTCGAATAGCTTTCTTGTCATAAGTTCTTGTCTGTCTTTGTCCTGGGCAATTACTATCTGGTCGTCTGGAAAATAAAGGATGTAAAGCATTTTCATCATTCAACTGTCTTTAACTATCTTATTTGTCAAATAGTAATAAATACATCCTTTGCCCTTAAAAAATAAAACTTGTCAAGAGTGAGAACAGTAGTAGAGCACCATCTGTTAAAACTTTCTCTGTTCTCCAAACGAGCAACCTTCGTCAATGTTGTGGCAATTGAATTATGACAATTGTTCCATCAGATGCCTTGTTATAGTGGTAAGAGTAACCGTGTGTTTTGAGAAGCGGTTATAACATGAGTTTCAAAGAAAAAGCTTTCAAAGTGGGAAGACAAGATGGACTGAAATAAATTATTTGAATAATTGAAATTGACCTATTGACGCCACGCCAGATATAAGTCTTTGTAGGAAATAAGGTACTAGGAAATCAGCATAAAGCGATTTAAATCGATTTAAATTTTGTCAACTGAATTCGGTAATTATATTGTGATGCCGATATACTATTCTCAAACAGACAAAGTATAATTTTTAACTTAGTTCAGGTTACTTTTGCACTTTGCAGACGGCTTAGCTTTTTACTCCACTGTAATATAAAATTTTTAAAAGATGTTCAAATTCAATTTCCAGTTAATCATGGGCTTGTTGGATAGAACTCGGCTAGCTGTACATGTAACCTAAACCAAGCCTGCTATTAAAACTGATTGGCACTGGCTAGTAACAAATCGGTTAACTTTATAGGGTTTTTTAAATTCCAAAATTTAAAAGATTCACCAATGGTAACTTTTATTGACAAATTAGCTAGTTTTTACATTATTACTAATATACAATGATATGATTAGAAGCAGAGTCTACAAATTGGATCTTAAGATAAACACATGATTGGGTTCTAACTAACTTAGCCTAAATAAGGAATTTATAGAATTGTGTTGAGAGAACTTAAGATAGTTGAACATAAGATGAGAGATGAGAGACATGAACTTCAAATATTTCATGAACCTAAACTTAAAATTAAAAAACCGGTCAAGTGCAAGTTGAACTTGCACAATTAGTGTTCCGTACGTTGATTGTTTTTAAAATAAAAATTTTTGATAGGGTGGCATAAAATGATCAGTGACTTCACAAAACACACCCCAAATGAATTTTCAACAAAGTTTGTTTCCAATCTTTACTGAAAACTGGTGACCTTGAAATTTTGTTTTTTTTTTTATATACCAAATAAATTATTACAAGTATTACATTATATATATATTATATATATATATATATATATATATATATATATATATATATATATATCTATATATTTACTCGTGTTTTCACAAGCTTTCATTTGACACCACACTCGATGACCTAGTAAAAAAAATTTTTTTTTCACTTCCGATTTCACCCCTCAAAACGAACCTCTTAAGTCAAAATTTATGTTACGGTGGTATAAAATGATCAGTGACTTCATAAAACACACCCCAAATGAGTTTTCAACAAAGTTTGTTTCCAATCTTTACTGAAATCTGATGACCTTGAAATTTTTGTTTTTTTTTGTATACCATATAAATTATTAAAGGTAATGCACTCGTGATAATTTTCATTCAATCTACACCCCGTGGAGAATATTCCAGAATTTTTTCGAAATTTTTTGATAAGTACTCTTCGAGATAAGGCCCGGGACAGCGATTTTTCGCGAATTTTTAAAAATAATACAAACAAAGAAAAGTGCGCGCAAGTATAATATTATATATATATTTTTTACTCATGTTTTCACAAGCTTTCATTTGACACCACACTCGATGACCTAGTAAAAAAAATTTTTTTTCACTTCCGACTTCACCCCCCAAAACTAACCCCTTAAGTCAAAATTTAGTTCTCAAAACTACATGGCTCTGATGAGGCCATCAATTCCTATATTATTACCAAATTTCACCTTTCTATGTCAAATAGTTTCCGAGAAAATCGGGTGTGACAGACAGACAGACAGACAGACACCGAAGTGATCTTATAAGTGTTCCGTACGGAACACTAAAAAGGCTAACTTAAGCTAACCCAATAGTAGGGGGTCCGAGGGCCTTCGAAGCCGGTGTCGGGCGTGGCATGGAGGAGGGTGGTAGGCCTTCCTGACTGGGGTGGTGCGTGACTTTGTTCAGAAATTTGAGCTGAACGTTGCTCATGGACTTCCATTTGTCAGTATCTCGAGATCTCGGTGAAGCTGGGCGTTGCGGATAAACCATGGGGCTTTGGCGATGATATGGAGGTCCTTGTTTTGACTGGTCCGGAGGTTAGTTTTACAGGAATGTGACATTTGGCACCATGCTGGGCTAGAGTAAGTGAATCCGGCTCGGATGATCATCTTGTAAATTGTTAACTTCTTGCGAGCTGAGAGTGTAGAGGTTTCCGAGGAGTTAGTTGGCTTTCTTGTCGGAGGCTGTAAGTTGATCCTTTCATATTAGCAGCTTGTCGTAGTGGGGGCCACCAATATGTCCATAATTTTAGGTAATAGATAAGAAAGTAAATAATACATTTATCGTTAACTGCTGAATATTTTCTTAATTTGTACTTTAATAAGTTATACATAACCATATAAAATTAGCTACGAAAATCAATAAATGTTAGTGGCAATACCTTACGGTATTCAAAGCGGTTTGTACTACAAAACAACAGGTGTACATTAAGTTGCTTTGCAGTGTTACCATGGACGTATGATAAACGAACTTTTTGCATATCGTCAGGTTGCACTAAATATAGGGCAAGGTTGCAATTTAAATCGCTGATTTCCACTTGTCTTTACGGCACTGGATAAAATTTTAAATAGACGATTGACTGGGGAAAAGCATTTTATGAATGTCATGATTTTCCTTGACTATGAAACTCGGTGACGTAAACTACTCTGAAGTATATAGAAACCCAGAAAATTAGCTGTGCAGCAGAATATTGTACAGGGTGAGTCAACGATAGAGTAAAGTTCATTATGTCATTTGTTTCGGGAATGACGAAAAAATGTTAAATACAATAGTTTTGGAGAATGTTAAGGTGCACAGTTTAAAATTATTTTTGAGTATACAGGGTACTTCAAAAAAGTGTGGACGATATAACATATGTTTTTTTAAATGGAAAACCCTATTTTTCTAATTTATTTTTAAATTCTGCTTAAAATTTTATAACTTTTTTATTAACGATGTTATATACCTAAATCTAGTAGTTTTCCTAATATTTCATTTTTTTTTTAAAAATACTAGTTTCCAGTTTTGTAAAAAATTGCCGGTAGCGCTATTGTTTCTGAATGTGGAATATTCATAATTGGTACGAGCGTTCTATAGAGATAAAAAAAAGATATATGTAAAGAAATTTGAGTTAGATGCTACAGGGTGTTCGAAATAAAATTTATGCATTTCGACTATTTTAAATTGAAAAATCTCAATTTTTTTTAAATGACCCCCTGTATATTATTATTTTTTCTCATAGATTTTACAAAATCCTCCAACTTTTATTAAGTATGTCATTTACTTATTTCTAATAGTTTTCTATTTATTTTGAATTTTTCAATTTTTACCCTTCTTTTTAATATATGTACCTACGCTATAACATCATAGTTGCCAAGACAAAACAAAAATGTAGGCATTGTCAAATTTTTACATGTCTATTAAGCAAGTAAAAATAGTGTAATTTGTTGTAGTGACATATAAAGGTAATAGTTATGGATTTTCCTAAAAATGATTATTAATATGGTTTATATACTGGGCGAAGCGGTAAAAAAATGGTCTTTTGGCAGTAAGGCTTTACGGAGCGAAGTACTCTAATAGACGTATACCATCTAGAAAATCTTTTCAGTGCTTAATGGAACGGTTTTGATGGTAGTGGCAGCGTTGGGTATACGAAACGGAAAGTAATAAATAGAATGCTACCAACGAGGACAAAAAAAATGGAGATTTTACTTCATGTTGAAGATAATCACCAGGTCAGCAGCGCTCAACTAGCTGACTTATCTGACACATCCCAATTTACGGCTAATCGCACCACGAGAAAATACAAGTATCATCCCTTTCATATGGAACTACACCAAGAACTTCAAGACCGTGATTTTGACCTACGAGTGAACTTTTGTACCACCATGAATGGTGCAATAGAGGCCGATCCAAATGTTTTATCCAAAATAACATTTTCTGATAAAGCTACTTTTCGCAATAATGGAGCAGTTAACAGCCATAATATGCATTAGAAGTTCAAAACCAAAATCATTGGTCGCTTAATGTATCGTGTAGAATATTAAATTTTCGAATTATTGGTTCATATTTTTTTCCGCAAACCGCTTAACGTGCCTAGATATCTAAATTTTTTGCAAAACGAATTATCCCAGCTTCTTGAAGAAGTTGACAACTTTAAAAGGGAACAAATGTGGATTCAATAAAACGGGGTTCCTGCTCATTACCACCGGGAAGTTCGGGAATTTTTAAACTATCGTTACCCACAAAAATGGGTCGGTAGGGTTGGATTCATTCAGTAGCCTCCTTGATCATGTGACTTAACACCTTTAGACTTCTTTTTGTGAGGCTACATTAAAGATCGTGTTTATGTGAATCCCCCTACAAGACCAATAGATATGGAAAATAGGATACGAGATGCGTGCAGGACAATAACGCCCTTTATGCTAACGAAAGTGAAGGAAAATATAGTAAAACGACTAAACATGTGTATTCAAGTAGACGGGCATATTTTTGAACGTTTATATCGTCATAATACTTAATCATTAGATAAGTTAAACTATATTAAAATTATTATTTACTATTTGTTTACGTTTTCACAATAGCGTAAGTGTATTAAAAAAGGGTAAAAATTGAAAAATTCAAAATAAATCGAAAACTATTAGAAATAGGTATATGAAATACTTAATAAAAGTTGGAGCGTTTCGTAAAATCTATCAGAAAAAATAATAATATACAGGGTGTGCCATTTAAAAAATTTAAGATTTTTCAATATAAAATAGTCGAAATGCATAAATTCATTTTGAACACCCTGTAGCATCTAACTTAAATTTCTTTACATATATCTTTTTTTTTCATCTCTATAGAATGCTCGTACCAATTATGAGTATTCCAACTTCAGAAACAATGACGCTACTGGTAATTTTTTCCAAAACGGAAAACTAGTATTTTAAAAAAAAAAATTGAAATATTAGAAAAACTAGGTTTAGGTGTATAACATTATTAATAAAAAAAAAAGTTATAAAATTTTACGCAAAATTTAAAAATGAATTAGAAAATAGGATGTTCCATTTAAAAAAAAAAACATGCTATATCGGCCACACTTTTTTGAAGTACCCTGAATACTCAAAAATAATTTTAAACTGTGCACCTTAACATTCCCTAAAACTATTTTATTTAACATTTTTTCGTCATTCCCGAAACAAATGAGTTAATGAACTTTACTCTATCGTTGACTCACCCTGTACAATATTTTGCTGTACAGCTAATTTTCTGGGTTTCTATATACTTGTGCTTAAAAAATTTGTAAAAAAAATATTTTTTTTTTTGGCCATTATTATGGTGTCAAAAGTTACGGATCTAGAGAGATACAAAATTAACATCTATTAGACAACTCTCAATTAAACAAAATAATGGCAATTCCAAATGAGTGCATTTTGGACGACCTGTCAAACGATCAATGAAAATACTTACGAAACTAATTTTCATGTTTTATTTCATGCAAAATGAGCACCAACTTAACTATGTATAGACGTTACAATTTATTAAAAAAGTATAAAAGCGTAGAATTATTAGGTAATTAATTAAAAACAACAAATCCTACAAACCGTGTGACCTATTTTTTTTAATTATTCAGAAATATTGCAAATAAAAATAAAACACCCGACTCGGCGTGGCGTTTTCTAGGAAGTTGCAGCAAATTGAATTTCCGTGAATTCGCCTTCAGTGTTGCTCTGCACTAATTCTATACAAAAGCACAATTAACCATCCTAATTATACATCACATTTTCGCTCATTGTTTTCAGACTAAACGTTAGTTATTGCAACGGCTTGTGTTGTTTTACTATGCACCGATTTATGTTACTTAACTGGCCACGTTTTATATTATGCATTATGGAAATAATTATTGTTTGCTAATTTTTTTCTAAAAAAATTATTTTATTACACAGTTACACACTGTCCCGGTTGGCCCAGTGCGTTTTTAAACGTATTGTTTTAAAATTATTTTAAACCAAGTTACATAGTAAATCCCAAGATATAAGGTCCTGCCTTTTGCTTTTTCAGTGGGGCAATAAACGATCCTATTAAGGTTTTGTGCATAGTTGCCAGGTATTACGATAAAACGATTTTTATTTCACCTGCTTTGTATACCGCCCTCACTTGCACCTGCAATCATACTGGATCTGTTTTTACCTATATATTTACTACCTGGCAACCGGGTTTGGAGCCCTTTAAGTATGTGGTAATATAGGCATAATGACCACAGGTCCCCATTAAGATTCGAAAGATACTTTTTATTATTTTTTATTTTCAGTTTTACTTACAACGTAACGGTTCTGTTTTAATTATGTGGCGTCCGTGGGAAAATTGCAATAGTGGCTATCGCAAGAGAAAACATTTATCACTTGACGCTAAACAAATAGTGAAAAATGTTTACGACAGTTTGGTAAAAAGAAATTTGAGTAAACAAAGTGCTTTGCAAGAAACCAGTGAGCTAACAAAAACCCCAATTTCTACGATTAAGGGTATTGTAGAAAAACCATCACTCAGGAACAGGAAAAAACGGAAAGATTTTCAAAATGCATCATGTAGACGATTGTGAAAAAGACGTCATCAGGTGAAAAATATATTCTGTGTATGAAGAGCAGTTGATGCCGACACTAGACAAAATAAGACAGTGGTGCAGGACGAGACCAATATACATTGTGGCCGATCAACCCTTCACAGAATTCTCTTATGAATGAGATTCACGTTCCGAAAAATCAACAAAAGGCAAGTAGTGATGGAGTCACAAAGATTACGAATCTTGCGACATACTTATTTACAAGAAATTAAAAAGTATCGATTAGAGAGTTGGCCAATAATTTACCTTGACGAAACATGGTTTGATACCCATGACACTGTGCAAAAAGGGTGGATTGACCGCAGTACAAAATGTCAGACTAACGTACCTTCAAATAACGGTAAACGAATAACCATTTTGCATGCTGGATCTGAAAAGGGCTAGGTTTCAAATTGTCTACTATTTTCTGCAAAAAACATAAAAGATTCTAGTTTGGACTATCACGAAGACACGACCGCAGAACTTTTTTTGAATATTGGTTTCAAAATTTCCTTGTGCCAAGTGTTCCCAAACAGAGTGTTATAGTTATGGACAATGCAAGTTACCATAGTCACCTACAAAAATAAGGTTCCTAATGCAGCCCACACCAAATCGGAATTACAGGAATATATGTTAGAAAATTTAGTTTAGTTATAAAAAAAGTGATCTTTTGGAAGTTTTGAAAGACTATAAATTGAAAAAGAAATGTGTTTGTGATAGTATGGCTGAGAAAATGGGACATACTGTTTTGCGGCTTCCTCCGTATTATTGTGTGTTTAATCCAATTGAACATATTTGGCATCAAGTTAAATCAAAAATAAGGGCACAAAATGTTTCTCCTACTTTAAGCGTGTCAGTGGTTGAATTAGTAAAAAAAGCTATAAATGATATACCCTGTGAAAGCTGGAAGAATTCCTTTCAGCACGTTGTTATAGTTGAAGATTCATATATTTATGTAAATAATATAAAACCACTGATAATTACCTCAGCTGATGACAGTGATAGTGAAACCGAATTAGGCCTAAGTTAAAATATATTTTTATTTATACAATATGTCCCGTCTTGTAAACCGCATTCATTCAAACTGTATATTTGTATTTCTTATCCATTTGTTTTTACATGCATCTATAAACAAACATCCCCAAAAACACTTATAATTTTATTTATTTGCATTAATGAATAAAATTCTTAAGTCCATCTCTGTAACCTATCATAAACAAAAGATAAGAATTTTTATATTGCCCACTTAAAACGCCAAAAATCAGGATGTTATATTTTGGGACAGGCTATAACAAAGCTATTAACCGTTAATATTATAAGGGACTTAGACATGCCAACCCGTGGTACCACTACAGCGGTGTTATTTTATCCTTCGGGATTATATAGGCAACGTACACAATTTAGCTGGGTTTTTCCCTCAGTCGCCAAGGAGTGGAGAAAGTACGAAAAATTCAAAGTGGAGAGAAGTGCTCGGGAGACGTTTTCGTTATTAAAATCGTTACTAGTTACCTTTCCTAAATAAAAAAATCCGAAATCGACAGAAATTCTTTCAGAAAATCAGATGGGGTGGCTACGTAAGAGCGTATTAAAGAGTCACTAACGATGTATTAACCGACAAATTCAAAAATAAATCAGAATGGCTGAGTGGGAGAACACAATGCTGGCTAGAAAGAAATGTTCCATTATTTATTAATGCTGAGGACTGGTTTTCCGGTAGCCCAGATTTGAACTCACTCAGTCATTTTCTCCAGGAAAGGTTTTGCATAACGAGATACCGAAATTTCGAATCTCCATAGTTTCTAAATAAATATGTTTTAACTTTTTTGTGTTGAGTTCTCATTTCAATATTTGCATTAGAAGTTCTGACACAATTTATGGCGACACTGGTGTATACATGTATGTACATAAAATTATTTAATAATACTTTTATATTATCTAAATGTTGAAAAATGTCTATATTGATAGATGTTGAAAAATTACTTTTTATCAACAGTTCATCAGCTAGTCTTTAAAAACTAATAAAATTACGAACGACGAACAAAATTTCCTGTGCCTATTATGGAGAGAATTCTCAAAAAATTTCTTGATAATAGTTATATGATTTTGAAGAAAAAAACAGGCAAAATATTAGTGCATTTCAGTACCTAAACAAAACCATAGTAATTTAGATGCATTATACTCTTGAAAAGGCCTATATACATATATAAGTGGACTTTTGCTGGGCATGTGGCGAGATGTACGAACGGACGATGGAGCAATATCATCCTAAAATGGAGACCGTATGAGGGAAAGCATGGCAGAGGGCGGCGAGAAGCCCAGAACGAAAGCCTGTGATTTGACATTTAAAGATGGCTGTGTTCAGAAACGTACTCAAACGCCTTAAATTTAGAACTAAATTTTCATTATTCAACAACTGCACAATCCAATCAATTGCTTTGAGAACAAAAAACTTGTAACGCAATATCTCAATTCTTGCATGCACACTTTAGACCTTTCTTCTCAGTTTTTTACTTACCCTATAAACCTTATGGTCTTCCGCTTTGTAGTTTTTTTTTTCCACAGTTAGTACGTTTTATAGTCCATCCATTAGATTTTACTTCGTTAGCAATACGAGAGAATGATTTTTTGGGGTTCTGTAGCGTAAACGTGCAAGATTTTGCATCGTATTTTTTACGTCTAGCAGTTATGTTTGACATTGAACCAAGCCAATTGTCACAAACTTGTCCTGCATTTATTTTAATCGCAAGTTCACATATACAAAAATTATGCAAAACTTTACGAAACATTATATATATGTATGTATGTATATATATATATATATATATATATATATATATATATATATATATATATATATATATATATATATATATATAAATAATATATAGATGTACAGTCTTGGCCAAAAGTATTAGGCACCCTACAATTTACTTCATTTCTTGTGTTTCAGGGTAAAAAAATTAAATTCGTATATTTTGTAAAATCCTATATTGAGGTAAAATTATGAAATAAATTAATATTTGGTGTGTCCGCCCTTAGCTTTAATTACAGCAGCAATTCTTTGGGGCATGCTGCGTACAAGCCTATTACTTTCAGTTGTACTTATGGCATCCCACTCATCCATCAAAGCGCTTTTTAGCGCTGCTTTTGATGTTATGCTATGCTCCCGTATCTTGCACTTCAGAATACCCCAAAGATATTCGATAGGCTTTAGATCTGGAGACTGCGCTGGCCAATCCAACAAGACAATGTCTCTAAACCAGCGCATCGTAGCCGCTGATTTATGACAAGGTGCATTATCTTGCTGGAATTTGATGTCGTCTAAATTGTGTCGCCAAAAATGCGCGTTAGCGAAGGCATCAGTACAGTTTCTAGTACATTTATGTACTTTTGGCTGTTCATGCGGCCTTCACAAACGAACATTTCGCCGACGCCTTTAGCAGCCATGCAGCCCCAGATCATAATGCTGCTTCCTCTGTATTTTACAGTAGGTACCACGCAATCTAGATGGTATTCCTCGCCGACACGCCGCCTCACGAATGTCACACCTGACGTTCCGAATAGCTGTAAGAATAGAAAAAATACTCAATTAAAAAATTAGTTATTATTTTGACTAAAACTGATTAAATCAAGAGTAATTATATGTAGTTATTTGTTAAAATAAATCATATAAAAACTTACCTCAAAGTTGGATTCGTCGGACCATGCAACATTAGACCAATCCTCTTCGCTAAAATGTTGGTGCTTCACAGCCCACTCTTCCTATTGGTCTCTGAAAAGCCAAGGCTTCTTTCTAGCTTTGCACCCTCTTAATCAAGCTTCTATCAGTCTTCTCCTTGCCGTTCGAGAACTAATCGGCATCCCAATCTCTTCCGACAGAGTTGCAGCGAACTCAGATGATGTTTTTTTTTTTTCGATTTTTAATAGACTCGCGGATGAGTTTTCTGTCCTGTCGCTCATTAGTCTTACGTTTTCTGCCCGTTCTCATTTTGTTGGCATGGGAGCCAGTCTCCACAAACCTTTTAATAGCACATTGCATTGCGCTCCGAGAACATTTCACTAACTTGGCTATTTCTACTTGGGACTTGCCTTGTTCATGTAGGGTTTCAATTTTAATTCGTTTTTCGATACCAAGCTCACTTTTCTTAGACATTTCTCAAATATAGGAAGGTCCAGTTCACAAATAAAACACGCACGGAAGCTTCTTGACCCTACAAGTAGTAAAAAGAGACTGATAAAACATTATTTTAAAAAATTCATTATCGCAGTTTTGTGGGCCAGGTGTTTTATGGACTTGTAAAAGAGATTGTCTATTGTTTAAGTTAGCTTTTGACAGCGGCGCCTATAGTATTGTTAAAACAATTAGTCTTTTTTTATTATTTTACGAGTTTCACGTGTTTATTAGGGGTGCCTAAATCTTTTGGCCAAGGCTATATATATATATATATAATATATATATATATATATATATATATATATATATATATATATATATATATATATATATATATTACTATAACTGATTCATAAAAGTAAAGAGTAAAGGCAGTGAAATAAAAAAGTATTAATTAACAACATTAAGCGGTGGTAAAACAAGGTATTTAATTTAATCAGAACCTTTACAATGCTAATCTTGGTATCGAAAAAAACAGTCTGGGGAATGAATTGCCCCGTAATTACGAAGAAACATTTACGAAATGCAATTTGCGTGCCGAAAAGCCGTTCGGATTGTGCCAGCATCGCGAAAAAGAACAATAAAAGCCGCGTAAAAATATATAGAAGAATTTCGTAAGAATACCTCCGCGCTCTAATTAGAATAAATGCTTATTTAAAAGTAAGACTATCCAACAATCAGTTGCAGCTGACTTATAACAGGATTACACAGCATATACAGTAAAGAGTCACAAAATCAAATCGGGTAATAAAATGTTACAAAATTGTATCATAAGTAAAAATAACCACATTCCAAAGGTAGAAGAAGTTTAAATATTTTGTTAAATCTTTCTTTTGAACGCAAAAAATATGTCAAAATTGGATTCAGTCTAATCTATATTTCTATATTTTTATATACACGACAGCCGTAACTTCAAAAAGTAGTTGAAACTTGATACTAAGACCAAAGAAATCTGTTTATTACGGAGGTATAAACGTTTAGACTGAAAAAAGATGGTTGACCCGAGAATAAAGTATTTTATTAACGGTCTTATATATAAAAAAATATTTCATACCATTTTTCTAGATTTTGAAGAGACTGCATCCCATAGAGTTGTAAGTTGTCATTGTAAGAGAAAAAAATATATATGCCTATCAAAACGGAATTTTTCGTTCTAAGTATTTCTGATACGTGAAGTTCTATACTTTCGTAAAAAAGTCGAGCCTAAGACCGACTACTATATTTTTAAGTAGTAAGAGATGAATCATTTTCAAAGCCTCAGGTAATACGCAATAAAAAAAAACTGATTTCGCATGTTTTCCAGCACAGTTTAGAATCCAGAATAATTCTCAAATGGTTTACATTATTTTACTTGGGTCTTTTATTGTTCCGTAGAGAATATTTATAAGATGACTTCGGTGTCTGTCTGTCTATCTGTCCATCTGTCACACCCGATTTTCTCCGAAACTATTTGTCATAGAAACTTGAAATTTGGTAATAATATAGGAATTGATGGCCTCATCAGAGCCGTGAAGTTTTTGAAGTTAAATTTTGACTAAGGGGTAAGTTTTGGGGGGTGAAATTGGGAGTGAAAAAAAAAATTTTACTACATCATAAAGTGTGATGTCAAATGAAAGCTTGTGAAAACACGACTACAAAATATATATAATGTAATACTTGCGCACTCTTTTCTTTGTATTATTTTTAAAAAAATCGCGAAAAATCGTTGTCCCCCTCCCTTATCTCGAAAAGTACTGATCAAAAAATTTTGAAAAAATTCTGGAATATTCTCCACGAGGTGTAGATTGAACGAAAATTATCACGAGTGCATTAATAATTTATCTGGTATATATAAAAAAAACAAAAATCTCAAGGTCATCAATTTTCAGTAAAGATTGGAAACAAACTTTGTTGAAAACTCATTTGGGGTGTGTTTTGTGTAGTCACTGATCATTTTATACCTCCATAACAAAATTTTTTTATTTCGAAAGCAGTCAACGTACACAACACTAATTGCGCAAGTTCAACTTGTCCTTTACCGGTTATTGTTATTTAAAAATATAACGGGGTTAGGCTTTTTTAAAGCAAAGAATCACATTTATCGAGATTTAAGAGTCAATGTTTCAGTAATTAGAAAAAATTGTCAAATCCGTCTGTAATTCATCATTCAAAGAGACACCTCATATAGTTTGAAAATTTTAATGCCATCCGCATCAAATAAATAATCAGCATAACTAAAACCTTTGCCAATCATCAGTAGCAACACACGATACCCTATCGCTCAAATAACGTTCCAAGATCTAAAGAAGCTTATTTACACTAAATTTTGGAGGTAACTCCAAGGCTGTTTTTCTTCCATAGTTAGTACGCTATCCAAGGTTGCCAGAGGACTCAAGGAAGGGCGACTGGAAACGATGAGTTACGATTTGGTTGAATGTAAGTGTGAAATTTTTAAATATTCAATGATTCACCGGCTTTCGCTATATTATTAAAAGTCTAATCTGAAGTATAATTATAGTGTATAATTTTTGGCTAATGGAAAAGAAAGTCAATAACATTATATTTATAACAGATAGCTGAATATTTTCTAAATTAGTACTTTAATAAGTTATATATATCCTTATACAGTCTGTCAAATAAGAACGTGATCGCTCGTATTCTTGAAAAAATGTGTTTCAAGAATATTTTTTGCCATCAATGTATCCTTTGGTGTCTTAACAACGGCGCAATTACCTTGGTAAGTTATCCAATCGCCTCCTGTATCAATAATCGTCTGGCATCTTCGAGGCATGCTGTTGAGATTTTCTGCATTCTCTGCAAATTTTTCGAATCTCGCGAGACAGAGTCAAAGTCCTCAGTGTCTCTCCTCTTAGCTTTCTCTTTAGAAGAGACCAAATGTTTTCAATAGGTTTGGCGTCCGGCGATTGTGAGGGCCACTCTAGTATTTTATCCTGGGCCCAAGCGAGCCGCTTCGCAATGTGATTTTCACCCAGCAAAGGTTTCTTCAACGTGCTTTGGAATTTGACATCATGAGCACGAAGATGTTATCGGTCTCGTGGGACACATTCAAACCCGATTTTCTTATTTCGCGTCCCGTGAAAACAAAGGCACGATTCGTTTTTCGACTTTCGGAGTGACTTTCCCTATCAAGCCACGTTTTTGGCCAGTCGACATTTTCATCTCTTCAGAATGATTCTTCACAAACGATACCGACTTTTTAATATATTTAGTGGCCGCAGAATGTGTCATTTAGACCCCTTTGGATGGGAACAAAGAAAGACTGTCTCGAACCGACGCGCAAACATTGGATTTTACGTGGTTTCGACAAAATTTCGAAATCGACTGATACTTTTACTAAAATACGTCGTAGACCGATTTTTTGTTGAATCGCTAGAATCTCATCTACCAAAAAATGAATGATCTCAGACACGTTCTTACTTAACATACTGTATAACCTGCTATTAAAATTAACACCACTCCACTACCGGTTTTACTAGCAGCAACCATTCAGGTTTTTAGCGGCCCTACTGGGACCCGGGATACGGTAATTTTTTTTTCCATAAGACAAGGTTGGAAATCTGACCAGTGTTTTCTACTTCTTCTGACCGCACTCACTGAAATTTCTTAGAGGTCACTGATTTGGCGGGAAACAATGTTATGAATAACTTACTCTTTCTATTTTGTGTCTGGGGTAAATCCACTTATAAAAAAAATTGATATACGTTATTTGAGTAGTGGTCATATCAGTTAAATTTATGCATTTCCTATAGACAGGACGTTACAAGTGCTTGTCTTCTGGCGACTTTCAAAATATCCCCGTGTGTTGAGTATTTTATCACCTTAACAAGTTCAGTTTTTTTTTTATTACTATTTTTAATATTATAAAGATGGATCAAGTTATGAAAATTATGAAAAAACATATAGCAAAGTTTAATTTTAAAATGATCATAGTATCAAAACTCATTTATAACAAATTTTTTACTGTAAATCAAAGTACAGTCTTTGGAAATTTATTTCTTAAAAATAAAGCCATCTTAAGATAATCTTAATGTTTCTGGTACCCTTCTAAGCGATCGGTGAAATTATTGATTGCTGACAGACAGTTTTTGTGATTGCTGCCATTTCTTGCTGGATATTTTGTTTAAATTCTTTGAAATGGTAAAGGTTATGACTGTAAACTTTAATATTGCGTTATCTCTAGATGAAAAAACATCGGTGTCAGGACTATGTGGTTCCAGTTTATATCACTTCTTTTAGGGATCAATTTGTTCAGGAAACTTTCTCGAATTATTTGTAAAGATGTGTTGCAAGTAAGTGACGTTCCTTTGTCCTTCTAAAACTATGATTGTAAGAATCAAAATTTTGAATAGCGGATGTAAAAATGGATCGTCAAGAGGTAAATGTCCTTTTACCAACATTAAAAACAAAATATTTAAAAAAAAAACAATTAACTCAGTTTAAAATTAGTTTTCTTGATCTAAGGTAATTTTACTGAATAACCAAAGAAGCTTACGCCAAAACGGTTCGATAACAAAAAAACTGTTAAATTTATTTCAGCAACAAGCAGCTTTAAAAGGCGAATTGATAACAGTTTTTTTTACTTTAAATGCAATTTTTTATTGGGTTGTAAAACTGTTACACAACATATTGAAAATCAATTCAGTTGTTGGTTTGAAATTGTTGAATAATAAGGTCATTATCCAACATTCTTAAATAAAGGTTATTGCTATTTTTTTGAAAATTATACCATAATAAATGTATCTTTAAATGATTGTAGAAAAAGAAATTTACGTTCGTATAGTATCTAGTGTTAATTTTTCGAAGCAAGAATTTTGATTCTTTCTGGCCATACAGACATTATTAGTGAAGTCAATTTTTACCGGTTAAACTGATTCGCAACCGATCACATAATATCACCAATATTATTTGGAATAATCACTCCGAGATTTCCCTGCCAATTTCCATCATAAATTACCTATTATTTGTTAATGTAAAATACACAGAATAATAGTAAATAAAGAAGTTAATTTCAAATAAAATGGTACCTATAAAATGTGTCTTAAGTAATAAATAATGATTTAAACTTGTGTAATCTAAAATTTTATAATTATGTTGATCGCGGATTAAGATAAGAAAATAAAATAAAAAGTGACGTTTTTTTATTAATTAAATAACAGTAAATTTATTAGGTAATTTTTAATCGATAAAAAAAAAGATATATGACAATCTTAAATTATGTTGTGAGAAACAGATCAATAATTATTAAGAAACTACATATGCCCTTTTCATCTATAGTTACGTTCTAATTTAACTAACCTGAACGATGCACGAGAAAAGACAGGTCTACTTATGTTAGTAGCATACTTAAGTGACAATCGAGGTGAGGGCGAGTGTTTATTATGCAGTGATGTATCTCATCTTTCTATTCAACTTACTAAAATACTTTTTCGACACCATATAGTATAATATCTAGCATTAATTTACTCGTAATCGCCACCTAGCACAGAAGTCTCCCACTTAGTAGCCGTGAAAGTAAAGTTATATGTCTATCAGCAATAGTTGTACGGGTTGTATGTGAACATCCTACTACCAATCGAACTATGTCATATCTCTTTGAACTGCAAGGCCGCAAAATTTTTACAGCTCGCCTTGTTAGAGCTTTGATGATGGAAACATCCAACCTTTTAGGTGTTACAAGGATACCTGTATCGATTGTTATGACAACCCACATAAAATATGATAATACTTTATCTTCGAAACCGAACAGTGACCGAAAGTCGAGGTTAGCCCACACATGTAGACGAATGTTGAAGGGAATAGTAGCCCAAAAGCGCAATACAACGATATCCCAGATAACCTCCGAGATGAAGGATACCATATCAACCAAAACTATTTTACTGGAACCGCATCTTGCGAATATTCATGGTAGTGTGGCTATTCCAAAACCAATAATAATATTGCGTAATGCTTTAGAACGACTACATTGATGTCACAAGCACAGATACTAGACGGAACACCAGTAGGACGAGGCCAAATCTGATCAAACGGATCTTTACTTACATTATTTCAGAACTAGAATATCTTATCTGGTGTTTTCAGTCCATTGAATTCAACATAATTGAATTTTGCGTGGTATTTTTAGAAAGCATAATGCTTGCCAGGACTCCAATAACACAATTCGAACTAGAGGCCACTCTGCACAAGGTATGAGTACGTATTCCGTTAAACATTGTGCAAAGCCTGTATTTATCAGCCCAACCCCTACCAATAAAGATTTTGGGTCATTATTTAGGTTCATATTATTTTGTTTACCACCTGTATTTTCTCAACGTAGATATTAAACAGAGTGAGCATTTCTCCCGGACACGTCAATATGCTGAAGATCTCTAATTATGCGAACTTCAACTGACTGCTCCTTGTCATTATTCTGGTGTTCTAATCTCCAGTTTAAATTCAATTTTTTTGAAGTATTTCAGTAGATGTTTGTATTTGACATTGTCAAAAGCTCTGTCGTAGATAAATACGTTTTGCCTTTGGTCGTAGCATTTCTGTTCCAATAATTGCATGGAAAAGGAAGATTCCCTAGAACTAAGTGCGTTAATTGTCCCTTATATTTTCGACCGTAATTTATATTAAGTTATATATTATACTAATATATTAAAAACAAAATGGCGCGTAGCCCTGGGGAAAGAGGGTAATATGTTATTAATTCATGCGTAGGTACCTATACCCCTATACACTAATTAATTAATAAAATTATGCGTTCTGCTTTAATACTCCTTTGAAAGGCCAATAACATAAGATTAAAGACCTTTTTATGAGCATTCAATTACACCGATATTAGAATAAACGGGTTCGGCACGCTGCCTTTCCCTGTTTTTACATCGCAGCAAGAGCAGCTTTTCAATCCTCACTAAATGTCAAAGACGTTTTCAAATGGCATAGATTAAATAAGACGAGTGTCAGCAGCGTCGTAGAGTTTTTCTTTTCCACTTATATTCATGGCCTATCTATCTGTATTTCCTTATTTTTTTTTTACATTTAGAGAGTGTGTGATTTCCCCGGGAAAATGTTTTTTTTATAATTGTTGGAAGTTGTTGGAATTTCCGTCACAAAAAAAGTAAACGATTAGTGATATTAACTCTGTAGGCGTTTGTTGTTTGTACTTCCATATGGGGAGTCTTGTATTTTTGATCTTTGAATTTGTTCGCGATTTTCCTAGATTACAAGAGACATTTTCGCATTTCCGTCGGTCTGTAGGCCAGTTTGTCTATCTGTTAGTACGATAGCTCTGAAGCGAAATAGGATACCGATTTCAAATCTGATACACATATAAATTATACTTAACTAAAAAGATCGGCCAAGTGCAAGTCGGACTTGCGCCATTAGTGTTCCGTACGGCGATTGCTTTTAAAACAAAAAAAATGTTTGTTAAGGCAGTAAAAAATCATCAGTGACTTCACAAAACACAAAGGAGTCTTCAACAAAGTTTGTTTCCGATCTTTGTTAAAAACTGAGGACCTTGAAATTTTTGTTTTTATTTTTTATATACCCGATAAATTATCACAGGTAATGCACCCGTGATAATTTTCGTTCGTGCAGAATGTTTTCAAAATTTTTTGTTCAGTACTTCTTAAGACAGGATGTGTGGATAGGGCTTTTTGGCCATTTTTTAAAAAATAATACAAAAAAAGTGTGCGCAAGTATGACATCATATATATTTTTGAATTCGTGTTTTCACAAGCTTTCATTTGACATCCCACTCGAACTGGTAAAAAAAAATTTTCACTTCCTATTTCACCCCCTAAAACTAACCCCTTAAATCAAAATTTAACTTTCAAAACTACACGGCTCTAATTGGGCCATCAATTCCTATATTTATGCCAAATTTCAGCTTTCTGTGTCAAATAGTTTTGTAGAAAATCGGATGTGATCCCATAAGTGTTCCGTATGGAAAAGGAGGCTATAGTGGAAGGGGGTGAGAGTAATTTTGTATAGTTTCTTTGTTGTGAGAATTTTTTTGTTTTTTGGTTGGGAGGTGGACAATTATTTATAAGGGGTTCAAGAAGTAGAAGAAAGTGTTGAGAGGTTATTTTGTATATTTCAGAATTCTTGTCGTGGAGGAATTTGAAAATTGTGTTATTTTTTTATCATTTTATATGATTTATGGGCAAACATATAATGTGTTACGAGGTGGGAAGGAGGATTAGAGGAGTTGCTTCATACACATCTTATTATATGTCTTTTTTAGGGTAGTCGATAACTCCAAAAAATTGTGTTATTTGTTCATTATTTTCAATTATAACAGAAATAGCATGTAGAGGAAAATGTCAGGTGTCAGTTGTAAATATCTCTGAAGCCCTCCCCTGCTAAACTTTTGTCTATGATTATTATCTTATCTTAAAATACTTGTCGTTTAAAATATTAATTAGTAGTGCTTGATTTAAATTATTCTTGGTCAAATTAAGTACTTATTTTAAAACTAAAAGTCTGAGGGAAAGGGCTGAGTAATAATTGTTTTAAAAGACGTTTGAAAAGGAGGTTCTCTATCCGCTAGTGGATATGAAGTTAGTCTATGATATCAAAACATAACAATAACATTGTATGTAATGTAACGAGCGACTGGATAAACTAGAGCGACTGGATAAACTAGAGCGACTAAATCAAAACAGTACATGAATATAAATATGTCCTATGTATATTTTCCTTATATGTATATCCATAACCTCGACAGCTTGTCATTTCTATGGATTACGCTCGGTTATTCACATCACCGACTGATCTACGAGAAGTAAGTTTACGTGCCGTCACACTAATCCAAAAAACAGAACATACTTCAGCAATAGCTGGTTGATATTAATTAATAGGAGTAACTATGTCTCCGCATATTTACATTAAAACGTGATCAGTCGTCTAATGTACTTTCAAAACAAGTTGATTACATCTGCTAGCAACATAGCAAATTGGTCAGATTTATAGTGTTGTCAGACTTCCAAAATTTAACAGATTCTTTGATTCACCAGCTTTCACACATTATTCCAGTCATCAATTTTTAAAATGTGTAGTTTTTATAATTCTAGTGCATGGGACAGAGGTTTTTTTTCTTTAAGAGACTTCGCCCCCGGTTATCAATTGCAGTCCCCCTATTTGGCAAGTCCCTCCCTCCCCCCCCTTGTAAGCAACTTGGCTGTTACTAGTTTCCGTTATTCTCTAATTTAAAGAAACGCCTTTCGTATTCCTATACACTGCGCCATGTCACTGATAATCATATATAATCAGCTATTAAAATTACTAAATATAATTAGCAAGATCCTCACGGTATCCAAAGAGATTTTTTACTACAAAACAGCTGGTCGCCATTCTTGCGACATTGCCATGAGCGCAATTATTCTAATTCCGAAATCGCAACTTCAGTTCCTGAATCAGCTGAATCCTGTAAACTTAACTACGCAAAATTTGCCAATTTTACGTCTCAGTAAGATTGATTTCCAAAGAACGCGGAGTCAATAAATATGAATCATCAGCAAATATTTTGTTTAACAACAGCAATGTTTACTTTAGTTCTAGCAGAAGCTATTCTTTCAGTTCTCGGGGTAATATGAAGCGTACGAGGGCCGCTTTTTAAGTTTTTACAAACGACCACTAGATGGCGCTATTGAAATATGACAGTACCATTGTTGTAAAATTTGTTGGTCGAGTAGTTTGTTTACAGTGAGCATTTAAAAAAAAAAAAACAGTTTTGTGAACAAATGGAAATTTCACGTGATGGTTTTCGTTGGATGATTTTTTTACGATTTTAGTAAAAGCCTAACTCAACAACAATGCCTCGAATCGCTTCGTTCAACTTGATAATGAATCACCATCAGAAAAGACTATTTACAATTGGTTTGCAGAATTTCGTCATGGTCAGCGATGAATTTCGTGTAGGTCGACCAGAATTGATTGTTGTTTCAAAAAATATCGATGCTGTGCGCAACATGATTGAAGAGGATCGGCATGTGACTTACCGTGAGATGGACACATCCTTAGGTATATCGAAGACTGCAGTATATTCCTTGGCTCGTGTCAATTGGTATAAGGAAATGCTCAAAAAATTCTACCGAGGTCATGCAAAATCCGCATACAACGTCATGACAGGAGACGAAACTTGGATGTATCCGTACGAGCCGAAAACTAAGCAACAATTAACTGTTTGGGTGTTCCAAGATGAACCGATTCCAACAAAAGTGGTCGCTTTTGAATCCTTCCAAAACCATGTTTTTGAGGTACCAACTTCAGAGAGGAAAAATGTTTCGAGAATTGGTTCGAATGCATGCAAAATGCAAAAAAAATCTTAAAGGCGAATATTTCGAGAAACAATAAAACGATTTGAACCAAAATTTATTTTTTTTCATTGTCTTTGTAAAAAAAAACTTAAAAGGTAGCCCTCGTACTCTTCCAATTCTCGGTGTAATATGAAGAGTATAGTTGGTGTGACTGTGGAATGATATTAAACTGATCATAAATTGGTCCAAGAGGAGAAAAAATTTTCTTTTACAGAATTGATTTGGTAAATTTCGTAGCTTTACTAAAGTGTTAAACGTCGTATGACCAGACACTACTAAATACAAATGAGTGCACTGAAACAAAAAATAAATATGACCTCCAAATCATTCGGAAAGGCTGACATATGCTATGAAAAATGGTTTACAACTGGATATTTGGTTTCGACGGTATTGAGTTGCATTTGTATATATTTTTCAATTTTTTATGCTATTTTAATTTAACTAAATAAATTATATATAATTTTAGGTAAACATGTAATCTCTACAATTTTATAGTTTACTGGGAGTTTAGAGAGTGTTACAAAAAGAGTCTCAAAATTTTTGGGCAGATATGGGGAAGTGGTGAACGTCATGACACAAACTACCTAATTGTACTATATGAAATTTTATTAGTTAGTTTTTATTTAATGCACTGTTGTCAATGAACTTTTACTGCCTATAAAAAATGCCTTTTCGTTTTTTAATCTCGAGCTGTAAGTGTATATCATTAAAACAATCACTTTTATTTACAACAGTTTCGGCTTAATAGCCTATTAAACTATCTCAGATTATGACAGCTATTAAAATACACTTAAATTGTTAAGTCAAATAATGTGCTAGTAAAGTAGCCTTTCTTTTTATTCGTAACTAACCGTCTAACGTGCGTTATGATCATCGTCCGCAATGTTCAAGTTTATCTGGAAAGTCAATAAAATTGGAACTTTTTTTAGATCTCGATCTTTTGGAATTCCTGAAAAATTCGACATTCATTAGATTAGAAACATTTCTTCATTTCCTATGTACGCTCGAACATCAACTACTCATGCAGATATCCGCATACAACAGGAAGGCTTTCACTATTTAGTATATATCACCACTACACCAAACACTTTATTTTTGCACTCGACGCGCGTTTCACTAACCATATTAGCTTCATCAGGAGCGATGATTGACTGACTCCTGATAAAGCTAACATGGTTAGCGAAACGCGCGTCGAGTGCAAAAACAAAGTGTTTGGTGTCGTGGCGATATATATTAAGTAGTGTCATTGTGCCAAAGATTCCACATTCCCAACTTAGTTGAGATGGCTTCACGGTCAACGGAATTAAACCTTTATCGTAAGTAGAGTAGTAAGATTAGATAGTCAATCATCGCTCCTGATGAAGCTAACATTGTGCCAAAGATTCCACATTCCCAACTTAGGAAGTTTTTCAGTTTAATAAAAATATGAAAGAAATTCTATCTTGCGGTGATAGTGACCAAGTAGAATTTAACGCTACGAAAACCCAGACGGCCGTTTTTTTCTAAACAAGTTAACGTTAGCGAACCCGACACTCTATTCCTCTAGCATCGTCACTCAACTTCCTCGGCGTTAACTTAGAAGGAAATATGTCTTGATATGACCAAGTTGCATGCATAGCAAAGAGAGCTTCTCAAAAGCTGAGAATATTATTTCGAATACTAGAAAGCTTTACATAAATTCGACCAACGAGGGAATACTGCTTCCATGTTTGGTGCTCTCCCAAGACAAGCTGCATGTGTGGGATTCTATTTAGAAGCGAGCTGTTCGTCTGATTGGAGACCCAGAACTTACCAG